>JBBMKD010000115.1:16297976-16335782 GCA_037834095.1 Argya squamiceps
TTTTTTTTCTTTTTCTTATTAAATTGTATTTCTGACTTGGAGCCTCTCATTTGTTTTGCTTTCAAACCATTACAATGTCTCTTAACTATCTTCAGAGAAGGTAATTAAGCCACCTAACCACTTCCCTGGGCAGACTGTTCCAGTGCCTGACTGGCCTTCCTGTGAAGAAAGACAGCCTCAGATCATCACATCACCCACAAGTTCTTCTCTGTTCATAATCAGCAAGTCCAGTTAGGTGTTTTTCCTAGTTATCTGTGTAACCAGCTATGTCAGGAAGTTACCAGTCATTCACTCCAGGAGCCTCGTGGACTGTTTCCTCACCAGAAAACATCTGGTAAATGGAAATCCCTCTAAGAACAAAGACTAGTGATTGTAAGACTTCTTCCTGCTTATAAAATGTTTCATCTGTCTCTTCATCCTGTTTGAGTGGTCTGTAACAGACTCTCACTATTACATGTGATTTTTTGCCTTTACCCTGACTCTTATCCATAAACACCCAATATTGTCATTGCCATTAGGCTCTAGAGACTTAAAAATCTCCCTAGCATACAGGGTTACTCCCATCACCTTATTCTTTGCCGATCCCTTCTGAAGAGTTTGTAGTCACCCATCTCAGCACTCCAGTTGTGTGCTATTCCTCCATGTTTTCGTGACTGTAATCACATCATTGTTTTCCAGCTGCAGAATGGCTTCCAGCTCCTCCTGTTTGTTGTCCATACTGTTGTGCATTGTCGTGAATGCACTTCAGCTGGGTTCTTGATCCTGAGACATTTTTTGAAGTGGAGAAGCCCTAACTGTGACTGTTAGGGCCCTTTGTGACTGCTTTCAGATGTTTCCGTGGTTTCTAATACGACAACAACACTTAAGTCTTTGATGCCATGTGTGTCTCCATCCCCTTCCTTCTCTGAGAATTCCAGGCTGCCGTGTGCATTAGTCAGGAGACATTTCAAAAGTATACTCAGCACGTTGTGGAACAGACTGAAGGGGCCTCAAACATTGATGTCCTAGGCTTATCTCTAATGATACTAATTTTTATCCCTTTTCCCTTCAAACCTAGATTAAAGCTCTTTCCAAGAGCCCTGGTAGCTCCTGCACAATAATCCTTTGTCCCTTTGAAACAGGTGTACCTTATCTGTCATCAAGTCTGACCCATCAGGATCAAAAAACTCCAAATTTTGCCTGTGATACCAGTCACAGAGCCAGGTACTGGTCTACTTGGTCTTTGTGTTTCTGCTAACATCATTCCCTGCAACTGACAGCTGAGAACACTAGTGTGCTCCTGATACATTAAACAGTTGTTCCAAGGCCGTGAAGCCTCTCTTGATTGTCCTATGACTCCTTAATGCATCTCTGCCATCCATGAGGAATCAATAATGGATAATAATCAAGAAATCAATAAAGGATAATAATCCAAGACCCTGTAAGATTAGGAAGATTTTTTGTCATGTTTTTCAATGGGGAGACAGGGAAGTTGCAGAATTTCCTAAGAAGTGGGTCGAGTTGTTATGTTTTGTTAATTCAAAGAACCTTTTTGTGGTTTCCAGGTTTCCTTGGTGAATGGAATAGGATTTCTCTACTTCTTTAATGCCTTCTGCCACTTTAATATCCCTTTACTTCTCATATTCATTGCTTTAACTTTCCTCTGTGTATTGGAATAATTTCACTTTGATTTACTCCATCTGCTTCTTTCTTCTGTCTTCTTCTATCTATTATCTCCTGATAAAAAAAGAACCTGTAGTCTGCTTCTTTTCAACAGAAAATGACTGCTTCAATTGATTTTATAATGTGCCCTATACAAATTGAAACAAATAGAGCAGATAAGTAAAAACATAGTGCTCTACATTAAGTACATTGCAGATATTTTAAAAGCTTTCAAACACTTGATTGCTGTGTAGTTCACTCTGAATTGTGACCAAAAGAAAAAAAAATATGGAAAAAGAACATCTACTTAGAAAAAAGCTATTCCTAGTCATTAAGAAAAGTCTATGGTAGTTTCTTCTTCAGTGCCAGGACAATCCTGACAGTGTTGTTAAGAGATTGTACACTCTTCTCCACATTTCCATGACCTTAATTGATCAATTTAGAAAGAAATGGTCTTTTATGATAACAGCAAAATAAAAGCCAGTAATTGACTGAAAAGCATGGGTCCAGCTATCTAAAACCACTTTTAACTAATGGAAACCTGTGTAGACAGTATGAAAGTTTCAGCCCCCGACAAAAAAGGTCACATCACTTTTTAAATTTTTTTAAAGGAGAAGTGAAGACAAATTGTCCTTATATCAATTATGGACATTATAGCTTAGAAAAGATGAATAAAAGAAATGGCAACACTAAAAAATAATCATAGAATTGCAGAATCATTTAGATTGGAAAAGACATCAGAGGCCATCTTTAATGGATCATCACAGGAATTTAGTGGTATATATTATATTAATCTAAAATAATTATATGTATGATGGGTACAAATCAGCAGTTTTATTTTTTGTGAAATCAAAGTGTGGAAGAAAATGCAGGAGTTGAAAAGACTATAACATCAGTATCACATTTTCTTCAGGATTGTGACTAATGCAACTATTTGCCTTCATGTGTCTACTGCTTTTGGGAGCTATAACGGGGGAGTAAAAAAACAGGCTGACAAATGCATTGTGAGACCTGTCTATACTAATCAGCTGATGTTCAAGTAAGAATTTGTGCTTCTCTCAAAGACTTGAAATCACTTTTAACTATGATTTGAAATAATTTATTAAAATAATTGTTAAATGCAATCAAATACTATTTGGATTAAATTAATCCAGGGTATAATTTTCTCCATGCAATCATCTGTATAAAAGGAGGAAAAAGATGCCTTTAAGTATTCTAAATATGAATTGTTTTAGAATTCAGCTTGTATTTGGTAAGAGCAAATCTACTTTGTATGAATCTAATTCTTCATTATATTTATTAACCACACTATAGTATTTTTAGAGAAAATACTAATCTCATAAAAGACTTTTTTCTGTGTATATGGGCCAACAAAGCCATATATATAGTCTGACTATTACAATATAATACACAGGAAATACATTTTCTCTTTGTTTTGTAGATATGAATGGCACTTTTTTTTCAACATTTGGATTACATGTCCACATTTGGTCTTCAATACTTCAGCCAGCTTTTAAAACATGTAGTGAAGTTTTTCCTTTTCATGATGTAATGCATATTGTGTACATTGATAAACACAAATTAAGTGTTCTAAAATATACTCTATAAAGTCTGAGCTATTTGAAATTAATTCATCCTAATATTTCATTTCCACATATCTTATGGAATATTAAATTTTGCACACACGTATATGTACAGTGGTCAGCATTTCTTCAGCAGTCTTTGTTTTTCCCTCTTTCATTTAGTTTATAAATCAAAAATGTAAGTAAGGTGAAGGAAAGGGTTTATTTTTGGTTAATACTTTACCTGATGGCACTGAAATCAATATTTTATTCACATTGACTCCATTCACATATATCTAACAATAGACATGTTCACTATTCATAGGCCTATCCTGGGGTCAAAAACTATTCAGGAATGTCCAAAGATATCTGGTCAGTTTTCCATTACTGTACAAAAATACAGGTCTAAACATGAGCTCAATTAAGTTGATATACCTAAAAATTTTTTAAGGGAAAAATTTGTTCCAGGCAAAGATACTAAGATATTGGAGTTACTGTTGCAATGTAAAACAGGTGGGTCTTCACATTTAGTATTATGCAATCACAAAGTAAACTCAAAGTAAAGGTCTCAACGCTTACAAGAGGTATTGTTCTAGGTGCATATATGAATTTGCTTCACATGCTTTCATGCCCACATCAGGCTCTTCAGACCTTCCTAAAAACTTACGTGTCTTCTGACACTCACAGAGAAGTATAAGACTGCTTGATATTTTAT
Organism: Argya squamiceps; assembly: GCA_037834095.1. Classification (NCBI taxonomy): domain Eukaryota; kingdom Metazoa; phylum Chordata; class Aves; order Passeriformes; family Leiothrichidae; genus Argya; species Argya squamiceps. Next base: position 16,301,895 of record JBBMKD010000115.1, read on the forward strand.
GTATTTTTATTAGACATCACAGCCACTTCTTATCTCTAACTGTTTAGATCTAATCATAAACATTTTGATAGTTTAATTTCAAAACATGGTGGATTTTTGAGTGTGTATCTGCCTTACTCAAGAAGCAAAGGACCATACTCCATTCTCTTAAGAGGTTTCTTCACAGCTTTATTGCATAAATCATGGATGGGGATCTCTTTATTCCCTCTAACTTGCATGTGAAGAATGTACCAGACATGAACAAGGAAATAGATATGTTGGTAGAAATCTATATTTTTACCATTAATGATGTTATCAAAAAAAAGTATATGCTGCTTTGCACAACAAAGAAGATAACCTTAAACCTGGAAAGCCATTACATACAAAACCATCTGTGCCATTTTTCTTCTCTCTTTTTTGTCTGTACTCTCTTCTCACATATATCAGCAACACCTGCACAGGATTTCTAGAAAACCTACTTCTTGTTGTTATTGTCATGACCTCAGAAACTTTATCAATCTCTAAAAACAGTAATTGTCTATTCTGTGACAATCTTAAAGCAGTCAAATTAGGAGTAATAATCAGTCCTGGAAATAAAGTATGACATTCAACTTTTCTATTCTCCTTCTTCTAAACAAGAAATATAAAATAACCTAGTTAGGACATATGGATGCAGGAAAAAAAACATTGTGTCAATTTCTTCTGGTGGTTTTAAGAAATTTTTTTATTTTCCAGTGTAAATATGGAGACATTTATGACAATATTATCAAAATGTTTTAAATTGCCAACACTACTACTTTTTACTTCTAATGTAATCTTATGATTTTCTTAGTCCAAAATATCTATCTTTCAGTTCAGAGAGGGGATTGTTATTTACTTTGTCTTTTTTTCCAATTATGATAAGCAGAATGGAAATAAACAATACAGCGTAAATTTTACACATCTCATTATTTGTTGAGCTCATATCACGTAAAAATTCACCAAAAGCTAGTAAATCATTTCACTCAGATGTACATCAGTGGATTTCTGTGTAAAGATTGCAATTACACCAATTGTAGTTGGAACTGCACAGCCTGAAGTGTAAGGTAGTGCTATTGCAAACAGTGTAGATTTGCATATAATATATATATAACGAATAACATGACAAAATGCTGGGATGTTTTGAGATTCAGATCAGTACATTAACTTGTTCATCAAATAAAAGCTGTTGTACCACAAAGAAATTTCCAGCACTTTGTATGACATTGTAATTTCATGCTTTTATAATAATACCTTGTTGGAAGGAACCTGTTTAAACCTGAGTTATTAATAAAGAGCAATAGCAATCACCCCAGGTTTTGGCATATGTTCCGTAATACTTTTGCCTGAGAAATTTGTATTATGCTTGAATATTCTGTACTTATAAAAACCATACATAAAACTGGAATATTTCAGAGCTAGAAGAAATAAAATGTTTAAAGAGAGAAAATTATGTTTGTCATTATTTCCTTCTCCATATATTGAATGTAGTTTCATAAAACCTAAATGTTAGGGAATATTCTCTCTCTCAAAGTTACAGGTAGGTTGTTTAAAATTATTTTACAGATTTACTTTAAAAGATAGACTAGTTATGTAAAGTGTGCTAAAACCAAATAAATAATTTGGTGTTATTTCCCTGATTCTGTGTAATGTTCAGAGGCACTTGAAAAATAGGTATGCATCACAGTGGAAATGGTAAGACAACTCTTTGTCTAGAAATGGGTGCAAAACTTGCTCTTATTTTTTAAAAAGGGAAGAAAAGAGGTTCCTGTAAATTACTGACCTGTGAGCCTTGCCTCTGCGCCTGGGAAGTTCACGGAACAGATCTTCCTAGAATCTGTACTATGGCACATGGAAGGCAGGGAGATGACTCGAGTTACCAGCATGACCACCAAGGGCAAGTCCTGCCTCACCAGCCTGGTGGCCTTCTATGATGGACTGACTACATCAGCGGAGAAGGAGAGGGATGTTTGTGTCATCCATCTGGCAATCTGTGAGGCCTTTGACATGGCTCCCCATGGCACCCTTATCTTCAAACTGGACAGACTTGAATTTGATGGGTAGACTGTTCAGTGGATAAAATTTGGTTGGATGGTCACATCCAAGGGGTAGGGATTGACAGTGCCCAGATGAAACCATTGATAGGTGATGTTTCTAATGGGTCTGTATTGGGACTTCATTAATGCCATAGATAGTAGGATCAACTGCAACCTCAGCAAACTTGCAGAGGACATCAAGCTGGATCCATGTTGGTGTGGTGAGGTTCAAGAAGCTAAGTGAAAGAGATTGAGGAAAATGATGGCTTTGGTATAGGCTATGTGGTGAAGAGACTGAGACCAAACCTGTGGAGGAGAGCCTGTTGGTACAGGTGGGTGACAGACTTAATAGGAGCTGGAAATATGCACTCCCACCCCAAAAAGCAATTTGCATTCTGGGCTGTGCCAAAAGCAGGACGCTGAGGGAGGGGATTATGTTCTTCTATTTTATTTTCATGAATGTCTATCTGAAGTACTGTGTTGAGCTCTAGAGTCCTCAGCACAGAAAAGATAGGTACCTGTTGGAGGCAGGTCTATAGGAGGGGCACAAAGATGATCAGAGGCATGGAACACTTATCCTGTCAAGAAAGGCTGAGAGAGTTGGGGTTGCTCAGTCTGGAGAACAGAATTATTGAGGAGGCTTCATTGAAGCTTTTCAATGTTGAAAGGCAATTGCAAGAAAGATCACTGAATCACAGAATCATTTACTTTGGAAAAGACCTCTAAGATCATTGAGTCCAATCATTGACTGATTACCACCTTGTCGACTAGACCATGGCACTAAGCGCCACATCCAGTCATTTCCTGAACACTTCCAGGGATGGTGGCTCCACCACCTCCCTGGGCAGCCCATTACATTGTTCAAAATTCTTCTCTGTGAAGAAATTCCTCATGCTCTCTAACTTGAACCTCCCATGGAGCACCTCAGGGCCACGTATGTCCTCTTGTCCTGCTAGTTGTCTGGGAGAAGATCCCAACACCACCTGGCTGAGAGAACAATAAGATGGTCTCTCAGTCTTTCTGGAAATAAAAAGGAAAATTCACTATTAGAAGCATTGAATTAAAGACTTTATATCCAACAGTAAAAGACCATTAGGTTGAACGTTCCTTTATTCAGCTGTTGGCCAATGCTGGGGATGTATTGGGAATTTATTCACCATAAACATGTCCAATGAAACAATGACTTTGAGGGGTTTATATACATTGCAACATTCAAGATTTCCAAGGCCCTTTTCCCAGTGCAGACCAAGTTCATCATGTCATAAATGCTTTCTCTAATTTAGTCTTACTGCTTTTTCATGGAGTAAGACTGTTTAAGATCCTATTATTGACATAATTTTGGGGGTGGTAGACAGTGCTTCCTGTCCTCTGGGTGAACTTTCATGCTGGCAACTTGTAGTGAATGCTTGGTCCAATTCTGCTCAATCACAGTTTTTCTATCTTATGGCTTTAATTACTGTTATGACATTCCATCTATCTTTGATTAAAAGATAACTCAAAGCTTATCTACCTAAACATCACTTTATTGAATTCACTGTTCTAGCTAAACAATCACCATTAATTGAGTTTTCTGGGGTGTATAGGTCTATGGAGCAACTCCATACAGACACAGTACATAAAGGATACTCCTTAATTTTCTTAGAGTACTTTATCTTGTTCTTCTGAAACTAAACTAAACATGGATTTAAACCAAAACCAGCTAAAATAACAAAATATAAATTCCCTAGCTAACTACAGCACAGCTCCCTGCAAAATTCAAAGGGCCACCAGGAGTACGTACAACTTTTCAGCACACTAATAACACATGTGTCTCTTCTGTGGAAACATGTCAGAAAGCTGAAGGCAAAGAGCTCAGGGCAGCAGGGGAACTGTGGAAGGTGAATTTAAGCTTTTTAGTTATACTCCTAGGAAAACTTGCATTGAATCCAAATGTCCCCTGTTTTATTCATGTGGAAATGTAAGAGTAGTGTCTGCAAAATTGTGGAAATTACTGAACCTTAAAACATTGCATTTTAGGTGAAGAGAAGTGATATGTATTCACAATCACGGTGAACGCAAGTGGCAATAGGTTTTGAGGAGTTCATTGGATTGCTGGTGCCTCACGACTTTCAATTACATTATCCTAAACATAACAATTCATGGTATAAATTTAACTGAACACAACATCCTTCATTCTGTTACTAAACCAGTGTGTGTTTATTTGTGAATGGTTAATGTAGAATAATTAGCGAAAATAGCACATCACACTACTGGCAATATGATAGTGTCACATCACAGGAATGACCAAATTCACAGGAGGAAGAACAAATAGGCCTGTATTATCATGTGATACAAGTTGGTTCATGCACCTGAAATTCTGAGGTACAGTACAGGTGATTCTTCCTTCGTTTTTTCCAAAGTACTAATTTTCACAGTACTTTGCAGAAAATTGCAAAAAATTGTCAGATGTGTGCAAATTTAACTGCATAAATTAGTCTTAATTTTAAAAAATGCTTTGAATGAAAATTGTTTAAGTCATGAATTCATGGCTGGTACATTTTTCCTTTGGTATTTCTAGAAAATTCTTATTTCAGTCCTAACTTAATTAAATTAAATGCACATATAAAAAAATAAATTAAAATATTTTAAAAATCAGTCCTTCTTGGTCAATAGGCAGAAAAAAATTACCTCAACCTAGAATACCTATTTTAGGGTTATTTTTACTATTTATTGTTAAGAATTCAAATTCTTAATTTGGGAAGTTAGTAAACTGAAACCTTGAAAGTTTTTGCATTATCTTTTCAAAAATTAAAATTGCATTACCAGAGCAGTTTTAATACTCCATCACCCAGAATTACAGCTTTTCTCCTTTCCTATGCACAACCTTAATAAATGCAACCCAGATATGTGTTCCTTACCTTTACTAAGATTTCCCTTAGCTGAAGACTTGCTATCATTTAGTCTTCTCTAATTAACATGTAGATTAGAATTCCAGCAGCCAAATCAAGTCTGAAGTACATTTGTGAAAATTTTCTTGTTCAAATTATCTCTTACCTCAGCTATTTCATGTTGGTGTTAACCAACATTTCACAAACAGCAGCAGATAGATATACTACAGGTGGTGGATGAAATCTGCTAATACTGAACTTTTATTTGTTAGATTTTGTTAATTAGTAGATAGATTAACAATTAAATTAAAATTAAAATACAATTAAAAATGCAACCCAATGACTTAGTGGCATTTTATCAGATTTTTGCATATAATTATTAATAATGAAAATTTTGTAAAGTGAATTTAAACAGTCCCATAAAAAGATGACAACTTATCAAATACACAATGTACGTTATGTTTAAAGGATGAAGAATGATTAAAAAAATAGGCAAATGCTTGACACACAGATAAGTTAGATTCTTAATATTTAGCCATCTGTCAGTTGTAGACCCTTCTTCAAAGACTGACATCTCCTAAAAGCAAAACACTTTTTCTGTGTTCTATAGGTCCTAGCTATAAATATTTGCAAATGTTTGTACTTTGAAATAAAGTGGAAGGCAGCACGGTGGATATTATTCTTCTATTAATAAGCAGAGATGCTAGAGAAGATGAAAGTTAAACAAAATAATATCACCTAAGCATGTTTTTCTTTTTTGTTTAAGAAATTGAATTCTCAATTGAATTTTTAATTAACTGATTTTTTAAATTAGTTTTTAAATAAAATTTGAAAAATGCTGCAATGGCTTTCAAATTTTCTTAGTAGTGCTCTAATTTTTTTAGTTCATAAGCAGTATTTTTAATTACAGGAGGAAAACTAGCAGTTAATTGGTTAATCACTTTTTTTTTGCACTTCACTGTATCCTGTTCAAACACTGTGGAGTTGTAGAATGATATCTATGTAGTTAGACAATAGAAGCTGGACATATGAAGAGATTGCATGTCTCTGTTGTTATTTTGAGGAATTCTGTTTCTTCTCAGAAGTATCTTTTATCACTAGCTGTTTTCTTCTCATCTTTCTGACTGACAGGCACTACTCTTAACCTTTTTTTGCATTTGAGTACTTCTTAAATTAGAAATAACTTTACCAGCTTTCTCCTACTGCACAGAATTATAAGTGAGAATTCTATATCAGAAACAAATCTATCTATACCAGAAGAATTTAAAAATGTAGCTCCTCTTGCTTGCTTCTGATGCTTACTTTGATGTTCCTGAATCAAATAGTAATGACTGTGATTACCAGTTACAAAGATTGTTTCTCCCCAGCTCCAGCTGACATCTCTGTATTCTTTGTTTCTCAATTTAGCTGTTAATTTTCTTCATTCCCTACTATTGTCATCAACAATTCATGATGGTAATTGCTTAATGCTTTCATGCACTTATGAAACATTCTCCAGTTTTTTGATGACATAACTTAAACAACAATGCAAAAAAAATTTAAAATTTGCTTTCCATTTTTGTGAGTTCAGATCATGAAGGAAAAAAATTAAAAACATCCAGGCATTGTTCCAGCCTGTAAACTATGTAAGTCAATATAATATGGAAAGGAATGTATTCTGCCTTTAATGTTTATCTTCCTCCCCCAAAATCTTATATCAGTACATCATATTGAAAATCTTCTAAAAGCTTAGTATATAAGTAAATTGTTTTCCTTAACTAAATGCAGAAAGAAGATTGAAACATTTGTAGTTCAGAGGTGTCTGGTACCATAATTTCTACCGGTGTCCAGATTAATAATTGGATGCATTAATTTTTGTCATCCTAAGGTATCTTAAAAAAAATTTTCCTATCTGAGATACCAAAGAGGAATAAAGATTCACATTATGATGGTTGTTGGACTTTTAGATATTCTAGCAAGATAAAACACTGTGTATCAATGAACAAGGCAGTATGCAATATATAGGGTACAGAGTTCTGTGAATAAACGGGTGTACACTATTTTACATTTAAAAAATTCAATCTATCTGCTCTAGTAACATTAAAGTGTAACATAGGTAGAATATGTAGTCAAATCTCAAGTGACAGACTTATAGAAAATAGCCAATAATTACACTTTCTAAGATCAACTAAATCAGCTGCTGAGCTGCCTTTAAAATTGTTTGAGATAATACAATATCCCCAATACAGATAATTTTCAAACTCCTCAGTATTGAAAGATTTTGGGCTTATTCTGTATTTTTTTGAGGCAACAACTCAGAGATAAGGAATAACAAAGTGCAACTCTGATCTGATCCTCTGTAATACTTTCTTTTACAAAGAAATCACTTCTAAATACTTCAGGAAGAATCATTGGGTCTCTCTTGGTGTGTAGTGTAGAATGAAATGCTTCTTTTTAATTTTTTCCTCAAAGGTTGTCAAATTAATACAAAATCCTGGACAGAAAGGTAGAATGTACATTCAAAATAGTTTAAAAATATATCCACTTAAAATTTAGTGATACCTAAAATGTTCCTAGATGTGCTTCTCTGCCTTATCCCAGATCAGAAGCATGACCTCTTAAGACCTGAGCATAGAATTATTCAGCTTTGTTTTGTGATTCTCCCAAGCTTGAAGGCCATACATGATCTGCAAGAAAAAAGAAGCATGTCTATATTGATATATAGTATTTTCCTTCTGTGATAAATTCCTTGGTTGAAAATATGAATGGTTTCAGATACAGCAGAATCAATGTGGGGAGGAGAAAAAAAGGGGGTTTTCCAAAACTCACATTTTATACATAATAAAAGGATCAACAATTTATGCATGTAGGTAAAATGAGCAATAACTTAATAATGAGGTCCTGGTGAGGAACACGCATGGCAAAATGTCTATTTAAAAAGATAATATCTATTTTTTAAAAGAAATTTTCAAGAGAATAAAAATTGTCAAGATAAGGATTTTTAAAATTTGAATTCATTAAACAAATTGATCACAAGACAAAAGGACTAAAATCTCCTCCACACAGACAAAATCCCTGCTCTTTCTCTTTGGTCAAACCACTAGAGCAGAAAATTTTGATTTCTAGAAGTTAGCTGTTTTCTGCCACTTCATTACTAGAATAATTAATACTTTCTAAGACTTAATGGCCCTGCCTTTGGATATGGATCTCTGACTGGAGGATATTATTAGAGGCTAAGAGGAAACTAGACAGACTTTTATCACAACAAATCACTTTTAATTTATGAAATGCCTATCCTTATGATTTTTATTATTTCTTGCCAGCACAACTACTGGATGTGTTCTGGTGTGTCATGTAAATATATTGTTGTAGAAGTACACAGGATTCTCAGACAAAACTAAGGCTTATTGCTATTGTCTTAACAGAGATGCCAGTAAGACATATTGGTATAGCTGAGATATCAACATGAAGCTGAGAGAATTCACCCAAATCGTCATTAACCTGTCCATTTGTAAGCCAAGGGAAGTACCCTAGGTAGTCTCAAATGATTTTTACTTAGGCAGCTGAAGCTTGCCCAAGTGACAAGAGATACTGAAGGGGAGAGAAGAAAAAGTGATTTTCAAACTGCAGACCAGGTCAGCAGAAGTCTTTAGGCACTTCAAATATAGGTTTCTTGATCCTTCAGACAGTGATCTATTTCCTAAAAAACGCTTCCTATTCTTATGTGCATCAGCAAAAAAATCGGTGATTCAAATGCATTATGTATGAATTTATCTGTTACTTTGCAGCTATTTCCCTCATATCTGTCATCAAGGGGTTAAAAAATCAAAATTTCATTGATGAAATTATATTACCTTTTTCTAACGAGTTTGCTTGCTATACTAGTCATCTGTTTAACCATCACTTTAAAAAAATAAACAAATATTTACATGCACTTTGAAGATCATAATTTTTTAACTTAATTAAGGAGTTGAGAATATATTGGCTGCATCAATGTACCATAATTAGGAAATTACTGGTATGCCCAACTGGCTTATTGCCAACAGAAGATCAACCAATATTCAAGTGGCTGCTTGCATTTGCCACTGTGATATTTCATTTTATTGCGATGTCACTATGATATTTTCACATAGAAAACATAACATCTGTGATAGGTAAACAATTTTACTGGAGTTCAAGAATACACATATCTATATTGTCTAATGCAACTGAAATAAGAGTTAGAACACTGTCTTTATCTCAGAATGATTTGGGTTGACAGAAAATCTTTTAGAACAATGAAATTAAGCAAGAAAAAGATTATGGTAATGATAAACACCAAATACCTGTGGCATTACTTTTTAACTCTATAATGAAATAAAAGAGTAATATACAAGTTATGTAGTTGAAACAAGCTCTGAGGTATGTCATTCTAGTAGTAAGGTATGTCCCTACTTGATTAAAAATTTCATTGTTCTTTTAGTGTTTCAAGAATTTAGTAAATGACAGAATAGGTATATGCCTAGTAAGGTATAGATTAGCTTATATGTGATACCTTAATGCAGTAGTTTAATTTATAGACTAAGTGCCATGGTTTCAGTCAATATAGAGGAATACTTGTGCTACAGATGTCCAGATAAAGGTAGCTTTATTATTTTAATTAGACAATTTCTATTGTCTCAGTTGTCTCTATTCAATGTCTCAATTTCTTATTTAATCTTTCTATATTTTATAAATATATGACATGTATTTATACCTACATACAAGTAGGTGATAAAAGTTTAGGATCAATTTTTCAAAATTACTTCATTTACTTCAAAGTTGAAACCAATTCAGTGGCATACTTTCAGAGATACTCTTTTAAAACTTTATTCCTTGCTGTGGTAAAAATTTTTTCTTCATTTCTCACAAAATCCCCTACTTTGTTCCTAGTATTTTGGGTTTTGTTGTTGTTCCCTTTTACCCTATCATTAAAATACTCCACTTATCCCTGTTCTTTGAGCTGTTGAACATGAGGAAAAAATTCTATTAAAAGAATTACAGCAGCAGAAGTCTATGTTTCCCATGACTTTTCCCTCTATGGGTCTTGTCCAGACAGGTAGAAGTGCAAATTTCCATGATTTGCCACTTTCCGCTTATTTGCTCTATTACATTCAAAGATTTATTCCTTTCTCTCTTTAGACCACACTCTCTTTCTATCCTTTAGATCAAACAACAATTGGAAAGCCTTTTTGTGTAAAACCTATCTTATAAAGTGAAGTATGATTGTTCCTAAATTATATAAATTCTCTTTCATCTGAAAGAGATTAGAATGACACAAAAGAGACAAATTAATGTCACTATGTTTGGAACGTATTTTGCCCCCTTCCATTTAAAAATTAAACAGGGAAGAATTCATTGACTAGAAAACACTGAATGGAAAAAATTCTTCATGTATTTGATATAACGTAGTTTTAGAAATTATTTTGCCACATCATTAATTTTTCCACTGTTCATATAACAGCATGCTATGCCAATCTTTATATTATTTATATAATCTTTACATATTTGCAGCATAATCTTTTACATACTCTTATCTTCAGTTTCTGAAATTAGTATATGTTTTCCATTTTCTGATATGACTTATTCATATTATCTTCGGGGTGTTGAGATATGCTGCCCTTGTGTCCCAACAACCCCATGCACTATTTACAGGCTGGGGACAGAGTGGCTGGAAATCTGCCTGGTGGGAAAGGACCAGGAGACGCTGGTCAGTGGAGCTGACCACAAACCAGCTGTGCCCAGGTGGCCAAGAAGGATAAGAGCATCCTGGTTTGAATCAGCAACAGGGTGGCCAGGAGGACCAAAGCAGTGATCATCCCCCTGTGCTGGCTCTGGTGAGGTCACTCCTTGACTGAAGGATTCAGTTGTCAGCTTCCATGACAAGGAAGGCTTTGAGGTGCTGAAATGAGTCCAAATAAAGACAACAGAACTGGGGAAGGGTCTGGAGCACAAGTCTGATGAGGAGTAGCTGAAGAAGCTGGGAGTGTTTAGCCTGAAGAAAAGAAGGGTCAGGGGTGACCTTACTGCTCTCTTCAACACCCTGGTTGTAGCCAGGGAGATGTTGGTCACTTCTTCCAGGCAACCTGTTACAGGAAGAGAAGAAATGGCCCGAAATTGCACCAGGGGATGCTTAGATTAGATATTAGGGAAAATATCTTCACTGAAAGGCTGAGAAGGGGTTGGAACTGGCTGCTGAGTGAACTGGTGGAACTGACATCCCCTACAGTGTTCAAAGAAAGGCCTGTTGATGTGGCAGTGGATATTGCTTAATGGTGAAAGTGGTGTTGCTGAGCTAACAGTTTGTTAACCTGGATGCCAGGTGTCCACCTGGACTGGATGCCTGATGTTCACTGAAGAATTTGCCTCACTCCCCTTCTTCACCTGTACAGGATATACGTCGGACACTTTACAAAAACACTGTTACAACCTAGAAAATCATACAGGGGTCTATATTGCTATATGCTTTCCTCTGTTACTGTCTCTTCCCTGTTACAACAGCTGTGAATAGAGGGCCAGAGAGCCATAATCCTTTTTGCTAAGATTAAGAGCTGCAGATTATGAATTTTACAATAATGTAGGAGCAGTACAGGGAATGGTAGTGGGATGATATATCCTCTGAGGCAATTCACATTAAAGTCTGACATATTTCTTCTTTTAAACATGAAGGGCTATTATTTTGGACAAGCTGAATTTTGCCAGACTCTAGCAAAGTGAAACATCCAAATACATAGACGTCTAAAGCAGCCAGATGGCAAGTTGGAACACACATCTTGCTAAAAAACAAATAGAAAACAAGCAAATAGAAAATAAGTTAAATATCTAATTTTTTTTTTTCTTAGAAGCTAATTATTTACAAGGCTATGTTTTTGTTCAAAACTTTTGATAGAGAAGTCTAGACCATCATAGCTATTTCTCTATTTTCATTCAACAGGTCTGAATTTTTCTGACTTTAGTTTTTTGTTACATGGAAATTATTGTGACAGTCATGGCTTATTTAACATCTGCAACACAAGAGACAAGTACCAAGTTTTTCAAATACTTACGTTTCATACAACTGAGGGAGTTTTATTCTGAAAAATTGTATTTTATATTTTATGTAGCTTTATTGTCAACAGTATTGAGTTGTCACATGTACGTATATATCTTCCATTCTAATACAGATCCTGTGACCTTACAACTGTCAGTACCTTTAGAAAATGTGTATTGTCATCATGATTTTTCTCCAATAAGTTCACAGCCTCACTTTCAGTAGAGTACTCCTCATCCTCTAAACTCTCCTTCCTATATGCCTTTTTTTTTTTTTGGTCCTTTTTGCCTGGGGGAGAGTTCATCAAAATGTTCTGAAGGCTCCTTTATGCTTTCAAAGCAAAAAGCATTATCTTTTATGCCTACTTATACCTTCATTTAAAAAAAAATTACTTCGCATGACATCCTGAGAGCATATGTTTCATTAAATGCATTATTACTTCCATGGCAATCCAGTCTCTTTCATAAACCACATTTTCATACTGACATCCTCTACACTTTTAAACCAGTTTTCTGCCCCTTCTAACAAGTAGCTAGTTAATATATATATATATTGCCATGCCATGTTGAACTTTTCACTACATTCACTACTTTTATCTTACATTTGATTTTAAGCAACTTAGTATCAAGGCATTTTCCACTAAGAGAATCTGTGAAGAGGGATATTTGGTCCCAGTTGTTGATTTTAACCATTAAAGTTATAAAAAAAACCTAATTAAACCAAAAATTTCTTTCTTTTGATGCATCAGGATAATATATTGTTTGCAGCTGATTTCTGCTCTCCGGAGGATGTGCTCTGTTGTCAGATTCTAGTTAATAACTTCCCTGATGTTAATTAAAATCACCTTGATCTTATTTATCTCACAGTAATAAACAAATATTTTTCAGGACAATCCTCAAATGAATGTAGTTACATAAGCATTCAAGTAATTATTAAAGAATAGTTCAGTTAATTAATTATCAGAAGCCAGATCTCAAGCCTTGTAATGAAATTTTACATTGTTTCAATGACTATACCCTGAAATATTGATGTAGAGTGAGCTTTCCCACTTTGGAAGGGCAGATGAGAAAAAAATGATGCTGCAGAAATGGGCAGGTATCAGCACACAAATTTGGAAAAGATGGACAGCACATGGTTGAGGAAATGTTCGAACACTTTAATCAGAAAGTGTTCGAACTCAGCTAAGTTGTGCCAAATGCTATTCCAGGATATGAACTGATATTTAAAGTGTGCAGAAGTTTCTAATTTAGAAATTTCATTCTAATTTAGTAGATTTTTAAAACTGAAATTTCTAGACTGAATACCTTAAACACTTTTTGTATAGTATATTGGAAGTGTGATTTTTGTACTAGTAACAATACGTTTATACTTCATCCTATCACATCAGTATTCCTACAACTGCTTCTGTGTTTTGTGGTTTGTTACACAAAGAGTGTAGTTGTTTATATTGTCTTCTTCCAACAAAATGGATGAAAACTCCACAAAAGAGTTTTAAGTATTTTTTAGTTAGAAAGCATCCCATCCCAAAAGGTGGTTGAGTGATGGGCCTATGAATGCACCTCTCAAGTTTTTAATATGCTATTTTTCCTATGAAGGACTAATTCAGTTGGTGATTCAAATGACAGAACTTTGTAAATATATTTAACAAAACAACCCCTAACAAACCACACCCAAAAACCCACACCACAACAAAAATCTGACTTGTGGTGTCATTACCATAATGAAAATTAGAGATTCTTTTTTACATATTTAGCAAAAGACAGTCTATCTTTTCTGCTATTTTGTATTATTTAAATATGGCTTTCATATCTTCCTCATGGGTATTTGAGATAACAGGTTAGTTCTATATGCTAATAACCCTGCATCTGCCATTTCTAATGTTATAAGAAAGTGCAAACAAAATCAACCAGCTTTAATGTCAGGTACCCTAATTTAGATTGACACTGAAGTGTAGTGATTTGGTATGAAAATGTGTCTGCATGCAGATGAAGTTATATATTATCACTTTCTTTCATCATAGAAAAAGAATTGCAATGGCTTTACATTTGGAAAAGTATTTTTCAGTATGATACCCCAAAATTAAAGACGAAGGGCTGTGTCTGTGATCAGTGCTTCTCTTTTTCAAGTTTAAATTAGGATTGCAAAAGTCCCTGGAATTACTGGGATATATATTAGTGTAAAGGAAATTCCAGCTGGAACTGGAAAAAACTGGTAAAACTCCATGACAAAAGTTTTCTTAGGGTGACACCACAGTGTGATCAGTGCCACTGTGGGAGGAGGAAAAGCAAATAAACGTAAGAAAAAGGAAGAGGACTGAAGCAGTGCACAAACTCTCCAGGAAATTAAATCATAACATCTACTGTGATGGAATGCCTTAACATTCATTAATGAAGTTTATGAAAACTTAATGAAGCTTTCAAGACATATCATGAAACAATTTTGGAGCAATGTTGTCCTAGATATAGTGATATTTGTAAAGGTTTAGTACAACAGTTTTGGTGCCCATCAGCAACATGGTTAAATCATCATATTTGTTGCATATTCCCCTAAAACAGAAAAGCCTAAACAAAATACTTCCCATCTTACATTCCCGGAGTCTTGATCCAGAACTTCTGCATATGATTTTTTTTAATCATGGTTTTGAAGTGAGCTCTTTCTTTTCATTTTGTTAGCGTAGGAAGAAACACACACTCATGGAATGATTGTATGTGGTGTTTTACTGGAGAGTTCTGGGAGCCAGGGGTCCAAAGACCCAAATCTTGACTCTGCCCAGGATTGGGAATAGACAGAGTTTTACACTTTCTTATTACATAGGTATACATGTTAAACATTAAACCCCATTGTTCTATTGCCTCCACCCAAGCATGAATTTAGAACAATCAATCCCTAGGATTTGTATTTTAAGATTCTTATGATTCAACTTTAAGATCCTCAGGATTCATGTTTAAGATAACAATCATATGTAGTTACCAGATGCTTACAATTAACAATAAGGTAATGTATCAATATTATTGATAACAGGTTCACCTTGGTATAGGTTCACCTTGACTTACTAAAGAACATCTAACTTTATTTTTAGGCCTAAGTATTATATGCATTCCCCTTCCACCCCGATCCCCTAGGCAATTCATATTTGGGTTGATTAGAGCAATAGCATGAAAATCACACCTGGCTACAGTGAAGCTAGATTATACTTTTATGCCTTTAGAAATCATTTTAACCCTATCCTATCAATTTGATGTGTAAATACCAAGTACAGTGTCTTTCTTCATGTAATGGCATGGCAAAGAAAAAATTAACTTCTTTTAACAGTGAATTTTGAATTTCCACTCTTCATGACACAGCACTTCCTCATGGCTTTGTTCTTCCATATAACTGTTCAATGTTAAGGTCAATTAGGATAAATAAATTCTTTCTTAATTATAATGCTTTTAGTTGTCCATTCATTGTTCCACTAGTGTTTTGGGGCACTCTAGGTTCTCCAAAGATGTCCATGTATTAGAGTATTTTCACTTGCACAATTAGACTTAAAAAAGAGTAGCCACCACATAAATGCATTGTACAAGTGCTTTTACACACAGGAATCTCACTCCTTCAATATATTTCCACTCTGGATGCATGAACAGGGGTATGAGAATTTGGAGAGCAACTCCTGCCTAAAGAAACTGAGGGTCCTGGTCAAAGGCAAGTTGGATCTGAGTCAGCAGTGCCCTGGCAGCCAGGAGGGCCAGCCTTGTCCTGAGGGCATCAGGCCACCATTGCCAGCTGAGCAAGGGAGGGGAGTCCTGCTCTGCTCTGAGCTGGGGCAGCCTCACCTCAAGCTGGGGGCAGTATTGGGTGCCCAAATATAGGAAAGATATAAAGCCATTAAAGAATTTCCAAAAGTTTGCCATGAGGATGGTGAAGGGTCAGATGGGAAGTCATATGAGGAGGAGCTGAGGTCACTTGGTCTGTTCAGCCTGGAGGAGACCTCATTGTAGCATTCACCTTCCTCATGAGGGGAAGAGGACATACACACAGCAATCCCTTCTCTGTGACGACCAGTAATAGGACCTGAGGGACTTGTCTGAGATTGTTTAAGAGCAGGTTTAACTCCGACATTAGAAAAACAGCTTCACCTATAAGGTGGTTGGGCACTGGAACAGGTTCCCCAGGACAGTGGTCACAGTACTAGGCCTGACAGAGCTCAAGAATGTTAGCAGAATTACTCAGGCGCATAGTGTGATTCCTTGGGGTGTCCTGTGTCCTGTGGGCCAAGAGCTGAATTTTGATGAGCCCTTTAGTTTCCTTGCAACTCAGGTTATTCTATGACTCTAATATTGGAAGAGTTGGGGTGGTGCTGTTGCAGAGGAGCTCATTGCTGTCTTGATCTGCAGACAGCTGCATGGGTACTTTAGTCATGATTAGTAATTGATGAGGAATACATGTTTTCCACAATATTTTTAGAGCTTCTCAGACTTAAACTAGAGAAAAGAGTGCTAGCTGATAAAAGCAGAACAATTATCCCATTCCCATTATTATTTTATTCGTGAGCACTAGTTGTTTTACTTGAAGCCCAATAAAGCCGTGAATGGTACAAAGTTCAAATGCAGCCAATCAACAGAATCATCTCCTTCACTTACCACAAAAGATTATTTAATATGTTTCAGGGAATCATAAAATCATCTAGGTTGGAATATACCCTTGCAGTGACAAATCTAACATTGCCAAGTCTGAAACTAAACCATGTGCTTAAACACTGTGTCTGCTACCTCATGTCTTCTATATTCTTCCAAGGATGTTGATTTAATGACTTTCCCAGGCAGCTTGTTCCAGTGTTTGACATTGGGTACTTGTCAATTAAGAGCATACAACTCTAACAACAGCACAAATAAATGATTTTCATTGTTTCAGACTTTCAGAGTGGCATAAAAATATATATTTCAATATAGGTTTTGGAAGTGAATTTTTTAAATGCTTCTATAAAATCATCAGTTTTCCTGTATACAGTTTTGTACCACTTGTAGCTTGATTAGATATTCTGGATTACACCTGGTTTTTAATACATACACCAATTCTCAAAGTCTGCCCACAAAAATATCTTTTGCCTCTAGAAACACTGTAATTTTTTTCAACTTGATCAGTAGGAACACAGCTGACATTGAACTTGATAGAATTTAGTAGCTTCACTTCTAGAATTGTAAAGCAAGAGCAATAACCTCATAAACCCTAAATTTAATTTAAGTACCCATTCTTGGAGAATCTGTTTAATCAATCATAATTGTAAAACAATTACCAGAAGTTTTCTCAGAAATAATCCTGTGATTATGAATTCTTAACTTCCATTATCTAATTATGAATAATTTAACTTATGAATATATTTTGTCTCAGAATGACTGCTAAAGAGTCCTTAGATCATGTTCTGCTCTCAAAGTGAATAATTTTTAAATTAATCAATTAATTTAGGGATTTTTGCTATTACTATTATGTTTTCCCACATAATAAATTAGTAGCCCAAATTGTCATCTGCTGTGTTAAATTCTGAAAACATGAAAAAACTGCTTCCACAACCAGGATTACCACAAAAGTATTTGTCATCTCAGCTAGCCAGACAAATGCCTCACCATCCCATGTGTGGGATAGACACGTGTGGTGGCAGATATCCTTGGGGTGTGAAGTCAGCTCTGCAGCTCAGTCTAGCTGGATATGTTCCCAATGACCCACTGGATCTCTGGTGCTCAGGAGGAGTTGCTGTTTTCCAATAATTCATAAGGAAGAGGGGTAGTCAAGAGGCATCACTATTTATCTTCTGTTTAAATCTAACAGGATTTTGATTGAATCAATGTTGCTAATTCTGGTAACTGGCTTACAGGGACCAGAAAAATTACTGAGATGTTGAATTTTTCTGGGTTGCTGCATACTACCACTGCTGTGATGAGTGTTTTTTTTCCTGCTTTCCTGTTTATTTGGTAAGTACTGAAAATACGATCTAAGAAAAATCAGAATTTCTTTCAAAAATACCAGTTTTCCTTAGTGAAAACAGAAGTGTAGTGATTTGCAAGTCTAGAAGTTAGATCACATCCTTAGCCAACGATTAATTTCAACTAAATGTTTATAATTTAAAAAAAATGTCTGGAATCTCTCATGTATCATATTCTCAAAAAAACAGCTATGGAAAACCAAGGTAAAATGTATAAATGATTGGCTTTGTCTTTCAAGTCAAAAATGTTGACTAACTTGTATGGTAAAATTACTTTAGAAGTGCAGAAAACTTTAAATAGCTGTTGATGCATTCCAGTTTTAGATGACAGCAAAATCAGTTTGGTTAAGTGAATAAATTAATTTATTCACTTCTGGAATCTAATTTTTGTCTTCCTAATAAGTCTTGTGTTCAATCATTTCAATTTTAAACAAGCTGAAAATGACAACTTTGTATGTAGAACTTTAAATTTCACTCAGGATTCAGCACTTTTTTAGTAATAATGACATCCTGTAATTAAACAGACATTTTATTCCCTAAAAAGTTACCTCCTAGGCTGTGCTTTTAGGAATTATTGATGATTTCAACCTATTTGGTCAGAAAACCTGCATGATGATGATTGGGTTTTAGATAAATGCCATAATAATAATATTAAATTTTAGTTATTATTTCACTTTAAAATCCATAACTCCTGAAATGATACCTCATATTAAAAAAAATTGTAATAAAATGCATGACTATCCCTAAGTTCTAAAGTTGTATCACACCAGAAAAAATCTTTAAAAAATCTCTTCACCTAAAGGCAATCACAAAGTCCAAAATCTATTTCTGCATATTACAGTACATGTTTTTGCTCATATCAAATAAAATATTTACAAACTGTCTTACTCTTTAATCAATGAGCTATGGTATTAATGAAAATCAATTTCAGAATTTAGACATAAACATGGCATTTGTCAATATACAAGTATTATGAATACTAAATATTGTAATCCATGTTATTTTGGTAAAGATAAATGTGGTATTACAAAATGTAACAATAAGAAATCCCACATGTGGAGCTATTTAAAGTTTAGATAGGTGAGATTTTACCTTGCTTTGTCCTGTATTGCTTTTTAAATTTTTTTTTTTTTTTTAATTTGGAGCATAGTCACTGTCCGAAATACCAGTCTAACAGAAACAAAGGGGGCTGAAATGTAAATTTTCTTTTTTTTATCTTTTCTTATGACCCTATATAACCATGATTTGGTCAAAAAGACAGGATACAATGTACTTCACTGATTAAAGGGACATTTTCTCTGTATATTGTATACCATAACTCTCTAAGATTCATTTGCCATTTTAAATTCAGACACGTGTCCCAGTCCTGAGGAAAATAAACATAATAGAAAAAAAAAAAACCAACCTCCAAACAGCTAAATATCGACTTGTTCTCTATGATATTCAAAGTAGAAAACAAAACTGACAATATGACAAATCTTGCAGGTCAGAACAACGTGATTTTGGGAAAGGATGGGCTGAAAAAATTGTGAAGTCGTTGCTCATTCATTAACAGCAATTCTCTTGTAAGATCATTATCTTTAACAAGACTAGAAAGCCAAGAATGAATAAGAGAGATAGTGAATAAGCCGCACTTTTCAGAAACATTCCCAAATGTTACGTATGAGATTGGATGGGGTGTTAGGTTTTATCCTTCTGTAAAAGCAGATTTAGTCTTATTTGGACAGAATTTTTCTTCTATAGAATAGGAAGGATTTTTATCCTGAAAGACCATGAATTTTCTCAGCCATCTACAAAACAAACCCACCAAGACTTTCAGCTTATCTTCTATCTCACAACACTAGTCAGAAATATTTGTGTACAAAACGTTAAAACACCCACAAAGTTTCTAGAAACTATAAACATTTTCTTTCTAGCAAAGAACACACAGCATAATTTTATACCAGATTTTGCAGAAAAAGAAAGTGGGAGATCAATGCACTGAAACAGAACACTCACTTAGCACAGGAGAGTGTTCAATTAGTCATGTGCAAAACAAAAGAACCACTCTTGATCTGAATGCACCAAGAATTTTGGCCTAATTTTCCAGTTTCAAGGTAAACATAAAAATGCTAAGGAGTGAAAGTTCAGTTGATAACAAAATAGTTTGTAGGATGATTTATTACATATTTAAATGAAAAAAATCTGCAATGAAATTCATATAAATCTGTTAAGATAGGAAAGATATTTGACAAAAGCAAAATAGATAACTAATAAATGTTAAAGAGATCACCAAATTTAAAAAAAAGTACAATACTATCTTAATAGTGACAGAACAGAACAATTTGGTACAAAATTAAAGGTTTTAATTTATCAAACTGAAGTATTACAGTTATTAAAGTACAAAAATCTTGTAGCAGATGGTGTCTTAGTTTGCCAGAAATAATTCATAACAAATCAAAGAAAGATTGGAGAAAGAGTTTGGTTAGGAAGAAAGGAGTTTGGTTAGAAATAAAGAATATATTTTTATTCAGTGTGAAACAGACCGGCCTTAAAAGTTCTGATAATGGCCATGACATCTTTTTTCATACTTTTAGACCTAAAAATACAAGTTAATGAGTTAGACTTTTTTTTTTTCTTTTCCTAAAATGTCATATTTCAGTATTCATAAAGATAAACAAACAAACAAAAATCTTTTTAAGCTATTGAAAGATTTACACAAAATGAAATTTTCTTTTCCTGGGAGAAAATGATATAAAATAACAGTTCTTAACAACATAAGAATATTTTTCAGAATTTCTTTTCTCAGAGCATTTAAAACTTTCTGTTTGTACCTTATATGATATGAAGCCAAATGTAGAAAACTCAAAACCTATTTGCAAAATAGAGATTGTTTACCATGCACAATTTTCAGTAATTTAGATAGTACTATTGCCAATAGTGGAAAATATTTCTTATGAAATATAAATATACAGTATAATCCATACCTAAGCAAGCCTGAAATGAGAACTTAAGTGCAGAATACTGTTGCCAAATAACAGAGGAACCAAGAAATAATTTACAAAATGTATTAATGTAGTTGGCCTCTGTGATAGTGCCAGTTTTTTCGTGTAACTTTACACATTAATACACTCAAGGAAAATACTAATATAACAAAAACAAATGAGAAAGAAGAGTAATTTGAACTTTGCAAAGCACTGTTTCTTAAGATGAAGGCTGGAAAATGTGGAAAAGAGAGGGAAACACACTGGCTGGAGAATATTACTCAGTAAAATTGCTATTTCCTGGCTTGAGTAAAACAGAGAATGCAAAATATACAGTAATGAAGTGGTTTGAGGCAAGAAAAAATTATTGGAACAACCATCATACTAAAGTCAATACAGATTTCCATTTATTCCAAGATACTAGGATGGTGAAATAGCATATCAAAAAAAAAAACAACAACAAAAATCAACCCTGGTACTTTAATCATTACTCAGTGACTACAAGTGAGGAATGATATTCTTTGCCTTAACTGAATCAATTTCAGGCTAAATGTGCTTTTGTTTTTCCTGAACATTTTAATATTGCTGGAAAAATCTATTCTAATTGTATTCCAAATGCTAAACCCAACATTTTCTGTTTATCAAGTACATGCAAAGTACATTTATGTTACAAATTTCTGTTTACTGTAGCTATGACTATAAGCTTAATTCGAAAGTATGCAAAGAATATGACTTCTGTTTCCTAGGTATCATGTCTCCTTATTGGCAAATGAATGTTCCATTTAAAAATCACCTTCATTTACCATACATAAGTGTTTTAAAAATCTGATCTAACATCAGCAGTATTTTCACATCTCATCTCTTGGAATACTGCATGCTTTAAGTGAGAATGTGTTTAACTGAGAGTGGAATAAAACCTGACTTCTAATTGCTTAAATCAACCTAATCATCCAGTGTTTCATACATTAAAAGAAAAAGTAATATTAAATCTGAACATAATTTAACAGTTCATCTAAACATGGTGGATTGGATAAAATGAAGAAAATATGACCATAGTTGTTCAGAAGCCTAGTGCCTGGCATGAACTTGCACACCCCACATTGTGTGGCTTTAGGATGCAGGGTTCTGCAGGTTCCATGCACTTTGAAGAAAACAAGGCAATTTAGTGTCCATGGGGGTATTGCTGCAATGATGATCATGGTTCTCTCTGAGCATGACATGTGGTATACAAACAGATTCCACTCAGGTTGTGCAATGGGAGGTGTCAAAAAAGGGAGGATTTTAATTTAAAAGGGGAAGCTTTCTGAAGCCTTGGGCCTAGAAACTAGACTGTCTTTTTTGTTCAGAGAGAAGTTATACCAATTTCAAGGCACCTAAGTATCCACATAGCTCTCAATGTCAGCAATTAATAATGAGGAATTCCAGAAAAACTAGACCCCAGCCTACAAATGTATCATTTGCGTCTGTTCTGGACATCAAATAACTATGATTAATTGTGAAAATTATAAACTGTAAGCTCTCTGTCTATTATCTTTTTCTTGTAGAAACAAACATAATTAAATGATATTGTATAAATGAGTAGATTAAAAAAAAATTAGCAGCTTCACATGATATGAAAATGCATCTATATATTTTTTCTTCTTTTTTTAGTCAAAGGAGAATATTTATCAAAAGAAGAATTTTTATCACTATCAAATACAACTTTTAGCTCCACTACTATAAGACTTCACAAACCCAAAAATCAGTTCCTGTGCAGTCTGTCCATATCACTTAATAGCAATTAGACTGTAACTAGTTTTATGAGGATAACTTGTGCTAGTAACTCCCCATGAACATATTCGTGACTACAAGTTGAAGTGATAGTGCTGACTCTTTAAAAGACTAATTTTTTACATAGATTTTCTGTATTTATATTTAATCTAATATCAGAATCAATGTTTCTCAAACACACATATGGCTTAATGGGTACATTTCAAGCTGAGTTCTTTCAATTAATCTGAATTCTGCTTTCAAAGTTATGATAAGTTAGTGATGTCTTTTTCTGAGATTAGAGAGCCTACTTGGCAAGACTAAGAATGACTGATGTGACACAGTAGAGCTTGCCCACCAGCAAATTAAGGTTATTCCATCCCACTTGACTTTAAAACAACCAATATTGCTCAAGGTAAATGAATCTTCAGCATCAATTGCATGTGCATTATGGAAAGCAAATTGTTTGAGCTGTCTAAACTCAAACATAATTTCTGTTGTCTTCTGCCTTGCAATTGAGAATATTTTTAAATCACATGTGTGATTGAAAGAAGATGTAGTGATTTAAAGAAGGTGGAGAAGACAGAAGGTTTAATTGATTTAGTCTAAAAGTAGGACAGTTTAGTAACATGCTTTCTTTCATTGTTCAGTACAAAATCCTGGTATTTCTGATTCAGTCCCTTCAGTACTTGAAAATAAAACTGAGAATTCATATTTTATAATATGCCACATAATGATGTAAACACATCTTGGATGTGTTTCATCTTGCTGGGATTGGAAGCTAGTAGAAGGTTGCTGTTATTAGAGCAGAACAGCAGAATTGCACTTCCTGTTATAATAAATACTCTTCTTCTTACCACTGAACATGTAGAAAGCAGCCACTGTCTTCTGGTTTCTATCATCTCAGCTCATGCAGGTTAGAAAATATCCAATCTGTGAGATACATAAGCAAAACACTTAAACAAACAAACAAACAAGAAACCAAGAAACAAACAAAAATGCAGAATATTTTATGCTTTCTCTCTCTCTCTTATGTCCTATTTTCTCTACAGAAATGTGCTTAACTGCTATTCATCGCTATTTATAAATCCAGTTGCATCCATTAATAGTAGAAATTATGGATTTGCAATAGTTTTAAAATAAAGAAAGAATTATGGCATTCTGAATGTCTGACTCTAGACATAGGAGAAATACTATTCAGAGGCTGTGATGACAGTAAAATTTTGGCAACTCAGTTCAGTGTAACCTTTAGCATAGACATGCAAGTTAAACTCAATCGTAGATCCATTATCCTTCGGTTTCTGTCTCTAAGATTAGGTTAACAACACTACTATAATTCACACTTCTCCAAAAGATAAATATTTTAGAAATTATTAGATGCTTTGAGAACATAGCAAGGCATGATTTGAAAGCAAAACACAAAACCAGATTTAGTGGGGATGAAGTGATATTAGAATATGTTCAGCTTGTTTTGTAAGTCATGTATTAAATGAGTGTTAACAACTTTTATTGCCATCAGCTGGATGTTGAATCTTAAATACCTTCATTCTCATGAAGAATATTACTAGACAAAATTCAAGAAAAGGTCTAATCCATTTAATTTCCCCTTATCTTCACAGGAAGTTAGCTTCAAAGCTAGAGATAAACAAGGTTTAAGCTTAGAGTTAAAATATATATTGTGAGGAAATCTAAGCAGTGATTTGGGGGGGTTGTCCCACAGTGTTCATGATTGGTGTGAAACTTTTCAGTTTTCATCCAGTTGTAGGAAATTAAGTAACTAAATAGTTATCAAGATTTCAGTTTTTCCCTCCTGACAAAAAGATTTTTTCTATATCACTCAGACATTCCGCTGGACAGTGAAGGTTCTCGACAAATTATCTGGCTCCAAAATCAAACTAAATTCACATTTTGCTACTTCCTACTTTGCTAGAGGGCTTTTTGATATCTTCACAGAACTGTACTCTGCCTTCCTCTACTTCCACTTGCTTATAATAACACAATTTTTTCACTATATAATTTATAAAAGTGAAGGAAAAAGATGCCATGGTTGTGCCATGACTTCAGAAAAAAAAGTGACAAAAAGTGAGAAAGAGATGGGGACAAAAATCAAATAATATTTTAAAATATGTTGCCCAAGCTGAAGGAGAGCTATTGCTTTCCAGTGTAATAGAATACAGATTCCATCTTAAAAAGTAATAAGCACAGATGTCTATGACACATGCTCTGCTTTCAAACCCAAATTATTAGAGAAAAGTTCTAAGAATATGCTAGAGGCACTATTCAGAAAATATTAAGAAGAGATGAGCAAAACACAAGGCTGCAGACAATTGACTAGTTAAATGAAGTTTCCAAGCATTTTTCTGATATCTATAGAATAGACTTTCATAAAATCGCGTCTCTGTAACATGGTATCTTAACACTAAGGTCCAGTATTAAGTGGAAAACTGCATTTATTTTAGCAGGGTTTGATATGCTTATATAATTTATATATATCATTTATCAAAAAGTAGTTCAGTTCCTTCTCTCTATCTATTACAAAGTATCAGTGGCAAGAATTGTTTAGTATCAAGGTAGTAGAAATTATGAGTCAGACCAAAAAATCAGAACGGAGGAGAGTAAGATAAACTTTTGCAGACCAAAAGATTCACAGCAAAAACTGATATATTTAATTGAGTAGCTGATGAAATCTTACTTCTCCAGGACTGTAGTTTGTCAAAGTTTTCTTTTTACAGAAGAGAATAAACCTTCTTTTTTCCTGGGACAAGGACATGCAACTGAATTAACAATAATACCAACAACAGCGAGAAGGTACGACAGTCCAGATCTGAAGACCAATTTACCCCCAGATATTTTTGCAAGCCTTTCCAATGAAGACAGGATTATACCTTACAGTACCTTCTAGTATTCCTGATTTATTTTTTCATTGGAATACAGAGCCAAAAAAAACCCAAAACAAAAAAACAAATAAACAAAAAAAAAAAAAAAAAAAAAAACCAAAAAAAAAAAAAAAAAACAAAAAAAAAAAACAAAAAAAACCGCAAAGTGACAGCTAATGATTCAGTTCTGCTTTTCTGCAAGACAAAAAAATATAAGAAATTTCTAATAGCTTCTCTTTATGACAGGTCAAATTGCTCATATATCACTTTATTTCTTCAACTTTAGTATTATGGCACATAGTGAATAATAACTCAAAGAGTTTCAGTTTTAACACAATGATAGGGAATAAATCAATGAAGATTGACAGAGACTTGATTGTCCATTAATGGTTCAGGGTCCTGCTCTCAGCTATGAACTACAGTTAGTTTCTTGTTTTGGATCCTGTATGTATTTTTCTAAATATTAGTAATAAATAAAGTGGAAAAGTGGTGGAACATTTTTGGAAGATGTTGTAATAGTACTTTGTATACTATTTCATATGATAATTCGTAGCCTATGTCTTTAACTTGATAGGATACACACGGTGAAACTTGTTATATTCTAACTATTTTAATTTAATTAGACGTGTCTCTAACTGGAATGAAAAAGGCTAAGGACTAAATTCAAGTAAAAATATTGATCTTTAAAGATCAATAAATAAATAGATGAATAAGATCTTTACAGTGTGACTTAGTAGAACAGAGCTGCCAACTACTTCATTTATTTCTTGTAGTTTTTTCCTTTGATCAGAAAAAATTCCTGTTCACCCTGACAATAACTCCACTGCAAGAGCAAACGCTCTTAATACAGAGTACTTAGGTGTCATATGATTTCTGTTTATACATGTATAGAACCGCTTCAGTCTAACTAGCATGAATAGTTCAAGGCCAAGCTTTTGAGACTTGTTCTTTTTTTCTGAGTATGCCAGGTACTCCAACAGACATTTTACAGCAGAACTTGCTCATAATGTTGGAACTAGTGCCATGCAAACAGTGTTAACTTGTGGATTGGCATTGTGACTTTTCAAAAACATCAAAAAGCCAGCCAACCTTGCTGATTAAAACAAGAAGATAAGAAGTGGATACAATCCTAATTGGCTGTAGAGAAATCAAATACTCAAAAGATAGATGCTGGACACCAACTATGAAACTTTTGGGAGAAAACAGAGTCTGGAAAGGGAAAAGGTATTTAAGTTCTGTTGCCTAATTAATATATTACAGAAGAATATTGTGTTGAAATTTGCTATATATAGCCTTTAATATGATCATTTAAAAACGTCAAGTGCACTATATTATTTATTATTTTTAATTTTCCCACTCAGTTGTATATATGTGTATACTTCATAGTATTTCAACAGAAATTTCTAACTGCATCCAAGTGGCACGTGTAAGACCTTACTCTCTTTCTATTCACTTGCAGCTTAGTTCAAAGGCACAATATTTAAGGCAACTGATGGGTTGGAGTAATTTTAAATGTCTCTTCAGCTAAAAAAATTAGGAAAAAATTTAAATTCTAAGTTGGTTGAAGATCAAGATTCTAAGTTGGTTCAAAAACATAGTTCTGTATGAAGTTTGACAGGAACTCAAATCTCAACAAATCTCATACTTGAATACAAATGAATACAAATCCCTTGAATGCAGGACTTGTTTGCTTAATAAATTTTTGGTAGGGTTTTTTGGTTTGTTTGGGATTTTGTTGCTGTCGTTTTGGCTTGTTTCAGGGTTTTTTGACTCTTACCTGTCTAAATAAATAACTGACCTTTTCTCATGCTTAGGAGTTTTATTTATTAATTAAGGTGTGAGCATCTATGTTTCATATGAAAAGATTACTAAAACAAACTTACATAAGTAGAATAATTAAAACTATCAAAACTTTTATGTGTTCATTCCTGAGTGTTATCTAAATATGTCAGGTAATTAAGGAAATAAAAAGAACCAAATTTCTAATTGTAATCAAGTATAGCTACTTGATAAATTTCTATCTGGCCTTACTGAATAAAGTGGAACTCATATGCAGCTTTTTTATGTAAAGGGTAAAAAACCTAGTGTAGAGGAGAAGGAAGTTCTGTTGTTCAGAGATGATAGTTCAGGAATGAAAGAGAAATTATTTTCACTTCATAGTCAAGCATAAAGCAAATAGTTCTGGCTACCGCAATGACACATTGAAGCGCATGTTACTCTGTTATTCTTCTCAGAACAAAGTTTTAGCAAAATCTGAAGCAAGCTGTTCATTAGTTTGAACAAAAATATTAATAGGTCATTTCTCTCTCATGAGGAATTCTATAAATTAAGATGATGAAATTTTTTTATAATTAGACAAAATATTACAGAAAATTAAATACATATTCTGTTTTTACAACATTTTCAGTAGTTCTGGTTTATTGCAGTTGATCTGCACTGAACTGTATTTTCTAAATAGCACTAACAAATTCCAAACACATGAGGCACCGACACTGGAATGGATGATTTTGTATCACTGAGAAATAATATTCCTTTTAAAAAAACACCTAACTTCAAAATTCATCTTCTTGAGGTCACCACACAAAAAGCAATAAAACACCTACAATGGTCCTTTATTTTTGAAGACCATTAACTAAGGTTTTGATAGTATTGAAATCAATTTTACTTAATTATTAAATTTGAACTAGTTGAAAAGTGTTTGTTTGGGAATCACGGAAAAAGAAAGCATCACTGAAACTAGCTGATTATGAGGTGGCTGATCGCAATTCCCAGCTTGTAGAGTCATACACCATCACTTTCCACAACTTCAGGAGCCCTACTTTCCATTCTTTAGTGGGTAGAGATTTCATAAGAAGCCTTGAAGTATCTTAGAAAAAGTTAATTACACCTATTTTAAACCTCTGAGAAGAAATAGACTTAAAATATGTTCACATTGTCAAACAGTGTTCCAAACAATTGCCACTAGTAAAGGAGGAAAAAGGCATTTAAAAGTATATCAGTGATTCATCAGCAAGTCTTACTGTTTCATTAAAATAGAGAAAGCAATAGCTTTGTGATCGTGTCATGTATTGTTAATACATGAGATAAATAAAATGCAAGCCTATTGTCATAGGAAAAAAACTCACACTATAAGTTTAAGAATTTGAGATTGACTTAAGAATACAAAGCATTAAATTTACCTACTCTAGAAAATTCGTTCTGTATATAATCTATTTCATAGATTAGCTATGAAATATATTGAGTGCATCTGAAAGTGAGAAATTAATTTGGGAGTCTAATCACCTTATTTATTAGATTTAAGTTCATTAGAGTTTTATTTAGACTCAGAGTTAGATTTTTGATAAGATCCTTAAGATGGAATCTGACTTCCCTCTTTCTTTGGTCAGAGGTAATATTATTGATAGGCAGTATGATAGAAAATCAACAAAAATATAATGTCTAGGGATCAATAAAAGCAGTAAAGGTCTAATGGAACTCATCAGATATGTAATACTAATGGTGAAGCTGTATGTTTTTTACTGTCCAAGGTCAACTTGAGATGTAAAATTGAATGGACTAAGGACGCAGCAGGTAATGGTGTTAAGAAGAAGAAAATAAATGCCCAGGACAATACAATGCAGATTTCATCATCTGATATGATAATGGAAATTTTTTGAACTTGTTTCCCTGTCTCGATGCAGAAAGTCAACACTGACAGTGCCTAAATATAATGACCCTAACCCGGGATCATGTGTATTCTTAATGTACAAACAAAGCAAACCAAAAAAACCTAATAGATTTAGCTAGTCTCTGTTCCTAACAATTTTTATTATTAGTTATGAAAAAGTAACAGCAGTAGTCTACAGAAATTGATTTGCTCTATATTAATGTGAAAATTGGGAAGGTTCATATTACATTCTTACTGAGTAATAATTTAAGAAAATGTATCATATCCATGAATCTAAATTAATCAAGTGATCACTATAATGAGATGTAGATGTAAAGTTCAAAATCTGTTTCTGTAAATATATTCTTATCCATTGAGGGTGTTTATGTAGTACATAGTAATGTTTTTGTATTTATGGAGCCAATCAATTCCTAATTATGGAAGGATAATATTGTGTGACTTGAGACAGACAGCTTAATGGAACTTAGTCAGACCTTCACTGAATCATCTGTCAAAAGCAGTTGTCTCTAGTTTTTTGTCTTTTTGAGCCCATTTGTATAAAACCAGTAGGTTGAAACAGAAATTGAGGGAAAGACAAATGTGCAGCTGCAGCACCAATCCTTGGTCTTTTTAAACCTCATGAGATTTCCATGGACCCAGTTCTCAAAGTTGCCCAGATCCCTCTGGATGGCATCCTGTCCTTCAACTGTGATTTTTATTTTATCTGTAAATGAAATACTAAGAAAAAAAAAAAAAAAAAAAAAAAGCCTGGTTCTCTAGAAAACCATAAGGAAAAGAAGACAAATTTCTCAAAAAAGAAAGAGCAGGAATGAGAAAATGTGTGTTAATTTTTTGTCGTTACTGAAACTTCTACCAGGATGTTGGTAGGTAGTCCTTTTATGAGAAAGATTTGTAGGTAGTAGTTGAAGATCTTGCTGCCCAAATTTATTTCTAGCACCACTAAGAATGAAAACCAGAAGTACTGGCTTTGTCTAGCATGTCAAAAGTTTTTATTATGCGAAGTTCAACTATTTTTGCTGACCATCAACAGCACCAGGAGTAACTAATGATCCGGCAAACAATTAATGCAGATGTAATGAAACAGAAATGGAACAAAGCTAGAAAAATTTATTTTTCACATGCATAGCTATAGAATAATGTGAAAAATTAACAATAGGAATTGAATGTTCAATTCCACCTCATTTAGTAACCAAAAGAGTATAATCTTTATCGTGTATTGGTCTACACAAATATTTTAAGTCTCAGCTGACAATTATTCTCACAGGTCAGTCTCAGTTGCTTTGTTTTAAAGAGAAAGCTGACTGGCAAATAAATATTTTTAATTTGTCATTTTTTGTTGATTTAACATGAATAAATAATCTGAATCCCAATTCTGATTCAACATCAAAGCTGGAAAGTTAAATAAGAAATTAAAGATTCTTCTGGTGTCTCTAGTGGTTATCATCTGCTAGTTTTGCCATCGTGGAAAATAAAACTTCCCAGTATTTATAAAAGCTGATGAATTTGGTTATAGGACAAAGGATTCCACACAGAAAATTAACAGCCTAAGGGGAAAAAAAAAATCAGCCTTTTGGAAGCAAATTCCTAGAAATAAATTCCTAAATCTTCACAGAAGTTTCAGTTTATCTAACAAGGAAAATCCACCCTTTCTTGTTTCTGTGCTTTCATATTTTGATGAGTTTGTCTTCTTTGTCTTATGGCTTTCTAGATAACTGTGGAATTTTGTCTTAATATTTAGTTAACAGTCAAAACTAAAACCACTGCAATTATGACATCAACTTACTATATCCAAGGATTTTATTGTTCGCACTTCCTCAGTTTTCAAGGGCAGTGCTTTTATATGCATTCGACACTTTCATTTATGAACTCTGTTGGTTAAAAGAGTTGAAAACACTAATGGTAATGAAAAAAATAGATTAACTAATGAACAGGTTAGAAACTTATTGCCTGAAAACTGAAATTGATAAGAAAATCAGAATTATTTAAAATAATGAATTATTTTTCTTACGACCATTCCACCAATTCTTCTCTCTTTTGCTGTCCTGTGTTCAGTTAGGAAGAGAAGCAAAATGCACCAAAACTTTTAACAGAGTGTTTATTTTACATTAACTAGACTCAGAGATGATATATTGAAAAGTTCAGGCCAAATTCTATATCTAAAAGATTCAGTTTCAAGAACTGCTCATAACACTTGATCATAATTGTCTGGTGTTTCTGAAGTTATGACCTTGAACTTTAAATTTATCTTTTAAAATCTGAACCTCAAATGAATATTATAGCTTCCTCAGCTTTGAGAATATTTAGATATTCTCATTATAGATTGATAAATCGACTAGTTTCAAAATCTTATTTAGAATGACAGCTTATTTACTCCATATAAGCAACAAGTAAATATAAATTGATAACTTTACCTGACTTCATGCTTTGATGCATAAAAAAAGATTTTAGTTTAACTTAGATCATCAATTTACTAAGCTGTGTTTCCTGTCAGATTGTGCTTTAGTGGCTGATGGGTTCATGGTACACACTGAAGAACTCATTAATTTCTAAGCTTTGTTTTCTCTGCTATCTTGGTGAAATCAGCAAATCGGGAAAAATTTGTTGGTCATAGGATCTCATAATTGCATGTGTATGTATGAGAACCTGAGGTGTGTATATGTATATATATATATATATGTCTATAAAACAGAAAAGTTATGTCATCTTTATAGAATTACACAATTAAAATATTATTATAAAAAGATGATCTAAAATTACCCTAAAATGTTAACTGAATCAACAATAATTTTATACTGACTTGATAAAAAGAACAAAAAAAAGTGTTGATTAAAACTGAATTTTTATGGAAATTCCCTTTGGAGTTTCAAAAAATCTTTTGTTTTAATCTTTTTCTTTAATAGTAGAACTCTGTCTTAAATTGCAATGCAAGATGTAACCAAAGGTATGTATTTTATTACCAGCCGTTAAAACCAGGTGGGGCAGTGTTCTTTATCTCTGGATATAGAACATATATATCTGGAGATATATATATATAGAACATATATATCTGGATGACCCATCCTCCCTCCAGGAGAATATCTGCTGTAATGGTCCATTGAGTCTCACTGAGTGACTGACAACATTACATCATCCCACTGTGAGATGTTCCACCCAGGGGGAGGAGCCAAGCATTCCTACCTGGATAAAAATCTGAGAGTCAGAACATCAGGGCAGCCTGGTTCCACTGGATTCCCAAAGGAAGTCTGGACCTATCGACACCACCACTGGACCTTCAGAGGGAAACTGCACCCTTCTACAGGATCATTGCTTCAACAGAACCGCATCTGTCACTCCAGCAGGACTGCAGCCACCATTTAATTGGACTGCTACCAACACCGTGACCAACAGGGTGTCAGGTTGTATTCTGACTCTTTCAGGGGTTTTAGTTTTTGTACTACTGCATTTTTAGTTTAATTTTCCTAGTGAAGAACTGTTATTCCTATTCCCATATCTTTGCCTGAGAGCCCATTAATTTCAAAATTATAATCTGGAGGGAGGGGTTTTATATTTTCTATTTTCAGGGAGGCTCCTGACTTCCTTAGCAAAACCAAGACAAACTCATTATAAATACCTATTTAATCAGAGAGTGAGAGAAAATATCTGCTCTAATTCTTTTGAATCTGATTTTTCTGAATGCATCTCTTCTGCACAGAATTAGCAGCATGAATAAAAAAACCAGGTGACTTCCAGTCCCCTTCAGTAGACTGCATGACTTCTAGACGTTAAATTTTCCTGCCTTCCTTCCTGCCTTCCTTTCTCATAACTTACTTCATATATGAGTCAAACTGTTTTATATATGATTCACAATGTCACCGGGCATAAAGAAAATCCTTTCTATAGGCAGTATGCTGTATTACCACACCTATTGCAGACTAATGAAATAATTATGCTCCAAAGGTTCTTCCTTTGCTTGCCCATTTTTTTATACAAGAAATTAACAAGGAAGAAAGAAACAAGATAAAAAGTGTCACAACCAATTTCTTGCTCCTTCTGAAACATTATTTGACCAGTAAATAAGGCTCATAAATACAGGATAGAGTCTATATAGAAACATTAATAAAAAGCATATTTCTGTATAAATAAAAAGTTAGCAAGGTTGAATGGTGTACAGTTAAAACAATCAAGCTATCAGTAGAGAACAGGTCATAAAACTAGGTTATTATAACACAGACACATAGAATTCTATCAGTTCACTAGCAAAGCATTCACATGTCTTCACAATTTCCTTCTCCTAACATAATTCAGTAAAAAATTCTGAGCATCTTTTAGATACTGAGGTGTCAAGCTACATCTGTAAGAACTCAATTGTATTTAAATAATAAGTAAAATACAAGTAAGCAGTGCAACCTGTTAATAAAGAAAAAAAATAATGTTAAGACTTATATCAAGCTTTATTATCGACATTCACTGCCTACTTTGCAAAGTCAGTGAATGCTGCGGTTTTCCCCTGGGAGCAGCTCACCGGCTCTGCTGCTTGCTCCAGGCCACAGTGAAAGTTCGTGGGTCCCTCAGTCTAGCTAGCTGGAAGCGTGGTGAAGCTTTTGGAAAATGAAGAGCGGACCCCTTTCCGTGGGTAGAAAGATGTTTATTGCTGGATCTTCACATGGAAAAGGGCAGGGGCTGGCCTATGCATCGCTCTTAAGTACCTCAGAACATAGCTTGAGGCCACAGAGGACTTTGACCAATAGGTGGGAAGGGGTTGGGTGTT
>JBBMKD010000115.1:16335882-16370894 GCA_037834095.1 Argya squamiceps
CAGTTTGGGAAGGAGCAAGCTGGGCACATACAAACTTGATACATGTAACTGAAAGGTTTAAACCATGCACCGCAACAAGTGAACAAATGCAAGTACATAACTCTAGTTCTCTAAGGGAAAATGCAAGGTAAATCTTAGTATATCTTATTCCATTGAGACTTTAGCTCATTAATGTACAATGTTTTCATCTCTTATTCAGTTTTGGAAGGCTAAGACCTTAGTCAGATGATTCCAGAGGAAAAGGGAGTGAATACAGTAGCTTTAGGTCATAGTTAGACATCGGATTTCTTAGTAAAAGGGTAGTCTCCTGCTTCCTGTCCTAACAATTGTTAAAGTTTCCTGAATATATTTATTTCTTTTCTCTTAGTAAACAAAACAAAACAAAACTCAAAAAAAATCAAACCAAAAAAACCCCAGAAAACCATAAATCCAAAAAATCCCCAAAACAAATGATAAACACCCCAACCATTACTCTACGCCTTTGGTACTATAGGATTAAAGAAATATTAAACTAATTTTTCTTTGTGTTTTTGTTTTTTGTTTTATTTTGTTTTTATTTTTTGTTTGCTTGTTTGTTTTTAAGTTATTGTTCCAGGGAGGCTGCAAAGAGAATTCTTCATTTCTATAATGGATTTCCTCATGGATTTCTTTCGTTATTGTTTCATGTAAAAGGGAAAATATTCCTTTTCACTTCTTCGTTGTCATTCTAAACTAAAATCTCTTTAAATATTTCAAGCAAATTAAAAAAAAAAAACCCAAATAACCAACATAACACACACATACACACACAGAAAGTAGTTTGAATTCACAGAAAGACCCAAATACTTAGGCTTTCTCTGAGAAAGTAAAAGATTCAAATTAAACTTTACTGCCTTTGAATCCAAAGACCTGATCTCAATGCTGTGCTTCTAAGTACAATAAGAATTTTTAGCTGCTTCTTATTTCTACTTCAGTAGAAGGATGATCTACAGAAATTTATTCCTTCCCACAACAAGACCCTCCCCAAAAGGCTTAGGCATGTAGCTACCAATTCTTCAGAACTAAGAATGTACAGAAACATCCTAATTTTTGACATGCTTTTTCTAAGATACATATTTTTGCAATATTTTATATTGTTTATTTCACACCGAGTCTGCTCAATACACAAGTATTTTTTTTTTCCATATTCAGAAATATAACCCTTCCTGTGTATTTCCACAGAAAGCAAGAAACCTGACTTAGATCTTGGTATTCCACTAGAGTGACGAATACCGATTTACATACTAATTATTACCCCCTCTATTATTTCCACTACTTACTCTACTTTTTTAGTGAAAGAAAGTCCTTCATAGCACGCAATGTCAGCTTTTCTTCTAGAGAAGGAAAGGTGCATGGTCCTTGTAGTTGCTAACGAGACTTTCTGCAGCTAATGAGAGACATGGAGGTGTTATACACTTCCACTGAGAATCAGAAAAATAAAAAAAACTTATCTGCTTTAAAACTATTTCTTTAGAGGGTATAATATGACCTTGTCATGAAGGTACTTATAAAATTTTTGATGATCTCTAGTAGAACATGTGGAAATCTTTTACATTCTAAACTATATTTATATTTTGCATTTACATATCATAGATCAAAATCTTACTAGATAAATGTGCATGTTGACATTATTGCCCATGAGCTGCTGTAATTAATCAAAAACTTTTACTTAGAATTTCAGTCATAAGTATGTCCAATCAGATACAAAAAAATAAGATGCTTTTGAAATCATGCTGTTCAATATGGATTTACCATATGGGCATTCATAAATGGAACTTTCAACATGCCTCAGTTTCAGACCCATGAGGAGAAGACTTAGAAATAGGATCATATAGAGCCTTCATTTTCTTATCTGTAATAATTTAATTTTAAAATAGTTTGCTATATTCATTCTTTAAAAATATTCTCTTTCAATTGTATTAGCCTAGACAGAAAAGGATAGTCAGAGTGCCACTTCAGGCCCCAAGTACAGTTGGAGCTTATTCTTTCTTCCTAAGGATGAATTGCATACTGCAAAACTAAGTGTTATAGTATGGAAATTACAGATTTACTTTTTCTGCTCCTCCCTTGCGGAGGAGAATTTATGAAAAAGAGCCTTCATTTGTGAGCAATTTAAATTATTTGAAATGTACATTCCTAGTCTGAGAGGAAAAAAAACCCCACAAAGAAATACAGAGCCAAAAGCATTTGCATTATGAAGCAGTTAAGAAGGTGATGGAAGTCATGCAAAATGGGATAAAACAGATCATTATAGCTGGATGAATGTGGTCACAATTATCACAAGATATGAATTGTATGAGAGAAATAAATATCATACTCTTGAAACAGCAGCATAGCTATATTCCTTTCACTTCTTGGGCCATTTGCTGTATATTTTTGTTGCAGTATAGAATTTCCTGTTTATATTGTTTAAAAATTCAAATCACCTAAAGAAATAAAAATTCTTATAATGAAACAGCTCACATATAATTTTATTGTCTCTGATCTGAGAAAAGAGTACTCCTGTTGAAGAAGTCTTTTCTCCTGCATTCCTTTTCTGAAGTTGTCATGGTTGATCAGAGATAATGAAAAAGGTATTTACCGCATTATATGCTCTCCTTTAAGATAGAACCTTCCTATTTGGAAAGTATTGAGCCTCATTGAGTTCAACTGCAATTCAGGACTGCACTTTTAAAACCTATCTTTGTCACCTACTTGGGAAAGCACACTCCTTGTTGTCTGCTTTTTAGGTAACACTTGCACACAAGCTTTGGATTTTATTCTGAGAATTGATTTTATTTTAATACCAAAACCATTTATATCCCTGAGATAACACAAAAGTACTTCTACTGCTGTTTCTTTTTTCCAGCAAAGCAAAGCTAATAAATGTGAAATCCTCTCTCCACACTCAAGATATCAAGGTAAGGCGGATACGTTTGAAAAATTGCTCTAATACATCTGAAAATACAAAAATCAATATGCTATAAAAGCTAAAAAGCTTCTTCAATTTCATCCACTTATTGCTCAGCGTAGGTGGCCAGGGCATTGAGAACAGTCCAAGGTTGCAAAAAAGTTGTTATACATCTAGTGTGCATGGTGAAGAATATAAGAAAACCCTATTCATGTCTGACAGCACACTCCAGCTACAGAAGGGAGCCAGCAATGGCCTTCAAGTTCTTGCCCATTTGATTGAAGACCTGAGAGTGTGCTTGAGGGATTCTGCAGCCACAGCTGTAGTTCATGGCATCTTTGTATGAAGACATGATAAATCCTTTAAAACTGATTTCTGGTTGTTGTTTTTGTGTCTTTTTGGGCAGAGGAATTTCCATGTTTTAAAATTTTCAATATAATCAGAAATTAAGGGCATAAAGCTGCCTGAGCAAGATTTTTTTTGATTTTTTAAATGAACCTATTTATTTCCAGACTAAAGATAGAAACATTTTAGATTATCTGCATTTTGAAAAATGAAATCAGATGAAGAAGAATAAAATAAGAAACAAAGCAAAATACAAGGCTTGAACTTTCTTCTCTCTGAACACAGATGTAAACCCACTTCCAGTAGAAAGGTACAGCTGTTCCATGTCCTGGTGGCCTTTCCACAAGAGTAATCCAGGATTGCTACTATACTAACTTCACAGCCTGGAAGTTGTAAAATTAGATCAAGAACCTTTTTCAAATTGTTTATTGCTGGGGGTTGGGCTGGGTGTATTGTTGTTGCTGATGTTGTTATTATTGTTATTATCTACATGTAAAATAAATAAGAAATCAAAAGGTTGCCAAACAAGATATTTTAACTGACAACCACTGCTGAACTTCAGTCAAAACCTTTTTTAACAAGATTCATATGGCATGGCTATCTGTGCACAGAAAAAGTAAAGGGAAAAAGAGTCATTGGTGTTTAGACAATGTTTTAAACAATACAATGGTCTCTGAACCCTACTGCTTTAATTTCCCATGGTAGCCAGAGAAGTGCTTCAATGTGTGCCACCTATCATCGTTCTTCCCAAGAAATCTTGCATCATACTAAGAATCATCCAGTAAAAATTTCCCCCTGCATTTCCCATTCATTCCCCTTCCTCTCTCCTCTATGTCTCTAAAGTGGATGAGAAAGCGGGGCACTGCCTTGCATTTAAATATTTATTACCACTATACTGCAAGTGTTATTCCATGGATTCTTAGGAAAAATCCTCTAAAGTTACCCAGTATTATTTACAGTTTGAGGGAATATACATGACAGAAAACAAATCAATCGCTGACATTCTATTAAAGTAAACTCCTCTTTGTCAGAGCACACAACTAATTTGAGCAGTTGCTGCTTGGAACCTGAAGGTGAGGAGTTATTATCAGGTATGCCTCATGCTATTTATTATATCCTGAGAAAATACAGGCCTGCCATTCTTTCTCATACTTGTTCAGTCAAAATTCCCTCTCAGCGTTCAAATTATGGCTATTGTGTAAATATGTTCTATTCAAAAACAGTATAGACAACCAGAGCCAGAAACTCCTAACACACACAGGGAAATCAGACCACAATATCTTTCTGGAATTATGGTGAAATATACATAAACAAGCACTTGACAATGTATAGTCTGAATGACAACTCTGATGAGACATCAATTTCCTGAGTTAAGGAGAGAGTTAGAGTTAGAGAGGAGTCAGAGAGCTAGGATACATCAGTGCAAAACTGCAAAAACATATATCTTTTTCCACACACTGCCATCAGATTGAGAGGTGCAGAATTTGAATAAAGCCTTCAGAATAAGTCCCAATAATGTATTGTGGTTTATAATTGAATAATGCAATAAATTTAAGGAACTGTTTTCAAGCATAGTAACTGGCTGCCAAGGGAGGTGATGGAGGTACCATCTCTGGAAGCATTCAAAAGTCATGTAAATAAGGCACTTAGAGATATATTTTGGTGGTACTGTGTCAGTAGTGGTTGTAGTGGTTAGTAGTGGTTGGACTCAGAGACACTGAAGATTTTTTCAGGGTAACTGATTCTGTGATTTAAGAACTGGAGAGCACTGGAAAACTTAAATATTTAGAAATTATATTTTGAAGGAATAAATAAGCTAAATAATGGAAGTAGAATGAAACATGAGATGAAGGGGGTAAAGACAATAAAATACAGCTTTGATATATCAAAGGAACAAATTTAACTATATACAATAATACTAATGTCAGGTTATTTAATTAAGGACAATGTTAGAAAAGGAAAGAGAATGATCTAAGCATTGAAACAATTAGCCTGGAAATCATCAGTGGAATGAGGATTGGGGATTATGGTATGCAAAATATAAGATATCTGACATGATCAGATCTCCAAATGTATTGAAGAACTTTTCTGTTTTGTCTGATCCACAAAGGCTTTATTCTTTTCTGGAAAAGGATTTATTCTGTAATTGTTTTGAAGGCAATAGGACATGATGGCCTCAGGAATTCTTCTCCAGATCAGTAACTTCTCTTAAAATGCTGATTGAAAAAGATTTAAACTAAGATGAAAAGACTAAATTTATAATACTATCCAAAATCCTTCATATTTATATTACTGAGTAGACTACAGTCTAAGATATTGAGAGTTTGCCTAGTCTTTTAAATCTGTGCAGACGTTTTTGCTATGTTAGCTTTTCCTACCAAAGCCAGAATTTTAATTTTAATATAGATTATAAAAAAAGCCAGAAGAACTATATCTATTACAAAATACATTTATGAAACAGGAAGCATGATATACTGCAAATGTTAATATTGCACTGTGAGCAAAATTTACAAGAGTCAAAGTGGGCTTTTTATACATTTATTTTTTACATCAATGTAACTTTGTGTTTGTTTTGTTTTTAACTCAGTGTATGATGTTTAAATTACCATTTTATAAATTATTTTAAGATTTAAAATTTTTGGCAGAAAGTAGTATAGTTTAAAATTTGCAGTATTGTTTAAAACATATATATGTTTTAAACTCTCCTGATGTTTTCTGAATACACTAGTATCTACAATGCCACTATGTAGTGTTTACATTATATTTTTATTTCTTTTTTTCCAGTTTAGTGTTTCTCATCTCTATTTACAGTCAACTTTTTCTTACTCCTGAGAATAAAGGTCAAGTAAAGTTCAAATTTATAAGAAAAGCCAAAAAATAGGCAAAATTTTTACTAAACTACATGATGAACAAATAGGTAAATAATACAATATTGACCAAGGCCTTTTAAGTTGATGTGGGAATATATTCTGGCAAAATTTATAAAAGCAGATTACAGCTTCCATCTAAGCAATGATTTGTTCCTAGACCTGTATTTAAAATGGTATGCACTGTCAGTCAACGGCTTTGAGGAACCTAAAATAAGTGAGCTATGCCTTATTATATAATGCTTATTCTATATCCTGCAAAATATACTGCATGCTAAAGAATTATCCATTTATTACTATCCTATTTGAAATGAATGAATGTCCTGTTTTTATTACAGAAATCACGTATGGAAATGCTTGCGTTTATTCATGTATTAAATTGTCCCTCGTAGCAGCTAAGCGAAGACAAGTAGGAATTTACTCATTTAAAACCATTTTAAAGGTTAACTAAAGAAAATAAAGACAAGTGTACCTTTTACTTAATGCTTTTTAAAGTTGATTATGTTCAGGTTTTCCTTGTTTGTTTTCTGCTGCATTTTTCCTTGGAATCCTGTTACTTACTTTCATTTATTTTCAGGGATGCCTATGAAAAACAAAGTGCTTGTATGGCAAAATCACATTACAGTAGCTAGAAACATGACCTGCATTTCCAGCATCCTTTAATTAAAAAATATAAATACTCAATCAATAAAAGGTTTCTGGAAACTACACTTCTAACTTCAGCCTACATCTTTAAAACTGTGTCTTCCTGTTCCATCTCTGTAATCTTTGTAGCAACTTTAAAAAGTATAGTCATTCACTCACTGGACAAGGTGCAAGAAAACTGCTTACTAACTGTTCAGTCTCCTGGTATTCTAGAGATATACCAAAATAATATATGTCCACTTTCACTGCTCCAATTTTTGGTGACAATAGGCTTCCCACAGGAAGACAGGTTAATTCAAGCAGACAGAATTAACAAAACATGTTGGGGATTTTCTTCACTAAAATCTGAATTAAATAGCTTTTGGCCCAGCAGATCTGGTAGCACTGATGCACAATAGTTTGTGGAATGAACATCATACTTTAGTTTTCCAAAAGCAATTAGGCAGTTTGCATGGGGTTTTTTGTGGTTTTTTTTTTAATAAAAGATTATTGAAAACTAGATAAAATAGTCTAATATGGGACAAATTATCCAGTGACTTACCCATATGAAGCTCTTCCATTTTTGAGCAGCATAGACTTTGCTTGTACT
Organism: Argya squamiceps; assembly: GCA_037834095.1. Lineage (NCBI taxonomy): Eukaryota > Metazoa > Chordata > Aves > Passeriformes > Leiothrichidae > Argya > Argya squamiceps. The sequence continues at coordinate 16,343,237 of JBBMKD010000115.1, forward strand.
GAAGTATTTTTTTTGTGTTTCTACTAAAAGCACATAATTTATCATCTTGATACAGTAATATAAATTAAAGTATTTTTGCAATTTAAAGGTTTTATTTTCTTTTTTTTTCTTTGATGGCTTCTGCTTATAAAAGGAATTAAACTCATAAATATGTCTGTTATGTATGTTGAAATACTACATATGCTTATTAAATATGTCTCTAAAAATTCCTGTTGATGCAAGAAAATTATTACAAAGTATTTGCAAGATACATTAAGGGAAGAATTTGAGGGAATGATTTTGTAGTTAATTTAATGAAGAATCAAGGTCCTTTTTCATTATTTTTCATGAAATTCCCACTATAAACCCAGTTCTTTAATCAAAAGTCCATAAATTGAAGATACTGAATGCTATTGAAAAATTTCTAGTCCAGGAAAATATTGGCTATCTTCATAAAGAAAGTGGATTCTATTTTATATGTTCTACATTATTTGTGGTAGGTGGATAATTAAAAGAGGTTTGGGTTGTTTTTTTTTAAATTCTAGAAATCTGTGTTTATAAGGGAACTTCATAGAGTCAGGATAAAAGCAAAATCAGAAAAAAATTGTTCCAAATACTTCTTAACTACGTATTTCTTTGCATTTTCACATATGAAAATGATTCATACACCAATTTTTATTTTTACACAACTTGGATAGTCTTTACACAGTTACCATCTTTGAAAAGAAAGTTATTCATGTGTGAGGAAGTGCCTATACAAAATATACAGTCTTGGAGGACATACTTGAGCATTAAGATGTCCTGGAATTCACTATAAAATCAGAGCTAAAATTTAGTATTCTTGACAGATTCCAGTTTAAATGTTAACCTACTTGCTTAAGTTCCTCTGTAATTTCTCATGTGTAATATATTTGGTTAGATTATTTTTGTTAGATTCTTTTTTGCATACAAGAAACAATTTATTATGTAAGTAGCCTCATTATTGGCACTTACTTCAGTGGATGGGGCTGAACAGTAAGGGCTTAGGCTATCAGCTGTTAGACTGTTGCTCTCAACAGAGAAATTCTGGTCTTAGCAAGATATTTTGGTATCCATGGAGATGGGAGACCTTATATATATATAAGATGAATGTCTTAACCCTGAATTTGGAAATAGTTCCTATTTCTATGAATTTTTTTTCTGTCTTAATGCAAAAGCAACACAGCAGTTTTGAAGCACATTTAGCATTGGTTACAAAGAAAAATATTAAACTATTAAAAGGAAAAAGCTCTTAGGGAAGGCATAAAAGCCAATGTGAAGTAATAAAGTAAAAAATATCAAATTCTTTGTTCCTTTATTAACAGCATTTTTTTGCTTCTTGGTCTTCCAGCTAAAGACATGTACATGTCCCTATGATGCATTTAAATCACTATGAAGCAAAGCTTTCTTTCTTTGTTTGACCAAGGCAAGTTTCTGATCATAGTCTGAAGAAATGAGAAAGATAAATCCTTTTCATGTCTTTGACTTCTACCCATGTTTACATTTACTGAGATTGCTAACTAGGTTGAATGCATAAAAGTAAAGTTACCTATTTTTCTTCAGTCAGAAAGAAACCTAAAACTCTGAGGAAATGAAATACTTCGATAATCTGAAGGACCGAAATACTTCCATAATGTTTTATTCCTTTAAAAAATGCATACAGAATTCTCATTAGTATAGTGTGACAAACAATAGATTTTCTAAATGTATTGAAAGGAAAGCATAATATTTGATGACTAAGGTGATAATATCCACAAATCACAATATCCACTGTGGTGATAATGGAAAACAAAAATGGTTAGAATTGTATGCATATAGAGACCTGATCTGCTAATAGTTAGTAAACATCAATGGAAAATCAAATTGTTAGATGGCATTTACTATCTGGCAACACTTTACTAGGCAAAATAAAAGTTTTGGGTTGTCTTAGTACTTTAGAACTCAGCAGGAATGATCAGACATATGTATTGTTTAAAAGCTAGTGATCATAGAAACCAGAACAGTATCAGCAACTTTTTCCAGTCAATACCTTTTCTTTGTTAAAATGAGCAAGCAAACAAAGCCACAGCAATGCATTCCATGCCTGGTGGGACTGATTCCTCTTGGCCATTGTTCTGTTCTTCATTATGCTGAACAATTTTATAAAGCTGCAGTAAATATTTTGCGAGTTTTAGCAGTCAGATGAACAATTAAGACTTCTCAACCTTTCTTGTGCTTTCTGTGTTTACCTCAGCATCAGAGTGTTCTCATTAGATCACCATACAAAGGAAGATTTTAAGAGAAAGATGTAGAAGGATAAAGCTAGAAACCAGATCTTCTAAGAAGGAACAGAATCAAGGAGCTCCGAGTAGGTCTGTGATGGAGTAAAAAGTTAAAATCAGATGATCACATGATGTACTCAAATATATTGAAAGTGACACCTCTGTGATATATTTTAAGTATCTTTCAGAAGCCAAGACTGGAGCAATTCTGAGTCACATAAATCTGCTTCCCAAATTCCAGAACAAAATAATGATCAGAAAGTAAGAAGGGGTCAGAAAGGAGGTGATGAGAATTGAACCTGACATGTACAATTGTACTTGCAAATTATGAGTAAAATCATGAACTAGATTAAGCAAGATAGCAATTTTTTTAGACCGTATAAAGACAAGAACAAGCCCGGTGAATTTATGGGCATGTAATTTATAGGCACCTAGAAAATTATTTTTGTTGTTGTTAGGTTGCTTGGGTTTTTTTCTGTTTGTTTGGTTGGTTGATTGGTTGGTTGGTTTTTTGTTTTGTTTTGTCTTGTGTTGTGAGATCTTTTGTTTTTTTGTTGTTTTGGGGGGGGGTTGTGGCTTTATTTTTATATGTGCTTCATTTTTATTTTTAACAAGACTGAAGGATGCAACAGGAAAAGAATCTTTATGTAACCATGGATCCTTGTGATTTCTTTTACTTGATAAAAATTGTCATCAATGAAGTTATACAATAAGGCAAAGAACTCATTCAAGGGTAGGGATCTACAGTACAATTATTATGCAACTAAATAATAAGGGAGATTCATCTACTTTTTCAGCTCCATAATAGTGTGGTAGATAATCTTGAGCAAAGCAATTTCATATTAACACAGAATCCCAGAATTTCACTTCAGTGTCTCACTTCTGTGATTTGGAACTAACAACTGAAATTCAACAAATAAACACTGAAAAAATAATGAATGAATAAATTGTCCCATAGACTTAATACTGCCACTCAATAGCTTGGGGGAAAAATAACATGTATTTTTTAATAACAAGAATAAAAATAATGTGATTAATAATTATATTAAATTAATTGTATGTTCATATAAAACCATAAAATTATTAGTGTTGGAAAATACTCTAAGACTGTGATGTCCAACTGTTAACCCGGCACCACCATATTCACTACTACACCATTCCATCCACGTGCTTTACAACACTTGTGCACAAATACACCTCAACTAAAGAATTTAGAATACTTTTTAAAAATAGTCCTCAATTTCTTCCAAAGACTGGAAATTAAATGCAAATAAAAAAGTAAAAAATTCATGTATTAGTTTTGTCATCTTCTAAACATAGAGAAGAAACCTTTCTGCATGACTTTCTACAGAAAACTATGGTTCTTTTTGTCCTTTTAAAATAAATCTTTGGAGGCAGTGGAAAACAGTCACAAATTAATTGTAAAATAGTTGTGGCTACAATTATGAGCTGAATTATCTTTTATGAATGCCTGATTTTCTTTTTTTTTTTTTTTTTTTAATGGTCCTCCTGTGTGCAATATGAAATCAGCCTGGAGAATGAAAAAACAACCCCAGCCATGGTAGCCCTTGGCTGTGTATGCAGCATAACAGCAGCACTCAGTGCCAGCACAGTTTGTGCAATTTACTGGGTTCTGTGAAAAAAAGGTGTTATCTATGTGAGAATAGAATGAGTACAGCACAGTAATTTTGGAATTGTAAATTCAATCCTCGGACACTATTATTAACCAAACAATGTCTTTTTTTTTATGTTTTGTTTTGTCATACAAGAAAACCACCTGTATATGTTCTTACTCCAAAATAGCAAGATTAGTCTAAACACCTTTATCGAATACTTGTCTATGAAACTTCTTTCAGTATGATGTAGTTTTTGCAGTTTATTAGAAAAATCACATTCTTTCTTAAAACTGGATGCCAGAAAATAACTTGCCATCTTAAACCATTCCTACAACAGTATTTGAACAGCAATAATCCTTTTCATGACTCATGCATCTTCATTTTCCTTTGAAATGATTGCTTCTCCTGAGTAAAACTACAACTAAACATGCTTATTCAATGCCTATCAGCCTGACAGTTGGCTTACACAGTGGAATATTGGTTTTCAAAGTTATTGAAATCCACACATTTCCTTCTACCTCTTGATATACAAAACATATGGACCAAAACATAATTCTGAAGAGCAATGTATTTCATGCCATACCCTGACAAGAGAATTACTGAGATATAGTGGATTTTTTTGTTCCGAGTGACTTTCAGAAATATAAAACATAAGTCTTATCTAGCATATCATGGATTACAGAGAGCTTTCGAAATGCCTAAGTTTAGAAAAATAAATATATTGCACCCTGGATGATAGTCACACATATATGTATGCATGTTCAGATTTTATTTTCAGTGTCTCTGCACTGAAAAAGACACCAAATTATTTTCTTAATTTAAGAGAAAAATCATATAGTATTTCTACCAACTGCATATCCTGGTCTATAAGTCACTTTCATTTGTTCTTGTTCTTAAATCTGTCTGCATTCATGCTGATTTTAGTCGTTTCACTCATATTTATTTTTCTGCACCGTGTACTTACCTCTTCCAAACATGAGAATATTGTACAACAAAACTTCAGAGTCTGACCAAAAAAGAGTCAACCAGAGTAAAAAACTAAATTCTCAGAACCTATAGATGTAATTTAAGGACTTCACAACACCTTTTTACAATTTGAGAACAATATGTTTTGCAATTTACATGTGTACACACAGAAATATTGATTAAAAAATTAATCAGTTTTAATAACATCTGAATTTTTCTTTCTTCACATATGAGTTTCATCTTCTGTGAGTAAAAATAATAATCAATTTAGAAAATAGTCAAAAGGAAGAAGTAAAAAGTATGATTTAGAGGTAGGAAATATCCATGCCAGTTAGAGGATGTTTTCTCCTTTGGAATCAATTCATTTTTATATGGGGAGAAAAGGTCAGAAATTATATTATTTTTATAGAAATTGTATTTCCCATGAAATACATCAATTTCATGGGAAAGACAAACCAGATTAAAATCAGAGTTCATACGGACTCACACGAAACTTGGAACATTACAGCATTGCTGTTAATCTAAAATATGGTTAAACAGTAGTATACATCTAAGTTCAGAGCAGAAATAAAAGTGCATACAATAACCAGAGCAACAGTTTAGACAACACAATAGTGTATTATCATCACATCACATCACTGATATTAATACTTTTTTGGTATATGTTTATGTATATTAAAGAAACAACACAGATAAACTTTAAACAAGTAAAATTCATTTAGGTGAGAAGATTTCAGGACAGAATGTGATAGTTAATCTACTGAGTAAAGCTGGAAGTGATCTACACACACACGCATCAGATATGAAATTAAGAAGAAATCTATGTAATACATTCAAAGACAGTTAAAACCCTTTTAGCATAAGGGAGAGCAAATTACAAACAAAGTGGGATTTGTTAAAGTAAAAACCAAGTAATTTTTGTTACAGAAGCTGATATGTTTATTTGTTGATCATCCTTTTTTTTACCTGAAATTAAACATTAATGGGGAAGTACCAGCTTAGTAGATAAATAATTATTATTGTATTTTCTTATTCAGATACTCATGAATCTTGCAGTACAGAATTCTAGTCCAATTAGTCCCTAGATATATTTAATTTAAATTGAACAGCTACATCAACTGCAAACAAACAAATGAACTAGCAAACAAAATGAGTTGTAATTTAAAAGGGGCTTATTTCAAAAGTGTTTGTTTTTGGAATTTAAGGTTTTAATTAAAGCTAATTTTAATTTAATTAATTTAAGTAGTCAAACTAATGTATGACTTGGCTGGACTGAAATATAGGTGAGCTCAAAACTCTGTCTGAAAAACGTAATACAAACAGAAGGAAAAATGTATATGGACTGGTTCAGCTATTGCAATTATGATCTTGGAGATGTTAAGAACAAACAATGTCTCCTTACGCAGGAGAAGCAAAAGGACTAATCATGAAGGACAGAAACATAAAATCAAGTTTTGAGTCAAAGCAAAAATTACTTAAGGTAAAACTAACCTTAGCAGTGGCATTATTTTAGTTGATCTTCTTCAATTATTAGAAGAATGAAGAACAAAGGAAAAAATTAAAAAAGCTTTTCTTAAATAACGATATTCAAAGCCTAATTAAACTAAAGGTATATTTTGTTTGTTTTTCAATAAAAAGATTGATGATTAACACTAAGAAAAAAGGCAATAAGACAATCCTTCTGGTGAGAAATAATAGGTATTATTATTTCTCCACAAAGCAAGCCAAGCTGCAAGACTCTATAAATTCCAAAGGGCTAGGCATAACTCTATATCATAATTCTTTATGAATCAGCAGATGAACTCACTGATTCAACAATAAAAAATTGCAAACACTTGCTTATGTGGAAGCTAGAGGTGGAGGAATTGCTGGCAAATATGAAACTGGCTACACAATTTATTGATCCATGTAGAGGAAAGAAAGAATCAGACACTGCAGGCTCATTATTCTCTCTTAATAAGTCTTGCAAGTCTATATAAAAAAAAAGATGATGTTGGTAAATGAACAAATGGATATGACATGAGTATTAATAAATAATTATTTATTATTTAATAATAATTAAATTATTATCGAGGGGAGGGGAGGGGAGGGGAGGGGAGGGGAGGGAGAGATGATGCTTAAAAGTATATATTTAGAGTGAAAAAAATACTCACCGAAAGAATTTTATTGAGTTAAAGGCTGCTGAAAAATATAATACAGTTCTAATATGAGTGGCCTTGAGTACTTATATAATAAAATTATATGTTTTGCAAAAAAAGAAGTGAAAAATATGAGTTTTACATCATTACATCATTAACATTGCACATATATTTTTCCCTAAATATAACACACTTTAGGTAAAAAAAATAAGGAAAAAAACAAAAACCAGAAATACCTGGTTGTGGCTAAGCCAGGTTAACACATTTGTCTGGATTTCTACCAAAATAATTTCTAAGTAGGAAAAATATCCAGAAGAGCTTGGACTCTTTCTGATTCTTTCTAATGCTTTTTCTGCTGTACTTCCTCCTCTGAATTGGTTTTTTTTTAATCTTCTACTTTTATTATTCATTTCACAATCACAAAACTCAGATGTCTTCACAGCACATTACATGGAACATGCAGTACATAGATACTGCATATATGTACCTGTACATGAGCTTTTACTCTTTGTTGTCCATCCTTTCTCTTCTGTCTCATGAAGAACCATGAAAAATCACTTCCCAAGCTTTAACAAATCCAGACTCCACTACAACACTGGTGATGTTTTAACAGTTATCACTGAAAAGAATGAAGTCGCAGAATTCAGCATCTTTCCCTACTTCTGTCAGATTTTATTCCTTTAAGTGTCAGGCATCTTGTACTATATTTTTGGAATCTTGCCTCATTGCTCCTACATGATAAACAGTGCATATCCAACTGCTACTTGCTACCTTCTCCATATGAAAGATTCTTTCAAAGGCAAGTAGTTGTGCAGTGAAGGCAGCAACTGGACTCATGCACCTCAGCTTTTTTCAGGCCAAGGGCTGTGAAAGTTCTCCCAAGTGCTCAGGTGGCTCTAAGACAGTGTACAGAGCAGGGTGCAGTGCTCTGCTGGTGACTGAACAACAGCACAAAAGGAGCTGCATCAGCCTCTGTCAATGCAAGAGAAGTTACTGGGTCCAGCAGATCCAGCAGCCATGACCCTTCACAAACACTACGGTACTCACTCCAAGAATTGATGATTCTCTATTCAGTAAAAAGAACGATCATGCAGAACTATCATGATGGTGTGTCTTAATCCTCCTACTCCTAAACTGTTCATGATTTGCAAGCCAAGCAGGATACATGTATGTCAAGGTAAATGATTCTTCTTTTCCATCTAAACATCTAACGACATTCACACAGTTAATTGCTCTCCATTCCATTCATATATGACTATATTATTTGTCAAAAAACTCTAAGATGAGTCTCCTTAGATCTTACAGTCCCCTTGGATTCTCAAATTTTTACCCTTTTTGCTTTTTCAAGTAATTTTTGAAATCCCTTATTTCCATTATAACACTTAATTCTATCCTGAATTTTTCAATTGATGTTTTTTTCTGGTTTGTTTTCTCCTAGTTCTCTGACATTTACAAAGATTCAATGAAGCATCTCATGTGCCAACACATTTAGGATTTTCTTAAATTATTTTTATAATTTTTCATGTTTTAGTTCTTTATGAGGAAAGTTAATGACTGATTTTCAAAACAGCCTTTTTCATTTTCTTAGTGTGAGAAGAAGAAGCAATGAAACTTTTCTTCTTAATAGCAGTTGCAAGTAGTCTGTTTTGTGTGAGATTATTTTCATTCATTTGTACTGTAAATCTCACTTATTAAAGCACAGAAATACCTACAGGTAAATGGTGGACTTCATAACAGTAATAAGGAACAAGTTATAGGAATGCTGGGAACAAAAAGAATAAGAGAAATAAAATTATTTCAGCATGAAAATCAATTTTTTCTTCCTTCATACTTTCCCAAAGTTACTTTTCAAATATGTTGTTAGCACTTAGAGGCCAATTTCCTTCTGGCACAAATGGCTAGGACTGCAGTGGCAGTACCTTGATAGAGGAAAAACTGAGGAGGTCGCACAAATAAAAAAGGTAGAAATGCTGTTCACTTTAATAAGAAATTAACTACACCTTTAAAATTAGCTCTTCTCAAGAAATGAATCAGAGAACATTTGATAAAGCTAATTTTTTTAAGAAGAAACGTGCAGAAATGTAGAAACGTAGACATTTCAAGTGAAAACTTACAACAAACACATAAATGAAATTTATGTTTATATACAAGTATACTCATATTTATGTGCAAGTATACTCATGCTTGTAGTGATTTTTTAATTAATAATTGCTTGATGACTGTGTATCTTTGTGCATTCCTGATGAACTCAGAAGTGCTACACTTAAGCTGTCATATAGTCATCCATAATAACTGTTGAAGAAGAACCTGTAGTAAGAGGAAAGTTTAAGATAGCAGAGTTTCAGTTGTTTATGGAAGTAGTGGATGGGATCCCCTGGACTCTGCCTTTGAGCAAGATGACAGCTTCTCCCAGTTAAGTATCTTTGCCAAACTTACTTAGTGTACCTTCAAATTCTGTATCCAAGTAGATTATGACAGTGCTGAAGAGTACTGGGCTGAGGATGAAGCTGTGGGGAACTTCATTACAGTTGTCCTGATGTCACCCCATCTGCAATAACCCTTTGAGCCTGATCCATCAGCCAGTTACTCATCCATCATGTGATGTGTTGTCCAGCTATGTGCTGGACATTTTGTCGAGAAGAATCCTGGGAGAGACAGTGTTACAATCCAAAAATATTTATTAAAATCCAAAAATATTACATCAATTGGCTTCCCTTGATCTGCTAGTTGGTTTAACTTGTCATAAAAACAAAACAAGTTTGGTAAGCAGGACCTTCCTCTCATGAAGCCAAGCTGGCTGTGACTAATGACTGGAGTATCTTTCAGATGTTTTTCAATAACTTCCAGAATAACTTTCCACTTAATTGTGCCAGACACAGAAGTGAGACTGACAGGACTGTAGTTTTCCTCCTCACATCTGTTTTTAAAAACTGTTGTGGTGTTAGCCAACCTCCAGCCAAATGGGACATTCCTAAGACCTTATCAATCCTTAAGGTTCCCAAGACCATTCAAAAAATCATTGAGAGAGGTTCATGATGACATCAGCAACTTTTTGAGCATTCTCAGATGAATCCCACCAGTTCTTTGTAGGGATCCAGCTGGAGCAGCAGATCCCTTCAAAAGTTCAGGATCAACTGGGAGTTGATCATTTTCACAGTCATGGTCCTCCAGCTCAGAGCTCTGACCCCCTTGGTCTCTCATGAGTGTTGAAGAGACAGACAAAAAAAATCATTAAACATGTCTGCCTTGTCTCTGTCCCCATTTAGGAGGCAATTGTTCTCACCTCATGAGGTGTCTTCCAATTTCCTATCTGAAGATATAATTCAGAATTACACTCCCAAATTGTTATATTTTTTGATGAGACTTCAGAATTTTTTAAAAAAATTTTTAAAAAAAGAAAAAAGTTTAGATTAGAAAAATCCTCACTCTGGTAGAAAATTAATTGGGGAGAGAAAAGCAAAGTTGATGATTAAAATAGATCGTGAAAAAAAATCCTATGTTCCACATTTTGAAACAGAAAATTCAAAATACTGAGTTTAGATTCCTCAGATTTTGAGAAATATTAAGCGCAGTTCCAGTGTTCTCTCTCTGAAGAACTTGCAGCCTTTGAAGGATTTGGGCACCTAATTTGATTGCTGGGGCTCACTGCAATGAGCATAACACCATATTTCCTGTAGAAATGATGGCATACTCAAGAATCAAGAGATTTGAATTTTGAGATAGTTCTGCAGTCCTGGAAAAAAGTCATACTCTCTTTCTACAGCTTTTCTTCTCATCACAGGGAAAATCTTGGGCAAATTATCTGTATTTTAAAATTTAATCTGAAAGGAAAATTAATGAAATTTTGCTATGTGATAGAAAAAGACAAGCTCTGACTATGTAAAATTTTCTCCTCTTCAGATGTCTTCAGACTGGACAACATCCAGACTCCATTTAATTTTTTTTAATCTACTTTGTCCACCACTACAAATGTCACTAAAGCTTTCTCCTTTCTCCCCTAATAAAGGGAGCAGAGGGTTTTGATGTATTATCTTTGACATGGCCTCTGGTTTCAACTGGTAACTCTGGATAATGAAAAGGACCGTTCTGTGCCCGATTTTTCTTTGAACTTTAATGAAATTCTTCTAAGCTGCAGCAAGGAAGTGTGACAATGAGTCCTCTAAAGACATTTGTATTTTTTATATCCATCTATGCCCGCCCAAAATATTAAAAACAAGCATAAGAAAGTATTTGTCTTTAATTTTTCATTTTCCTTAAATATTTTATTTCTTGTAACACTATTTTTTAATATTCAGTGGAATATGTCCTTCCAGGCAATGTGAATTCTATGCTTCTATCAGAGCTTTCATCACACTTTTAAAACCCAGACAAAATGCTACAGGCATATAGGAGCCTTCTAATTCTACAGTCATTTGGTTCACTCCTGTATTTAAATTTTGAGTGGAAATCTAATTTAGTGGAGTCCTGTGAAATATAAAGATTGATGAAAACATGTTAACTCTCTTCTTTGTGCCCCACGACTTGACTAAAATTTCCACCTAATTAATCCATAAACATGCAAAAATAAAGAATAAATAAGACTGAACATTTTAGTAATCCAAGTAATTCCAACAAGCACAGGATTATTTTGAATGGAAGAATTTTTATAAATAGGGGGAAAACCAGGTTGCTTTATCTTGCATAGAGGTGGCCTAGTTAATCAGCAGTGATTACACTGGCTTGGTCTCTCAGTTATGTTTGTTAATTAAAGCACTTTCTAATGAACATTAGCTCAATTTCTCCCATGTGGAAGGCAGGCTGGGAGAGGACAGAAATCTAAACGATGATTCTTTCTCACTTGAATACTCAGGGATTCTTTCTCACTTGAAAAATCATAACTGAATTAATATAGAGAGAAAATAGCATTTTTGTCTGCATAGCCTTATCTGCAGGGCCCCCTGGCTATCACTGTGGGGAAATATCAATGGAGTGAACATCTCTTAGCAGGAGTAATCATCATCATCATGAAGTGCTCATCAGATAGGAAGACAAAATGCAATTAAGTTGGGTTTACAATCAGGCCAATAATTACTATTCAGATGTCTCAGCTGTATGGAAAATGCAGGATTCTGAACTGTGACTTTTTTGTTAAAATGTGAGGTTTTTCCTGCCTTGCTTGATCTCTTTTTCCTTAGAACATTTGTAAAATGTCAGTCATGATGTAGCACAGCTGAATAATTGTCATAGAGTCAAATGCTTGCAGATGGTTAATGGAAATAGAGAATTAAATGAACAGCAGTAAAGAAACATATGCAAAATAAAGAACCCTGTTGCAAATTTAAAGGGTCACTTGGTTTCATCAAAAATCAAATAATATGAATATGTTATTCTCTGCATGAAAGACACTGTGTTAAATTGTTTTCAGAGATGAAAAATGAGCAATCAATGATGTACTAATGAAATTTTTGAAAAATCATGCAGTATTGAAATATACAGTAGTTGCCAGTTAAAAACTGTAGAACAAAGCCTGACTTTGGCTGCTGAATTTTGTTTTTACTATTTATTTAAATTATTGAAGTCTAGATGTAAAACACTATAGGGTTCTACAAAAGAAATACAGAAATGAAGATTAAAGTAAGCAATCTTCACCATATCCAAATAATGTTTACTGTCTCAAAAAAATTTAAATTTTTTTTTTTTCAGATCCAAATACCTCAACATTTCAGTCTACTTTATATCACCAAATCAATTTCTACGTAGACCTGCAAGGTCTTAGAGCTGCCTTATGAGACCAAGCTCTCATCTGTCTGACATTTTTGAGATGTTATTGATACATCCTTTATAAGGAGTAAATTTATCTTTCTGGTACAAAATATTCGTGATACCACTTATTAAGTATTACTTGGAAGTGGATTTAAGTTAAAGATACTTTAAAATGTATTCCAAATCTTCAAAACCTTGTATTCTTTGGAAAGAGTTCTTTATTTATCAGCTTTCTTTCATGCTTTCTCACTAAAGTCTGAAGTTAATATCTCTTTCCATCTAGTAAATTTTTTAAAGGATTTTTCTTTCTCTTAATTAAAGAGAAAAAATAAGATAACTAAAAAACATAATGTGCTAATTATGCACCATTAAGTATAGCTTGATAATTAAAAATACTTTGAGATTGGCCCATGCCTATGAAAAAGGATTTTCTTCCTGTAGTAGACAAAAAGGAAATATAAACCAATCATTTGGCAAAACCAAAAACTGCAACTGTCACCACAAACGTCTGGTAAAGAAAAAGCAAAACTTAATAGCTACTTTTAGTAAGTTTTTTTTTTTTCATATACATGTATGAGGACAAATTATAGTGTATCTTGTCTTGTGCTAATCATAAAATAAAAGCAGTTTAAAATTTTATGTTTTCTCTTTGACATATACACTAAAAGTATGCCTATGATTTCTTGCCTGCTATAATTTCTGCAAAGTCAGTGAATTGCTTATTAAATGGAAGTAGACATGAAAATATTGATCTTATTTCCCCTTTTGAGTCAGTACAAAACATCTTCTCTTAAATCTTCCTGAAAAACTGCATTACACTGGCTATCTAATAGAGTTTAAAGTGAAAGTTTCTTTCCTTTTCTTGTAACACAAAGAGTTTCAAATAGAAAATAGATAGAGTGTGATGAATGTTCCATTGTAAATATATCTCAAATAAGCATTTTGCTCCTCTGGGTTTTACTTAAAGACTTAATGTCATTTCCTGAATGGTATTGGCTCAAACATGAAAGCATCTGTATATTTTTTAGCAGAACTGTTAACATTATTCAATTTAAAATGACAGATATACAGTGTTTGCCGTGAGAAATCAATCTCCCACTGCAAATAAATGTGGCAGAATAATCTATACAATGCATGTCAAAATTTGTACTTCTGCTGACTTATTATTCTTTATGAATATGTTTTTAAATGCTATCTCTATGACTGTCATTTTGAAGGTGTAATTTCTGATATACTTTTTGATTCTTTTAATGCAACTTGTTTTTTTGCTTTTTCTAAAAGCATGTTATTTGTCCTCTATGAAATTCTGCAGTTTCATTTATTTTAAAAGTATTTATTATGCTAAAAATAAACCTTTGTGTTTCACAGAAGAGAAATAAAAAATGGCTTTTGTTCAGCCAGTTTTACTTCAAAAATTGTGGAACTTTATAAGGAACATATAGTAGCAGTTTCATATGAATTTGCATCTCTTTTCCTGTACCTGATGAATAAGAGGAACATTGTTCTTCAGCATTGAATTATTGAATGCTTTTTCAGGCTTGCTTCTTTAGAATTAAGTTCTAAGAACTTTGTGTAAGTTCTTCGGTGTTCTTCTTTTTTCTTCTGAGAGACAACAGTATACCAAGAGTTAGAAATGTTTGGAGTTAGATAGGAGAATTGATTCAGGGGAGATGCTCCAAGTTTCATAACAGCTATAAATCAGTACCGTCATACACTGTGCCTGAGGGTTTAAGTATAGTCTCACTGAGCAAGCAGCTTGAAAGAATATACATATGTTGACACTGTATTTGTCATGTCCTCCCTTCTTTCTACTAAATATCTCTTTCAATCCAAATCCACTTCTTTCTAGCTCTGTGGGAAAACAGGTGACTTGCTTCCATTGGTGATGGTGGAGGACTGCACTAACCCAAGCAGCTCCGCACTGGTCTGAGTGAGAAGCCTTAACCCCACATCTGAGAGACAGAGGGAAAAATTCATCTGGTGGGAGAACATGCTCTATGATGATGGCATTTTAAAGCACTTTAGTGGCATGAAAGGCAAGGTATTACTTGTATCCAAAACCAGGTGGCAAGATGGCAAGAGAACTGAGGGGAAGTACTTTCTCATCACAAACTTTTTGAGAATTTGCCAAAATAATGCAGCAGGCAGCAGCCATGCTGATGATAAAAAAGGGGTCTTCTGGGTCAAAATAAGCATAAGGAGATTGCTTGTGAACTACCCTCATGGGCAAAAAAGTCTTGACTCGGGAAAGAGTAATTAAATTAAATTAATTAATTTAGATTTATTAAATCAATTAATGAGGCTAATTAAAAATAGAGTAGGTTAGTGAGAAACAAAACTAAAATCACCTTCCCACCACCCTTCTTAGCAGGTTCACCTTCACTCACGGCTCTTCAACCTGCTTCTCCTCATGTGGAGAATTTAGTGGAATGGGGAACAGGGATTGTCATCAGCTCATAACAATATCTTTGCCACTCTTCCTCACACTGTTTCTCCATTCTGTTGTGGGGACCCCACCACAGAAAAGAGTCCTTCACAAACTCCTTCAACATGGGTCCTCCCCATAGGCTGCAGTGTTCAACAACTGCTTTCAAAGAGAAAGACACCACCAGGAAAAGACCAAGCCAGGCATAAATACAGGAGTCCTCAGCAGATCTTTGATTTATGTGTTCGGTGTCGGCATATTGCTGCTAGACAGAAGAGAAGAGTTATACAATAACCCTTTGAAGTTATATCACCAACTATTATCTTCAACTGCACTAATGTGATCATTTCTTTGTGCATTTAAAATCACTGAGCTAGAGTCCTGGTAGTACATTTTACTTTTCAATATCTGAATGATACTGAAATCATTAAATGATTTTTATGATCATTAAAATATACATTCATCACACAGTCTACAGTCTCCAGAAACAATGCATCACAAAAAGAATTTCACAAGAAAAGTCAAAATAACACTATGGCACCAGTAAACATGGACAATTTACAAACACTCCATACCTTGTCATTTCACCACCATTTTCTCGTATCTGAAAAAAAAAAGTTAGAAGTTTAATTGTTTAGTGAAATTGAACTGACAATCTGTAATTTGGGTAAATCTAATAGATACTGTATAAGAAACATCCAATGTGAAGTAAAGTAATTAAAATTAGGAGGACTTATTTTTCAAAAGACTCTTCTGTCTAGGTGTATTTTGAATGGGGCTGAAATAGGCACTTACAACACAGGAGTGTTTGAGGAATGCCAATGAACTCCCTTACAAAAAAAATCTAGGAGACATTATAGACAAAATTTTATTAAAATGTGACTAGTATAACTTAGGAAATACAACCATTTTATTCATTTATTAACAGAGTTTTTAATTTGCAGCATTCGTTTACAATTTCTACCTAGCACAAAATAATATCCCCCAAACTGAACAAATTAATAAATAAATAATAATGAAGAAAAAATTGCTAGGACATAAATACTTAAATGAGTACATAAGTAAAATACTTAAATGAGCACTGTAACTTGCTTATAATTTTTATTATTTCCATGCAAATCAAGAACAACATTTTTCAATACTGGAGATAACAGAAAGGAAAAGATGCTGAAAGTCTCTACTGTGGTTAAAGCATGCATATATGACCAAATGCCTTGCTGATTCACACAGGTGCCACTGGACACAGAACATTTTAGAAGGAACTTTAACTATATATTTCTGTTTTGAAACTTCTTTTTAAATAATTGTGAATCAATGTAACTGACTGATGAACTTACAGACTGTAAAAGAAATGTTGCCATGGATTTTTTTTTTTCTAAAAATTCACATTAAGTGTTACTACATGGAGAGCTACTGTTGCATTCCACTGTAATATCCCCAAACTCTTATGGGTTTAGGATCACATAATAATGTCATTAAGAACATAACCACTAACAGTTGGATTCGATGGTTCTTTTGGGTCCCTTCCAATTCAGAATACTATGTGATTTTATGAATATCTTCTAGTAACCTGGCACTGAAAGATTTCAAAGTTCTCTAAGATTACTAACTAAAGCTTATAGAGCTCCTATAAGGAAAGTTACAGAGTCTCTAGTGCTCTTTTTCCTTTGCTGTAATGCAGCCATCTCACTTGAGAATAGAAGTTTTAAAGAAATGTGTGACATAATAAAACAGTAAGAGACTGAAGGGTAGGATAGTACTGCATTACTTTGAGACTCCCTGGCAAATACAGATAAATAAACTGTAATTAATCAGAGTTGAAAACCCACTATAATTAATGTTAATACCCTCACATACCTAAAAAATATCTGAGGCATTAGCAATCATGAGAAGTGTTCCACAAAAGCTTTCTCTATTTCTACAAGAAAAAACAGTTATGAAATTCCTTATGTTTAAGGCAAACTTACACTGATTCTCCTCATGACAGTAGAGAGGTGATAATCCATTAGATATCTTTATTATAGAAAACAGCTACATCTTATTTCCAATAGCTGCTTATGTCCATAGGATGCCAACATTGGAGCAGACAGGGGTTACTTCATTTAAATATAACAGTCATTGATAGCAGTCTCTGTAAGATGTCTGCCTTTCATAATCTACTATGCTGCTTAGTTATTGAATTGCATTTTTGAATTACTTCCTGTTCACCCAAGTCAATTAACACATCTGCAGTTGCTGAGATTGTCTCCGAGGGGAATCTGGATTGCTTTTTAAATTAGCCCTCTAACTTTATACAGGCTGTGTCAATACATAATTCTGCCTTTGAGTTGTCAAATCTCTTGTTATTTGCTGCATACAACTATGGCATTCTCTGGAACATCTTTTGACAGAATCACCATTCCAATCTTTTTGATAATAACAAATTGCATGATTGACTAGAACTGTAATAGCCTGAGGCATTTCTAGCCAGGCCTGAAAATTAACTAAATCTATCACTACACTGTGTGTCATTAAAACATAATTTCCTGTCGTTGTCTGCCAAAAGATAGGGTCACCAAGCTATTTTTAAAACACTTCTAAGCTCTCCATCCTCCTGCTGATATGCCAGGATTTTCTTAACATGCACCTGGTTAAAATTTCCAGAAAATTTTATTAGTATCTCCATCCAAGTTCCCAAATGATAGACTGAGTAATATGCTTAGTTGTTTATGAAATCTGAAGGAAAAGAGAGAAGAGAAATTGTCCAGAATTCTCCTGTCTCCAACTCTACCCCCAAACCATCCACATAAACAGTTCTATAGCAGCTATGGAATTAACACTATCCGATGCAAGAGACCTACTTCAGCTCTGGATATTTATATGTATATATAACGATGAGGACCTGGGGACATTAATTTTCACTGCTGAGTTTTATTTTGGTTTGTTAGGTGGTTTTGGTTGGTTGGTTTGTTTTGTTGCTGTCCCTGTTCTTCTTGTTTCTGGATTGGGTTAAGCTTTATTAATTCTTTAAATCTTAAATCTGGGGTTTGTGGAATCAATCCTTTTTCCGAATTTTTCAACTTACCAGTGCTTTACTCTTCCTCCTTTCATTTTAGAACTTCACCTTCTACTTTCTCCATGCTGTTGTCTGTGCATTTCTTTTGATAGACTGGAAGTATTTTGCTCTGGAGGACAGTTTTTGTTAACATCTTTTACTGAGAGGCCGATTTTAAATGCTGACCATTTTCCTAAAAGATGCTTTTGCTGTTTTGTGTCTATGATACAGTTTTAATACAAAGACTGTAGCCTTAAATCATATTAACTTAATAGTGTCATTTTCACTGTTGTATCTCATTTACTACCCAGTTGCACTGCCTGCAATCTATGGAAAATAAATCACTTCTTCTGACATTTTGTTCTATATATCATCATGGTTAAGGCTGTTAGTACTGAGACACAATACACCTTCCCTATATGAGTGTGTGTATATGTATATATACACACACGAGCATATATACACATTAGTCTAAATTTCCCATTGTTTTATAGCATTAACAGCTGCACTCAATTTTTTTATATTGTCCCGAATTTGAACATAATTTTTCTTGTCCCCACTTGTCTTCAGTAAAGTCAGGTTGGTTTGATTCTCACATTCTAAGTTTGGTAGTGAACTGTACTGTAGATCTATCTTTGATTTATGACTTCTTGAGAAATTACTAGATGCAAGGAGTTTACTGAATGTGTTTATGGTATTATTCATTTCATCACTGTATTATTTCATAACTGTAATATGGGATCAACCATTTCCTTCACCTATTTGAAGCACAGCAAAAACCAAAACCATCCTTAAACCTGAGCTCTTCTCTAAACATCTTTCCTTTTCTTGCTGCTGGTGACTAAAGGCTGCAATAACCAGCTGTATCTAGTCTACATATTTCAATTTGAGGCTTTGAAAAATATTGAAATCCTGTGGTGTTTTCTTCACTACCCACTACCAACTTCCAAAGCAGCTGCCTCTCCTTAAACTTTGGTCTTTTCCTCAAGAATTCTTTTCAGGTTTATACTAATGTCTCAGTAATCTCACATTTGCATTTCTAATTATTCTGTTCTGGTTCTCAAGTTGTAGTCACTTTTCTCTGTTCTACATTTGCTTTATTTAATGTACCCAGTTTGTTCCTCCATATCAGGGTAATGATATTTTTTGGCAGAAGGAGGAGAGAAGGCAGTACATTGCAACTTCTATTTTTCCTTTAATAATGGTGATATGCACATCTCCAGACTACACCAAATCTTTAAATATATTTTAATATTATTTTACAAGAATTCCTTTTTCACATCTTTAAAACCAAAGGCTTTCTTTTTTGTTTTAATTTACACTCATCACTGAACTTCCATGTAAACTTTGCTTTCTGCATCACAAAAAAATTATCAGGAAAGTATACTATGTGGGATCAATAAAAGAAAAGACAAAAAAAGTATTAAAAAAATGTTCTCCCTGGAAACAGATTCAAACAAAAATCTGGAAACACATACAAAATTTTACATATAGCAAACAAACACCTTCCTTTTAATTCAATAATAATAAAAGTTTTAAAAATAATTCGTTTAGAAGAGTTATTCCTACTAAATAAAAAAATCAGATTTACTATAGGGTTTTATTTATATATGTTATATGAACATATGTTAGAGATTGTATAAGCCACAAGCAGTTTTTTCTCCTACAACACAGGAATTTATCCCAATTCAGATAATTGCTAAAAACCCAACCAAAAGCAATAATATTTTTCCCCATATTTTTTCTGTGTTTGACTTCTACAGAAGTCTAGTAGTACTTTGGCATATGTGTAAAAGAGGAGATGAGAAAGATATCATAAAATTTTACATTGTATATAAAATGTGAAATATTATTGGCTTTTTCTTTTACAACACACGTTTGTTACTCTGTGGAGATACTTATCAATAGACCTAATATAACAGTTTTTAAATTCTCTTTCTAACTGATGTTTCTTTTCTTTCTTTTTATAAAATAATCTGATGAGACAATAAATTGCTACATTTAATGATAAATAGAATTTCATAAACTCTATGTGTTACCCCTAGATATATTTGTTAATATATCAGACATGGCACAATTCACACGTGATGGCATCTGCCCAGATCAATCAAAAGACTGAACATGCAAAGCTAGTGAGTAACAGTTCAATTTAAAAGGATGGATATACTTTATCCAGCTCAGGACAGGGAACACTGGCAGAATAATGTAGAGAAGTTCTGTTAGTATTTGACATGTGTTGCAATTATGACAAGAAAGAACAACACTCACTATCAGGTTGAGAAGTGAGGAGAGAAAGAGGAAGTTTATTATTTGGGGTTTAAGTAGGGTTTGGAATTTGATCAAGGATTGGGGGATGAAAGAACCACTTCTCTGATCCCAGTGGTCAACTCAGAAGTCTCTTTGTCTTTCCCCCTGGAAAGAATGTTGTTTACAAAAACATCAATCTTTGTTTATGTGAGAAATCGTGAGAAAACTCCAATAGAATTAGAAACAATCAGAAAGCTGAAGATGAGGGCAACAGACATGCTGTACTTGCCATTTCTATAAGAGATGAATGAATGAATGAGCCAGCAGCATCAAAAAAATAAAGATATGTATAAGTAGCAATATTTACACTTATCTGATTTAGTTCATAGCCAATTTCTGTCAATTGGGACTTGTATTTTGATGATCTTTATGGGTGTCTTCTGATTCAGGGTGTTCTACAGTTTTATTACTTATGCCTTTCAAAATTATTTCTTCAGAATTCCTTCCTTAACATATATGATTTTTAAAAAATCATTAGTGACATAATAGAGCTCTTTCCACATGTCAACAAACCAGCACATGAGAACAGCTCATCTGGAAGTGAATTAGTACTGAATCAGTACCCATCTGGAGTTCTGAGTACTGCATCTTCCTAGTACACAGA
The DNA here is from genome assembly GCA_037834095.1 of Argya squamiceps. Lineage (NCBI taxonomy): Eukaryota > Metazoa > Chordata > Aves > Passeriformes > Leiothrichidae > Argya > Argya squamiceps. The sequence continues at coordinate 16,364,327 of JBBMKD010000115.1, forward strand.
TGATAAATTTCCTTTTGGATTTCTGTATTCTATTGGTGACTACAAATTGGCATTTAAGAGTTATCAAGCAGAAAGGATTAAGGATTCTTTTCCTAGAAGAAAAGAATGACTGATTTTTTTGTTTGTAAGTTTTTTACAACATCATCTTTTGTTTATGCTTGATACCACATTATATCAGCTAAAACACAAAAAAACTGGCTGGCTGGATCACACAACACCCTACAAAGTGAGTAAAAACTTTCTTGAAATAAGCCATTTGCCTGTGCAGAGGCTTAAAATAAGTTCTAGGCTTTCAAATCCTAAAAAAAGCCTGTGGACCATTCCTTTATTTGTGGTCTCTTACTGCAACTTATACATTATTTGAAGCATTATTTTGTTTCTTTAGTAAATTCACTTTCTGAAAATTAGGTGTATATCATTTACAGAGGTTTATACTTATGCAATCTTGAACTACTTTTACATTGTGCATGTACATTTCTTCAGAATAATTTCAGTAAAGAAATTTAAGAACTGTTGTTCAGAAGCGCATGTAAACTAGAGTTCATATGATTTGTCTAGTGTCACAATTAGACAGTTGAGGAAACTAAAAATTCTGGATATGTAATCCTTAAAATCCATATTTCCTGTTTTTATCAAAGAAAAATATTAATATTAAAAGCACAGAGTGATAAATTATATTGCCTAAATTACTTACTCTGAATTTAAAAAAAAAGGACTTTACAGGCCTATTCAATCATGTAACTTTATTTACCTCATTTCTTCTTTTGTGCTTCCTCTTCTTCTTGCTCACTATTTAATCACTCTAATAAAGTATAGATAAATTTGTGAACCAGGTTTTCAATCACAGGCCCAATGATGCTTTCAATTTAGATTTCTTCACACTACACTGTTGTAATAAGTTTACAAAATGAGGCTTGAAAATGCCCTAAAGCTACTTTTATTTATCCTGAATGGAGTGGGTAATAGAAATAAACTTATCTACTTCTATGGGAGCACCAGTATGTTAACCTTTAACTATGTGGAAGTGAGTTAGTTATGGAATCATAGTCTCACCCTCCAAATTCCCTGATGCAGAGCCACTCACATTTCTAGAGGCATTATTTGTCAAAGCTCACGTGAAAAGTAGATTCTAGTGAACTGCAGTTTTTCAGATAAGGCACTTCATTAAATTATCATTCTTAATACTTCAAATTTAGCTCTATTTACAACACTCATCTTTATTAAATCTTAGGATCTCTGTAACAGCTTCTTATCTTAATTATCTGTCATTTAATGGGATGTTGCAGCACAGAACTTTTCTAGAACCATGCTAGAATCACAGAATGGTTGAGGCTGGAAGGGGCCTCTGCAGCTCCTCTTGTTCTGTGCGTTGCTTGAGCGCTTGACCAGCCTTGTTGCCCAGAGCAATGCACAGACATCGTTAGAATTTCTCCAGGAATAGATGCTCCACCATTCCCCTGGGCAACATGTGTCAGTGCTCAGCCACTCTCACAGTTGAAAAAGTGCCTTCCTTCAGGTTTCCAGATGTAGTATTCTGTGTTTTAGCTCATGCCTATTGCATCCAGTCCTGCCACTGGGCACCACTGTAAAGAACCTATGAAGCATCTTCTTCTCCAGGCTGAACAGTCCTATCTCTCTCAGCCTTTTCAGTTAAGAGAAATGCTCCAGTTCCTTCATCATTTGTACCCATTGTATCTGTGTCTCTCTTGTACTGGAGAGACCAGCATTGTATCCAATCTTCCAGTATGGCCTTATATCTGAACAGAGTTCAGATCCTTTCTCTCCCCTACACCCAGCACTACTAAAAAATATGCAGATATTCATTTACAGACTCAAAAGCAGCCTGTGGATAAGTGCAATCTTAAGGGACTTCCATCTGAGAAAATACAGACAATTGTCTTTATACCCACAGAGATAGAGAGGAATTTCTGTGTCTCAGTTTTGAGACATGTTAAAGAGAGCACACTATACAGAGAGTAGTCTCCTTTAAAGGATTTCAACAATCCTCCTCCACCAATAGAAAATGAATACTAATAGACAAAAACAAACAAACCCAAACCAATGGCTTATCAGTGACAGAATGTCCTCAAGGCAAGGAACAAGGCAAGGAACAAAAGTAAATAACTGTAAAACACCAAACTATCAGAACTTCCCACCCCACACAAGAACAAAGACCCAAAAATGCCCAGAGAATTGTGGAAATGTTGGAGAATACCCCTTCCTGATACATGGTGTGAGATGGTGCCAGCTTTCACTCTGAGGAGCTTCCATGGAGGAATTCCAGCAGGAGGCAAAAACCTGGAGCCTCTCTGGCATCGACCTCCTTTCCACAGCAGTCACGGCAGGCACAAAATCTGGTCTGGAGCCTCTTGGTGTGCCTTCTCTCCCTTGGCTCCCTGAGGCTTGTGGCTGGAACAGGGCAGCCCTGCTCTCAACAGTCCCACTCCATCCTCAGACCTGCAGCTGTTGAGTTCACCCCAAGGCAGATCAAAGATTTCTTCTGCAAGCCAGTGAAGGAAAAAGCTTTCAGCCTGGGCCAGTGAAATCAAGCTAGGCAAGCAGAACCAAAGTGCACAATGCCATGGAACACTGGGCAATGAGTCTTCAAAAATGCCCACCCAAAACCCCATAAACTTCCCCCTCCTCAGCCCTGCACAAGCCCAGTCCTGGGCCGTAAAGATACAGCAACCATTTTTGGTCATAAAGTAGAGGATCATGGAGTAGACTACCATCATAAATCATTCCATGATATTCTGATAATTCCATTTCTAGACAGTGATGAATATTTTTTGTTAGCATCTCATATTAGGCACCTCCATTCTTCACAGGATCACAGAATCATTTAGATTAGAAAAAACCTCTGAGATCATGGACTATGTACTGCCTTTGACCAAACACCATCCTATCAAATACACGATGGCCTTAAGTGCCACATCCAGTCACTTATTGAACATTTCCTGGTATGGGGACTTAGTCACATCCCTGAGCAGTCCATTCCAAGGCTTAACAAACCTTTTGGAGAAAAAATTCTTCCCTGTGTCCTGATACTTCACTCAGTCTGACTCTTTGCACTGACGACTGACAGAGAAACTGCCACAGTTTCTACTCACATCCAAATGGCATGCTGAGCTTTGGAACCTGAGTCCTGAAATGCACATCAAGCATGCATAAATACAGGCCCAAATTTAGTCAGAGGCTGTGAGGAAAAAAAAAGGGTAAAACCAGTCAGAACTAATAACTGTGTATAAGAACAGAACACTGGTCTCAAAACCAGTCTGTGAAATCTGAATTAAAATAAATGTTAACTTAATTCGCTAGGTGTTCTCCTTTCAAAACAGCCAATTGCTAGAGAAATGCATGATCATTTGAAACAATTACCTGAATGCACCTGATTAATGACTCTCACAGTACTTACTACTATGAGCTTAGCACTGACTATTTAACAAACACCTGAATTTTTAGCAAACATGTGTCCTGAAGAGTTTGTAATAAGTCACTACAACCATGAGGAGAGCAGTCATGATCTCAATTACACAGTGCAAGTAACAGTGTATGGGCAGATAATCACTTACCTCTCACAAAAACAGGAATGTCAAAGGATGATGGTAGGTGGACCTCGGCTAGCTGATACATACCACCAAGTCTCACTGTCATTCCTCCTTCTCCTCAGGACAGGAGGAGAAAATACAATGGAAAAAAGGTTGCAGCTCAAGACAAGAATAAGGAGATCACTGACTACCCTCATGGGCAAAACTTGACTGGGAAAGATTAATTTAATTTATTATCAATTAAAACTAGGGTAGGAAAATGAGAAATTGTGGCAGCATGTTTGAAGCAATTTGTTTAAATTGTGATTCCAAGTTAGTGTTTTCTGTAACCCCCCCGACCTTGTTATATAAATAGTTTATCCCTCAGCTTTACCCTCTCTTGGACTGTCCATCATGATGTACCCTACTCCTCTTTCCAGATTGTTCCATGTCTATCTCCGCCCAGAGCCAGCCCCTGTCTAAACCCCACCTAGGAATTCCCCTAAAACTGCATGCCTTATTGGACCACGTGACCTAAACTTCTCTTATCCTCCCGATTGGTCCCTAAGCCTATCAGTTAATGTTAATCTCCGCCCATTCCTCCTTCTGATTGGTTAATACCCGTTAAATCCCGCCCCTCAAGCCAGGAGCTGCCTGTGATTGGTCAGGCTGCCAGCCCGCCGCGCTTTGATTGACGTTTGAGCGCCTGAGGGTTCAAACGCGGCGGGGCGGGGTAAAGGGCGGGGCCAGCGCGAAGTCCGCGGGTTCCTATTGGTTGTTTTTGCGAAAGCCACGCCCCCCCTGTTCGGACCACGCCCCTTTCCGGTGAGGCCACACGTGGTGCCCAAAGGGGGGCTCTGGTCACCCCCCAATTGCCCTCAAGGACCCCCCTGTGCCCCAAGGGGGGCTCCGGAGACCCCCAAATTGTCCTCACTGGGCATTAGGGCTCCGTGGGCACTTTGGGGTCTCTGGGAATTGGGGGATCCCTGGGCATTGAGGGGTCTCTGGGTATCAAGGGGTCCCTGGGCACTAGGAGGTCCCTGGGTATCAAAGGGTCCCTGGGCATTAGGGGGGTCCCTGGGCACTGTGGGCTCCCTGGAAATTGGGGGCGGGGAGAGAGCATGGGAATTGGAGGGGGTCCCTGGGCATTTGGAGGTCTCTGGGCATTAAAGGGTACCCGGGCATGGTGGGGTCCCTGGGCACTGAGGGGGTCTCTGGGTTTCAAGAGGTCTCTGGGTATCAAGGGGTCCCTGGGCACTGTGGGGCCCCTGAGAATTGGGGGATCCATGGGCATTGGAGGGTCTCTGAGCATTGGGGGCTCCCTGGGCGTTGGAGGGTCTCTGAGCATTGGGGGCTCCCTGGACATCAAGGGGTAACTGAGCATGGTGGGGTCCCTGGGAATTGGGGGATCCCTGGGCACTTTGGGGTCCCTGGGCATTTGGGGGTCTCTGGGCATTGAGGGGTACCTGGGCACTGTGGGGTCCATGGCCATTGGAGGGTCCCTGAGCATTGGGGGTCTCTGGGCATTTGTAGGTCCCTGGACATTGGAGAGTCTCTGAACATTGAGGGGGTCCCTGGACATCAAGGGGTACCCGGGCATGGGGGGGTCTCTGTGTATCGGGGGGTCCCTGGGAATTGGGGGTCCCTGGGCACTGTGGGGGTCCCTGGATGTTGAGGGGCACCTGGGCATGGGGGGAGGGTCTCTGGGCATTGAGGGGGGGTCCCTGGACATGGAGGGGCACCCGGGCATGGGGGGTCTCTGGCCATTGGGATGGTCCCAGGGCATCGGGGGGTCTCAGAGTGCCCACCCAGCATTGTGTCCCTGGGCATTTCAGGGTGACAGAGGACACAGGCAGAGCCTCCCTGTCCCCGGTGCCACCTCGGCGCTGGCTTTGGGGACAGCTTGGTGCCATCTGCCGGGTGCGCTGCCCACGGCGCGTGCCCTCGTTATCTCTGCCCCGTTAATTAGTGCAGCGTGGTGCCTGCAGAGTGCCCGCCGGCCCTGCCAGCTCCGTGCCCAGCAGGGATGGCACCACGTGTCACCTGGCCTGTCCCTGGAGGTGACCTGGCTGTGCTGGGGCACACCTGGGCTTTGTCCTCGGCCTCTCCTGCCTCATCCTTGCCAGGACAGGGACCCAGGACAGGGATCTTGGGAAGGGATCCTGAGAAGGGATCCTGGGTAGGGTCCCCAGGCAGGATCCCCGGTCAAATCCCCCGGTCAGGTGTTCCAGGCAGGGACCTCAGACAGGATTCCTGCTCAGGATCCCAGGAACAGATCCCATACAGGGATCCCGGGCAGCATTCCTGGGCAGATCCCAGAAATGGCACTGGGGATGGCACTGGGGTGGCAATGGGAGTGGCGCTGGGAGTGGCACCGGGGATGATGGCACAGGGGACACAAAAAGAAAAGAACTAAGCTGGGACTGGTCAAACTGAGCTCAGCTGGGTTGAGCTGAGCTGAACTGGGATGGGCAGAGCCTGGTTAAGCTGGGCCGAGCTGACCCAGACAGGGGTGGGTAAAACCAGGCTGAACTGAGCCAAGCCAGGCCAGTAGGCTGGGCTAGCTGGGTTAAACCAAGCTGGGCTGAGCCAAACCAGGTTTGGGTGGTCTGAACTGGGCTAAGCCCAACCAGGACACTCCGAACTGGGCTGAGCCTGGTTGAGCTGAGCCAGGCCAGTGGGGCTGAACTGGGTTTACTGGTGATAGATCCGACACAAACAGAGCCGAGCTGGGCTGGGCTGAGCCTGGTTGAACCAACTGGCTCCAGTAAGACCCGACTGGTTCCGAGCCGATCTGAACGCGGTTCCGACTGGACCGGGGTCCGATCTGACCCGAGCGGTTCCGATCCGATTGGACCCGCCGGGGGCGGTCCGAGCGGTTCCGACTTGACCCGACCCGACCCGAGCGGTTCCGATCCGCTCAGACCCGCCCCGAGCGGTCCCGAACGGTTCCGACTTGACCCGACCCGACCCGACCGGTTCCGATCTGACCCGACCCGACCCGCGCCCCCCTCCCCTGAGGGGGGCCCGTGACGTCACGG
>JBBMKD010000115.1:16370994-16400182 GCA_037834095.1 Argya squamiceps
TGGGTCCCCAAGCCTATAAGTTAATGTTAATCTCCTCCCCTTCCTCCTTCTGATTGGTTGGTTGGAAGTTTCCCCCCCCCCCCCCCCCCCAGATGCTCCCCAGTTTATAACCCAGTGTCACTGGAATCTGTCACTGGAATTTTTCGTCTCTTCTGCCTTGTCCGTTCGAGTGTTTGTTCCTGGAATAAACCTTGGATTACTCCTCGTTCTTGCCGCTGGCCTGCACCTGTGCCCATCTGTGTGCCACAGCTTGTCCACAAGCCGCTGGTCCCATTGCCTGCTTGGGAACAGTGTTCCTCCCTGGCACCTGTGCCGGGGTAGTGGAGATAGCCCTTGGATTTTTGCACAGTGTCAAGAAACAAAACTGAAATTAAAACAGCTTTCCCACCACCTTTCATTCCAGACTGCCCTAATGACTCATGACTCTTCCCTCTCAATGCTACATCTGTGCTTCAGTGGGGTCCCTCCCACAGGAGACAGTCTTTCCTAAACTGCTCCAATATGGGCCTCTTCCAGAGGCTATGGTGTTCCAGGAACTGCTTCAGCATGAGTTCTTTCCAGGATGTACAGTCCCTCAGGAACAAACTTATGCAGCCTGGGTTCCCCATGGGACACAATTCCTTCCATAAAAAATTTTCCTGCATGAATTGCTCTCCATTGGCCAGAATTCTGCTCCAGTGCAGGTTCTTGAAGTGCTTCTGAGGACTCACCATCTGCTGAGGAATGGAGTTTTCCATAGGCTACAGGGAGACACCTGCTTTACCATGGTCTTCTTGGGTCACAGGGAAATACCTGTTCCACCAGCTGAAGTACCTTCTTTCCCTACTTCACTGACCTTGATGTTAGGATCTTTGGTACTAGAAAAAAAGAAGCAAATAAATTATTAGTGCTTTGAATAAAAGCTTCTTTTCCTCTTCATTAAAGGAAATATTTTGATTGATATGACCAAATAATTAATAATTACTTTCCAATTATCAATTAAAACCAATGTTTAATTTTGAAAAGAAAGGTTTAACACAGGTCATATTTTGGTATCTGTTTTTCTTTTAAACTATTTTTTAATGAAGGAGTGGAACAGGCATGACAAAATTTGTATATTTTGCCCCAATTAACCAAGAACTTATGATATTTGTTGTGCAGTTTTTTTGGTTTGTGTTGTTTGTGGGGTTTTTGGGAATTTTTTTGATAGAACTTATTTATTTGTGCTGTATTTTAATTATAAAATAGGCTATATGTTTTATTGACCAAAACCAAACAAAAATTTGCTAATGTACTTCAGTATTTTATCTTTGCTTTCAAAGAAATTTAAAACCTACTCTTTATTAATTATAAAGTAGAAAATAGAATGAAAAATAACATTGGATCAGCTATTTTCAAGGATGCTATAATGAAAACTAAGGTGCTTCAAAACAGGTGACAACTTTTAGAAGCTTGAAGTTGTTTCTGTGTCTGGAAAGATGGAAATTATTATGACCTTAATTTAGACACAAGAAATTAAGGCAGATATAAGAAGGCTATACAAAGTAATGAATGTCGTAAGGAGAATGAGCTCAGCATCCCCACCTGCCCTTTCACTTGAGGCAAGGCTAGAGATTTTCAAATAGTGATTATTTGAAATTGCTAATCAAGTGCTTTCCTAAATGTGATTGTTCTGTTGTCTCAGTAATACGGTATTCAAAATGGAATAAATTACCTTTCCATGGAAATAATTTTCGAGCACTTTGTAACATAACAGAACTGAGATTAACAGTAAGAGAAGTCAAAAATGAAATAATGGGTGAGGAAGAACAGAGGTCTTTCCAGCGGAGGCTTGAAATGAACTGATATGTTACTGAAGCAAAGTAACTAAGTTACACAACAAAACAGGTTTGCATCATATTAATTATATAGAACTGTACTATACAAAATTATACAAGAACATACTTTTTTTTTTTTGCCTAAACACAGACATCAGAAACAGGAAAAGAAACAGGAAAGAGAAACAGAAAAAAAACAGGTTATTGGAAATACAATAAGCTGATAGAAAGTCTCAAACAATTAGGATTTAACCCCAGAATAAATACAAAACCTAAGCAGGAAAGGCTCTTCTGAAGAAGGTTTGGAAGGAAGATCGCATTCACCAATAAGAAATATGTAGATGACTCAAGTGTTACAGGTCTCTGATGTTTTAAGTGTCTATGTATTTTTTTTACACCGTAGTTTTTTTACAGATTCACCTGACAGATACTAGTTTCAATAGCCTGCTGTGGTGGGTTGGCATTGGCTAGCCACAAGGTGCCCACCAAGCAGCTCTATCACTCCCCTTCTTCTGGACAAGGGAAAGGAAATACAACAAAATGCTCATGACTCAATATAAAGACAGGACAGGGGGATTTCACTCATCCATTACTGACATGGGCAGAACACTTGACCTGGGAAAATTGATTTAATTAGTTGCCAGTAAAAAGTCAGAGCAGGAAAATGAGAAGTAAAAACAAATCTTAAAACATTTTCTTCCCACTCCTCTTTTCTTCTCATATTTGACTTCACTCACAATTTCCTTTACCTCCTTCTCACGAAGCAGCACAGGGTGACAGAAAATGGGGTTCATGGTCAGTTCATTTAATGTTGTCTTTGTTGTTTCTTCCTCCTAATAGTCTTCCCCTGCCCCAACACGGAGTCTTTCTCATGGGAGACAGTCCTTTGCAAATTGCTCCAAGATGAATCCCTGCCACAAACTGCAGTTCTCTATGAACTTCATGCCCACATCATCACCTGGTTAGTGCCAGAAACCTGTTCCATAATGGGCAACATGCCACATAAAACCAGTACACCTTCTGTTCTTAAAAATGCAAAATGATGAGATGGGGCAACAACAAAATGTTATGGTAAGTTGTACAGTTCTTGTATTTCTGCAGTAATTGAAAAAATAAATTAATATAATAAAGTTCTTGAATATTAATTTAAAATATTATTTTTTTTTTCCTTTTCTCTCTTAAACTTTCTAAAGTCTGTTCTGCTGAATCTACCAGCATTTGTTCTGGCTTTTTCTTTTAGCGTATTCAAAGAAGAAGAGGTTGTTGGTTTTTCTTGCTTGTTTCATCATTTATATCCTTCTGTGTTCTCTTCCCTTTTTGCATCACCAGCTTCAAGGTAATAAATGAAGATCCATCAGCAGGCTAGGTTGGGCCGCAAGCCAAGCACCCACAGTGATAGGAGGAGAAGAGGAGAAATTAGGAAGAGCAGGATTAAGAAAGCCTGTATATTTAGGTGGACATAGAAATGGTTTATCAATTATTGTCATGGACAAACCTGGCTCAGCTCAGGAAATTAAATTTTCATTATTATCTATTAAATATGCATATTTGAGTATTGATTAAGGTATTGGGGAAAAAAAAGGGGCAAATATTTGCACATCTGTAGAAGATATCTACCTCCCCCTTCTCCCCATCTCTTTCCCAGGCTCAGTTCCTCTTCTTCCTTCCTCTCTTGCTCTACTGCCCTGTTAGAAGTGACCATCTGCTACACTGAGTCCCTTCAGGGTGGTGGGCCTCACAATCATGACCTTGAGGTCCCTCTTTGTTTCTCCATCTCATATTATCCTCCGTCATGGGTCCTCCATAAATTGCCATTCTCAACAGGAATCTGTGCTTAAAGTTGGATCACATCCTTCCTCTCCTTCGCTGACCTTGGTGTTCACAGGGCTATTTTTTATACTTTTTCCCTCACTTCTCCATGCCAGGCATAATTATTGTACTTGTTTAGTTAGCATTTTTCATTAAAATGCCTCTCAGACAAGCTAAGCCCTCACCTCAGCCTTAGCTCTGTCCTGCAGTGTGTCCATTGGAGACAGCTGGAACTACCTTTGTCCGGCATGAGAGAAGTGAAAGTTTGTATAAAAATGGCATAACTGTTTCAACATCAAGTCCAGCTTGTAATATGATGGTTGGCTACACGCTTTACCTTCAGCCATGGGATACCATTGTGAATGAGTTCCTCTGTAGTTGTTAAATCTTTGTAAAAGAAAGAAGAGTATTTTGTGGAACAGTATGAAGAAAGCTCTGACTTTAGTCTTAATGACAATATTTGTTTGCAGAGGAAGAAAAGGTTGTAGAAATATTTAGTATGCACAGTATATTGACTTTTCTTAGGCTAGTAAAAGCTGTCTGATTTTTTTTACCATTTAGTAAGAAATTTATCATGCAGAATATTTCCACAGTAATATTTATCTAGTTATAAAATATATGGGTACCAGTTCTCCTGAGAGGCAGAAGAAACAAATGTGTATGTGGGCCATGATCTTTCTAAGAAAGCCTCAGGCCAAGTTCCTTTACCATCTCACAAGAAATAGCTTTCTTGTCATGCTTCTCTCTTGGGAGCCTTGCAGAATCACAGGAAAACTACAGATTTTCTGTTGATAATTCACACCACAGTTTTATCTTAGCTCTCAAGTTTGACCCACTTGTTTCCCTAGTCCCACTGGGGCTGCATGATTTTGCCATGTGCTCTGTCTGAGCAGCTTCAGCATCCTTTCTGTCTGTTGCTGTCCTTAATAAAGTTTGGCACCTGTCCAATTTAGTACTATCTACATTTTTCTCCCAAATTCCTAGTGGAAAATATTAATACCTCAGTTTTTGTTTTGTTTTGCCTTAAGTTCAGGTGTTCTCTATCTTTCAGTGTCTTTTTTTATGTCTTTCATGTCTTCTCTTTGATGCCGTAGTCATGGTTGTCCTCTGCTGAACTGCACATCTTGCAAATTTATCTTAACTCACACAGTTTGGCGGGACTTGCAGAAGAGTGAGGCAGCAGTGATGTGATGATGACAACCGAATCTGCCTGTCTAAGCATTCTCTAGACATTTTAAATCTCTAATTACCTTTTCCTCTTCCGTCCACTCCAAGTTTTATTCCTCTCCTCTCCTGCGTTACCAAGTGTTTGGTTTTAGATCTTTCATGCCCTTACTACAACAAAGGATAGTCAATTATTGAGTTAGTTCTGATGGTTTAAGTATGCTGAAAAAGGGCCACTAAACAAACATCCAAGATATGTCATCCAGGATGACTTATTTTTGTCTTCATTTTCAGTAACTGACGACATAAATCAAACTGTCGGAAGTTTTTACTGGATCCCTATCTGCATCACCTGCAGAAGATGTTTTGCTAGCTTAGGTATATTAAAAAGCAGAGAAGGTTTTGGTGGTTTTTGGAGGGAGATTGGAAATTTTTTTTTTTTTTTTATCCTGCTGGTTTGGGGGTTGTGTTTTTTTTGGTTTTGTTTGTTTGGTGGTGGTGGTGTTTCATTTGTTGAGTAGTTTTTACTTTTTATTCCTATGTGATTGAGACCAGGACTCAGACTCTAATATTTATGTTATTTGTCTCCCTGTAGCATTTTAGTCTGTATTTACCAATATCCATTTTCTTAAACTGGGATTAAAACCAAACAATACTAAGACTTCCTTTCTTTGGTTTTCTTTCTTTGTTTTTGTATGAACCACACTTATAATGAAACAATTCAGAAAGCTCTGGAAACCACCAAGTTATCATAATCCCTTCATCTTTCTGTGGGATGTGGGAGTTTTTCAGCTGAGCATTCGACAGCCTTTACATTTGGTTTCATTTTGCGTTATTTTCAGCCTTTCTGCATTAAGTTGAATCTGCCAGATGTGATATTCATTATCTTTGTGTAGTGTTATTGAGATTTAATTTTACAAAATATCCTGTTCCACTGTTCCACTCTGTGTGTTTTTTTGTTTAGGTTTGGGTTTGTTTTTGTTTTTGTTTTTTTGGGTTTTTTTGGGGTTTTGTTGTTGTTTTTTTATCAGGATACAGCATAAGCATTCTGGCACTGTTATATTGTTGGTAATCATATTTTACAACCACCCTGGATTCCTTAAGAGCTCTTTAAATTTTTATACCCTGAGGTCCTCCAGTATACTCTTCCTCACTCCATAACTCAAGATTTATATGCCATATGTGTGTCATACATTGGCATAATTAAAATCAGGAAGAACAAAAGGATAAACATGAAAATATTTCACCCATTCATGAACTGTATTGGGCACACATTGCTCATATATTCAGGATGGTTTAGCTAACTCTCTCTTTTTAAAAGAATTATTTATTCAGCTTTCTCTAGTCACCATTCCAGTCATTATGATCTATAGAAAGTAGCAATTTTTATACTCCTGAATTGTCTTTCTGCTTTTCATGCCATTTTCAATGCTTTTATTTAGTAATTTTCATAAAATATTTTACAGAAAACAAAATATAAAATGCAATATTTATTTTATAGTTGTCTTGAAATCTACTGCTTATTGTGGTGTATCAGAAAATTAGTATAGATAAATCCCAAATTAATTCACATTTTAATCATGTTACTTCTGTTTCCTCTTCATCAGACTTCAAGTGAGTGTCACCAATTCTAAAATATTTTTTCACAGAAACTGATTTTTAAAACTGATTTTTTTAAGTTATGTGTCAACACTTTTAAAGAATTGTTTTACAAACTGACGTAATTCTGACATTAGCTCTGAATTTATGGCTTAGTTCATGCAGGAATAAATAGGAATAAATAAATAAAAATAAATACATATAAATAAAAGGAATAAATAAAATATGCTATACACTAGTGAAAAGCAGATCACTGTTAGAGTAATAAAGAGTGAGTGGCCCAGTTTAGGGATATTGATTGCTGTGCACTAAACTGTTCCTTGGTACAGTTTTGTTGCTTTATTCACTTAGAGATGATGTGCTGAAATAAAGAAGGTGAACTTTCACTTCTGATCATGCAAATTCAAACCTAGTATTTTCTACTGAAAAGAGGTAAATATCACCATTATAAGTACAAAAAGCAATATTGACAAAAGTCTGAGCTGAGGGAGTTGAATCCTAGGGTTTTTTCAAAGGCAATGAGTAATTGATTCAGTCTTTTATCTGAGTGGTGGAATGTGTAGTGTAGAAGACTTTGGGTTTTCTCAGTAGCTGTTTACTATTATTGAAGATCTAAAGTCTGAAGCCAAAATTTTACACTACTTTGATACTACAGCCTTTATTCACATTGAATAAAGCTTTCTACATGAAAAAATATAGTATAAGGCTTGATTCCTAGTAATATTTTATTATACTTAAATTTTGTCCTCTCATGTAAGGATAAATAAACGAATGTGTCCTTCTGCTATATATGAACTTACTGAATGTACAACCGAACACCCTAAGCTCTAGCTCTGATTTCTCAATAAGAATAAATTAATTGAGGAACAGAGTATATATTTTTAATTACAATTTGCGAAATCACTGTTGTTGTTCAAAGCTTGTGAGTATTTTTAAAATAATATTATTATTATTATTATTGTTATTATTATTATTATTAAAATATAAACATTAAAATACCTGAACTCTGTATTTTGATGCCCTTGACCTTCTGGTTACTCATCTTCAGCTAGTTTCTTGGTATGCACTGATTTTACATTCTTGCTACATCATTTATTGCATCATTGACTGACCCTCTGAAAATTCTTCCGAATTGTCTAGAGGGCAAGAAATTTGTAAGAATTTCCTCATTCCTTTCTTAGTGGTCTCTTTCCCATCTCTAGTGTGTTTCCTGTGACAACCTAATATCTTCTTGCTCTGGATCTCGTAACTTGAGTGTTTAATTTAGCCTTTTTACCATCCTTCTCCATATGAAAACAGAGATATATCATCCTCAAACTGATTGGGGTGAGTATCAGTGCACAGTGTTTCTCTGATCACTAATGACAATCTTATTCCACTTGTGGTGGGACAATATGCTGCTACTCAATCTCTTTCCCTTCTGCTCACGTTTGATATGCCTGATTCCTTTCTTCCAAATATTTTTCTTCATTTGACAAAGAGATCTCATTTCTGTAGTGATCCCTTGAGCCCTCTCCAAAAGTCATCATTGGCTTGCTTCTTCTCATTAGCCAATAAAGATTTCATTTCAATTTTGCCAGTACACACAATCCCTAAAGCAATATGTACTGCCTTAATATTTCTCTATGTCAAAATATACTGATATAATGTAGGTCAAGACATAGCTATCAGAGGAGCATTTTATTGGTTTGAGTAGAAGCATTCTTACACTATTAGGTAGAAAATCATCCAGAAAAGAGAGCTGTTTTCCAGCAGGTGCTGTTTTCCCCTCTTCTGCAACTCTGATTCTTGCATTGCCAGAAAAAAAGACATGCTTTATTTTCTTGTTTCAGGTGTCATGAATGTTACCCTCAGACAACATTGGTACACCCTGATATATTACTCACTGCTTTTGCTAGCCCTATAATTTTGTACTGTCAGCAATAGCAACAGTTTTTGCCGGAGGCCCTCTTAGGCAAACTGAACACACTTTGGCTTGTAAAAATAATAAAATAAAATAAAATAAAATAAAATAAAATAAAATAAAATAAAATAAAATAAAATAAAATAAAATAAAATAACTGTGAAAGGAAACAGATTTTATTGAATTGCTACAGGTTTCTTGTATTATATATTGTAATGACTTTCTTAATAACCTCATTCTGCTCTTCTCTACATGTGACATCTAATATAGGTACACTGCAGAATCATCAGGCATTTCTTCAAAATAAGTCAAGAAATAAGGTAAAAAGAGTACATAGACTAACACAGTGGTCTATAGTCTATGAATTTGAGAGTCATTATTTTCAAAAGACAGCACATAAGCTTGATAATGTGTTTAAAAAAATGAAAGGTGCAACTGCAACTTAAGGAAATGGATCAAGTTAGCAAGAAATCTATTATTCCTACGTATCTTTCTTATTTTTCATTTTAATCACATAATTTAACTATTCTGAAACAAAGACTGTCATTAAGAATAGCATCCTTTCTTGTGCTTTCATTACAATTAAAATAATTTGACCTCAAGTGAAGTAATATTGTCAGATAACTTATGATTCTGTTCTTAATACTTCTGCAGGGTTAGTGGATTTTTTTCTTCAATAGCTAATCTTGTTTTAATTCAGTTGCTTACAATAGCAAATACCTTTTTGAATTAGTAAATTAAAAAAGAGATTTTCAGGGCTCCTTATCTTTCCAGTTTTGTTTTTCCATCTGTGCATGTCTTGAAAGGAGCTAAGATATGTATAATACTAATTAATTTCATACCACACTGGAGCGGTTAACTCAGGTATTCAAATCCTTTTCCCAATGCAGATACATTCTACAGCTTAAAGTTACTAGTGCTAATGAGTAATTTGATTTACTTTAAGTTAATTAAACTGTATGTAATTCAGTTACATGAAAGCACTCCAGTAGTCTTTGAAAATGCACAAAATAATAACATCCATTCATTTGAGGAAAATATTGTGTAACAAATATTGTTCAGTACATTGTAGAATCACGAAGGCATAATGGCTTCTAGAATCTTCCACTAGCCTCTGGAAAAGATGATGGTTAAAAAAAAACCCAGAACAGACAATGAACACTAAAATAAACATGTAAAATTAACATATAAGATATAATTTCTGATCAGACAAGAAAAGCTAAATGACACAATTTACAGCTTTACAACATAAACAGAGAACAATAAAAACAATTTTGAAAAGGAATAAATTAGAAGCTGGTAGAGAAGGAAGAGAAGGAGGAAGAGAAGGAAGAGTCAAACAAAACTTAGCAAGCTGTTTCATATTTCCCTCAAAGGTTTACATAAACTCTTCATGAGACATAAAAAATACTGACTTTTCTGTTATTATGTGTCTCTGCACATACTGCACATACTGCATATGTACTGACATTAAAAGCTCATGTATTATGCAAGTAGAAAACGTAAACCCATTTTTCATGTTTTATGAAAGCCTGAATATTTTATTCATTAATAACAAATAAAACTCAATTCATTTTGAATTGAACACCAAATTATAATTTGTATGCATTGGCTAGAGTACACAGCTTCAGAGTGCTGTTCTATATGTACCGGGCTACTCTTTTTACTTCTTCAAATAAAAAAAAATCTTACACCCAACAGTAAATGGTACAGCCTCTTCATAACTGTTCAGGAAGTCTTCCTTATGTGGTCAACATGAAACACAGGTCCCCTTAGGTAACTCTTCTTGACTTATGTCTCCTTTTTTCTTTTTTTTCCCTATTAAAAAAAATACCAATATGCAAAATTAGTAGGTCCATTATCCTTAATTTTCCTTTATTGAAATAGTTTAGTAAAGTGTAGGAATGATATGGAGTACTCTACATAACAAAAGTATGAGGAACCATTGAGGAAAAGTAGTAAGTTGCCATGTCAGCTACAATTGAATTGAAACACAGTAACTTTTATGTGGGGGTGGAACAGGAGGATGGGTTCTGCTATGGACCAATCGGGATCAGCATAGGAGTGGCTCAGATCATCATGGCAGTATCAAATTACAAGGAGGTGAGAGGGGGAAACCAGGATCCTGTCCAATCACTCAAAGCTCTCCCTGGAACTTTCCAGATTCAGGGAGAGGCCCCGAAGTGACAGACAGGACCTGAGGGTTACATAACAAAAGATTGCTAGATAACTGTAACAGGGGCAAACCAAAGGGAAACTAACCAAAGGGGTACATGGAATGAACCATTATAAAAACAGTAGAAGAACAATCTGGAAAATGCATGAGGAACACAGACAACCAAAAGCACACCGCCACATCTCCCCTTTTAATTAAAAAGAGTATTGCATTTGTGGGGCTGGGTATTCAGATTTGGAGCACAGGTCTCCAAACCATTGTTGGTTTGTGGGGCAGTCCTCGAAAGGACCTGGCCATTGTACATCTTGCTCTGGGACAAAGTTCTTAGGCTCGCCATCCTCTTCAGATGCAGCCATTTCATCTAGCTCTATCATTTTTTTGGCACTGATGGCATAACGATGTGGTTGATATCGGGGGGTGCAGTGGCATTGGAAAGCAGGTGGTAAACCATTCTTTTAATAAATCCGAAAGCAATCAGAATTATAATGATAATAAACAAAACTAACAGTCCGGTCTTCACAATTGACCCAACCCAACCAGAGAGCCCTCAGTTTCCAAAAAGTTTGTCAAACCAGTCTCGTGTTTCCTTTTTGATAGTGCTGACCATGTCCTTTATCTTTGATATAGGCACTTGTCTTGTGGATGTCCTCAGCCCACGATGATAAATTAAAACAACAGAGTCCCTCAAACTCCTCACAAGTGTGTTGGTATAGTAATAGGAGATGGTCTATTGCCGCCCTGTTTTGTAACGTTGCCTGTCTCATTACTTCCTCGCCCAACAGGAGGTCCGATAAGGCGTTGGACGTAAGTTTGGCTTGTTTAGGCACCCAGCATTTTAATTGGCCTAATTCCCCCATAGCTTTGGCCACTGACACCCAGGGTAAGAAAATTGTCATGGCCATAGCCTTGGCCCTGGATCGGTGGATAATCTCTGAATTACAGTCCGGGTTGAGACTTGCCAGATCTCTTTTTCAGACTGTTGAGAATTTGGAAACATTCTTGTTGGCCCAATCCATAATTTGAGTTTTATTGGGAGTAAACAGCCACAACTTGCCTATTGTGCAGGGACCTCTGCTTAGGCAAGAGGGGATGCCTGGCCACGCCCAGTCACCACAAATGGGGAAAACACCTTTGGGAAGGAAGAGAAGCTTATAAGAAAGGGTGGACACCATCTTCACATGGGTGATTCGATCACACCATGTTCCAGCGGTGTAGACATCTTTGACTTGGAATACTGGGGAGAAAAGTTCCTCCTGGCCTCTGGGTGAGGTGCGAATAAATTGAACACAAAAGAAAGCTTGGGAGGAGCCCAGGATTTCCAGCATGTGCAGCTCCTCAGGGGCTTGACGTAACTCCAGCACCCAGTCATGCCAGTGGACCAGGGAGTTAATGACTGGGAGGGTGATCTTGCAGTCAATATGGGTTTTGATATGGGAACAGGTGAGACGACCGGGGGCCTTACCATTATAATGATCGTGTAACTTGAGGAGGGGGTTGAAACTCTTCTGGTTTGAAAGGGATGCCCACGAGACAGGTGGGCATTGGGTCTTTGCGGGAGGCTGAGGACAGGCAGATATGATCTTGGCCTTGGCGAGGGTCCTCCAAACATTGGCTTTGGGCTGAGGAACAATCCACTTGATTGTCAGTTGTAGAAGACTGGTGAGCAGCACAATCTGGATTATTCATACTGCAGCGGGGGTCTCCATGTCAGGAACAGGTCGGTTCCAGCAACCTATAAGGGGCTTGAGATAACGACATGATTGAACAGGAGCCACTCAGGGAAAGGTAACGGGAGAGAGAACTCTTCATTGGATCCTGTTTCCTTCTGTCTCCTCTGCCAAGATGCCACCGTCACCTGGGACACTTTCTGTCCGGTGACCTTGAGGATGTAGAGTCTCACCCACTTTGATGGAATCCACTGAAGCCCAGTGGGAGTGGAAACACAGGGGTACCTATGCCCCCAAGTTACTAAATCATGAGGTTCCTCTGTCCTCAAGATCTCTGGGTCCTTAACAAGGACCTTCAGCCTTGCCTTCAGAGCCAGCTGGTTGTTTCCTCCAAAGTGACAGATAATTGGTGGATTGAGCAACTCAAATTAGCAATTTAAGAAATTCAGAGTAAACAAGGCCTTGACCAACCATACTGAGGGGGTTTCAACCTTCCAAACCCATTGTTTTCAGGTCTTGATGGGTCCTTTCCACTATTGCTTGGCCTGTCAGGGAGTGGGGGATGCCTTTCTTGTGTTCCACTCCCCATTGCTGCAGGAAGCCGCGGAACTCCCTGGACTTGTACGCAGCCCATTACCAGTTTTTAGAGACTTCGGAATGCCCATGAAAGAGAAAGCCTGCATCAGGTGTTTAATTGGATCTCCAGACTTCTCCCCTGTGTGGGCAGAGGCATAGATGGCACCAGAGAAGGTGTCCTCAGAGATGTGCATGTACTTCAGCCTCCCAGACTGGGAGAAGTGCGTGACGTCTGTGTGCCACACCTCACAGCTGTTCAGTCCCCAGGGGTTAACTCCCGCACTCATGGCGGAGAGTGCATGTTGCTGGCAATTGAGACAGGTGGCCACAATTGCCTTGGCCTGGTCTCAGGTAAAGTTGAAACGCCGAACCAGGCCTGGCACATTCTGATGGAAGACTTGGTGGCTGATCTTAGCCTGTTCAAAGATGTTGGGCAGCAGAACCATCTCAGCAGGGGCAGAGAGAGCATCGGCCCTCCTGTTTCCCTCTGCAATGTACCCCAGTAAATCAGTGTGCGACCTCGTGTACATTACATAAAACAGCTGCTCTTGGTGGGAAATCAGCTTGACCAGTTTCGAGAGCAGGTCAAACAGTGAGGTGTTGAATACTTCTTGCAGGATGGACCGTTCTGCCCTGGACACTACCCCAGCAGTGTATGCTGAATCTGTTATTAAATTGAATGGTTCAGGGAACTTTTCCAAGGTCCTGACCACAGCAGCCAACTCAGTGACTTGAGGTGTTCCTCCTGCCTCAGCAACATCTGATTCCCACTGCTGAGTCTGATGGTCCTTCCAAGTCATCACTGACTTATGGGACCTTCCGGACGCGTCAGTAAAAACAGTCAAGGCATCAAGAGGTCTTTTGCTCTGAACACTATTAAGAGCCAATTTGAATTGGGTGTCCTGATTAAAAATTTTGTGGGCAGGCCAATGAATAGAAATTTGGCCTGAGTAACTGTCCAAAGCAAATTGCAAGGTTTCGTTTTCTTGAAGCAAGTGCTCCAGCATCGCTTTTGCAATTTGGCCCAAATTTAGTCTGATTGACACATGTATACACTCAAAGTTGCAGCTGGCCAGTTCTCTAATGCGGATCCTGGCCTTCTGGATTAAATCTGTCACCAACTCTTGTGGCTGCATCATCCTTTTGGACCTCTGGTGGCTGAGAAAGACCCACTCAGTGATCAGAAGAGGATCTCCCCTGCCTTGGTCCTTCTTGGGGGAAGTGGTATTCCCCTTGTCCCATTGAAAAATCACCCCGTGGAGGTCTGGCAACTCTCCAAGGATGATAAAATGGAAAGGCAGGTCAGGGTCGCATCTGCTCATCTGCCTGGTGGACATCACTGCCTGAACCTTCTCTAGGACTCTCTCTGCCTCTGGGGTGAGTGACCTAGGGGAACTCAGCCCCTCTCCCCATTTCAGTAAATTAAAAAGGGGGGCCAGGTCTTCAGTGGACAGACCCAGCAAAGGCCTCACCCAATTCAGCACCCCACACAACTGGTAGACATCTGCAAGAGTCTCAATTTTGGTTTTTATTGTCAGTTTTTGCAGAACAATGATCCGCTTGCTGATTTTGAGCCCTAACTACTTCCAGGGTGGCATCTTCTGAATTTTTGACTCCTGCGGCTCGAACCCTGCAGCAACCAGTGCAGTCACTGTCAGGTCAAGGGCATGGGTCAACAGGTCATCATCTGGGGCACACACAAGGACATCATCCATATAATGATGAGTGATGGCCTTGTTCACGGCTGCACACACTGGGGACAGCAGGGAAGAGACATACCACTGGCATATCACAGGGCTGTTCTTCATGCCCTGAGGCAAAACCTCCCAGTGGTATCTCTTCTGAGGGGCCTCTCAGTTGATGGTAGGCACCGAGAAAGCAAAGCGCAGGGCATCATCTGGGTGCAGGGGAATTTGGAAAAAACAATCTTTGATATCAATTATTGCCAGATTCCAATTTCAGGGGAGCATGGTCAGGGATGGCATCCCTGGTTGGAGAGAGCCTGTATCTTCAATCCCATTATTAGTTTGGTGAAGGTCGTGGAGGAGCCACCACTTGGCTTTATCAGCCTTTTGAATGACAAACACCAGGGAGTTCCATGGTGAAGTGGTCTCCTCGATGTTGCCCTTCCTTAGCTGCTCCTCTGTGAGCTCATTGAGCACCTTTGGCTTTTGTTTTGAAAGCGACCACTATTCCACCCATACTGGTTCATCTGTTTGCCATTTCAGTTTCTGGTTGGGGCTGTCCTCAGCAGCTGCTGCCTGAAAATTTTGTGAAGGTGCTGGTATGTCGATTGTGACTGCCCATTGTGCCATCAGGTCTCTTTCCCACAGGGGCATTTTATAATCTAAAACGAAAGGACGGAGATTCGCCAATTGTCCTTTCGGTCCCTCAATTTGCACCATGCTCTCAGCCTGCCGAGCCAATTGCAAACCCCCTACACCCTCGATGTGTCCAGGCACACTTTGCAAAGCCCAGTGTGACAGCCACAACCTCTCAGGTATGTTCGTGACATCCTCTCCAATGTCTAGGACAGCCTTGATAGCCTTGGTCTCCCCACCCACTGTAAGCCTACAGGTCTCTTTCGGCTTATCCTCCCCTATCACTTTCACCATGTTTGCTGTGGGAACTACCTCAGGTGTGTCTGGGATAGGAATCACCTGGGCTGTTATCTGACCTTTTGGGAGGAATGTTGGTGGGTTTAAACAGTGCAGCCAGAGAATGAAGCGCTCGGGATTTGATGTAATCGTCCCAGGAGCAACTTTGATCTCTCATGGTGTGTATTTGTAGTCTCCAACAACAACAAACTTCCACTCAGTCTGGTGCCAAGTACCCTTTTCTTCTGACACGGTTGTGGTATGCCATTCCCGGTCACGAAGGAGGAGTGGCTCTGTGCGGCTTAGCCAGAAAGGTTCGTATAAAGAGGTCATTGTTAAGGACACAGTTGGTGTTGGTAGTGTCCAGTCCTGTGCAGAGGTCATGTCAGGTGGAGTCAAATCCGGTTTGAGATCCTCGAGAGGATCTGGCGTCAACTCCTGGTTAGAAGACAGAGGAGAAATGCTGTTATTTTCCTCCTTTGGTTCTCTCTTTTTCCCTTTCCCTCCCCTCTTGGCTCGGGCCACCCAATTTGTGTCCACATGCTGGGTGCCCTTAGTTTTTTTGGTTGTTGCCCTTCTGGTATTTTTCCCCCATTATTTCCTTTTTTCTCCTCCCCTCCCCTGTTCCTGAATCAATCAAACTCCAACTTGAGGGGACAATAACATGGAACATTAAACAGCCATAACTTTGATTGTTTCTTTGGTAAGGCTTATTCATCTCAGTCCCCCCTCTAATTCTTTGATTGGGTTGCAAACTTGCATCAATTTGCTGTTTCAGGGTCCTGAGCATAAATATTTCTTAATTTCTGGAATTTGAGGTAGATTTCTTCGGCATTTTCTTGTTTGGTATTTTCAGAATTTTTTAATGCCGTTATTTTATCTGCACTTTTTAGTTGTTTCAGTTCTTCAGAAATCATGAGACCTGTTTTTACAGTGGCTGCAATTAATCTGCTTACACAGGGAAGCATACATGGCAGGAAGATCAATCTGGCGATTGCACATATTGTGATGAAAGCTACTTTCTTCCACCATTTTCCTTTCCAGGACCAAAACTCGTCCCACCAGTTGGTATCAACTAAGGGGGTTCATTGTTGGTTACCTACATAGGCAATTTTTCTAATTCCCTTAGATATATTCTTGATCACCTCATTCTTATCATCAATTTCCAGACAATATTCAGAAGTATTAAATTTACCACAAATCCCTCCCTCATTAGCAAGTAGATAATCAACAGCTAGCCTAATTTGATAAATTACCGATCGAGTTTGGGTTAGTTGATCACTAATATGATCAAGGGCTAGTGCAGTCTTGTTGGACACTATTTCTAGTACTGCCTGCAGCTGAATAATTTGGTTTAACGTATAAATTGGCATCCGGTAATCCCAGGACCCATCTTGGGCCCAAGGAGCAGGTCCGTATGTCTTAATTATTTCTTCAGGTGTCCAAATTTTGCCCTTCCACTTTTGATCACCCCCCATTTGTATAACCTCTCTTTTCTGTCTGCTTTGATCTTTCCTCAAATCATCAAATAGCGGAATTCCTAAAATTGCCCCAAACTCTTTCGGTAACAGAAAGAAAGCAGGTTTCACTATTCCAATCGTGCAGCTACCTGCCCAATTGCCTGGAAGCTTTGTGTATGCAGTGTCTCTGCAGATCCAGAATAGGTGTTCTGGTGCTTCCCAGAAAGCATTGCCGGTTTCTGAAGGGAATTCCCAAAACTTAGATAATACCCTTATTCCCCAAAAGGGGTTTATTGCTCGGCCTGTGCATTCATGCAGTTGGTATCCCTCATGGAAGATGCAGCCCTATGGTCTCTTTCTTATAGACCAATATTTTAGAGGGTCTCTAGAAACCCATTTAGCCATTGTGGTTTTAATCATTAAGTAGCATTTACAGGCCTTGTTCCCTACCGGAGTGTCAAACCCTTTTCCTCTTCTTGAAGTGCACTCCTCACCTATTACCTCATTCTTTAAGTTCCATTGTTTCTGTTTCCTTATTTTTAGAGATGGGAGTTCCGACTTACTTTATTTCCACTTAAGTAGTTCCAATGGCCCTAGGCTAATGCCTTCCCATGGTCATATGTTGCTCATTTGGGTGTTTCCACACACCCAGCAGTTAGTCACATTTAATTCCTTACTGATTATTTCTACCAGGTCCACAAACAATTTTCCCTTTTGGAATTTCCAATTCTTCCTCCACACTTCTGGGGTGGATTATTCCTTTTTCTTTTACCAGATCTATGGGGGTATTTGGACCTAGATTTTGTTTGAAGCACAGCCAAGATTGTCCCTCAGGGCACTCTCCTAATATTCTCTGCCCATATGTGGCAGTATTTTTAGCCGTCCAATACCATTGACCATTGTCTTGGCATGGTATGGCTTAGGGGAAGGTTTACAGATTTTGGGTTTAGATTAGTGTGTATCTGCAGCAAGGAGCTGATCTCTTCGTGGTAGAGCGGCTGGTAACATTTGTGCATGGTCCTGGTGGGTTTTCCCAAGAAGCCTAGATAGACAAGAACAGCAGCACACTTCCTAGGAGTCCAGTATAGGTCATCTTTAAAGATCAGCCTACCCGGTCTTTCCTCCTGGAATTTTCTTCTTAGGGAGGGAGGGAGCACCCTGGAGGAGCTCCTTTCTTTCTAGATCCCTTTTTCTGATTTTTTTGAAGGGGGAGAGACTCCTTGAGTGAGATTTGGCTTGGGCCTCGGAAAATACCTGGTAATAGATGTAATTTTTTCTGTTCTGAATATTTTCTTCAGCAGAAACAAAGCTCGCCTTTACCTCAAAAAGTGGAAACACTTCTTTTTGGGGAATGGCAAGAGAAAAACTGTTACAACTTATACAAAGCAGCTGAACTCATTAAATACTGTAACTTTGCAACAGCTAAAGTAACAACAACTCTGCAACAATTGTGCAACTTAGAAATGTAACAACAGCTCTGCAACCTTCAGGGAAAATATTAGCATTCTGCTGAATGCCTATGTCTTTTAACAGTCTCTTATTAGAGGGAAGTCTTCTTCTTGAAGGTTAATTTTAAAGTCTTTGGGTCTCTAGCCACTGTCCAATGAAGGAACTTCTCTGCTGACCTGGGGTGGTCCTTTCCCAGATCAGGGGGTGTCACGGGTCCGTTTACTCTAGTGATGTGCGTCCATCCCTTTTCCCACGTCTGCAACTGCAGTGTTTGTTGTGAGGAGGACCTGAAAGGGGCTTTCATATTTAGAGGTCAATGGAGCAACATCCCAGGATTTAATTAACACTCAGTCTCCCAGACTGATGTCATGCGCCCTTATGTCTAGCGGGGAAGTTTGAGGAAGGTATCCTCTTTTTCTCAAGTTCTCCAGGGTCTTTCCTATAACCTTTAGATACTCTTGAGTAGGAGCCTCTCCATCTAAGTAGCTTCCAATACCAAAGGAAGTGGTTAGAAAGGGGAGCCCAAACAGCATCTCAGAGGGAGAAGCTCCTGTATCAGCTTAGGGTCAGATTCTGATTCTCAAGAGGGCTAGGGACAAGCATCTTAGCCAATTCATTCCTGTTTCTTCAATTAATTTAGTAAGCACATTTTTCAAGGTTTTGTTCATGTGCTCTACTCTACCTGAGCATTGGGGGTGCCAAGGAGTGTGCAGTTCCCACTTTATTCCCAACACTTCCATGACTTGTTGTGGCACTCTTGCAGTGAAGTGTGGACTCCGGTCTGTGTCTATATAGTTTATCAATCCATACTGAGGAATTATGTTTTCTAGAATAATTTTAACTACAATTTGGGCAGTTTCCTTTTTGGTGGGAAAGGCTTCCACCTAGTGGGTTAGGTGGTCCACTATGACTGAGAGGTGTTTGTAGCCTTGCAACAATGGCATTTCTGTGAAATCCACTTGTATGCTTTGAAATGGTCTAAGGCAATTCTCTCCCTCCCAGTTCTGTCTTCCTCATCACTTTCTGATTGACCTTTTGACAAATCACACACCCCTTAGTGATAGCCTTTGCTAAACCATACACTCCCAGGCACAAATTCTCTCTCAGGAAGTGGTCACACAATCCCTGCACACTCCAGTGTGTCAACTTTCTGGCTAAGGGTTTGTTCAGAAACTGTCTCCCATCATGGATGACTCATCCTCCCCCTTTTCCTTGGTGCAACTCCAATTGTTTGATTGCTTTTAACTCCTTATCACTGTATATTGGCTCCATTTTACCTTCTCCTTCTCCCTGTGCCTCTTTCAGGTTCAAGATTTTGACCGAGTCTCCTGGTCTCAGTGCCACCTCTTTGGCTGCATGGTCAGCCATTTTATTTCCTTTTACTTCCAGAGTATTACCCTTCTGGTGCCCCTTGGTGTGAACTACTGCTATCTCTGCTGGTTTCTGTAGGACTTTTAAGACTAGTTTGACTAGCTTTTCATGGATTATACTTTCTCCTTTTGAATTAATATAACCCCTCTCTTCCCAGATCTTCCCAAATGTGTGAACTACTCCAAATGCAAATTTTGAATCAGTGTAAATTGTCCCAGCATTCTCTTCCAGCAGTTCTTGTCCTCTCTTGAGGGCATAAATCTTACAACTCTGAGCTGATCAGTTGGGTGGCAGTTTTCCCATTTCCATCACTCTCATAGCTTTCCCATCTACGACTGCATACCCTGAAGCTCTTTTCCCGTTTACTATTCTCGAGGACCCATCTGTAAACATAATCTCACCATAGGGCAAAGGTCTGTCCTCTAGATCCTCTCGTACTTTTGTTTGTAATGCTATAAGCTCAATACAATTATGCTCTAGCTCTTCCAGGGTTTCCCCAGAAAGAAACTGGGCTGGGTTTAGGCACTTGGAGGTAACAATTTCCAACTTACCAGCATTCATCAGAACTACTTCATATTTTAAGATCCAGGTGTCTGTCAGCCACTGTTGTGCTTGTTGGCTGAGCACGGTCCTCAAGTCATGAGGAGTATGTACCTTTATTTTTTTGTACAGTGTTAGTCTTTGGGCTTCTTCCAGTAAGATGGCAGTAGCGGCTGTAGCTTGTAGGCACACAGGCCACTCTCTCGCTACTGAGTCTAGTAGTTTTGATAAGTATGCTATGGGTTTTTTGCAGTTCCCCCACTCTTGAGTTAGTACTCCATATGCCATACCTCTCTCTGTATTAATATCCAACTCAAAGTCCTTGTTTAGGTTGGGTAGACTCAAGACTGGAGCTGTGGACAATTTACTTTTTAAACTTTGCAGTTGCTCCTCATCCTCTGTTGTCCAATATATGGGATCTGGGCTTACTAACTTTTCATACAGCAACTTCACCCACTCAGAATACTGTTCTATCCACAACCTGCAGTATCCCACCAATCCAAGTAGTCTCCTTACGTCCCTCTTGGTTTTTGGTGCCTCAATAGACAGAATTCCTGAAATCCTCTCTGGGCTTAGTTTTTTATACCCTCTTCCAATCAAATGCCCTAAAAATTTTACTTCTGGTTCTACAAATTGCAATTTACTTTGGGATACTTTTAGTCCTTGTTCTCCTAGGAAATTGAGAAGCCGAATACTAATATTCATTACTTGATTTTGACTCTCTCCTGAAACTAGCAAATCATCTACATATTGAAGAATTTGGATTTCTTTCTCTGAATCGAATTGCTCCAGTAATTTCTCTAACGATTGCTCTAAGAGGTTAGGGGATTCTGTGAATCCCTGAGGGAGATGAGTCCATCCAAGTTGTTTCTTCTTTGTGACAGGATCTTCCCATTCAAATGTGAACCAGTCCCTACTTTCCTCAGCAAGGGGACATGCCCAAAAGGCATCTTTAAGATCCATGGTTGTAAACCATTGGTGTTCCCTTGGTGCTCTGCTGAGGAGAGTATAAGGATCTGAGACTACTGGGTGTCTGGAGACAGCTCTCTTGTTCACCTTCTGCAAGTCCTGTACTAGTCTGTTGGTCCCATCGGTCTTCCTTACAGCCAGAATGGGTGTATTGTGTGGGGACATACAAGGCTCTAAAATCCTTTCTGCCAGCAACTGGTTAATATCGGGGCTAACCCCTCTATACCTTTGGCTGAAATGGGGTATTGCTTAACCTGCACTGGCAAAGGGTTCTCTACCATCTCCACTGTTATTGGAGGTATCCTTAGGAGTCCCCTTTTTCTTTGCCCAGCCCGTACCTCAGGATTAACCTCTTCCATGTCACATTGGGTAGGTGCCATAACCTTCACAACCATTTTCCTGTTCTCAAGGATTACTCCAACTCTCAAACAGATCTAAAGGTCCCTCCCCAGTAAGTTACTTTCTAACCTGTGTAGGTAAATAAGGTCTACTCGGCACTGCTTGGAACTTCCCCTGATTTCTACATTTTCAATCACAAGCTTTAAAAGGCTTCCCCTCTGCCCCCAGTACTTTGCAAGTACTTTTACTCAAGGGAACCCTCAGTGGCAATTTATTTACACTGGATCTTTCCACACCGGCATCTATTAGAAGCTCCATATCCTCCCTCAATGGACCCACTTCAAAATTTGCCAAGGGTTTTGTGAGATGTTTCATGGAGTCCTCCATTATATAAAGCCCTCAACACCCCTAATCATCTCCTTTCAAAATTTTCCCAAGGAGGTGCTGTTATCTTGCGATGGCCTTATCAAATTCTTCCTTCTTGCAATTCCTTCTAAAATGTCCTGCCTCTCCACAGTAAAAACAGCACTCATCTCCTGGCCTCTCTGGTGTTTCCAGCCTATCTGGATATTTCTTCCAATACTTCACTGGCCCTGGCTTTTCCTGACTAGGTGATACTGGCTTCTCCTTAGCTATTCCCACACTTTCTTTAGCAACCACTACCTTGCTTTTGTTTTAGATTTTTCTTCCTCTCTCCTCAATTACACCTTGAGGGCCTCCCTCAGTAGCTCATGGATACTCCTCTCCTGCCAATCTTCCATTTTTTCTAACTTCCTCCTAATATCTGGCCAGGCTTTTGTTACAAACTGCACTTTTAAAAGCATTTGGCCTTTTGGGCCATCAGGGTCAAAGTTTGAACGCAACTGGAAGTTTCTCTTCAACCTGTTCAGCCATGCTGCTGGAGTCTCATCTTTTTCTTGTGTGCCACCAAAAGCTAGTTTGGTATTATTTCCCCTGGGGACTGACTCCTTTATACCTCTCACCATCAGAGACCTATATTCTCTCCTACTCCTCCTTCCCTCCTCCTGATTAGGGTCTCAGTTAGGGTCTGTTAGGGGCAATTTCTGGTCTCCTGGGGGTCCTGGTCAGTTCTCCCATTCCCAAGTCTTTATTGCTGCAGTCCTTATTAGTCAGACTTCCTGCAGGGAGAACAGTATGTTAAAGATAGAATTGAGCTCTCCCCATGTGTACATGTTAGGCCCTAGGAATTGGTCAACCTGATTGACTATCTCTGCAGGGTCTTCCACCAAATTCCCTAGTTCCTTTTTAAAACTTCTGACTTCTGAAGTGGTCAAGGGAACATGCACAAAACCAATTTCACCAGCTACTCCACCCATGGGGACCTCTCTAAGAGGGAACAATCTTTCTGCCCTGCAGGTTCTTGATCTAGTATTACAATACAGTCCATCATTAGACTTAGAATATTTTATCTGACAGGTAAGGCCTTGCTGAGAGTCAGTGGTAGCATCAGTCAGTAGGGGAACAGTTCATGAGGAATCGCAAGGGAGTTGAGGAGGTGGTGAGGATTTACTTGAGTCCCAATTAGGTGGGGGTAAAGGAGAGAAAATTGGGTTTGAAGGAGGGGCCAGGGGGACAGCCGGATTAGAAGGTAGTAAAGGTGTGGTCATCGGAAAAGGTGGGGATGGTAAAGGAATGATGGCTGGGGGGGGAGTCTGGACTGCCACAGAAGGGGCCTGAGGAGGTACTGGGGACGCAACAGGAGGGATAGTAGGTGGGACTGGAGGACGTAAGTAATCAAGGGGGTCCCACTTCTTGCCAATCTCTTCCTCTTTCTTAACTTCCTCCTTTTTCCCCTCCAGCTTACAGATCTTCATTCCCCTATCCCTTGCAGTGTTTTCTAACCAGCATGCAGCATACCTCAATTCCTCTAAATCAGGATCCTCCTGTACCCTCAAATATTCATTTAACTGTCTACACATCCAGAGGTCCTGAGTTCCTAGACACAGCCACTCGCTTTGTAAATCCAATTCCAGCCACACCTCTATACAGAAGTGGATCATTTTTATCTTGTCTAGGTCTTTAGTCGCCTCCCAATTTTCCCATTTGTTCAGTAACTTTCCTAGAGGACTATTGGGAGGAATGTTCTTAGCTTTTTTCTTCCCATCTCTAGGAGTACTTGCCTTCTTGCTTATGCAACCCCCCATGATTTAGGCCACAACTTAAACTGTTAAAGTGCCCCTACCCAAACTGAAAACTAATGACGGGCAACACAAATCCAAACTGGAACCTAAAACTCCCCTGGCCTTCAACGTAAGACTCCTTCTTTAATGCAAAAATCCTGCTCTAACTTTGCCCCTACCCCAACTGAAGGCTAATGACAGGCAACACAAATCCCATCTGTAACCTACTGCCCTCACACCTGGCCTGACACATGGACTCCTGATGCTGAGAGACTCAGATCTGGGGTCCACTAGACCTCCTTTTTGTGTTTAGTTTAGGGTCCACCCAACCCCTTCCAAAACTGGAGCAGGCATGCTCCCCAACCCGAAGCTGGCTAGCCTAAAACTCGAGCAGGCATGCTCCCTGACCCAAAGCTGGAGTAGGCATCCCTACCCTGGAGCAGGCATGCTCCTCTAACCCTATGCTGGAGCAGGCGTGCTCCTCCAACCCAGAGCTCTGTCCTTGGGGCTAGGTCCCTAATGGGGCTTGCAAGTTTGCTTACCCCTCCCTACACCCCTATCAAATTTGGGAGGCCTACCCTTGCATGCCACTCACTCACTAAGGATTCCTCCACATGCCCAGAGGAGGGAGGTGGGTTTCTATCCCTTAGAGGCACCTCAATCTTTCATCTTCCACACACTTCCCCCTATTCTCGGCCAGCCCCCTCACTAGAACCATGGTACTAGAGGGGTTTTCATTCGTTTCAGGGGTCCAAGCTGCCGGCCCCCGTCTCATTCACACTCCACTCGCATGCCTCTATTCCCACCACCAGATGTTCTCACCACTCCGGCACTCCTTTGCTTCCCTGGTCCCTTGCTGATCCCAGTGTCCAGGGGTCACCAGCAATTTCTGAGGGTCCCTCAAGGCAGGTGGCCGTCCTGTCCGAAGGTCCTCTTCAGGCATGGTGATCCCGGATGACTCTGTAGCTGATAAAAAAAGGGCAGGAGATTTTGCTCCTTTTTAAGCCTTTATTAAAATCAGCGAAGAGTGGGGACCCGACAGGTTGTGTGCACACCGCCGCTGCTCCCTGAAGTAACTCAGAGGAGAAGGTGTGCAGCTTCTCCCTCTGGAGTGCAATGCAGGCCAAGCCAGGACTTCTATCCTCAGGGGAGTACCCAGAGTCCCAGTTGGCTCAAAAGTCCAGGGGTGTCAGTCTGGGCCAGTCTCATGTTGGTAACGGCGAGAAGAGAGAAGCTGGGGGATGATGCCCCTCTCTCCCGAATGTAAGATGTCCTTTCTGATTCTTAAATTCAAGCTTTGGCTCATTGCCTGTTGGGGTTTTTCTGTCAGGATGGTGTTCTCTTGGCGGCTGATTTGCATATACCTCCGGTCGCCTCCCTTTGGGGAGCAGCAGGGCTCGACCATGACCCAGTGGAAAGGGAAATAGAACAGGGGGTTACAGGCAACACAGAATTGTTAACATAGAACATGGAACTGAAAACTTGGAACTCAACAACATGAAATACTGAACAACAACATGGAACATTAAACAGCCACTACTTTAATTATTTCTTTGGTAAGGCTTACTCATCTCGTAGAGGTCTTGCAGGAATAGGGAACTGTGGTGAGGGGGGGGGTGTGGCGTATGGAGCGAGACCTGAGGGAACAGCCACAGGACCCAGGGAAGGGAGGGGAACCAATGGAAAAGGGGGGAGAACCTAGAACCTGTGGGGGCAGAACCCCTGGGAAGGGGGTTGCTGCAACTGGGGCAGCCGATGTGGGCAGACAGCTGACCACAGGAGCCACAGCACCTGTAGCTGGCACAGGGAACCCTGCAGGTCCTGGGTCATGGGTGGATCCCAGCAGGGGCAGTGTTTGCTGGCACAGGGAATCCTGCCGCTGTCACAATGAGAGGGGCTGCTACAGTCATGAGGGGACCCAGGGCTGCCGGAGCCATGGGAAAGCCCACAGCTCCCAGTGGGGGAGCAGCAGCAGGGCACAGGGCCACCCCAGCAAGGGTGGGTGTCGGGATGGAAGCAGGTGCATCGACAAGCGGGGAAGGGGAGATGATGGTTTGCTCAGCAGAGAAACCTGGTCTGGTAGGGAGGCAAGGCACAGGCTGGGGGCACTAGGGAGGGCACAGTTTGGGGCCCAGAGGGTAATAGCATGTGGCTCAGAACCTGGGTCACGTGCGGGCAGGGCAGGGGAGGGTGGAGGAGCAGGGGCAGCGAAGACTGAAGACCGAAGAAACAGCCCCCCATGGAGAGGGTGGGTATGAGAGGAGGGGTGAGCACAAGGGCGGGGAAACTTGGTGCAGAGGCAGTGACAGGGGTGGCCCCTTGCCTCAGGGGGAACGCCCAACGCAGAGACGGGATTGCCACGACTGCGGGGTCCCGAGGTGGGGAGGGGGAGGAGAAGGGGGAGTGGATCCCAGACATCACTTTGAGTTCCTGTGGCAGGAGAAATTCATGCCAATCCATTCAAAGTCGTTGAGCTGGCCATGTGGTCGGCTCCATTTTGGACTATAGAAGTGAATGAGGATTTAGGGGAAGTGTGATTGGGAAAGAGGTTAGGGGTAGAATCCAGGTTGACATGGCCAGTATCAGGCTAGAAACAGGATGAGAGAGGGCTGGAAATGGCAGCAGGCTGGTGGCACAGCTGCACCAAATTTTGGTGTTCTCCATCTTCAGGCTTCTTCCAAATGGGTAGAGGGCTATGTACAGGGGGGTAGGGACACAATAGCTGGGGTGCAGAGCTTTTAATAGTTTTAGAACCCTCTCCTGAAGACACAATCACCGAATAGATAGAATGAAAAAAAAGGATAGAATTTCCCAACCCAAAAATCTCCCTGAATTTGCAGACAATATAAGGTCTTTTCAAGATTATCCCAAAATTCAAGAGACAGAACAGATTCAGGGGTAACATACAGGAAAGATTTGAAAATCCAGAGAAAGAGAACTTTTAATCTCCCTTAGAGAAACTAACATTATTTCTAACAAGGGCATTATATACATGAGATTATGCTTCTTTCTGCATGATGGTTAATTTTGTTCCCATCATGACCTCTGCCTCCCATGAGATTTAAAAAAGAAAAAAAAAAGAAAGAAAAAAAAAAAAAAAAGAGGTGACCTCAACTAGAAAATACTCACCACTCCAGAGGGTCAAAAGAAATTTCTCGTGAAATTTTCAGCTGATGGACCAGTCCTTCTCATCCAGAAGGTTATTCCTTCCCCAGAGGAACTACCCAGAAAAATTGGATTTTTCTCTTGAGGAAGTGGTACCCAAATGTGACTTGAAAATCCAGACCAGAGGTTGCTGGAGAGGCTTCCAAAAGAGCTTATAAAAACCTCTAAGGTTCAGGCCTTGCTTGGTGCACCATTTGCAGCATTGTGGAATTTCGGAGTTGAGCTGGAGCGTAGAACCCAATAAACCCCTCCGATGGAAAGGCCCTTGGGGAAATTCAGACGAAGCAGTCAAGTTCATACATCCACAGAGCCTCTGTGGCTGACACAGCTAGGAGAGGCAGATGGCCTTGACACCAGGTCAATTCCAGTAAGTTTATTTCCAGGAGCTGAAGGTAGACTGAGAGCCAAGAGGACAAGGCATCTGCTTGTGCCCACTTAAGTATGGGGCTCAGCAGCCAACGACCTTGAGGTATGGGGGCAGAGCAAAGGGCAGGTAAGGTCAGTATTCCATAAGGAAGACAGGGCCAGTCACCGGCTCCCACAACCAATGGAGGCACAGTGAGGAGAGGAGAAACCAAGGGCCAGGGGCATTGTGGGGGGAGGAACCATGGCAAACCATGTGTACAGAGCACCACCAGGAAGTCCTTCACTCAGGTTGGGCAGGTAACTATGGTTTGTCCTGCCAAGACCAGACCCTGGGTATTATGTTGATGAGATGCTGGGATTCCAGAGTCCCAAAACCATTGGAATACACAAGGGAGGAGCAGGATGATCAACTATGTGCAGAGGGATCAACAGCAGGAAAACTTGCAGGAGATGCCCAAAGCTTTCCTGCATCTACAGTCATCAGCACCCCAGCTCTTGTGAACACCTCTGCTGTGAAACAGCAGAACATGGAAGCCAGTAGGTATGTGTCACCAACAGTAACACCCACCACAGCAGGAACAAAGAGCAATGTACATGAGACACAACGTCCCACAGCTGATACTCTTGTGTTTTTGGACTACAATGACCTCCTCCGGACTGAGGCGGTTAAGAAGGCTGTGCTGGTTCAGAAGTCATTTGAATACCTAGAAGAATCACAGGAGTAGGAAGGAAGCATGGAGAAGGTGTGGGCAAGAGAGACAGAGAGCCTGGCACACACTCTGCCCATCCCCACAGTCCATGACCCACCTGTGCTGGAAACAGCACGGCATGACATGAGTGGGTTTCCTCTCCTTTCACTATCTTCTTTTGTAGGGTTTTAATGGGCAAACACCTACATATAAATATATATATATACACATATACATACACATATACATACACATACACATACACATACACATACACATACACATATACATACACATATACATATACATATACATATACATATACATATACATATACCTATACCTATACCTATACCTATACCTATACCTATACCTATACCTATACCTATACCTATACCTATACCTATACGTATACATATACATATACATATACATATACATATAATACACATATACATATACATATACATATACATATACATATACATATACATATACATATACATATACATATACATATACATATACGGCACACCTATGAGTCAGTTACTCATGGCACATAGATTTTTCAGGATCATTTTTGAATTTGGAACTGGTATGTCAACTTTGTCTACACCCTCTACAAAATTTGTCTACTGCAAAAGCAGTATTCTTATGTATGTAAAACTCACTTTCTCATCCCCACTCAACTTTAGAAGTGTCCCACATAGCAGAAACAGGATGTTTTTCAATAAATGTGTGTTTTCTCAATGTTCTGAAGTCTACAGGAACTTTTTTCACCCCAATGTACAAGAAACTGGTTATTTGTTTAGATGACACAGACAAGAGTGTTTATACCATCACTGTAAATTTCCTTGAGGAGGAAGCCTCAGTGCTGCCCCATTTCCTTTTCTGAGCTGAGCCTCCTCAGTGTTCCGCACTCATGGAGCACAGGAGCCGTGCTGTTTACTGCGCCTCAGAGTCACGCCCTGGTTCACACTCGCAGTGCCTGCACACCACCCACCAACCAGACGTCGACGGAGCATCGCCAGAGCCATGGTAGTAACACCCCATGTCTCTCTCTCCAAGTCTTTCCTCCTTTTCCTTCCTTTGCTTCTGCCTTTTCTATTGCCTCTCTTAGGGTGTGGGTTATTTTTTTTTTTCCTTTTCCTTTCCAGTAAATGGTTCACAGGTGTAATATTGATCGTGTTTGCATCTAATTTCATCTTAGGAATCTGGTAAGTTGTTGCAGTGCATGTTTCAACCCTTCAGTCAAATGTACCGAGCTTGTAAGTGCTTAGTCTGTTCCTTCCCAAACCCCTCCCCTGGCCCACCTTGTCAATCATCCTGCATAGATGTTCAGGCACCTGCCCCCTTCCATTGTCCTGACAACCAACCCCTTCTAGGACACCCAGCCCATCCATGGTCATTGG
>JBBMKD010000115.1:16409255-16431347 GCA_037834095.1 Argya squamiceps
GGGGGGCGACGACGATGGAAACATCACCCTCTAGCCACTTCGCTCTCTACAATGATTCTCTAAACTGTGACCAATTAAATTTACACCCTCTCACACAAAAAGTGTGTATGCAGATCTCTCTACCACAACATCCCCTGTCCTTAGACTGATATTTTTAGCCCAAGGGAACACAGGGAGATCTCCTGAACAAACAGTATAAATTAGCTTACTAGAACAGAGACAGGAGCAATTGAGGATCAGTGGAAACTTTTATTTTGAACATCTTTTGTGTTAAAGTTAAGAGCATTCATTTGCACTTCAGAAGTTTCTTGTATCTGTTTTTACCGTAGGTTGTAGCTACACATGCTTTTTCTCTGTTTCCCCATCTACCCCTCCCATTTCCCACGGTTACTAACACCTCAGAATAATTCTTATAGAAGTGGTAAAGTAGATGCTCTGACATGCTAGGCATGTGCAATCATTTCTAAAATATTTGGCCTGAAAAGGAGCCCAAAAAAGAGGTCTTTTTTGCCACCTCTACTCATCACATGGTCAGTTCTGAGCTTACATCAAGTTGCTCAGGGTTCTCTCTATCTGGGGCTTGAAATCCCTCTAGTACAAAGACAAGCTGTGGAGATTTTCTGTGCAATCTGTGCCACTGCCTAATCATCACTGTAATTATTTCCACCACCCTCATCATATCCGTTTAGAACTTCCTCTACTCAGTTTACCCTTATTTGCTCCCATCCTCTGACCAGGCATAGCTGTGTTGGTCTCTGTGCCCTTTTCAGGACATCTGCTGCTCATCAGGTAATATTACTCTTATGACTAGTCTAGAGACAGGGTTCTTCAATGAGAAACTTCTTTCAGGTTTTTACACAAGCACAAATGATTGCTGTGCAGTACACCTGAGTGGAAATTTGAGAGCAACAAAAGAACACTTGTGAAGAGGAAGATAACCATTAAAAATGCTTGGTTTACTGATTATATAGAAACAAAAACAAGCTCAATAATCTGAGCCCTATTCATTTCTTACCCTTATAAAAATAATGTCGGGGAAGGATTGATCTCAGGAAGTTTAGTCTCTCTCTAAAAGGGTTTATCATGTAATTCTGCAGATACAAAAATCCCATTGTATACAATTAACCTGTGTTTTACACTGGG
This sequence comes from Argya squamiceps, assembly GCA_037834095.1. Classification (NCBI taxonomy): domain Eukaryota; kingdom Metazoa; phylum Chordata; class Aves; order Passeriformes; family Leiothrichidae; genus Argya; species Argya squamiceps. Next base: position 16,410,399 of record JBBMKD010000115.1, read on the forward strand.
CTGGCACAGTAGTCATTACAATCAGCAGGACTTTTAAGTTCAAAGCTATGGATGAACTTGATCTCTTTACTCAAGCAAAATAGCTTTATTTGAATGCTTTTTCCCCCTCTGTGTATTTATACCTTCTGTATAAAGTTTTCTTGGATGTCCTGGATAACCTCTTTTTATATCATAAAAGGAAGTCAGATCAAGATAATTCTTACCAGTACCTTGTTATTTTGATCCTTTATCAAAAGAAAATTAAAGGATCAACTATAATTTCTCAAGGCCAGGTCACTTATTTCAGGGAGGCCAGAATAATAGTCCACATTCAAAACACTTGTCCACATTCAAAACACTTCTAGTTTCTTACCCAACCTAATTAATTCTCAGCAAACTCTTGAACTCTGTTTGCAGTTGACTTCAGTCAAATGTAAATCCTTGTAGAATTAAAGAATTAAAGTTAAAGAATTTGGAAAAAAAGAATTTGGAAAATAAGCTCAATATCCCTGGCCTGAAAATCCAGGAAGAAATATCCTATGTTATGTTCTATACAGCAAGAGTATCTCTCCAACAGGGTGCCACACTTGGTCAGTCTAATTACCTCTGCATTAAGCTTGAGGCTGAGTGGACATCATGGAAATTGTTTCTTGGGCTTCCAAATTATATCTCAATATCTATGGTTTCTAGTATTGCAGACATGTCATAGGATGAAGATTTTCCCACCTTTTTAAATAGCTTTATAAATTCCCCCTCAGAGGATTAAAATATTTCACAAAAACGCATGGAGATCCGGAACAGTCTGAGATCCATCAATGATTTTAATATTTTCATTATCTGTAACAGAGAATTAGGATATGAGTCTGTATTATGGTCACGGAAGTCTATTTTCAGACACTGAATAATGGTCTAAGAGCTGGAGAAATATTGAAATTCTTTCTTCTATACTCTGTATCAAGAAGTTCAAATACAGTGAGGAAAACATGTAAAACACAAATTACTTTATAATCTATTAGCACAGAAACAATTAAGATTGTTTACAGTTGTGTATGTATTCACACCCAATATGCTTCTGCTAGTTTGTTTCATCTGTGTTTTGAATATAGTGTTTAAGAATACTTAAGATGACAGTGGTTCAAAAAATGAGTCCTTTTAATCCTGTGTATTCTTCATGACTGTCTTTCAGTCACATTCCAATCCTCAGAATTCAGCTGTATTTCTGCCCTCTCAACTCCACCCATCAGAATGAAATCAAAAGGGAGGATCAGGATGTGTGGCAGGGCATTAAGAAGGGGGATAGGACCAGTCTTTCCAACCGTATTCCAAAATTAGATAAACTTCAGCTCAAGGGACTGTAGGAGATATTTTTCCCTTCAGTTACCTATAGTAAATTAGTCCAAGTGGTCGCTAGCTTTGTCCAAGAGCATCAGAATGCTTGGTGTCACACTGATTAGCATTCTGGGGTGTCTCTGCCATGCACTGACCTACTAGGAGGTGGTGCACATGCCTAGATTTCTATTTGGTTTTGTCTCACTACTTATTTTTGGTGCTTGTCAGAATCTATGGGATCTTGGATAAAAATAAAGCTTCCATAGTAACGTTTTGTTGCAGAAGATTCTACCAATATTAATGTGAAATGCATCAGAAAGTGTCAAGATTACCGAACCTGTTGACTCTTCTGCACTGTAGAGTTTTTGCCTCATAGAGCAGTATAGCCATTTTGAGAAACAAGTGGACCCTTCCTTGTTGCAATTTATGCAGCCTTTTTTTGTACATTTAAATAGTAGGAAGGCTCTGACTTTATGTAGAGCAATTGAAGGTGAAATTGATGTGGTCTGTGATCATATTTTTTTAATGTGGGTGTGGGGGACAGGGAGGAAACATTGCATTAGAAGTGAAATAAAGGAAGGTGAGAGAAAAGTCGTGCAAAGAAGGGAACCAAAAATTGTTTTGCTTTATGCACAATATGAAGAAAAAGGACAATTCCTGGAATTTAAAAAAAACCCCAAACTATATAGTAGTTACCAGAATTCCAGGACCTTTAGGGCACAAATTTAGACACTTGTTTAGAATAAAAAGCCTGTACTTAACACTACTATAAGTAGCCCAATTAACTAAGGCTATTTTTAACCAATGCAAGGAACCTATAGTGAGTAAAACCTTAATTTTGTTACCTTTGTTATATGTGTTAAAGCTAGTGGACTTTATCTGTGATTCTTGATGTTACTAATTTTAGAGCAGAGGTTTTTGCTTTGTTATTTTTCATTTTCTGCTGTTTCTGAAAGGTTTAAGATTATGTTTTGCTTGTTTGTTTGAAGATTTTAGTGACATAGTTTATTTGCGTTTGGTCTCTGTAGTATTTTTCAGGGGTAAATAGAGGTTGGCAAGTCATCTTCTTTCCCTTTCATCTGTCATAAATACTCATTGAAATCTTTTGTCCTTTAGTGTGAGAGATACCAATTTGAGATGCAAAGGGAAGGGAGCATTTGGAGAAAGAACAAATGAATTGTATCCAAAATGTCATCTCTATACTATCCAAATAAATAGGTAGCTCTTCCTCTCTTTTTAATATGCCATTTCCCAAATATGATATTTTTAACCAGTTTGAAACTTCAGAATTAGACATTTCATATAGCATGTCCAAAACTGCAGACAGTCCTCACCACTGGAAGATACTGGAAGATACTGGGAGAGCAGAGAAAATCGTTGAACCTAAGAATCCATGGATAGATACTGCTGATTACACACCTTTGCTTTTCTGATGTGCATAAAGAATCAGATTCATAATTCCACAAAAAGCCTATATGGAAGAAGGAAAATATTATCTCCTCCAAAAGTGAGTGTGAGTGGTTATCAAGATGAAAGGACTATTAGCTGGAGATTTAATAAAATGTAATATAGAAAATTTATATTGGTTTTTTTTTCCTCGCTCTGCCACAGCTAAAACATATCTCTTGGTCAGTTTATCCTTTTTTTACCCATACAGTACATCACAAAATTAAGATAATTATGTAGGATACCAGAGATAAATACAGAAGCTGTCTGTCATCAGAAAAAAAGAGACAAATATAAACCACTCACTTGAGGATACTGGGGTCAGAAGCCCAGAACACTACTGTCAAATGTTGTATGTTTGCAAATTTCCAAATATTAATAATAATGATGAAAAATTCTAGTTTTCCAACACAACCTACAGAAGGGCAAAAATAAGAGCGAAGGGAGAGGAAATTCTTCTTTGTAAATGACATCTACTAAAAGAGGTGCTCTGCTCTTTTCAAATCAATTCAAATCACTCTTGAGCCTCTAACACTGTTAAGTTTGTAAGACAAAGTCAAGAAATTTAGTATTTCCTTCTGTTTTGGGATCACTTTTATCCAGCTTGGATTTCTGGTTTTGTATCTGTAAAGTGACAGGGAACAAAATGGGAAATTCTTTGTATTTTGTCAAGGTGTCAGCTGTTCAAGTGCTATAGTCATAGTGCACACATGCTCATCACAGAATTATTAACATTTTGAGGATCAATTCTCGAGAGTCATTAGACACAACAGAAGACAATTGACATGTTTATGGTTTCTGTAGTCACCTCTAGTTTTTAATTACTGAACCAGAAGGGAACAATATCTGTAGTCTTTCAATTGCAAAGAAATTCAGAAAAGTGAGCAGAGTTGGAAGGAGTTGTCTTGCACCATGACAAGGACATTTTTCCAGGAGAAAAAGATGGAGAATGTAGGAAGTATGACAGTGGAACTGTAACAGAGATTGTGGAAGAAGAAACAGGATGTCTTGGAAGAGAATGGGGAAATGCCGAAACACTGAAACATTCTTCTTGAAATGAAATACAGAATAATGTTCAGAATCAGTTACATTCAAATATGCCCAAATTAAATCCTCAAGCTGCATGAAGAGATTGAAGGGAAAAAAAGAAATAATATTTAATTAAACTTAAGAATAAAATATACTTTTTTTTACAATTTTGATTTTTTAATTCAGTTTTTCAACACCAGTGATTGTAAGGATCTGAGACTGCTTATCACTTAATTTCATTCCTGCTAAACACCATAAATTCCTGAGTTCTCATTGAATTATGTTTGCATATTTTTCTCTGGAAGCTTCTTGCATTACAAGATTTCATCTCCCTTCTCATGTATTCTTGCAACAAACATGGAACACACCAAGGGTGCAGTTACAGTCTGTTCTGTTCCTTATTCCCAAGGGAAACCTGAAGTTGCAAGATGTGTAAAGGACTAATGGAAAGTCATTATTGACTCTAACTCTCCCTTAGTTATTGAAGTAACCAGTAGCTTTTCTCACTAGGCTCAAAATATTCAGGATTCTTCCCTCATTTTGAGTTTCTATTTGGTCAAATCTCTATTTAACTTGCTTCCACCAGTCACTCCCATAATTTCTGTCCCCTTTTTAAGCTTAATCCGTATTTACTTTGTAGGTTCTAGACAAATAAATCCTACAATTATATCTCTGCACGGGCACAGTACCTTGTCTTGCTATTTTCCAACTTCTTTCAACAAACAATATCATTAGATGTCAAACCTTGTCATACTCCTAACTTAAAGAGTGGCAGTTAACCTTTTTTACTCTGCTGTTTTCCAGGAACTCTTCTGGCACCTTTCTACCCACAGCTGTCAAATTACTCTATATGTAGCACCCTTAATGATAGAAAAGATTGATAATAATTTGAAATATCCAAAGATCATCTTATGCTTTGGCACTAATAAATGCTTACAGTGGGCTTATCTGTAGCTACACTGCCCACTATTTCTCTTTTTTATGCAATTCAACCTGATACTATGTCTTAAACTAACCAATTTAATCTACACTAAACTTTAAGGACATCTTAAAGTGTGCTGGGCAATGCTTTCTGACAGCTCACCTTTAAATGCTCATCAGAGATTATACAACAGTAAGACCACAGACAGCAGGCTATGAGATTTTGATGGGAGATAAATATTCAGCTAGAACTTCAATAAAGCAGTGTTTCTTGCATTAGAGGAACCTCATCTGAAGCTATGTTTGAGAAACTCCAAATAATTTAATTTATGGAGTCAAAATTTAATGTTAGGCTAATGACTTGGCAGATACTTAAAATGAGAACTGCACCATGAATTGAGTCCTAAATTGAAATTATTTCTAAAACTTTTGACAGTTGGAGAAGGCTGGTGGTGAATAAATTTGTAAGATATGAAGAAGACAGATGACCAGCAACATTAATGGCTATACTGGTGTATATATGACATATATCCCAGGTACAAGGGGCAAAGAAATTATCTACTGTCCCTAATGTCTAAGACAAAGGTTTAAAGAAATAGAGATTCCTCATTGGTCTGAAAGAGATAAGGCCCACCAATTTCTGTAGCCAATAGGACATGATAAGCCATGCAAATGCAATGTACTTTCTTTGATGTCTCAGTACTATAAATTCAGCTGAAGAAAACATGCAGATCAAGAGCAGTGTCAGCTGTTTAACACTCTGAAAGGACAGGTGACTATCACCAGCTGAGACACTTGGAAATATTTTTTGTGGATGCTTATTGCAAAATTGACACACACCTTGGAAATGTGTAAAAAACCCATATTTATAGCTTTCTTACCTTTCTTCAGTAAGCTCTAGTAGGGCAAATGACATGAGACAAACCAGAAGCACTTAAGATATATTTTGAAAAAAAAAAATTGTGTTTTTCAAAACATATGAATTTGGAGTAAAATTAAAAACTTAGAATTTTGATGTGTCGGATTCTATTTCTTTGCCAGAGAAAATAAAAAAATAGTAAGGAGTACACAGACACATTAAATAATGTGTATGTCTCAGTAATAAACAAAATATGTACACAATATCAGTACTACAAGCTTTAAAAAGAGATAAACCATCAAATGAATGCAGTCAGGCACAAGTCATTCAGAATAGTAGGAACACACAGGATTCCAGGCAACTAGAGAAAACACAACGTAAAACCCCTGCTGACAAAAAACAGCCGCAGAAAGGAACCACCTGACCTCCCAGTCTAGTTTATTCTGCACAACATGAGAGAGATGAGTCCTCAGATGAAGTGGGAAGACAAAGAAACAAAAGTAATAAACATGGAAAAATAGGAAAGGTATGGGAATGGCACATAATTAAAACAATCCACCGAAGGGGAAAATGTTTACCATTTGTGAAATTGCTGAGTGCTTCTTTTGCATATGCCAGCTGAACAGGCACAAACCTCCCAAGCATGCACAAACACAGAAACTGGCACTGAGCAGAGCACTGAATTGTTTTGAGCTTCTGTACCAACCACACAAATGGAGGCAGGTGAAATGCTCAGCACATTACCTATGGAGAGGCTTAAAAGGCCGTACGAATCAATATTAAAAGAGTAGCATTAGCCTGCTTCACATCAGCATTAATGGGGAAAACACTCTACAAGGAAACAGTCTGAAAGCATAAGGGACCCACCAACTGGCAAAATACAGAAACTCCCCCTCCAGGCACCCAGAAGAGACACATATTGACACAAACAGTCTAATTTTAAAAATTATTCTTGTAAGTTCAATGAAACATTGATTTTAATTTTTAAGTCTTAAGGAGCTACTCAGACAGATAAAAATCATGCCAACAGAATCAACACAGACCTTATAGAAATGATTAGTTAATATACGATAAAATTACAGATGTGTTTAAAAAAGATAGGTGTTTTCTAAGTTGTACAAAGAATGAAAAATCACTGAAAGGTCATAAGAAGGGATGAAACACAGTTTTGCAGTACAATGATAAAGAAATGATTGCAGAATCCAGTTATGTGTAGGACAAAACAGATTTCCTCCTTTATATTGTTTCTCTCATATCTTATTGATTGCCATTTCTTTTCTAGTGGCAGTAGATCCAGCTCAGGAATTCAGTGTTATTGGCAAAACTAAAAAAAATGTATTTTGAAAGACCGTGAATCTTCCAAAAGCTGTCATCTTCAAATAAGGCTATAACATGGCTACGCCTAATTTAATGAGTTGGAAATGCAAACAAGGTTTGATTTTAATCCTAATAGTCCCATACAAAGAAGAAAACATTATGAATGTGAACATCTAAGTGAAGGCAGTCAGTCTGGCAAGTCTTGCATGTTAAAATCGAGCACTTTAACCCACTTGTGTGAGGAAAAGAGTTTTGTTCTCAAAACAATTTCTTCTGTCACAAGGGTTTGAAATTCATAAATAGGAAGAAATTTTAGTTTCAGGACATAGTTTACAACCGTGGGAGATATTCCTGCTCATGCACTGCTTACTACAAACATAATCAACAACTTTATTTTGTCTTCTTACTCAATAAAGACTTGGAATTTTGCCTTTTCCATTATTTTGTCCTGAAAAAGGTCTGTGTACTCAGAGTGAGCTGTTTGTTCACAGCTTTGAAAAAAATTGAATTGAATTTAAAAAATTGAAAAAAATTACAGGTTTTTATAGCCAAATAAAATTGAAAAGAACAAATACAAGAATATCCTCAAGTCAATTTATCCATTAAGTTCTTCACTGATGGGATATGTAAATGAGAGGACCCTAAGCCAGAGTACTGAGGAATGACGTGGCCAATTGCAGATGTCAGCTGTTACTTTTAAACACATTATCTCTTACTCATAAAAAAAGTGGACTAAACTTCTAGCTGGAAGAATGATGGATTTCTTTGGAAAAACTCAGATATTAAATACCTATTTTCTAGACCTTCAAAAAGACAAATATATTTTAAATGCAGGCTGAAGTATCCTTGTGTTTAATATTCACAAAATTTCAAAGCTATATACTATAAGTAAGTGATTTAAATTCAGGATAAATGCATATTTTCATTTCTATTAAAGTCTGTGAAGCCAATATTTAGCCCCAGGCCTGTACTTACGGCTTCTTTCATGCAGGAATTTGAAAGATTTTCTCCTAATGTTTCCAATCCTTTGAACATGGTGAACCAAAGGCTGGAAAACCTGCACTAAAAGGTTTCTCCTACAAAAATAAGGAAAGAGGAAGAGGACTAAATCTCTAAACTCTAGTGGACCAGTAAAACAGGTTAATTGTATTATAAAATCAATCCTGTATGAGAAAGTGAGATGGCAAAAAGACAGGTGATTAAAAAAATTATTAGTGCTCTCAAACATCACTGCAGATCAGAGTAAGTTTCTGATGAGATATTAGTTAAGCAAGTATATGTGAAAAACTTCACTTCTTAAAAAAAACCCTAAAAGTGAAAAAAGCCGCTGAACAAATTAAAAAACCCTAGCATTCCAAACCTACAAGCTTGTTTTACTTTTGATTATTCTATGGCTTATTACAGATGAGATCTTGATTATTATATGTGCATGCTGGAATCTATCTTATCGACCAGCTATGAATTCCACCATACCATGATGTTTCAGCTGCCACAAAATGGGGGTATCCTGCAGGAATGGGGAGAAAGGCAGAATTGAACACATCACTCTTCAACAAAACAAAAAATATCCCTCAGCTCCTCTGTCTTATGATTTGACATCCATAGTGAACCTGAAATATCAAAGAAGAATTATTTGCCAGCGACACAGATGAGTGCCTAAGGCATATTTCAGCACAGGAGAGGATCTGACCCAGCACTTACATTCTTGTGTGCCACCCCACACAAGGGATGTTTGTGTGAACTGCTGTAACAATTGTTACAGAATCAGCAAAGCATGCAAACTTTTGTTGAAGTAGAGAAACATAAGTAGAGAAACACCTGTGTTAAAAAAGATCTAACTGATCCAGAGTGAAAATCTACTATTAAAAATGCACTGAAAAATTCAATTAAGCTTGAGGCAGAAAAGGGGCACTGCTGCAGCAGTTTCGAGGTCAGAAGTGTTCTCTCTCATCTCAATCTGAATGGAGAAAATTTTAATCTCAGAACAGCAATCTAGGACCTCAACATCATTTGCTTTGGCTAGAAAAAAAGAAATAAAAAAACACTGGAACTTTTTTTTTTCTGATTTATTTTGTGTTCATGCCTCATGATATACTGTCTTGGTTTGAAAGACAGGTGTCTGCTAAGGAAGGCAGGAGCCTCCCTTTAAGATGTAAACCCCCTCCCTCTGAATTATAGTTTTGAAACAAAGGGGTTCTCAGGAAAAAAATATGGGAATAGGAATAACAGTTCTTTATTAGAAAAATTAAAATAAAGATGTAATGGTAAAAAAACCAACCAAACAAACAAACAAAAAACCAAAACCAACCAAACAAATAAACCAAATGAAAACACTGACAGAGTCAGAATACAACCTGACACCCTGTTGGTCAGAGTGTTGGTAGCAGTCCAGTTGGCTGCAGTCCTCCTGGAGTGAAAGATGTTCTGGTGAAGGAGAGATGAGCCTCTAGAAGGGTGCAGTTTTCCACTGAAGGTCCAGTGGTGGTGAGGCAGGTCCGGACTTCCTCTGGGAACCAGTGGAACCAGGCTGCCCTGGTGTTCTGACTCTCAGATTTTTATCCAGGTAGGAATGCTTGGCTCCTCCCCTGGGTGGAGCATCTCACAATGGGATGATATAATGTTATCAGTCACTCAGTGAGACTCAATGGCCCATTAACAGAAGATAATCCCTGAAGGGAGGATGGGTTGTGGAAGGGATAAAGAACACTGCCCCACCTGGTTTTAACAGCTGGTAATAGAATAGAATAGAATAATAGAATAGAATAGAATGTAGCCTTTGGTTACATCTTGTATTGCAACCTAAGACATATACCTTGATGTGATTACATGTCACCAATAAGATGAAAAGAAGCTGGCTGTAATGTCCTGGACTCTGTAGACTAGCTGGACTCCCAGCACCCTAGAAGAGTGAGACAAGGTGAGTAACTTGCAGAACCTCAAGCATTATGCACTATAGTGGAACACTTTGAACTCTTTGACAGTTTCTTCTCTATTTATTTTAGGATATGAATGCTCTGTCATGTTCAGCATTTTCTGTATTTAATTTTGTGATTTGAAAAAACACATCAATACCACAAAATTTTAACTTTTCTTAAGTGAGCTTTAAATTCTGTGGAAAATTATTCCCTCTGGTGATGGAATCACACAGTTATCATCTACCATATCAGAAACAGTAAAAAATATCTGAACATAACTTTTGAGTGTCATCTTAAATTCAGAGAAGTTACATCAGCATAATCTTAATATTATAACAAGTATTATTATTATTATTATTAAAAACAATGCAAAAAAAAAAAATACTGCTGACAAAATAGGAGAGCAGAATGGCCTCAGGAACAGTAAGTTCACTGTTCTTTCACAGGGGAAGGGCCTTGCAGTTCTAACAACATCACTGTTGTCTATATTCTAAAAGTCAAACTGAAAGGTTTTTTTATATCCCTCTTGAATGTTCTGATGGCTGGTCCCACAACACCACAAGTCCAATTTTTTTCAATGCCAGTACATTCTCACGTTCTGTTTCTACTCTTGATCCACAATTATATAAGTTTGTCATATTATATGAGAAAAAATATAATCTGTCCTATGAATCTCATTATATCTGCAACTTTATCACCAGTATCTTTTATATTTTTTCCAAGACACAGCTGAAATATGTGCCTTCTGCTCGCATGAAGAAATGGACAACCAGAGTTAGAAACCTGCCAATTTTTTAAATATTGTATTTGGCAGGATATCACTCAGCAACTCATGTTTGATCAGATTCCACAACTGTAAGTGGCTGACAGAAACTGCTTTATCATAGTCTCTAGAAGGAGGATCCTAATCTAGGTAGCCTGATAAGCATTTTCTTCCTGGTTTCCCCCCTTCAGTTCAGTCTGGTCAGAATCTGCTTTTTAAAAGCTATCGCTTAATTGCAAAAGGAAGTTTTGTTGTTTTTTAGTGTGACATCAGAGCACTTTCACTACATCAGAGAACCATGAACCTTAGAAGAGCCTGAGAAGAGAGTTTCTGGGTAATGATGCTGGTTTGGGTCCAATTCTAGTTTTCCATATATCCTTTCTTCTCCTCACCACAACCTCACAGGTAGTCATAGTGTACCTGGCAGGAGATAAAAACAGGAGACAAGAGTTTTGCCGGAATAATTTTAGATGCGTAACTCTTTGACAGGGAAAATAATCATTTGTGCATGTGGGAGATGTTGGGGGGAGCACAGGGGGGAGCAGGAAACAAATAAACTCTCCTGATTTCCTAGCTAAACCTGAAGAAGAAACCTGGTCTGGAAATCTAGAGAATAATTTTATTCTTGGGGCTTTTTGTTGCCTTTGGTTGACAGTAGTCAGAGACAATACAGGAGGAAAATGACAGAATTTTCTAGGCAGTTGTCAGGAAGTATTGATTCTTAGCAGACCTACTCCTTACCATTCATAACCTATGTATCCCTATATATATATGTAAAATATAAATACACATAAGCTATATGTAGATACTCTATGTGAATAGCAGAACTCAATATTTAATAGATCCAACCTCTCATCTACCTTCCTCTGAATACTTCTGAATATTTACAGACTTCTCTATGATTTACTCTCAATTTTCCAATCTGCTGACAGCTTAATTAAAAGTATTCTCATTAAAACCTATAGACCAATAATTTAAATTAAAATCTAGCCATAAAATCTAGACAGACTGTGTGTTTTGCAAGAAATAGTACCAGAAAATCCAGAGCTCTTTGAAAGTCTCATGAAACCCATGATTTCACCTACAATTTAGGACTTCATCTTCAAAATCTACTAGTTATTGAGCTTCCTAATACAATCCTGAGTTTTCAACTATAAGGAGGATTCATGTTTTTTCACCCAATACAATATTATGTTAAACTGTTTTTCACTTAGAAGAGGGATTTCTGATGTGTGCTACCCCATGGTGGCATCTGGCTTCTTGACAGGTTTCATAGATGACTGTCAACTTACAACTAACATGTCTGTCAGATGGTAAGGCAGCTGCTGATGGGCTATGCCTGTATCACTTCCCCAGATGCCTTCCTTTTTAAACTTCCCATTAACTCAATCAAATCTGTCCATCTGTCTGCAAACAAATTAACGTGTACTTTTATGAAATGAGGAGAGACGTGTTTTTTCTATAGTTGACTGTTCTGTACCCTTTTGGTTGAAATGTCATAAAGTTATCCTTGTGCTATCTTTTACTTCAGATAAGATAGATTCACCTTTGTGATATGTTAGTTCCACTTGCTCTGTTATAATTTTTTGAGGTTATGCATTTTTTCCTAAGTATTTGTATCAGATATTCTTTGTGTCTAGAAGCTGTAAGATGTTTGACCTAGCCCCTTTGAAACTGCAATGAAAGGGGAAAAAATTAACTTTGGGCATTTTATCCTGTTTGTTCTCCAGAGGCTACCATTAGTCATCCATCTGTTTGATGTTGAATTGCATGTCAGTGACTGAGATATTTGTATGTCTGTTACAAAACTTAATACTGTCATTGAAGCATTGTTTTCCAATTTCCTCAAGGCAGCAACATTTTCTGCATTGAATGATCTTTAGACTACATCACTAATATTCTTTTTCCTTTAATATATGAAGTGGCTCTGTTAAACTAGAATACAGTTTTCATCCCCACATATTTAGACTGTTAGATAAGAGGGTGAAAAATCGTGCGACCTTCCTTTTTATACACCATGTGGAAATCACCACAGGAACAGATAGCTGAATGAAAGAAAGAAAACAGTGCTGGACAATTGCCTTTCAAAAATCTGTACCTGAGGTCAGTCATTAGCTTTGCCAGCTATGTAGCCAAACAGCAAGAGGTGTGAACCAGCAGAGATGCAAACGTAGTGACCTTTAGACAGTTCACTAGACAGCAGGATTTAGTTCTTTTGTCTTGATTCTCATTGAAAAAGGAATGGTGAAAAGGCACCAAAGAAGCATCTCCAAATAAGGTGCCAAGAAATTTGTTCCCTGCTTGTTTTACCCAGAAAGAATTATTTTTAGTAAATCCTTGTTTATTTCTGGACCTCCATTTAAATAACACCAAAATAATCACAACAAAGATCTTGTTTTCCATCCCCCCAGAGCAAAAATTGTTTCTTGACATTTATATGGATCTTTAATGCCATTTCATAATGGTTGCCAGGTTGATGGAGCACTGAAATTTGAGAGACAAAAATGTACTGTATTGTCTCAATATGTTGAATGCCATGAAACCTTCAGGGAGGGGAAGTTGCTACCCAAAAGAGTTGCCTAGAATACTGACAAATCCTATTGGTAAAACTAATTAGTCTAATAATTCCCTACTAGGCTAAAGAAAAAGAAAAATATCTCCCTCACAATAATGGAACTGGTTGCCTGGGAGAAATACTATAGCTTACTCTCCTGTTTAGAACTAGAATCAAACAGCTCTGAGTGGAGTACTGAAATTCCCAAACTGTGAATTACACTTGCAAAGGAAGATTTCCAGCTACATCTTCTTCGCTAACATATATCCAGAAACATTTAGAATTGACAGCTAACTCGACATTCTGTTAGAGATTTTAAATGCAATGCAGACAGCTGCCAATTTTTTTTCCTTTCTGAATTATTTTGGTTGGTTGTTATGAGTTTTTTTTCCTTGTAGTCTGGTGATGGTGGGAAAAGGGAGGGGAGGGATGGGTGTCTTTGTTTATTTGATTGCTTTTTGTTTAAGAACAATTGGTTAGGAAAGCATTCAGATATGCCTTGATCCACAGAATTTTTAGCTCTACAATTAGAATATAGCTTTTCAGTTATAAGATTCTGATACTATTTACATTCATAAAGATAAATTACATAACAATTTTCATACTTGCATCACAGGATAGTTACTAATTGTTTGCCAGTTTTAAAAAAAGTTCACAAAACTAGTCTTCCTTAAAAAAAATGTAAAAATCAGTTATTTGGCTCTCTTTTAAGTCTTAGCTTTCACCTATCTGTCCTTTTTAACTATTTCCAGTAATGTTTCTAATAAAGATCAGAGAAAAAAGAATCTCCTTCAAAAGACCAGAGTGTTCAGAACCCATTAACTTTTCATACTTTCACCACAAAGTGTAAAATAGAAATTGTTTTGGAGCAGGTGCTCACTTATACTCATAGATATCAGTAAATCTGATGTTAAAGTTTTATTATACCAGAATTATAAAAAAGCATCTCTCCCAAATTGCATGAAAGTTCAAATCACTAATAACTCAACTGTTTTGTTTGAAAAGTATAGAAGCATTAAATGTTGCAGTACTTTGCAAAGAAGTAGCCTAGCTATTTGACAAGCTAATATTTGCTTTGGGAGGAGGAATAGCCAAACATTTCTTTTAACTGAAAGGTAAAAACATAATTCTACCTTTGATTCATATTTTGACTAGAGATTAATTGATGGCTTTTTGACTAAATTCTCATATTTTCCTCATCCTATCTACTTACAAAATTAGAACTTACATTTATTCACAATAATATTTTAAAAATATATTTAATGCATTGGGTTTTACCTACTAAGTCAACATATACACAGGTGTATTTGTGAGATTACTAACATATGATAATTCTGGATACTGTATTTACATTGGAGTGTTTGATTCTAGACTGAGTTCTGTTCTCTTCTGCTTCTTAAAGACATCATGAAAGTTACATCCTGAGCCACACTCTTTCACCCTTTTCCCCAGTTTCAACAGAATCAGAACTTTAAGGCCTAGGGAAGTTTGGTCTAATAAAGTTTTGGGGTTTTGTCCATTTGTGTGGTTATGTGTTGCCTGGAAAGCAGTAATTTCTCATACTGTAATATAAAGAAAAAATTCTGTGTTACCACTGTTCACTAGGTATTGCAGGAAAAAAAATCTAATGAAGTTGAACCATAAAAATATTCTTATGATTCTCAATTCTACAATTTCTTTCTCCTCAGCTTTTTATGCCATAATTTCATTGGCCCTTCAGTTTCACAAGATGCTGGAATTTCCTTTTTCAAGAACAAATCAAAACACCCTGAGACTTCACTGCTGGTTAGCTTTATTTTGTGTTCACCAAAGACAAAATCTTTTTTATAAGGTTGAGTTTTTCCCTCCATACATACAAGTAACTAATCTGTGACTATCTTGCTAAAAATACTCCTTTGATGTTTCTTCTGTTTGGGAGAGATGTTCAAGTTGAAATAGCAATATATTAATTTAAAAAAAACCCATAGAATCATAAAATCATAGAAAGATTTAAGTTCAAAGGGACTTTCAAAATCATCTAATTCCAACATCTTCCACTACACCAGGTGGCTCAGAGCTCCATCCAATCCAGCTTTGAACACTTCCATATATTGGACATCAATAACTTCTCTGGGCAACCTGTGCCAGAATAAATTGGTTCAAATTACTTTCTGATTCAAGAGGTACTCAACTAGATGTTTCCCTTACTGTAAACTCTTTTCAGTTTCTAAATCCTTAGATTTTTTGTACTTTTCACTTGAGCTACCCATCCAGATGATAATATTGATAAATTACTGGCAGTAGATATTTAGGGGAAAAAAAAAGCAAGATGACATACCTGACATGAAATTCCTCTGATGCATTCTTCTCTCCATCACTGAATTAGGGAAACCTTGGCATGGCAGAAGCAATGTGCTTGACAGGTGCCATTAAGCCCTTGTTTCAGAAATGGATCTAATCTCTGTTTTACCACTCTTATTTCTTTGACATTATCATTTGTACCAGTGTAACAAAATAGCATTGTTTTCTATGTTCAATTACTCTTTCCATTAAAAAAGCATGTCACTTATGTACCCCACTGATGTATTTTGGGACCTTTTTTTGAAACAGAAAAATAACTATCAATTCATCATCTATTAAAATTAACACATTTTATAGACCTATAGATACTCTCTCCTATATCCTCTCAGAGCTCTGTCTCCTACACTTAAATAGTCTTTGGACACATTTATACTGTTACGATAATAATAAAGGGAAAACATTTGTGTGACTACAGTTCACCAGATAGGTCAGTATAGAAAAACAAGTTACATTAAAGAGTATTTTAGATGTAGTTCTTAACTATTTATACAAACAAGTCTATTCATATTGTAAATGAAAATTAATGATACATGAATGTTAATATGCTGCTGCCTTGTCAGACAAGATTGCAATTTGCTGACATTTTCATGTTGTCAAGTTTATCTAAAATGTCTACTACTCAAGGGCAATATAATTTTAAAAGTTCTTGAAAAATAAGGGAGGTCAGAGATTCTTCCAGTAGTAAAAAATACATTTAAAAGTTATATAAAATAGATGCTGGAAAAACATTTTTGCTGAGCCCTTTTCTGCCAAAAAAATAGTTTCCTATAAGTCCAAAGGTTTCACAGAAGTAGTGAAATTTATCTGTATTAGAAAAGTCTTTATTTACATTGATCTAATAAACAAATTAGTAATATTACCTTTATATGCATAAATAGTACTTAATGATAATAGCAAAACATTAATAAAATACTCAAATAAAAGCATGCCATCAAAATATTTCAGTATTATCTAAGTTAGTATTTTCTAAGTTTAAACTGTAAATTCACTGATCCTTTTGAGAAAGGAATTTGGAAACCACAGAATAAGTAATGTCATGAGAGATAGTTTAACTTAATTCTGAGAGTTTCCCCAAAATTTGCAAATTCTCAGTAAGTGTAAGCCACAACTGAGAATACTTTAAAATCATCTTGTTTACCAGAAGAAAAGAATTTTGAAGGAAAGGCAAATTGCTTTACACACTGTTGCAATCTCATTGAGAGAGAGAGAGGAAGTGTGTCAGCAACAACAGCCTTTTTCCGTTTCTAGATGGAATTGTAAGTCTGAAAAATTTTAGTATATGATGATACCAAGAAATCACCATTTAGCTTCTTTGCATTAACAAGGAGCTTTATTAATCTTAGTCTGTTCCTCATTGAGATTCTTGAATGAGAAAAATAACTGTACCTCTAAATGTATAATATTTGCCAGTTGTCAGAAAATGATGAATTAGAAAGGGAAAAAAATTCAAGATCAGTATGGTACTTAAAAGCAAAACTCTATAGTTTTTCTATGAATATGTTATATTAGTGTCAGGTTTCATGCTATTAAAATAGCTGTTTAGGAAAACACCTCTGTAAAACCCTGTAATCCGCTATTACTCTGCACTACATTACAGTTATTGCAAAATTGTTTCCGACAACATATATTGCCACTTAAAAATACTCTCTCCATGTACCATAAGCTGTAATATTTCTCCTTATCACATAGCCAATGAAAGATTTCAGATCTTTTTTAATCAAAGCTGTAGTTTCCTGAGTAATATCATACTAAGTGGTTAAACTCTGTAAATGAAAAGGTAGATGCTAATCAGTGGTTCATTTTGAGTGGAGAAAGAGGAGGAGAGAAGTGATGTTTCATTCAGGTACAACCACATTTTCTATGTCATAACCATCTGCAAAATAGCATTTATATAAGCACATTTTACAGTGAGCTCTAACATCTACAGGGCAAAGCTTTGGCATCACAACAGGATTTACCTTGTCTCTATCAAGGACAACACACTCGCAGAGCAAACAACAGTTACACAGGGATTCCAACTGCAAGAGAAAATACAGGTTGCTATGTAACAATTCATGTAGATTTTGCAGCGGCAGATGGACATTTTGAAAGCAATTGATGCCCATTTGGCTCTTGTACATTGCATTACCAGAAGTTAGAGTTTTAAAGCAAACCAGACACAAAATGCATTGCGCTTGTAGAACATGAGTCTGAACATATCTGATCCTTCCCTCTCATCTTTAGGATACTAGATAAAATAATTTACATTCCTACTTCCTCAGAAGTCAAAGCCCCAAAGCACAGCAGACATAACTTTCATCTCTTCCCTCCATTATTAAGAATAATTTCAATTTTCTGAGGTAGACTCCATTTGTGAGACACACACAAGTGGAGCCCTACAGCTTGTACAGACATTTTGAAATCCATGGCTCATGCTATTGCTTTTAAAGTCCATTTCATTGCTTTCACAGAAGAGTAAATTAGTAAGCTTCCTGATCGTTAACATGGTCACAAATGGGAATACACAGGAAAATTAAAAACAGAAAATAGATGCAGACAAAGTAGTTAAAACTATTTCTTTGTAACTTGCATTTAAATAACTAGACAGATATGAATTTGGCAATGACAATTCAAAAATTCTTGTGTTCAATTTCTTGACTATGTACTTGTAAGTCTCTGATGTTCAACATCAGCTGAAGCTGCTTTGCTTGCTGTAATTTCACAAATGCAGGAAAGTTAATTTTTAGATTCAAAAATCATAAGGCTTTGAAAAGAAAAAAACCTATATTCTTTCTTCTCTGTGAAGAAAGAAGCAGGAATAAGAAGAGAGATGTATAACATTCCTGTTCTTTGGAGTCATAGAGTGGCATACTTACCTTCTTTGTGAATGATCTCTGTTTGATCTGCCAAGCTTGAGGTGTGAGGATTATGGAGCAGGATCGAAATATATGCAGCCATATGCACAGCACTAGATATGTTACATCTGTATAATAAGAATTTTTTTTGTTCTGGGAGGCTGGGCAGAGGACAATGATTTGGCTGATATTACTAATAATAGTCTCTTAGTAACAGTAGTGCATTTTTTTCTCATAATAACAAAAAATTTGAAAAAAATTATTCAATAACAGATACCTTCCTGAGCACCTCCCTTGTGATGGCTGACTAAGCCATGTTAGCAGCCTTCATAACACACTACACAATATCATTTCCTTCCAAGTGTTTTAATTTCACAAAGCCTGGCAGACCCAGATGCACAGGCTTTTAAAAATTCCCTTTCTCTCTCTCAAATAATTTGTTGTTATTGCCTTTCAGCTTGTGTGCTTCTGTAATCACTACCTGAAACTAATCTGAACATTTATTTTAATTCTTTTGTAACCCCTTTTTACTACTCTGATGGCCAAAATACACTCTCTTATTGGCTTAAACTTTAACTGAGTTCATGCAGCAGGGTACTCAGAATAAACAAAACCTCCAGGTGCTAGCAGGACAACAACCATGCTAAAAGGGAGCCACTAACTCAAACACTGATTGGGAAATGACCCCAGCAATTGATGAGCAATTGCAAGCCACACTGGTGTTCTTGTAGGCTCCATCAGGGAGCATGATAGTCCTTGATTATCCATTGTTTTGGGGAATTTACTAACTCTTGCTGTTTCTCTTGTTCAATTTCATTCACAGAACTGTGCAAGATTGGCCTCATCTGCCAAAATAGACAGATTCACTTGAAAGCATAACTCCAAGTCATATTTCAGAAAGACATGAAGATATTTTGCCACCACTGTAAAATTCCCAGAAGACATATAGAAAAAAGTAGCATAGGGGGTCAGTGTGTTCTGCAGTCCTTGAATCAGGACTAGCCATCTTAAGCCTCAAATGGGGGAAGAATCAGAGAAGTAGAAGTGAGAAAACTTGTGAGTTGAGATAAAGAGATTATAACAGATAAAGTGAAAGCCTTGTACACAAGCCATGTATACAACATTCACTGCTTCCCATGGATATGCAGGTGTTCACCTATTCCTGGGAAAGCAGGGTTCAATCACACCTAACAATGACTTGGGAATACAAAGTATCACACGAAATGTTCCCCTTGTCCTTCTGCTCTCTTCAGCTTTACGTGGTGAGCATGGCTCCATATGGTCTCAGATATCCCTGTGGTCAGTGTCAGCTGTCCTGGCTGTGTTCCCTCACAAGTCCTGGCATATCCCATGCCTACTTACCAGTGGGGTGAGGGAGAGAAAAGCCCTGGACTCAGTGCAAGCCCTGATCAGTGATAACAAAAATATCCATAAATTAACATGGTTTTCAGCACAAATTCAAACCACAGTCCCATACCAGCTACCATGAGGAAAATTAACTATATCCCAGCCAAACCCAGCACGTTATCCATCCTGCATTCTACAGTTTTCCATCATGTTCAAGTAGCAGACTATCCAATACGTCCTCACTAATGACCCCGTACCTCCTCTCCATCCTTTGATGAAATGCACATATCCCATTTTAACTTTTCAAATTATGTCACCATGTCAGACCTCAACTAAAGCAACAGCTTTTCCAATGAACTCAGACACAGGACAATTCATTCTGGAAATTAATCAAAATAAAAAGTTTGTGTAAGCCCCCACAAGTAGATGATGTATGCAAGAGCTGAAAACCAATACTTTAAAGAACACTACAAAATAAAAAGTTATGCCAGGATTTCCTAGGTACAATCTTTACATATAGAAAGTATAAACTGAATAATAGAGTCACATTTACATTTAATAATACAAGAAAACACTCAATTTATCAATATAAAACACTAAAAATTGAAGCTATGGTCTTTTGACTGATGTTAAAAAGCTGTATACCAGTATCACATGGCATAATTTGTTTCAGTTGTTAGAAAGAATTGGACTTTGAACCTGCTGGAGATGAACATATAGAGGAAGAGGCAAGTTGTGCAGCGGGGAAGGAGGAACACAAAGAAGCCCTTGCAGCACTAGAGGCCAGGGAAGAGGCAGCTTTAAAAGCAGCCACCTCTGGAGGCCAGGCAGAGCAATTGGGTGATGCCAAAGAGCCCTAGAGGCCCAGGCAGCTGAGTGCATCCCGGGCTGTGAGAGGCAAAGCCTTGGCAGCGTGTGAGGGAGGTGACCTTGGTCTCAGATGTCCTGTGCTGGGCTCCCACATGCAAAGGCGGCATTGTCCATCCTGGCTGGAAGTGCCAGCCCCAGTGCCCTCCCCATGTCCCACCTGTGCCCAGATGTAGTGGTTTGAAAGCAGAATGAGTGAGAGGCTCCAAGTCAAAAATACAATCTAATAAGAAGAAAAAAGGGTAACATAAAATAAATGCAATAATACAAAAGACCACTGACAAAATCAGAATACAACCTGAGCAGGATGATGGAAGCAGTGGTCCCGTAGAAAAGTCTGGTAGCTCTGATCCTCAGGGAATCCAGCGGGTAAAGGCCCCTGTACTGTCCCAAATCCCAGATTATATCCAGGTGAGAATGCTTGGCTCCTCCCCCTGGGCGGAGCATCT
>JBBMKD010000115.1:16437389-16453972 GCA_037834095.1 Argya squamiceps
CTTTAGACACATGCCCCATCGATGCATAAAAGACTTGCAAATGAGAGCAGGAGGGACAAACTGTCAACTTGAGAGGCGTATGCCAGTGTATGCCAGCTCCCTCCAGTCTCTTTGGGGACTGCTGGACTATGTGAGAGGGGTCTGATGGCAAAGCAATGTCTGCTCTGTGGAGCTAAGCAGGCAATTTGGTAGTTACTGTGTTACTCCTCCAAGCTGTCTCTTCCCACCTCTTCCCTCCAGAATTTCTGCTTTAGGTGCCTCCAGATTTGCCTCCAAGCAAAGACAGCAAGAGTTCCACAGAGGCCCTGGATAAGGCTGAAGCCTTGACAAGCCTTCCCAAGTCAAGCAGGTAAAAGGCGCTCTCATTGGCTCCAGCAAGAAGGGACTTAGCTCGTGTTTCCTGGCTTTGCCCATCTAATCCAACTGTGCATGTCAAGACTTGCAGGCTACCCCCAGGAGGAGGAACCCAGAAGGAAATGATGGTGAGAAGAGGCCTGGGGCGGAGACAAAGAATACCAGTCCGAGAGGAAGAGGAGGAAGAGGGATGGCAGGAGACACCAACAATGCTGGAGGCTGCAGCAGGCCAGGAAGCCCAGGTATGGAGGCGCCAGGCTCTGCTGCCTGCCTTTCTCTCCACACTGCCCTAAGTTGGCCCAAGGTGCTGGCAAGAGCTGCCAAGGGCTGCTGACAGCCAGGGCTTGGCAAGAGCTCCTCTGCAGCTCTTGGCCTCCTACACAGCCATGTACCTCTGTAGGAGGAGTGCTCTGCATGGGAGAAAGTGGTCGAGGGAGAGGTGTGAAAATGGGGCAGCTGAAATGCCTCTCCCTCCACTCCTTGGAGTAGCTGTCTTTTGAGCTACAATTTTGAGATAAAGTTTCTATCTCGAGGCCTCTATTTCAAAAGTTCTAGCTCCACAGCTTAGAAGGTAGGTCTTGCTATTGGGATAGGGAGGTGCTGCTTTTCCCCGTCTTCCCCCACTCTGCTGCCCCTGTGCCTTCTTGCTTTGGGTGCTGTGCCAGCCCGTCCCCTCTGGCAGTGCTGGGGGGTGGGCTGGCATCCAGGCCGGGCTGAGCAGCACTTTGAGCCCCAGGTCTCGGCTGCTCAGACCTGATGGGAGCGGCGGGAAGTGCTGGTGGCACCAGGCACCGTCTCCCTCGGGGACCACAGGGCTCAAGGCACTGGGGAGCTGCTGGAGGGCCAGTCAGGCTGAGGGCACAGCGGCTGCCACAGGGGACAGCTTCTCTGAAGGCACACTGCTGCTGCTGAGGTGCTATTGGTGCCTACAGCACTGAGAGGTGGTGGGGGCTGAAGGCAAGCAGCAGAGCTGAGGGCTCTGGGGGAGCTGAAGGTGATGGCAGAAGAGCCTGGGTGGGCAGGGAAGAGGTACAGACTGAGAGGGCTGGCAGGGCTCAGGGCACTGGGGACGCTCAGGGGGATGGCAGCACTGGGGGGACTGATGGGCTAGGAGGCTTTGGAAGGACTGGGGAGGTTGTGAATGGGCTGAAGCTATGGCAGGGCTGAGGGCACACCACAAGGGACTCAGTGCTCCCTTTGCTTCCTATCAATTTCTGTCTGCTCGATGCTTCCAGAAGGGCTGCTCTGTGCAGGACCAAGTGATCGAGGGGGAGTCGGGGGAGGTGGACTGGCCTCGTGCTGTCTGTATCTTGTCCTGGCTTACCATTGTGCCTGTATATAGTTATGTCTCTGTCTAGTTCTACTCCAGTAGATATCAAGTTGCATAGCTGTACAGTTCTGTGTCTTTTGTTACTGGGGTCCAGAAGTGTCAATGGGTACTTTGGTATTTGTGTAGTTCTTTATTAGGTTGTGCTGAATATAGCCATTTTTATAGAGATGTCAAGATATTTACATACCACAAATTGTTATGTTCATCTCAGTATGAATTTCTATGTAAACATGCATTGCATTGTTCATGCTCTCTGGGTATTTAGTGCAACTGATGTTTGCCTCTGTCTATCCAAATGTGTATCTGTATAGGTGTCACTTTGTAAGCTGTCAGACATTAGTTGTTGTGAACTGCAAATGATAGTTGTATCTTTCCAAATAGCAGAGATGTAATAATCTGTAGTAAGCTTGTAACAGAACTTGTTAATTGTATATAAGAAGCCCCAACATAATGAGCTGTAATACAGTTCCTTTTTCAACTCAAGATGACTTTGGTCCACTTCTCTTTGGGCAGTGCCACTGGAGCAAGGTGCAATCAGTGAACCTTTGGAACTGAAACAGGTGTTTGTTTGTGTCTTTGGGAGCAATTAGCAGATGCCTGCTTTAGGATCCAGGAGGGTTTTGGCAAGGAGTGCAGATAGGGGCTGGAGGAAAACAGGCAGGTGTGCCCAGCAGATCCCCCATTTGTGTAAATGTGGGCCAAGAAACCATAAAAGGGTTTGGACAGGTGGCGAAGCCACGTGTCTGTGGGCAAGGTGCTGCAAGGGCCTTCTAAAGAAAGCTCCAATTGCCGTTGGGAAAGCAAAGGAAAGAAAGCCCCAATCCAAGAGGGCATCTCCATTCTTATGGCACAGTCCAACCCAAACCTGTCCATGTTTCTAGGCCTATCTTTTGTCCCTTTTTTTGGGACTGAGCATAGGTAAACCACCTGCCCATCAAGAGCCACCCCTGAGTTTTAGCCTTGGCCTCCAACCTCCCACTGCCGGTGCAAGCACCGTGAACGCAGCTAGTGTGCTGCCCAAGGTCATCAGCTAGGGACCCTCCAACAACCAAGGCCACAGTACAGCTCCATCTGATGGACATGTCCCACCAGCACTCTAAAGTGATGGGACATCCTAATGCACACTGGGACCCTTTGGACAGCCTTGACTCAGGCTTAGGGGTGTGCAAAGGAGCAGCACTGTATGGATCGTGGCCAAAAGTGCTGTGGCTTTCCCCCAAGCTGGGAGGCCCTGGGGATGGGTTGCCTGGTAGCAAGGCACAGGCCTGCCCACCCTGTGCTGTCCTCTGTGTGTGCTGTTGCCATTGAGTGATGCAGGGGATGGGCTGAGTGTCCCCTCAGACAGGGGGCACACAACTGGTGCGGGAGGTTTGTGGGTGGGAGGATTGTTCTGCTGCCAGGCAGAGGTACCTTGAGGGGCTGGAGAAGGGAGCTGGCATTCTATTCATAGAATATAAATTTCATTTTGGTTAGAAATACTTTTCTCACTGTATATTTACAGCAGTATTTAATTGATCATTAATAACAATTGTGATTGCCCCTAATGTTCCTATGCTTTGCCTTTTAAACTGACTCTTATTTTCTGAATACTATTGATATGCTTTGCCAACACTGCTTTTTAATCTACTACAACTACACAGGCATTTTCAGTGTCTTTTCATTTTTTAGTAGTTTTATTATATCCACCTAGAAGCCTCCTCTAGAGAAGATTTTAAATATATTTTTAAATGAAAATATATTTTGGCAAGCCTTCCTTGACATCCCAGGCAGCCTTGATAAACATTGCTATCTAGAGATAAGGAGAGAGAGGAGAAACTGTAATTTACAACTCCGTGTGGGAAACTACCTACAAAAAGAAGATGCACTCTCTTTAAATTCTTAACCTTCTTAATCAAAACCCATTGACATACTTATGCTTAATTTAACATGAGGCATTCAGTTAAGTAATTAAAAGCAGATATTGAAATTATTAATTAGACACCAAAGTGATAAAAATTTGTTTTCAATGACAAAGGTTTACTAAAAGGTCAGGAGCATAATTAGTGTTCTCCTCTATCCTTTGAGTTGCAGAGAGCGATAACGGAAGATTCTAAAGGACACAGCAAATCAATATCTGTCTCTCTGACTTGTGTCATCAGCAAAATTTTTTGAGTTTTGGTCACTGTTGATCTACAGGACATCAGGCCTGCTCACAATAGATAGAGTATGCCAAGGACAAAGGATTTTTGGATTCATTAATTGAATTTTTAACTGTATGTGAAGGGAAAAGGCATCCAACCAAGCTCTCTAAGATAAGCCTGAGGGAAGCACACCAGTGTTTGAGGGATGGTATTGAGTTGATGAGTCCTTCAGTCTGTTTCATGATGTGTTGTGTACAGTGGGACACATTTAAAAACTATAAGAGGAAACAGAATTATTTTTCCTAGTTCCATAACTATGACACCATTGTCATAAGCAAAACCTGAGTTTTACTGCCATCATTCATAGACTGGTGTGTCATGAGAGATGGTTTCAGGCTCTTCAGGAAGAATGGGTGGGGCTGGTGAGGTGGCAGGGTGGAGTTGTGTATCAGGAAGGGATGGGATTGTATGACACTTTTGCAGTTGGCTGTGAAACACCCAAGAGCCTCTGGGTAGATGTGAAGGTGAAAGAAAATAAACACATATTATTGTGGGGACTATGCCGTCAACCATCCATCCAAGATTATGAGTTGATGCATTTTCCCACAAGGAATTAAGCAGTATGTCAAAATCACCTGTACTTCTCTCTATGAGTGATTTCGGCTTCTCAAGCATCAACTGAGAACATCATACAACTGACAAAAACAGGTCCAGAAAATTTCTGAAACATGTTGAAAATAAGTTTTTGGAACAGATCCTAAGGGAAACAGCCATGACAGGTTTGTTGTTCCCATGTTTGTAGCTTGCAAACAGAGAGGGCAAAGTGTAAGTTGGTGTCTGTCTTGGTGACAGTGACCATAAAACATTTAAGTTTCAAATTTTTGGCTCTAGGAGAAAATATCCAGCAAAATTTTGGCCCTGGATAAGGAAAGAGCAGACCCTGGGCTGCTTTAGGAACTACTTTGAAAAGTGGCCACGGAACCTGCTTTTGAAGGTGCTGGATGGCGATTGGTGATAAGCAGGGGTCTGTGCTAGGACCAGCACTGTTTAATAACTGGTTTAATGACATAGATAGTGGCATCCAGTCCAGCTGCAAGAATTTTGCAGATGACAGGGAGCTGAGTTACAAGCTCCAGAACTGGGCCCACAATAAATTAATGAGTTTCATCAAAGCCAGGTGCAAGGCCATGCTTCTCAGTCTTCAATTTCCTCAGTAGGGTAAGCAGCTGAGGATGTGCTGATCTCCTCTCTCAGGTGACCAGCAGGAGGGCACAAGGAAATGGAATGAAGCTGGAAGGGGATGTTCAGAGTGGGCATTAGTAAGAATTCTTCACTGACAAGGTGGTTGGTCAGAACAGGCTCTCCAGTGAAGGGGATACAGTACAAAATTTGTCAGAGTTCCATCTGGATTATGTTTTTAGTAATATGGTCAATATTTTGACAGTCTTGTGAGGATTAAGGAGTTGGATTTGATGATCCTTGTGCATCCCTTCCATCTTGAGATATTCTACAATTCTGTGATATTGTGTACTTCTACAAACATGAAGATAGTCTAAATAGAGATATGTTTGCACCACAATCTTATAACATTAATGTTAATGTGAGTTATACTGCTAATGCCAGGAGAACAGGGCTGAAGAACAATCTTATACAAGTCATGAATAGTTCATCAACTGCTGATACCTGAATCTTCAGAAGTCCTTTACTCTCTGTTCACATAAATTCATGTCTTACAATGATGGGTTATGAACATCTATGTATTTACCTTGAAACACAGCGTAGCTCATAAAAATTTGGTCAACTATTCTAAATGTTGGATTTTTTGAATGCAGATGCCATTCTGGTCAACTCATAGTAAAAAAAAAGTAAACATAACAGTAAAAGATAATGGAGGCTTCTGATTAGAAAGAAACCTAATGAGATTGGAATTATCTATGTACAGAATCAGAAGATGCAATAAAAGAATGAATACAATCAAAGTGTAGAAATTATAAATAATGCATAGATATCACCATACCTGAGATACAATAAAATTAAATTAATTGGGTTCTTCTTAATCTCTGAAAGGAAATATGGATGGTGTACTCTAGTTAACAATAATAAATAATAATATGTACCTAATAATAAGTACTTAAAAATGCTCCAGTTAGAAATAGTAAGTACTTAATATATGACAGCTCCATAACTTGGAGAACACATTGTCCTTATTTTTTATGCAAAGGGAATAGTACAGCTATTTTGCCTAAACAGAGAATTGAAGCCTTAACAAAAAGAGTAACTGAATAAAATAGTTATTTTTATTAAATCACTGCTACATTTCACTTCCTTTATAGAATAGATGATTATGCTTCATATGTTTGGATGCACACGTCCTTTTTATTCTTAGTAAAATATGTTGAATTCAAAGTTTCCTGTAGTGGTTTGACCCTGTCTGGATGCCAGACACTCACCAAAGTTTCTCTATCACTACTACCACTCTCAGCAGGACAGGGAAGAGAAAATATAGTAAAAGGCTCATGTGTTGAGATAAGTACAAGGAGAGACTACTACCCAGTTACCATCACAGGTAAAACAGACTTGACATGGAGATACTAATTGAATTTATTAGCAATCAGAATCAGAGCAGGATAAAAAGGAAGCAAAACTTAAAAATACCTTCCTGCCATCCCTTGCTCCTTCCCAGACTCTATTTCCTCTCCTGCAGCAGTGCAGGGAAGTGGAATGGCACTTGTAGTCCTTTCATCACATGTTCTTCCTGCTGCTGCTCAGGGAGAGGAGTCCTTCCCCTGCTCCACTGTGAGTCCATGCCATGTGGTACAGTTCTTCATGAACTGCTGCAAGTGGGTCCCCTTCCACAAGGTTCAGTCCTTCAAAAACAACCTACTCCAGTTTGGTAATCCACAGAGTCACATATCCTACCAGGGAACTTGCTCCAATGTAGGGTCCTTTCACCATGCATTCCAGGTCACTGCCATGACCTTCCAGTGTGGGTTTCTCACAGGATCACAGCTTTCTTTGGTGTGGAGTGCTCTGTGGGCTGCAGATGGATCTCTGCATCCCCATGGCCCTCCACAGGCTGAAGGGACACAGATGCCGCAGTGGGCTGCACCTCGGGCTGTGGGGAAATCCTAGTTCTGGTACCTGGAGCACCTCCTGCCCCTTCTTCTCACTCACCTGGGTGTCTGCAGAGTTTTCCTCTCACATATTCTCACTCTTTTCTTCTTTGAGCCAAATTGCATCTGTGTAATAATCTTTCCTTCTTAAATATATTCCAGAGTGTCCTGGGGTGACATTATGACACTTGTATCCACAATTGTCTGTTCTGTTTATGCTGGATATTAAGTTCTACCTTTAAGACTGGTTCCAAGAGCAAAGGTGGGGAGGGAAAGAAGAAGCACCGAGTTTGTTTCAGAAATTGTACTCAGTCCCCTGCATCCTTCTCACAGAATGTTTTCTGTGGATGGACTGTGAGAGAGAGCTCTCCTTTGCTTTTTAGTTAGTTTTTAGCTGAGACAGAGAAGTTCCTTGGACTGTGGGTTTTTTTCTTTTTCTTGGAACTGTTTAAACCTGTTCTGGACTCAAAAAAACCAGAAAAACACCAAGAGCTCACACTTGTGGCCCACCAGGGCCCAGGATGGCATTTTCCAGTGCAGGAGAGACTGATAAGAGACTGAGTGAGCTGAGCTACAACCCAGGGAAAGGACTTCTCTCAGTTTTGCCATCTCTCTTTAGAACAATGAGAGGTCTTATTGGGTTTTTTTATGCTTGTGAATGCTTTGCTTGTTGAATAAACAGTTTTTTCCACTTTTCTCTAAGGAAAATTTTCCCAAACCAGTTGGGAGAGGGGCTGCTTGAATCTGCTTTCTAGAGGGACTCCTTTGGAAATTTCCTCCCAGATTTCTCCTAAACAAGGACAGAGAGGCATTACTGTCATTTTTGATTGGCTTGGGATTGTCTAATGGTGGGTTCATCCAGGAGCCAGCTGGCATTGTCTCTGTTGGACATGGAGAAACATTCTAGCAGCTTGCCTCAGAAGCCACCCCTTCCAATACCTGGCAAAGCAAACCCAAAACATTTTCATTGGTAAATGCCACAAAAAACTGCCTAAATTACTCAATTTAGTAACACTGAAATATAAGTTATTATTAAAATACAGAAAAATTAAGTAGCTTTGTAGACTTGTTAACTTACTGATTTTCGGAAACTTCTGTATACGTGGTTATTTGTTGGAGTCCAGGGCATCCCTTTGGTTGCCCTGGATGGTCACAGACCTCGTCAGGGAGGTCTGGGATCCGAGCAAGAGAGTTTGAAATCTGTACAGGAGGGTCTGGCCAGGGGTGTTGTAGCAGACCCTGGCACAGAGCCCAGGAAGACACAGGCTTTGATTTCAGTCCATGAGAAAAACTTCCAACATAGAGAGGAATTACAAGCAACAAATGTGTGAAAGACAGTAGTGTAGATTCTCACAGGGCGGAAAACTTTGTAGTTTTGGGATTCTTAGAATGGAGGTGAATGGGGAACAAAATGGAACATTTAGGGCGGTGCGCTGGGTTCTTCTTGTTCTCCCTTGGCATTGCGGGGGGAGTCACCTGTGTCCGAGCTGCTGTGAACATCTCGGCCGGGCACAGAGAAATTGTGAGATAAGAAACAATAAACACATGAGAAACCTTGAAAAACAAGATCTTGAAGCCTCCACTTCTTTCTTGCGACCTGGCTCAGAGCTTTCAGAGGGTGAAAGACTCTCTTGAATCACCGCCTGAATCTCGGGTGAAAAGATACCAAACCCGAAATACCACTGCTGACACTTTTTAGCAACATATGACAAGGTAGCAGTTATATCAATTTAGTAAAAGTTCTTCAGTAACTCTCATGAAGCTGGAGACAAAATAGCAGTTATTCATTGGAAATTTATACATGAAGAAAATATACATTTTCTGGTTTATTTTGGAAAAATAGTACAGCCAAGATACCATGGGGTTTTTTAAATAGAACATGCATTGTTTCTTGTCACAGTTTCCTTACCAGATACCCAGATCTTTTGGATTGACATACCTTTCTGAAAGACTAGAGTGTCCCCTAGTTTTCTGTGGGACCCAAACATTGTCAGATGACTAACTTTTCCCCAAGGGGCTTAAGTTCTTGGTCCTTCTGACTTAGTCTTTGTTTCTAGTCCACCATGTAGAGCATCTCCAGAAAAGGTTCAGTTTTTATGGGCTGACCCAAGTCACAGACCCGAGCCCCTGTGGTGTGAGGGTAGGGTACCTGCAGGGTAGGCCAGTGAGAAAGCCACTGCAGCTCCTGGCAGGTTTGGGGTATGGAGGTTGCAGACATGCAGAGAGAGCTTGTCAGGCCCTGAGAAACGGCCTTCTGATGCTAAGTGGGGATCTCTGAATCAGAAAGTGCCAGTATGCCCAAAAAAGATGTGCAGTTGTCCCCACACCTGTCTCTCTGCTCTTGGTGAGTGGTGAGAGTGAAAACCAATGCTTTATTGTGTATTGAACACAGGGTCACATTCAGTCAAGGAGCAGCTCATTATATTTATACTATGACACATCTCTTATGCTCATAATGCACGCTACGATTGTTTTTGAATATTCATGAGCAAAAATAAACTACCACCAAAGCACATGGTAAAAGCAGTTAATCAGGTGGTTTCTTCACTACATACTCCTAGATCTATTTTTTCATTATCACTCAGAGCACATTGTCCTGAAAAAGTGAAAAAAAAAATTTTGAAAAAATATTGTTTCTTAGCAGCAAATCCCACGAATAGCCCT
The DNA here is from genome assembly GCA_037834095.1 of Argya squamiceps. NCBI lineage: Eukaryota > Metazoa > Chordata > Aves > Passeriformes > Leiothrichidae > Argya > Argya squamiceps. The sequence continues at coordinate 16,446,971 of JBBMKD010000115.1, forward strand.
GGGGATTAAATAAATATGTTGGATAGACTGGAGCAAACATATAAACTGTATCTATTTGGGAATGCATATGATCAATAAAAGAAAGTAAGAGATGTGAGTGATTCTCTTCTATTCACTAAACCTAATGTGAATTCTGCATTTCTGTCACAGCGAAATTCACATTTTGTTTGGCCAATCAGTTGGTATATATGTAAACGTGGGCCACCAATATCCTGATAATTAGTCTTTAGTTAACAGATCATTCATCTTAATCTAGGAAAGTAGAGCGAAGCAGGATTTCCTCCCAAGACAGCAATGTGTCCTCCAATTTCAGGCTAAATACAACTGCTGAAATCTTGAAAATTTTTACAGGTTAATTGAAAGAAGAGTGTAATAACAACTAACTTGTAAAATTATACCATTTGTAAATTAAATTGGTTTTTAAAAATGTTAGTTTTCAGAACCTGTAAAATATTTTTTTGTTTTACTTTTTCAAGTAACTTCTGGTTTGCTAGAGTAAAAAAAGGAATAATAGGTCACAACCAAACTCTTCACAGGTCTGTCAAAAGGTCTTATAAATAATTTATTCATTATGAAATTTCCTGTGTTAAGTAGTTATGATTTCAGTGAACTGTCATTTTAGTGAAATAAAGTTTTCAGTGTCTTCATTCATTCTGGATTTTACATCTCTCTATTATTTAAAGTAAATATAAATGGGTTCTTTTGCAGTATCTTTCTCTGTGAGTCTCTTTGTCAATTATTTTGTGTTCTAAATCTAGTTCATTCTCTCTCAAATGCTCAAAATACAAACAGTATGCTATTTGCTTTTGTAGGCAGATGAGGCTTTGTGCTTGCTTGTTCATTTGCAGATGCTCTAAAAATGTTCTAAAAATGAAAGGGGTAAATTTCCATTTTATTTCTTGACAATTTAAAGGGAAAGATTGAATTAAGTGAAGTTCTTCCATGCAGCCTCTGATTTTCCTTGGAAAAGTCAGTAGTAACTCAGACTTTTTTTTCCATTCTACTGGTTATTAGACCTTCTGATCTAATTTTCTTCAAATTGCTAATATTCATTTAGGTTGCTTTAACTACATGTGGATCTGGAGAAAATCTTGAAATTCTTCAGCTCCCTTAGGGAAATTGTTTTCCTTTTTATTTTAAGTGATGCTTTAACATTTTAATTTTTGTGACAAAAAATGACAAAAAAAAGACAAATTACTTTCAGGAAATTAAATTCAATCTATCATGCATGAAATTTATCACCATAAGATGTGATCTTCATTAGCAACTTTATCAAATGGATTATCAGCAATTTCATTTCATGTAACTCATGGTAAAGTTACTGTCAATAATTTTATTCACAGAAAATTTTCTCAAGTATTTTTAAATTATTTATTCTATTCCACTTTAATTAGAATTTGTTTGTTTTCTAATCAACTGTAATCTGCCTTGATCCACCATTGGAAGTATCTTATATGACATATATTTAGAATTGTATTTAGATTTCACATTCCAACTTTGCGCCCACTCTCTCATCTGCTCATTGTTGTCTTCTTTGTCTCATTATTTTGTTTAGTTCTTTATATACCACATTCATTCTAGCTCTGGTCTTCCTATTTTCTTGTAAATCCCACCCAAAGTCCATAAGTAAGACATGGTAATGATTTACTATTGAATTTTTGAACCTTAATTTTATGAACATTGAGTGTTAGTGGGTTTCTCTACAGCAGTTATAGTTCAACTGCTGCAGCACTACTTGGAAAAAACATCCTCTGCTATGGTGGTTTCTCCTTGGGGGCTGCTTACCGGCGAGCAGTAAACCCCAGACCCACCAAGACAGTTTGTGGGTTCCTCAGATCAGCTGGCTGAGTGTGGATAAGGCTTGGAAATGAAGAGTGGACTTTGCTGTGGGTTTGGAAGGTGTTTATTCGGTGCAGTTCCACGTGCAAGAAGCACTGTCTGGCCTGTCCTTCTCCTTTTTGTACCCAAGGACACAGCCTGGGGCAGCAGGAGAATTCGGGCCAATGGATGGAAAGGGGTTGGGTGTTCCAGAGGGGGACACTTAACAATTAAAGAGGGCAGGTGTGTGAGCACCTGGCCAAATGGGAGATGATCTCCCCTCAAGTTACCAGGGTGGCTGACAAGGGGCTCCCCTCTGGGAGATACCATGGGGGTTTGGGAATGGGTGAAGGGATTTGGGAAGAAACATACCAACATTAAATAAAAAAAATACATATAAAATTTTGAAAAGCTTAGCCATGCAGTGCAACACTCTGCAGCTGTCAGTACATTACTGCTTCAAAAGCAATATTTTTTGTCAGGCCTTTTTGTAAGATCAGGTGATCTTATTTAATGAATGAGGATGTGTAGGACAATTGCAGCTCTGGGTATGTGGATGTCTTTATATCCTATTAACAATAGAAGACCAAAATATGATGGATCCTGTTAAAAATCAATGTTATATTATTCTACTGTAAAATTTCTGGAATTTAATATCATGAGCTGAGAGTTGGGCAGCATACTCTGTTTTCAGAAAGTTACTGGTTCAGCAAGTCAGAGACAGAGCAGTTTATCTTTACCTCAAGAGATTATGATTTAATAAAAATCTGCCTTTTCCATCAACATCATTATCAAAATGCATATGCAGATGATATATTTTTAACAAAGAGAAAACAAAATTTTTGTTTGTTAATAATTTAAACTTTTGTTGTAGATTAAAGAGAAGACATAATCAGGAAGAGGTTTTCTATTATTCAGTGACATATAACAATAAAGGATGTGAGCTCCCTTGGAGCAAAACTATTGGTTACAATTTCCAGGAATGTTAAAATCTGGACAAAATATTCTACAATAATTAATGTTGGTAAAATCACTTAGTTTGCAAAAAACACTGCTGAATATTTGTGCCAACTTAAAGTTCTGTAGAAAGCCAAATCTTTTACATCTGTCATGGGGAAAACCTTTTTCTTTTCTTAGTATTTTGCTACAAATTTTCCTGTTTCAAGGACCTTATCCATGCCTATTTACATATTCCCATCATACTTATAAATCAGTGACTTATAAATCAGTGGATATGTCATGTAATGGGATAAGAAGAGAAAGGCATGACTGAGTTATTTTTTTTTCCATGCATTGTTGGTTGGCACAGATATTTTGTGTGTTGAGTTTTTATGTAAAGGAAAAACATTCTTAACAAATACTGATGAGTTAGCTTGCATTTCCACCCTGCAAAAGGTTTTACAAACAAAATATCAAAATAAGTATGCCAGAAGGATAAGATGTCCTATAGAGTGACCTTGAAATACTTTGGGCCCATGTGAAGTTCCCTAAATTTTAGTTCCTCCTAAGAGCAAGGACCTGCACCCGCTTCGGGTGTCATAGCTGGTATAAATATAGACTAGCAGATGAATTGATTGAGATAAGCCCTACAGATAAGGAACTGGGGCTATTGGTGAATCATTCATTATGACCCAGCAATGGGTACTTGCATATCAGAAAGTCAACTACATATTGGGCAAGACCATCAGCTGAAGGGAAGTGATTCAAGAAAAAACCTGGGCTGATTCAACTGGGCCTGGAGGAGGGTCACAAAAATGATCAAAGAGGTGGAACATTTTGCCTATGAAAAATGGCTGGATGGCTGGAGAGATGAGGTTATTCATTTGGAGAAGACAAGGCTGTGGCGAGACCTTATGACAGACTTTCAAAATGTAAATAAGATAGATAGATAGATAGATAGATAGATAGATAGATAGATAGATAGATAGATAGATAGATAGATAGATACCTTTTAATCAAAGCATGTAGTGTCAGGACAAGAAGCAACACTTTTAAACAAAAAGAGGGTCAATCTAGATAAAATAGAAAGAAGAAATTCTTTACTGTGTGAGATGTGAGACACTGGAACAGGACCCATCATCGACAGTGATCAAGGTCAGGTTGGATGGGAGTTTGAGCAACCTGGTCTAGTGACAGATGTCTCTGTCTGTGGCTGGTGGGTTGGACTGCATGATCTTTCAAGGCCCTTTTCAAGCCAAACCATTTTATGATCCTCTGATTGTGCTTTAAAGCATATTTTTTTAAATTCAGCCTACAAGTAAATACCTATTTTGTCCACCATTGTTCTGAAAACACTGATGTCACAGCATGCAGCTATCACTAAAAAATTAGGCCCCCTACAATCTATTTACTTACAGAAGACAATATTCACATATAAATACAAACTATTTTTCTATCATAGTATACTGTTGTGCCAATGCTTCTTTCCTATTTTGTTAATATATAAAAATAGAAAAAGCTACACATACATATATGCATATATATGGATATTTTAAATTTTTTTATTTTGGTAATAGTGATAAATTTTGAAGTTTATTGTGTTGGAATTAATACGGTATTTACTAAAACACACTATTAAATGTTGTATGTTAATGTGCTGATTTGGGCTGAGGTAGTTACTTTTCTTCACAGTGGCTGGTATAGGGTTGTGTTTTGGATTTGTGCTGAACACAGGTTCATAGGTTGATGATTCAGAAATGTTTTTGTTATTGCTGAGAAGGAATTGCATAGAGCCAATGCCTTTTCTGGTTTTTGTACAGCCAGGCTGGTGAGAAGGCTGGGGATGTGTGGGAGGTTGGGAGGAGACAGATGGGACAGGTTACCCCAAGAGACCACAGGGATATTCCAGACCATGTGATATCATGTTCAGTGTATAAAGCGGAGGGAAGAAGGAGGGAGGAGAGGATGTTTGGTGTGATGGTTGTCTTATTAAGTCACCATTACATGCGATATAGCCCTGCTCTGCTGGGGATGGCTGAACACCTGCCCACCCATGTGAATTCGTTCCTTGCTTTGCTTTGTTTGTGTGCTCAGCTTTTGCTTTCCCTATTAAACACTCTACAAGTCGACTCATGGGTTTTTTACCCTTGCAATTTTCTCCCTGATCTTGCTGGTGCAGGAGTGAGTGAGAAGCTGTGTGAGGCTGGGCTGCTGTCTGGGGTTAAATACTAAGAGTTACTTAGCTGTAGAAAAAACCCTGATTTTCAGAAAATTATCAATCAGAATAAAATTCTCTGAGGGAAAGGTGTTTTATTTTACTATTTTTCCTAGCTTCTTGTGAAATTCTTTTTAATTCTGTGTGTTAAGAGAAAAATCTCTGTGTAATTAATTTTGCTTTCAATATGGCACTTTAGCAATACCTATTTATAGAGTTAACATTAACTCTATAACATTAAAAGAACATTTAAGCATATGCCTCAATTAGGACACAATCTCTTCAAATAGCCATTTAATTATATTAATCAATCACAATCATTTCAACAAGCTCACAGATATGGTTAAAATAGGAATAAAACTGGACCAAGAAGAAAATACAGAAACTGTTCTGTTAGACATAAAAAAGCCTGCTTTTAATGTCTTGGAATTGGAAAATATTTTCTGATTTTCTGACAGAATTTGTAACCCCAAATCATCTGGACACTAGAAAAATTGCAGATCTCAGAACAGAACTAAACTATGGAAAAAAAAACCATCTTAGAGACTATTAGACTTCAGTCAATAAGTAATGTTTCTGAAAACTGATTCCTTTCAGGAACTTGAATTCTTCATTCAGGATTTCTGGATATTCTATCTTTTCAACACCTGGTGACAAGAATATATTTTGGTATAGGGAAAGATGTACTTAAAGAGGTACAAAATTGGGGTTTTTTTAATTTAAAAATTACAAAGCTTCATGGTTTTGCCTACTCTCCTTCTTTGGAGTATTATACTCTACTGTACTACAGTATAGCATAGATCTATGCAAATATCCTTGGGGTGACTTTATGATGTTGAATTGTATCCCCATTCATCTGTTTATCCCAATAAGAAAAAACTGGATCTGAGTGAAGAGGGGGAGAAGGAGAAGCATTGGAATGTCTGAGGCAGCTGTATGCAAAAACATAGAGATAAGAGCTTCAACTTCCTCACAGACTGTGTTGTCTGCAGCACAGACAGTGGGAGAACTCTCCTTGGCTCTTAGTTAGTATTTTTTTTTTGGTAGCTGAGGCAGAGAAGTTCCCCAGACCGTGGCTTTTCTTTTTTCTTGGAATTCATCGGCCCAGCTCTGGACTGAAAACCCAGAAGAACCCCAGGAGCTCACACCTGTGGCCCACTGGGGCCCGGGATGTGGAATTTTCTAGCTCAGGGGGGACTGATAAGAGACTGAGCGAGTCGAGCTACACCCCATGAACAGGACTTCCTGAATTTGTCATGTCTTCAGAACAGTGAGAGGTTTTATTGTTTAATATTATTAATTTTTTATGCTTGTGAATACTTTGCTTGTTAAATAAACACTTTTTTCCACTTTTCTCCAAGGAAATCTTTTCCCAAACCACTAGGGGTAGGGGCTGCTTGAATCTGCTTTCTAGAGATCTGTCTTTGGAAGTTTTCTCCCAGATTTCCCCTAAATCAAGAGAGTAATTGACTTCTCTGCCTCAAGTAACTCGTATCTTCACTGTCAGTCTTCCCAAATACCCTATATACCAAACTGTGTTTGAGGCACTTTGAGGTAAAATGCAGAGCTGTGTTTTGTGTAAAACCTGACCTTCATAATGCTCCTTGGGAGTTTTCAGAACAAGAACATTATCACTCAAATGGATTTGAAGTTACTCTCTCCCCTCTATTCCTGTCTTGTGAGACCAGAGAAAGACAGAGGATCTGTTGAAATGAGTCCAGAGAAGAGACAGTAAATTGATAACCCCATTCCTCTTCTCTGCACTTGAAAAGCCAGCTTAGGGTGCTGAATACTGGTCTGGGGTCTCCAGAACAAGAGAAATAGGGGCCAATTAGACTGGGTCTGGAGATGCATCACAAAAATTATGACCGCTATTCTAGAATCTTGCTTTGGCAATGATTATACTTTTTGTGTCTCTAGTGACATTTTCACTGGTGCAGCACTTTCCACACTGTCGTGGTTTCACGTTTGCCAAATCAAGTGTAGTGGTTTATTCTCTGGGAGATAGGATTTTCGGGAGAAAAAGGCAC
>JBBMKD010000115.1:16460671-16478082 GCA_037834095.1 Argya squamiceps
GGAGCCTTGCCAGAGCCCCAATGTCCACATGTGAAGGCATGGAGAGAGAGAGAGACAGAAGGGGTGTGTGTCCCTTTTTCCCAGCTTGGGGGCTGGGCAGGAAAACACTGACCCAATGGGGAAGGGAAAGGGGTTGGGTTACATCAGGATGAACCAAGTACATGAGGGGTAGGAATGGGGGGGTGGAAGAAACATACCATTACAGACAAATAACAAAATACAAATACAAAAAACTTGAAATTCGCGCTGCTACAGGAATGTGCCTTCTCCAAAAATCTATGATGCTTAGGAAATGATCAGCAAGATCATGGAGCAAATCCTCATGGAGCCTATGACAGGGTACATAGGAAACAGAATAGTGTCTGCCGGCAATGTATTTCTCTAAGAGCATATCATGCCTGTCAGACTTGGTGGGTTTCTATGGATAGTATTGCTGATTAAGGAGAGAGTTACTGATGTCATCTAGCTGAACTTGATTGGTGTCTCCAAACTGGAGAGATATGGATTTGATGGGTGGACCATCCAGTAAGGAATGGACTGGATGATCACACTCGAAGAGGTACTGTCAGTGTCTGGGTGAAGATCAGTGATGAGTGGTGTTCTTCTGTGATCGGTATTGGAACCAGTATAATCTTTTCTGGGGACATGGACAGTGGGATTGAGTGTACAGTCAACAAAACTATGGATGACACCAGGCTTAGTAGTCTAGGTACTCCAGAGGGAAGGAATGCCAATCAGACATACCTCAACAGACTAGAGACGTGGGTCCATGTTAACCTTCAACACAAGGTTAACATGTGCAAGGTCAGGGCAGTCTCAAACACTGAGCAAACAGCCTGGCTCATTAGATTGAGAGTAGTTCTGCCAAGAAGGACCTGGGATAATTGTGAGTGAGAACCTGAATATGTCCTGGTAATCATGTGTGCTTGCAGATCAACCACATCCTGTGCTGGAGGTCAAGGGATACAATTTTACCCCTCTACACTGACCCTGTGAGACCTCACCGGGAGCACTGAGTCCCACCCTGGGGTCCCCAGCACAAAAAGACATGGACCTGCTTGAGTGAAGCAGATTTTTCTGCCTGGAGGAAGCCCACAAAAATTATCACAGAGTCCGGAGCATATTTGCTATGAAGAAAGACTGAGAGAGTTGGAGTTCAGTCTGGAGAAGAGAAGGCTCCAGTGATACCTTACAGCAGGCTTTCAGTGCTTTAAAGGGGTCTACAGAAAGGTGGCAATACCCTCTATCAAGGATTGTGGTTACAGGACAAAGGGCTTTAGTGTTAAACTGAAAAGGGTTAGATGTAAGATAAGACATTGGGAAGAAATTCTTTACACAGAGAATAGTGAAGAACTGGAACAGGTTTCCCAGGGAACCTGTGAATGAACTCCCCAGAGTTGATCAAAGCCAGGGTTGCAAGAGTCTGAGTAATCTAGTCTAGTGTCAGTATCCTTGTACAAAGCAGAGGGACTGGAGCTAGATGATTTTTAATTCTAATTAATTCCATTATTAATATAGCACTTTAGAAACGTTTGTCATCCTTAAAAAACATTTTTCACAAAACCATTTATTTCATTTTTTCAGTCACACATGTACCTTGTTAAAAATCAACAATCTCACTTACCAGACTAATTTATTAAAGGCAAGGTGCATTTTGGAATGAGCTTCTTTAATAATGCCATTTTTTTCTCTCTTTTTTTTCTCTTTGTATGTCAAGAGGAGGAGAAAAAAAAGATCAGGAAACAATAATCTACGTCTTTAATGAATGGATGTAACAGTAAATAAATAATAAATAAATAAAAATCCTTAAGATCTTGAGCATTTCACATAATAAATTGTCCCATTTACTCTGACCTTTTCTTACAAACACCTTAGTGTTTGTTACAGTTACTGAGATGCTTACATTTGTAATATTATTTTTTCCCTGCGTTCGGATAATTGTAAACTAGAGTATGTAAAAGCAGAGTACCTTGGCTTTCAAACATTTCATTTAAGGTAGTGACAGGGTAAGTTTCTGCTTTCTTATCCATTTAGTAATCTGTAATTATTTTCATTTTTCTTTCCTAGAGCAGATTAAAATTAATATCTCCAGTTAATAGCTTTGCAAACTTAACTGTGGCTATGAATCAATAATAGTGGATCATTATTTTCAAAGGACAAACTCAGATTTTTGAGTGTTTTTGCTTACAATGCAGTGCATTCAAAATTGTATTTTTTATTGTACATAGTTATACTTCCCTCCATCAGTCTGAAACCTTCCTTTTATTCATGCCTGTTAATTGGTTTGCAGTGCTGCAAAACCATAGCTTGGATTTGGAACAATCTTAAAGGCTGAAATTGGCTCACTTCTGAGTCCAATAAATCATGAAATTTTATTGAAATATCTATTTATATCTATGAGGTACCCTACAGATCCCCAGCTTTCTTTACACATTATTTAGTGAGTATACACAATGAACTTTGATAGGACTTATATAAATCTACATAAGGTTTTTTGAAGTGTATTCTAATTGGTCTTTGACCTGGCTGCAAGACAAGGTCAAACTGAAAGGTTTTTAAAAATACTAAAGTCCTAACAGATAGATGGCAGACATATCATTGTTAAGCAAATCACTCAAATATGCTACCACCTCTAAAACGACATCAGAGTTCATCAATACTCCTCAAAGTTATCCAAATTTTAAGCAGGCAGCTGAGTCCCCTGGATGTCAGTTCTTTGCTGGCACAAGCTGCTTTACTGAATCACATTTTCTTCTATTCCAGAAGTCACAGATTAATTACCATTTTAAATCATAAATAATTATTTATGTGATTTCATTACAAAACCCCAATGAAACCAAATAAGATAGCATCAAAATACCAGCAGCAGTACCTCACTTCATATTTTAGTAAACAATAAGGAAAGTTGAGGGTCATTTTATGTAGTAAAGCAAAATTCAGATTGTAATTTTCAAATGGTGACTCAAGATTTTGGGCTGCTTGTAAGGATCTGCTGCTAATACTGCTTATTACAGTACGTACACACACAAAAAGTCATATATAACAGTTAAAAACAAATTATAATCAGTAAATAATGTGATCACAGCATTCAATGGAGACTTGGAATATATTCTTTTGATTGCCAGACATACAATTTGTGGCATAATAAGATAGAATCTAAGTGGAAGCATCTCTCACATCTTCCATTTCTCACATTTAGTGGAAGAGATTTTACCCTCCTCATTCTCCAGCTGTCCTATGTAGTCTTAGAACTGGCTTTGAATAGCCTAAAGGCTTTTATCATGTGCTATGTTGTTATTGGAAAAGTCCTAAAAGTAGAGCCAAGAAGTAGCAATATTCAGCTTTTTTCCTCCATTCCTAAGGGATTGTTTTGTTTATAGTTGGTGATTTGGGCAATTCACTCTAAGGTATTTTAAACAGTGTTTCTAGTATGGAATATTTGTCTGGACAGTTTCTAAAGAAGAGATTCAGAAGCTCCTTTACAAGGTAATTCTTTCCAGTGGTCTTGGGTGCATCGATGGTGGGTATCAATGTGCTAGACTGAGAGATCGTCTGCTAAATTTCCTCCATTCTAAACATCAAAGTACTAACAGTGGTTGCTATCCTAGAAAAAATTCTGCTAACCTCTGATCTCTGCTGACACCTCTCATGTAGGTGAGTCAGCAAATAGACTTGGATTATGGCAGGAGAAAAAATTCAGTGTCAGCTAATTAGTATCCAACAGATATTCAGGTGGTACTGGAGGAGAATAAAAGGGCAGGAGCAGAAATAAAAAAGAATTCAGTTAATGTATAAGTCTGTTTCCTTCACGCTGTCAATGTCATCTAGACATTGTTTTTCTGGCATGTCATGGAAAGAAAAGAAAGTGATCTCCATCAGCTTCCAAAGGTCAGCAGGTCCTGTCCAAATGTTCAAGGCAAGTGTTGCTGGAACCTGTTTATTGGGAAGCAGAGAACAATTGCGTGACTACTCCATTAGCATATTTTTTAGGGGAAAAAAATCAAGTCAGATCCAGATCTCATCCAGCAAATTTCCACTATCATGCTCCTATGAGGAACACCACTTCCTCAGAAACACTGCTGGGGTAAAGACTTTGCTGAGGTTTTAATATCAACATGAATTAGGGTGGTATTTTCTTCTTGATATAGGTTTGATTCTTGGTTTTCTTTACCCCTAGGAACTGAAATCACTACTTTAATCTTAACTCAGGTTTTGGTTGCTACACTGTGATGAAAACTATCAGACCCAAGGTCTGGTAAAAGAGCATATATGTTCCTTCATTTTACCACAGAGATTTAATTCTATACTGGTCTGAAAAAAGCAACTTTATAATCAGATTTTCATGACAGCCATTCTGTGGCAGACCTGTTACACTTAATTCATGTTTCTTTTCTTACAGACTGGAAAACATACTCAAATATGTTCTTTAGAATAAACTTCAGTTTCTGGTGCCAGAAGGCTCTCTTACTAAATAGAAAATTCTGTATCAGCCTTCCTAAAGTCAACAAAGTGCTGCCTTAAGTCTTAAAAGCAGTAGATTTCTTAAAAGTGACTTGTGCAGTCAATATGTGAAATGAAAAATATTATTTAATCTTGTCCAATTTTTACATTACTCTTCATTTTCCCAGGTAACTACAAAGCTGAAACACTTTTCTGTAAAACACTTCCTTATAAAATGATCTGTTTTGTCTGTCCGTCATTGAGAAGAAATACATTTTCATTGCCTTAGAATCAGAATATGCATCCTTCATTTTCTCTTAACTCAGCCACTGGAACTCTAATGATCAAAGTAATTTCAGAAGGTACTCTCTATTGTGAAAGCCATCTCATTCACATGTGAGGGATGAGTTCTTTTTCTCCACTAAGAGAGCAGCAATAATTTCCATATCTGTTTTCTCCACTCAAATAATGCTGTGTCTTTCATGTCCCTCTTCAATTTTTTAAACTGTTGTAGTTTTACAACTTTTGAAGACTTTTTAATAATAATTTTATATTCTGATGCCAGGAACCCCAGGACAATCACACTCCACTTCTGCTTTCATCTACTTTGATTGTACACAATCCTGACTTCTAGAAGGAAACTGCAAAATACATGCTTTCCTCTGTGAAGTGGGTGCAGCACATTAGAAATAACAATAAACTATGCTGGAAACAATATTTATTTAACATCTTATCAACTATTCATCTAAACAAATGGAACTGCCCTTGGATATTCTTCATGTTTGTCTTCTGTATACAGCATTCAGTCGTTTGTAGTTAGATGTGTTAAAGAGAAGCAAGTTATTAGTAAATTTAGTTACCGATATGTGCTGTCACACATAAGGCAGGCATACTCATGGATAACTTTAGAAACCTGGGCAACTAAATTAAGGCTTGACCGTCCTAATTTTGAACCAATGAAACTTACCTTCCTCAAGATGGCAGCTGAAGCAGGCAGGATGCTGAGCCAATACTGTGTTAAACAGTAGAGAGAAGAGCAAATACTGGAGACAGGATATGTGAATTTCTGGGTTTTGGGTTGGGAATGGGAAAGGGAGCCATCTCCAGCCATTTAGGCTATATCACCTTTTTTCTCTCCAGGAAAAAAATGTTATCCAGGCTTGATTTTTTTCTTTTTTTTTTTCTTTTTCTTGTCCGTAGCAATTAGAGGGAGTCTGTGCTACTACTCCCCCCTAGTGGCAATTTGAGCAGTTAAATCTTTCTTACCTTGCTGGAAACATGGTGAAGTGCATCTCAGGTTTTCTTACTAAGATTATCGTCAGCCCTCTTGAAATAACTCTGTCGTGTTCAAAATATTTTCAAGATTCAAAAAGCTGCTGGTTACATCCACCATGGAATATTTTTCTTCTTTAATGCCAAGAGTGTCTATGAATAAGTTTTTACATGCCTTAGATGGCCATATAGAGAAGACAATTTATTTTTCCTCAGCAAAGGCCACGGCTATACATATTGCAACCTTTGTATTGCATCTTACTTGTTGTCTAAAAAATGTCTTTTGTATTTTAAATTCCTTTTGCATCTTGTGTTCTATGGCATCTCAAGAGGCCTAAAGTGCGATCCTGTAAGTGCAACAAATAAAGAGATCTACAAATGTAAATATTTTCACAGTAAGGAGCATGTGATTGCAATCTCAAAGGATGTGCAATGGTAATACTAATCGATAGAATGTATTTACAGAAATTAGTGCCACTAAAAATGTGTCTGTAAGAATAGAATTGGCTGTGCAAATTTGTCAGCGGACAATAGATTTCTAAGTAGTTTTAAAATAAAGCTATTTTTTCCTTACCCTCTAGAGCTGTGTATTCAAAAAACATAGTAAACACTCCAGATCGTTTAGCAGATACCTTGACAGTTTTCTTCTCCTCTCCTTACCTCAGTGCAAAGTTAAAACTAGAGGTAGCAGAACAAAAAATAAGGTAATACAGAAATTGTCTATCATTATTGTTTGCATTCATATTTAGATTATTTTTATGATAATGACCAAGATATCTATTCTTTTCACCATGTTTGCTTGACAGTATGCACATCCAAACACCAGTTAGGAGTCCTTGTATGATCATTCCTCTAGCACTAATTTTGAACCTAGTTTTTTTTTCCAGTATTTCATTATCTGCTGCTCTTCTCTGTTGAGCACTCCACCACACAGTATTTTATGTGAAGAAGAAAAAAAAAATTAAAACAGTACAATTACCTCTACTCACTCACTTAACTTTAGTGAGAACATGTTTTTTCCTCTTTAACAGTTTTAATGAGGCTCTCTTTTGTTAGATATGATTCTGCAATGGCTGCTGTCTAAGCTACAATCATCCATTATTTTCATTATCTTTAAAATGTTTGGCTCCAAAGAAAAATAACAAATCAGAACATACATAAAGATAAGATTTAGTAGCCATGAGTTGCTTGTTTGGGTTTTTTTAAGGTCAAATTCTAGTAGCACATTTTGAGGACAATTTTTTCTACACTTGACTATGTAGCAGTGTTACAGCTAATTTTTTTTTTTTAAATCAGATGCCATAACCTAGTAGATAGTTTCTGCAATATTGAAAACATCAGTCCTTGGGCCAGGTTCAGGTATAACTTGCATGCAATAGATTTAAATAGAATGACATGGTCTATTTTGTTACTATTTTTCAACTGAGACAATGTTGGATGGAAAAAAATATTATTTTTATTCAAGATAAGAGCCTACCTACATTCTTGGTAAAGGTTCGTTTTGTTTTTCGGGTAGTAATTGTTATGTTGTAAACTAGATAAAATGACTGTGTCAAAGAGTATAGAGATGCTTGCTTAAAGAGTATAGAGATGAATTTTGTTAAATAGGTACTGAAAACAAATATTGAGCCATCTACAAATGCTCTTCTAGGCTTGCACAAACTGAACTTAGATCTACATCACAGAAAACATATAAACTTTATTTTCAATTTATATTTACTCTTCATGAAATTCGGAAAGAAAATATAACTAATCCAAATTTTCACAGGTGAAAAATCCCTTGTTAGTAACTGAAGGCTCTCCATAGGCTGTAAAATGTGTCTAAGAATGTATCTGAAGTATAAATTCATTATCATAAATATAGATAGCTCTTTCATAGGTATATGCATTATATATATATATATAAAATGTATATACCTGTGAAATATATATCTCTCTGTGTGTATATGTGTATGTATATGCCTACATAACATAGGATGTTTGAACACCTCAAAGAGTACCTTTGGCTGTTTTTCCTGTTCAAGTAAGAGAATTAATCTCCTCTACTAAGTTAGTGGCTTTGTTGGCTGGCAAATGAGAAGGACAGCAGAGTCCCACTCCTCCAAAATTAAAACTTTCTAGCTGTAAATTTAATTTACAATTTCCCCACACCCAGCTTTCAAAAAATATACTACTACTACTACTACTACTACTAATAATAATAATAATACAAATAAACAAATAAGTAAAAAAAAAAGAGATAGACAAATAAGGCCTTTCTCGTGTGTTTTTGAAATTACACTGAAGATAATATTGCCAAAACTATTTTCAGTCTTCAACACCGTAATCACAGAGCAGGAGTATCACTCCTATGTGTCTTACTTACCAGAAATAGAAAATAGACAACCCAGTACCACAAGGTCTCAACATAATCAAAGATGTAACAACTAGAGGATACCTTATCCCTAAAATTCTTCCATGAAGAATATGAAGGATATCTTACTCCTAAAATTTTTCCATGATATTTAAAAACCACACCATGCCATGGAGTGCACTCCATGCTACAAGCAATTTAGCTACAAGAGAAAATCAGAGTATACATAGGAGATGTTACTTCAACCCTTGTATTTATGGTGATTATAGTAGTCAGCTGTGCATTAGTTATCAGTGGCTTTCAATAAAAATCACTAAGTAATCAGAGACCTATAACAATTTAAAATGGTGGCAAAGTGAATCAAATTTCAGCCTAGGATACGAGAAACTACTGAGAATTTAGGACAATTAGACACGTTTAGATTCTGAGACAAATTAATTTTATTCTTTACTATTTATGAGAGTTTACTAAAATACTCTAAATCATAGTGGTTTTCACCACAATCTTGTAAAAGATGAGTTACCAGCTAAAGAAAGTGTTGTATAACACTGTCTTTAATGGAGGGACTACAGCAAGCTGTATATCAGCATAAGTTAAAGAAACAATAGCTACTAAGGCAGAGATATCAGTTGACTTTTCCTCGTGCCCACCAAGCACTCTATCACTGACCCTCCTCAACTGCACAAGGAAGAGAAAATAGAGCAAAATTCTTATGGGTCAAGATAAGGACAGGGAGAGATCACTCACCAATTACTGCGCAGTGCTGAGGGGTGAGGGCACCATGGGTGGCAGACTTCTCCAGGACACATCTGCCTGCTCACTTTTGGGCTCCTCCAGAGGCTGCAGGTGGATCTCTGCTTCCCTGCAGTCCTTCCTGATCTTCAGGGTCACAGGTGCCTTACCATGGCCTTCACCAGTGCTTGCAGAGGAATCTCAGTTCTAGCACCTGGGGCGCCTCCCACCCCTCGTTCTTCACTGACCTTGATGGCCACAAGACAGCTTTTTTCCCATATTCTCACTTGTCTCCTGGATGCTTTTTCTGAAATATGTTATTACAGAGACACTGCCACAACTGGCTCAGCTTTGGCCAGCAGTGGATCTGCCTGAAGCTGGCTGGCACTGATTTAATCTAACTTCAAGGCAACCTCTGACATCTATCAGAAGTCTCCCTGTATTGACTCCCTGATACCAGAACTGTGTAGGCAAACACAATACAGAAAAAACCTAAAAATCTAAACATGAGTTTATGCAGAATTTGAAATGTTCTTGAAAAAGTATGCGTAATATTTTTTTATGTCAGATTCAACTAAATAAAAGGTCTTTTGGATGGAGATAATTTAGGATGAGTTTTACACCCTTTTATTTAACAGGGTTTTTTATGAAGGACCCTCTAGATAAACTTGCCCTAAGGTAGACACAAGAATTAAATACCTCCGTAATTTCACAAATGGTTATTACATCTACTAGGAAGAAACTAAGTTGCTAAGGAGGATTAAAATTGATGTGCTTTTATAAATTTGAGAAATTCTCTGAGAAAATAAAATGGGTGAACATATGTGGGGTTTTTTATAATGATAAATGCAGATCAGGATCTTCGGAAAAGGTTGGGAGAAAAACAGACCATAAGAGTTTTGCAAAAAGCTGTATAGAAAATATAAAAGAATAAATCATCAGTGTAGACCATGCTACAGGGAAAAGGGACAAAACAAACCTCAAACAAACCTAGCTAAAATAGTTTGTGTGTACTAAAGGAAAACATACCTGCAGCATGGATAGCATGCTGCTTAAAAAGCTCTGCCCTCCAAAGAAGACATAACAGTGAAGGCAACCCAGTGAAGAGAAATGAGAATGATCAGAGGATCACAAAAAACTACATGAGGTTAAAAAAAAAATAGATTTGATCTTCAAGACTAAAGTGAAGATTAACTTTCAACTAAATAACTTCAGATTTACTTTGCTAGATACTGACAAAACCTGATCTTTTAAGATTTTTGCAATGCAAATTGGTCAATACTAAGACAAGCCTAATTTCCATCTGCTGCTACTGACAAAGTGTCAAGACCTTTAATAGAATGCAGTTATGAATAAAGAAAATATGTTTGAAGAAAGAATTCATTTTAATTGAAAAGGAAATTGCTTTGAAGTACTAACTGTGATATTTCCTTCACTTTTTAGGGTAAGTAAATAGTCCTTACAAGTACCTAGTGGCCCAAAGCATTGGACTCTTATTTGAGTTCTCCTTAAACACAGTTAAATGAAAACCCTCTGTTTCTTTTAATTTCCAGTATATTTTTCTGTTTTCAGTTTGCTGGGAAGCTTTAATATTTCTCCTGTCCAGACTCCTGTCATGCCCAGGTTAGATGGTAGGTCAGTACCTCTGAGTCTCTGTGCCAAAGTTACGCAAAAATTCCAGCTGGTACAGATGGTATCTATGACCTTCTCCATTTCCAGCAATCATAAATATATGAGGCTCTATTCTCTTCAATTAAGATCAGCTTTTTTCACCAATACAAGGGCTAATTTTGAAATTAATTCATTAATCACTGATTCTAGTTACTTTAGGATGAAACTCTGACTTCTAAACTACTTCAACTGGTGCATTTTTTCCCCTCTGAGACAGTACAAGTCACTGATAGAAAAAGACACATGTAACAGACCCAGGTGGAAGATTTTCCAAGAAGTTTACACCTAAGAGGGGGGAAAAAGACTCTAAGAGATAGGCAGGAAAGATTGTCTAACTATAGGTAACTATGTGCATGTCTTCTCTTTTGTTTCTTCCCCAAATTCCCTGACATAAATAAGGACATTAAGAAGCAGAGGAAAGTGAGGGTGTAACTATGGAGAGACTTTATTTCTTGTATGAAATTCTTGTGTAAAGGACAATCTGCTGGGCAGTAGATGCTAGATGGAATTCCCTTTGTTTCTTGAGCTTTACAGTAAATGCTAGGCACAGGATCTCTGATGAACTAGATTATAATCTCCACACATCTACTGTGCCATTTTAAATCCTCCATTTAGCAGCATGATCCACTGTACAAACTGCATGTGTAACAGGGACAAAGAACAGGTACTTTGGTAAATTGAATTCATAGCCAGAAAAAAAAAAGAAAGGAATGGAGCAATAAATTGTGCATTTCATTCATATTCCTTGAATGTCACACCAAAAGTAAAAGAAAACTTTTAATTAAAACTCCTAATTTCCTTTTGCTGACAACATGCATTGTTCAAAAAATATAATAACCTTCATTGTGTGATTACAGCCATTCACCTTACTTCTTGCACCTAATACTGCAAAGCAGGAACAACAAACTAAACCTGCTGTGTGTATTTTATTTTTTCTGTAGTGCTGACGATAAAATCAGTAAACTAAGTTTTTCTCAGGCATAAAATGTGTCCATGTTATTGTGAAGAAACTGAGTAAAGTTGGGGTAGTTCCATGGTAACTGAGAGCAGAATTTACTTTTCTGTCTTTCCAGTCCGTAGAAATAATATTCCAAGGGGGATCAAATTTATGACAATAGAATGGCAGTCATGACAGTCTGGCAGCTTTTCCGTTTGTTTGTTGTTCTGAGTCATTGCTCTGTAGACTCCTCAAGTCCAGAGGGAAAAATAGAATATGCTTTAATGGTTTCTTTCCCTCTGCACCCCAGTATTTTAAGAGAAATTTTAAAATTATTTTTAAAAATTTTCAAGCTAGCTGAAACAGCTGATCTTCACTTTTAAACATGGCATGTGTAAGCATCATGTTTGGTGAGATGAACAAATAAACCCATTTATTTTTATTTTTAAAAATATTTAACAAAAAACATGAATATAACAAAATTTTTATTGGGAAGAATTCTAGAAATGGGAGGTTGATGTTGTGTAAGGGGATGGTATCTGAGGCTAAAGTAATATTCTGTTTCCATAGTTCATTCAGCATATATGGGTTATTTTCAACAGGAAAAGGTTCATAGTTGATTTTGCTTAATAGTGCAAGGATTTGTGTCATTGGGGCAATATCCCTATTTCTGGAAACTGGTAAAGGTGATTGACCTTCCTTTCTTAGGTTCTTTTGTGATATTTCAGAACAGATTTGATAAGGGAACAGTTAATATGCTATTGACTGAAATTAGATTAGAGGTCTGCAGGAGAAGAGATTTGGATAGAACCTTGATCAGAAGAAGACTAAAAGTGATCAACTTTTGTAGGAAAGGCCTATGTTATCTATTCTTGATGTTGTTATATGAAAGTATATAATTTCTTCTGATTTAAGGTTTCTGTAGCCAAGTCACAAGGAGGTAACAGGTTACAGTGCTAAAGAGGTCCATTTAGGGATATAACATATGACTCACTAGCTTCATGACGGAAATTCAGAAATTTTGTCCATAAAGGCTAAATATCTCCAGTGTGTCTACGTCTCTGCCACATTCTGTTTGCTCTGTTTCCCACTGCATTCATATGTTGTAACTTAGTTGTCCCATACAAGAAACCATGGGTGACCTGGGTGACCAGCACACATATTTGAGATTTGCAACAATACTCCTTTGCTATGGTTTTGGTCCATGCTAGGCAATGCTGTAGACTGTTTTTGAGGACTATATAGGTTGGATGCCACACCAACTACATTCTCACAATCTGCAAATGACATCACACTGGTGTGGGGGGAGGAAGGATTTTAATAATGTTGCAACAGATAATGCTATTGGTGTGTACAGAGAGCAGATCCAACTGTCACCATAATGCTTCTTCAGTTTAGTTTGAGAGGTAACAACTTCATTTTATCCAGATATAACCCTGTGCAAATTAGCATACAGATCACATGACTGAACAGGAGATGTGAAAACAAAATAAGAAGATATTTGACAGCGTTGAATGCATCTCAGAAGGATATTTGTGCTTAGAATGATGTTCACTGCCTTCACTGGGCATATTTAGACATGTCCTAAAGAGGGTATTGGAAGTCTGATCATATGAATCTATAAAAGACCAGACTGACATGCTAACAGCAATTTTTAGGGACTGTAGCACCAAAATTTTTGTTAAAGGTGCATAAGTGGCATTCACTTCTCTAGGACATTTCAGAAATGAGAGGTAAGCCAGAAAGAAAATCTAACTGTGATTCAGACAGGAGTTTCTGTCCATATTAAAAAATACTCTGATCACTTAAGATGACAGCCATATAAATTATTTACCTTCAGAAATTAAGTTTTCAATCATTTCAGTCATTATGATTGCTAAATTAGAAGCTGTTTCCTGACACACTTGTTCCTTCATTTTAAGTGTAATTACCTGAGAACCCTAAGTAATCAAAAAGAATTTGAGCAATTTTCTCCATTATTTCAGGGAGTTAAAATCCCTCTTTAAGACAAAACTCTGTAACTACACTAGGATATAAAGAGGGTCCATATTCTAGCATTTTCTGTTATGTAATGTCTCTATAAAGAAAATTAGGACTGACCAGGACAAGAAAAGACTTTCCTCTAGCCTAGTAATAAACCACTTATTTTAAAAAAAAAGCAAAAAAAAAAGCAAAGAAAAAAAAAAAAAAAAGGAAAAAAAAAAAAAAAGCACTATCTCTTCTCTGCACTTTCAGATATTTTTATTTTACTCAATGGCAATTTATCTTAAAATATGCTAGGATGGATATCGTAGTGAACCTGCATGAAGACTGCTCAGATAATTCTGATAGGCTCATTTCTAGATTGTGGCCTTGTTTTTGTATAAATGCAAGAGTGGTGTTTATTTTAGCCAGGAGAGTAGCAGATCTACACAGGAAGAAATGCAGATCTAGGCCCATAGCCAAAGTACAGCACCTTACATTCATATATCTCTTTATGAACTGCAGTTCATTTATGGATAAATCCCTGTTAATGAGATAATCCTAATACTTGCACCAGATGTGTTTCTATGATATAAGAAATTATCTTATACAAGGAAGTCCTGGCATGATATTTATTTTGTTTTATAGATACTCTTATTTTTTAAGTAGTATACATTTGCTTATCTGTCACAGTCCTAAAGATTATGGCTCTGTTATAGAATTTTTCCTGTTTATGTATCTCACTGCTGGAGAAACTTTAATTAAGGAGACATCTAAATTCTTGAAAATAAATTGAATCTCTGTAGTATGCGTATATTTGAATTCTCTATTGTATTTTCTCAATACATAAAATATTTAACATACAAAAAAACACTAAAAGAAGGTGAAAGGAGTGAATGGACCTGAGACATTCTACCTAGACAGAAAATTCGAATTCAAGTCATGCTTTTCTCCAAATTCATAAGAAAGAGTTAAACCCTGTATTTTTTTCTTTTACCTGTTCGGGACAATTGCATGTCCATACGTATGACCAAAAGCAGAGAAGAATAGTATTTTCAGATGCCTCTTCAGCTGACAACACAGCACCTTCTCTCTATTTCATTACTTAGTGTGGCTGTGTTCCAAGTAGGATTTGCACACACCATATTTCAATCCAAAAATATATGAAGCTCAATTATGATTTATTACCAAAAGCTAGCTGAGAAATGTTTAATGCACATTAAGTGCAACTGTGGAATATAATGAAAATTCCAACAGGAACCTAATATAAATCATGTTTTTGGAAGCAAAACTGATTGGCTGATACTGACATAATAATCAAAGCAAATGTTTGTTAGGAAGAAAAATAAGCAGACTTATGTTGTCCCTTTATAATTACATCGTTAGCACAATGGGTTGCATTTTGTAACAGTCTACTAAAGTCTATTGGATAAAACATTGAAAGCTTTTATAATACAAATTTCCAGTTGAATGATCTCTTGCTGATTAACTATTTCCACTCAGAGGTCCATATTGAAATTCTATGTTTTCTATTACTTACTTTATAGAGAATTTTTATAGGCTTATATAAAGTGGCTCGTTTGTGGGGAATGCTTTCTCCGGCTAGCTGATTCCCTGAGCCAATTTATAGCAGTTTGTGAGTTCTCCAGGTGGCTCTCTGAAGTGTGGATTCAAGGCTTGGAAGAACGAAGCGTGCTCTCCCTCTTGGGTTAACAAGGATGTTTATTGAGGTGCAGTTCCATGAGGCCGGGGCCTTGCCAGAGCTCCTGTGTCCACACGTGGAGGCAAGTGGCAAGAGTGAGAGAGAAAGTGAGAGAGAAAGCCTTGTGCATTCCCTTTTTCCTCAGGTCTGGGCGGGGAAAACACTCGGCCCAATGGGGAAGGGAAAGGGGTGGGGTTACATCAGGATGAACCACGTACATCAGGGATAGGAATGGAGGGGGGGAGAAGGACTACACCATTACAGACAAATAACAAAATACAAATGCCAAAACCCTGAAATTTGCACTTATATATTTCTTTAAGTTTTCTTTTGTTTTTATTTGTCCTTTTTTATTTCTTTTCTCTTTCTTAAGTAATTTAAGTATTATGTAATAGCAAGACATGTCAGCAAAATTTGAGCACTATCGCCTAGTTTTTTCAATTTGTGGTGCAACAGAATGACCTACTTTCCTTTGAAAAGGTGTTGGTGGAAATTTTTTCAAGTAAAGCATCATGCCAGCAATAAATAACCAGATTATTTATGGTGATGAAATTAAATCCACATCTACTATGTGAAGTTTAGTTTTTCTAACTATGCAGGGCTGCTTTATACAGTGGAGTGGCAATCTCCAGTGACTATAAACTCTTAGAAGTTTCATATACACCCCAAACCACAGCTAAGAGAATTCAACCACTGAAGATCTGGCTGTAAAGAAAAAGGGAATGATTTATTCCTTAATACTAAGATTATATAGGTCATGAAGAATTACCTTAGCTGGTGAAAAAGTTGTTCATGCATTTCCAGGATCACTAGTCTTCCATATAACTCAGAAACCAAAACAAGAACCATTCAAAACAGAAATATAGACATACCAAATTGAAGAATGAAATAACATTGTTACTTTTTAGAAGAGGTTTGAATCTGTGATCAAAAATGCATACTATTCTCTAACAGACTTTTTTTTTAAATCAAGCTACTACATATTGGTGATGTGCTTTATTAGTCTCATCCATTCTTTCAGGAAAAAGGTTTTAATTTCACCTGCTTTCTAGCTGAACTTTACATAAATTGCTGAAAATTAGTCAGAGATGTCCTTATAAACGGTATAATAGGAGTTTAATATGTCAATGAGAAGGAAAACATTTGGTATTTTTCTATGAATAATTCTGTCCTTCACAGTTGTGATTATTCCTCTGCTTCTTTTCTCACTGTCCTTGTTCAGCTGCTGCACATTTCACCCCTGTACTATGTTTAATCTGAGTAGTTACTGCTACGTCATTTCTTCTATACCAGAATTGTGTCATATATGGACTCTTAAGAATGCAAAACATGTTTGCAGAAAATCTAAAAACTACATAGGGGAAAACGTTTTGCAAGAATTTCTTTTGTTTCACTCTAATTTTTTTATAAATACAGCATTTACAAATATGTAAATGATTTGATGCTGTTAGGGGAAGGTGCAGCATGTGATTTGCTTAGTAACACTAAAAATCAAATCACTCATATATAAGAAATGGGACTCTAGATGTCAAATTTCAATCTGATGAGCTAAGAATAGAGTATCAAGTGTATCTGCATAGGAATTCAGGCTAGACTCTGCATTTCGATTTATTCAAAGGATTTTGTTCATGTATTTGAAGTGTTGTGTAAAATGTGGGGGTTTTCATTCCAGGAATACAACAAAAGGCCGAGAAATGTTGCCATAAGTGACAGTCAGCATAACAGTTTTTTTCCCTCTTAACGGTTTTACAGAATCCAGGATACCTTACACTAACTTTAGACACCTCAGAAGAGCTCCATTTAGTGAGCATTTAGAAAAGCATTTAGAAAATGAATTTTGTTTATTTCAGTCAAGTCATGCGAAACTCAGATTCCCTAGGCATTTTTGAAAGTGTAAGTATGTTTTGTTTCCATCAGCCTTTCCTCAGTGTTCCTCTTCTGTCTGTGTTATTGTTACCATGGAGACTGGAGGAACAACAGCACACAGAGTTTGAATATACAAGAATCACTACTTTCTTGCCAAGTAAACTTCTGTAATTTGCTCATCCCCTTTTCACCTCTAAAGTTGCAGTCTTTCAAGCTCCTGTTTCATTCTTCCATCTTCTTTCTCCATGTTTTTCCAATAGGAGGAGCACAAACATTCTTACTGCACTTTCTCTTCCTCTTTGTGAAACATTCATCCTCAGCTCTTTCAGCTCAAACCACAATTTTCAATGGGAACATCCTAAGACATTTGACTAAGCAATGATAATAAGAAAAGATGAAAGGGAAAGGGTGGGACAAGAGGAAGGAAGGAAGGAAGGAAGGAAGGAAGGAAGGAAGGAAGGAAGGAAGGAAGGAAG
>JBBMKD010000115.1:16488562-16499540 GCA_037834095.1 Argya squamiceps
GAGCACTGTCTGCCCGTGGGGGCAGCTCACGCTGCAGCAGGGGCGCTTTGGCTGCTGCTCGGGAGAGTGGAGCCACGGCAGGGAAGTTCACGGAGAGCTGTCTCCCATGGGAGGGACCCCACGGCCTCACAGGGGAAGAGCTCCTCTCCTGGAGCAGCGGGAGAAAATCTCGGTGATGAACTGAGCAAAACCCCCATGCCCTGTCTTGCCTGCACTGTCAGCGGGAAGGAGGGAGGGGTTGGAGGGAGAAGGAGTTTTAAGGGCTTATTTTACTTCTTATTATCCGCTTCTGATTTTGTTAGTAATAAATTCACTTTGCAACTTTAAGTCGTACCTGTTTTGCCCTTGAAGTGTTTTCTCCTGGTCCTTATCTCAACTCACGAATCTGTGAAAAACCCTTTGTTATTTTTTTTTTCTCTCTCCTCTTCCCAGCTTTGCCAGGGAAGGGTGAGTGAATGACTCTTGTGGGTGCCTGGCACTGGGGCAGTGGGGTTTTTTTGCTTGAGTTTTTTGCCTCTGCATTCTAGGTTTATGGCTTACATATAAATATAAGGAACAATATCTTAGTACTATTTGCTGTGAACTGTCTGTCTTCCACTTTTCTCAACTGAGAGTTTCTGTTGTTTTGAAGGACAATTATTGCTAAGATCTCTATATATACATTCGTTTGTTCCTGCCGAAGTTATTCAGGTATTTCAACATCTCATCACTAAATGAAACTCCAATACATTTTTGGTAAATTTAATTTTCTGCTACCTCGTTACTCTTGCCCAAGTGGTCTAACTCTTTTATCTACTTCATAGATGCAAGCCATTTTGGATGGCAAATTAGGTGCTCCTTGGATAGCTAAGCATTTATTATCTATCACTAAGTTTGCTTTACATGATTTTAGGTATCTGTGTGGAGTTGTAATTGTGTTTCAGAGACATCAATTGACTCCCTGAAGCTACACTTGAACTTGATGTATTTGTTTTTAAGCCCCTACCATATTTTCCTGATATCTACCGTAATTGAACTGTGATTGAAACTCATTGTAGCTTATACTTTCCTTGCACACAGATAAGCTCTAAAATGTGTGGCCAAGGCTTGTTCTGATTTTCAGATCATTTGCCACTGTACTTGAAAATTATGTCTAGAATCTGTTCTGTGAGAAGTATACCCTTGGTACACCAAGCACTGCCCTCTGGAACCTACCATAGGAAAATACATAGTTACTGTTGTTACTTTTTGTTTATGAAGTTGGGCTGAGTGAAACTTCTTGTTCCATTACCAGTGATGTAAAAACTTTGGACTTTCATTTTATAGCAAACTGAGTGGAGACTTTCACTCTGATTCTTTATTTTTCTTTTGTGTCCAGATAGTTTTTAGTTTCTTGACCAAGAATAATCTCACCAAATATGAAAAATTATTTATGGACACAATTTTACAAAATTAGTAAAATAAATGGAAGTAATTGATGCTGATTTTGCCAGGATTGTAGTTCTCAAAACTCTTTCAAACCAACTAAAAATATATTTATTTTTATTCTTATTATTAAACCAAATTAAAACTTTTGGCTTTAAATCTCAAAACCCTGCCTAAACCTAATCCTGACCCAGGTGTCTTTCTTGCCTTCTGATGAATTGTGAATGTGCTGCTTAAACCTGCCTTTTTTTTTTTTTTTTTTCTTAAGAAAGGATTTAAGATGAGATATGGAAACTGGTTTTCCCAAAGAATAACTCCATTTTTCAAGGATAATGCTGTTGGACTATGGTTAATAGCAAGTAATATTAAGACAATTATAATTGTAACAGGTGTTTCCAGGGATAACTATTAAGAGTGCCTTTGGTATTTCAAATGTATAACTGTATTTTAATCCAAATAAAGATCTTATCTGCAAATACATTTGTAAATAATGTTTATAATTTTTTCCATGTATGTTTCTAAATATACTCAAGTGTTTCAATGAAAATGCCTAGGATTTTGTGGCACATTTCTTTGCTGTGTGAGGGAACTGACATAACAGAACTGTCTGAGAATTACAAATTCAAGCACTTACGAAGCATACAAGATAACATTGTTTTTCTCCATAATTTTAATTGGTGGACTGTGATGTACAATTTCCTTTTTCAAGGCCCTTCATTAGTTAATACATTGTGCAGATTTCTTAAGCAATCAAGGATTTAATGCGTGTCCTAGTGTGCCTCAGCAACTTTATAATGTTTGCTGATACGTTGCATCCTCGGCTCAATAAAATAAAAAGAAGCTACCCAGTCTAATAAATAGGCAGAGTTTTTTGTTTGGTTGATTAATTTTCATTTGGGTGTTTCTTTTGCAGTTAAGGATGAAATAGAGTGAATTGAAATTATGCTTTTAATTACATCCAGCCTAATAAGAAGACAGCTAAAAACCTGAAAAAACCTGTTGATGTAGAAAATCTCTTTAGGGAACTATTTCCATCTTTGATGTATGTGCCTTGGGAAATTCAGAGAAGAAAAAACATCAAAAACATTTTTTGGAAATAAAAGTGTTATATAGAACCCCTAAACCATTATTGCAAACTGCATTGGCAATAACAGTCTAAATTTATTTCTCTATACAACTAAACCATTTGTAATTTTTACTTTGCTTTCCATCCGCATTATATTCAACCCTATTATATACATCTTTCTTTCTGGCACATCGTTTATAATATTCTTGACCTCCTTAAATGTGCATATATGAGTGTTGCCATTCATTCTCTAAGCAGTTAATGGTATTTTTACCATAAGAATTTACTGGTAACTTTCCTCCTCCAGTAGTCAAAATGTATACAAAGGTTAACTTATTGTAAAGTAAATGAATGCATTTAAGAGCTTATAAAAATACCTTACAGGAGAAAATGTGTTTGTTGTGAAGTTTTTATTATCAGAAGTTTCAAGAATTTGTATCCTGGATATAGCATGACTAGGCTTTAATTTGTTTTGAAGTAAATGTGTAGTTTTACAGTTCAATCAATTAAAGCATTACTGTGAATTCCATTTCAAGTAAAAGAAGTGCTTATAGGTATGTTATGCATCTGTGTTGTATATTATTTAGTTTAAAATTATAACAAATAATTTAATGATGGACAACATAAATTTTATAGTTACTGGAAAAATCATAAAAAATATAAACTAAACTAAATTATACTACAACTAAACTAAAAATAGATGGTTTTAAATAATTACAAAATGAAACATATGTGGGAAATGCAAGCAAAATAGTCTTTTTCTTAAGTGTGCTCTTGTCAATCTGTTTACAAATTCAAAGAGGCACTAGACCAATTCAATGAAAATGAGAGATCTTGTCCACAGTAGGTTGTAAATGTTTTTCTTGACTGTTGAGACTGATAAAGAAATATTAGTGAGGAGTGAGTTATTTGAGTTATTCTACATGAATCTTTTAAAGGAGAAAGTAAAACTGAATACAATTACTGATTAATATTAGAATTGTAGACAATTCCTGTAGAGAAAGACATAAAAGAGAACTTTTGCAAATAAAACTAATATAGCTTCTCTTCCTAATAACTGGCAACTGATACTTTGCAAAGTTTATATAAGATGGAGAAAATAAAGTCAAGGCTGATGGTTTATGTGATATCCTTCTTCTAACCCTACATGCAATTGAAAAGGCAATTCATAGCAAATCAAGGTCAGTGAGTCCTATGCTATATATGGAAACAGGTTTTGAAATTGAAAGTAATTGTCACACAGTGAATGTTGTCCTGGTAAATAAATATTTAATAGAAACTTTTCTGAGTGGTAAAATATTCATGGAGTGATGGCAGTATCTTTTTTATAGCTGCATTAATTAAAGCAGCAGAGGAAGAACACATATGTAGCACCTAATGTGCAATTCTCTCTCATACACATAAAATTGCAAAATGAAAAATGTAAGTTTCAGGGTGAGTACTTCATGCCTGTATCAACCCACATAAGTATAGAGTACACAGAGTTTTAGGCATTTCTTATTCCATTAGAGAAAATAGATATTTCTTTTCATGGCTACACTTTTTCTTATAATCAAAGTGTAAAATCATGATGTTTGTTTCATTTATATCCATATCTTCAGAGCAAAATCAACTTTTCTGTTTGTCTAGGATGTTTTATTGTAAAGTAATAATATTACTCTATCAGAACTCGGTAGACAGACATATTTTTCAACATT
This sequence comes from Argya squamiceps, assembly GCA_037834095.1. Lineage (NCBI taxonomy): Eukaryota > Metazoa > Chordata > Aves > Passeriformes > Leiothrichidae > Argya > Argya squamiceps. The sequence continues at coordinate 16,492,730 of JBBMKD010000115.1, forward strand.
CCTCTTTTAATTAACTTGCCTTACAAACAAAGGCTACTATATGAACACAGTTTATCCACAGTGTATATTTTCAGTTAGGAGGCAGATAATTATTGCTCACTGCAGAAATAATGTTAATCTACTTGCTCATGTAAAACAAACTTTAAATGTCATTTTACAGAGATAATAATTACACACCACTGTGCCGTCTTAAGATGCAGTAATTACACAGAGCAAATTCTCATTAACCCAAAGGTCAGAGGTGAGAGATGATCACAATTTCTTGCTAATACAAACTTAAATTGGTTTAAGCTAAATGTAATGATCTAATAATCATGAAAATGGGGACTGTAAAAACATAACAGGTATTGTGGCACATTTCCAAACAGAATCATGCAATCAATAAACATAAGAACAGTGTCACTTTCATAGCCCATTCTCTCTTCCTATTGAGTATTTGATCTTGTATAGTCCAGGAAGCAACATAGCACAAAGTAACTGTTATCCCTGTAACAGGATAAAGTTACCTTTTAAAATAAACTAGTGGCAGCTTTGGAACATTAAAATGTATTGCTTCAATTAAAAGAAATAACCTCAAAATAATCTTTGAACATTAAGAGAAAATTGCATTTTCAGTGCAAGTGGTGAAATAGCTCTAAACATATTTACTTCTCAACATCTAGGAGTTCATAGAATTCAGTAGAAAAAGAAAAGAAAGACTACAGTTGAGTAATTCTAAACTAGACACTAAAATAAGCTGTTCTTGAAGTTTCAAATATCCCTTTCAGTGCAATTAAATTAAGATCTCTTAAATCACTTGTTGAATTAACTTTATTTTTCCTTTCCCCCCCCACCCCTACTTTTTCTTGCTTAAATATGTAGATTTCATATATTTTCTGCTTATTTCAAATCAAGCATTTGACTCATGGACCTACATTCCTTGAGAAACAGCTTAGATTTGAATGGACATAGCAGAAAACAAATATTGACCAAAGGCAAAAGCAAAAAAATAAATGCTTCCTAGGAAAAAATGGTGTACAAATTTTCTTTCAATATATCAGACATAAAAGCATCAGACAAAACCTTTAGGATCTTTGTGTTCACTGAGTAATTATTCAAAAGGCAAATTCAGGGAAGGACGTTTTTAAGATTCATTTCTTAATAAATCTTAGCTATAGAGAAAGTAGTCATGTTAAACAGCATTTATTTTCTGCATAATTTAAGCAGTATTATAACAGAACTACTGAGTTTAAGTTGCATCTTTTCTATAAATCCTATGTATGTGCCAGAAAATTATTTCAGTGATAAATTAGGCAATAAATTAAGGAGGTACAATGCACCTAACAAATACATACAACACATACACATTGCTGTTCCTCTTTGCAACTTGCCATACATGTCACAGCATCCCCCACAGTAGAGGGGAGAGGAAGAGCAAAGCCTTTCTTTGAATTTAGGTGGCTGTTTTCTACCTTCAAGTGCAATGAGAAAATATGTCCTTAATTATATAGAAAACTGTTTCACTATGGGTAGCTGGGATCATCCCTAAGGGACTATGCCACCAAGCATGCAATGGCTTGCTTGAGTATCAACAAACTGCTTCTGCCACATCTGGTGGCAGCTCACACACAGGCACTGCTGTGTTTTCAGGCGCAGGCACGGCCTTTGTACGCTTTGTCTCACCTGCATTCCCAACGAGGGTGATAAATTACTTCTTAACATGGGTCATAATCATAAAAGCATGAACATGTGTTTTCAAAGTTTTCTGTATTGTATTCCCAGTTAAAATACAGTACAGTGTGACTTGATTATCTAATTCCAGGTAGGTGAATTACTCTCACTTCAATTCAGTCTTAAGACAAAATGATTTTTTGTGTTGAAGAGAAGTTTTAATTCTGATGCCATATAGGAGGCATTTCAAAACTTATAAAAAAGCTTGAATAAGTGGAATCTGACTGTCTGTTAGCTTTGGCAAAACATTTTTCTAGGAGCTGAAGTCTTCTTTAATCTTCTGTCTTTTAATTCTGGCACTTCTGAGGGGGCCTATTTTCTCATAGAACTCACTTACTTATTTGAGAATAACCCCTAAGGTTGAATAAAATAGTTGTCTATAACAAACACAGCAAAAATATCTTCAAATTCACAGAATTTATTCTCTTGATATGTGAGGAATATCTATGGTTTGAAAGTGCATTTCTGGGGGGGAGGGAGCAGTTTGCCCTTCCTCTGTAGGTGTCAGTTGTTTCAAGCTACATGCATGAAAAAATTTAGCAAGATGAATCAGCAAATCCAAATCCTTAGTATTACATCAGGTTGTCAGGTTTAGGAGCTGCAGGGGAAGATGACTAATGTGCTGCCCAAGACTATATAGATACATCTGATTGAGAGTTCTCATAAGATTTTGCATCAGGACATAGGTTTTGCACATACTTTTGTTCCCCATTACTTTGTAGGGGAGAAAAAGTTCCTTTTTGACAACAGTCGGTAAACAACCTCCTTTCCCATGCTTCTTCTAGTACTGTGTACATTGCCATAATTTATGAAAACATATTATAGACATAATTCATTTTCTTACCCTTATTACAGTTTTCTACTGGACATTTGAAACTCTCCTGCTTTGAAGTCAAGTCACTCATGTCACAAACGAGACATTATTTTAGGATAGGATCTCATATCTCATTTTTAATATGCTTTGAAATGGGCATCCAAGGTATGATTACCTCCTTGGAGATATAAGAAATGAGTGCAAATAATACAAATTAGGCCACAGGGGATGAGAAGTGTAAGCATTTAGAGAACACCTAAGAGCTGGAAAGGTTTATTTTTCCCAATGAGTATAATGCAGATAAATATATCTTCTAAAGGCAGTAGAAAACCATGTCTACTTAGTAGCCACTTGCATACTTGAAGATTAATTGTTCACAGTTTGATTTACCCTGGAGCTACACACTCTTCTTTTTGTTATAGGCTTTGATGTCTAAAGCAGCAAAAAAATGTGTAGACTTCTGCTATTTCATCAGCACTTTAATTCAGTGGATGTCCAAAATAGTCGAGACAAAAACAATGTGCAATGATCAAGGATGTCTGAATTAAACCCCAGAAATTTTAGCAAACATGGAAGTTATTATCCTGAAAGGAGAAGATGAATAGTATCAAAATAGAACAGAAAACAATGGCTGTCAGGCACAACTACAGGATATTTTAGATTGAAAATGTATCACTAGTTTGAAGACCAGAGTTTATCCTCTAAAGCAAAGAAAATGGACAATGTGCAAACCGAAATAAACAGATGAGACACATTTAGCAATATTGAAACTTCTCAGCAGCTTTTATCTCTTAACAATTTAAGAAGAAATACAATGGGAGAAGATTTATGATAATTAACTAAGAACCAATATATTAATAAAAATTGTTTGGAAAAAACACAATTATAAACTCTTCAAAAATCAACAAAGACAATGAAGAAAAATGTAAGGATCTTAACTTTTTGACAATTAACAAACTTTTCCCAGAGGAGTGACATCCAAAAGTCCAGAACTTATCTGGAAAAACAACTGAGGGTCTGTATCTACTACAGTGAAAAATATTTCTGCTAGTTCTGATATGTCAGATTCTGAATATATGGATTAAAATCTTTAATATAACAAACCATGAGTGTCCTCTTGCATTTTTTCTTGTGTGCTTCCAGTTTTCTCTTTAAAATTAATCATTCAGTAATAGAAATCTTGTGTTATTTGTAACTCAGTTTAGTTTCCCCACAAAAATAGTTGGAAATCTTCCTTTAAGATTTTATTTTGTCTTTTTTTTTGTTTGAACAGGAAAAGAAAAAAATGTTCTGTGTTTTGTTCTAACAAATAGAAGATGATATATATAATTTAATGTACTGCCCTAGCATCTACCACAAATTAGTGGATTTATATGTTAAATAATAATCCTTCCAGAACACATGGTTTAATTGAGTGCAGTATTCTTCCCTAAATTAAGAACTCAATAAGAGCTAAAAATGTAGCTCAGTGGATTATGAATGGGAACAATTAACGGGTAGCAGTTACTGTTTTACATTAGGTTAATTTTTTGCAATGTACAGTGTGTTCTCACTGATGATCTACCTCAACCACATTAACCAATACCAAATTAAATGTTGCATAAATAAAGAAATGCAAATATGAACTGTATTCAGAATCAAAGCTGCAACAAAACTTTAATAGATGATTAGGTGACACAATTTTTTCCCCCAAGTTCATGTATGCATACCTTTCACTTAGGTTATAGATTTTCTGATGGAGACCAGCAATTGTGCACTTTCATTATATGTGGATTTTCTTCCAGGTGGATAGAAACAGCAAATAAAAAGGAATTGGTAGTAGACAAAACAGAAAGTGTGGTGGTGCTTTCTGTTGGTTCACAGAAATAACCCAAAAGACAGATAGACAATGTAGCACTAAAATTTTGTAGTTCTGCCATACTTATAATCAGTACCTTGTCAAGTGCCTTATTATCACCACACTTGAGTAAATACTTACCTAGAAGTACAGCTGACATTAATTGGTTTGACGTTCAGTACCTGCTGTGTGGTGAACATGGAGCTAAGTCTGTCTCTGCAGAGTCCCGAGGTTGCTGTGCAGAGGATGTCAATTACCCACTTCTGCAATGCCCTCTACTGCATGTCATTCACAGTCACAAGAGGTTTCCCACAAGAATGCTGGGGTTTATCTCAAGCAGTGAATGATGGGGGTTTGTGTTTGTTCTCAAGTGTTGTATATCTATCTGATTTGCTTAAAGATCTAATAGAATAAGAATGGTGCTCATCAGAAAATTGGTTTGTTCAGCACCTATTCATGTTGTTAAACCTAAGTAACTTCTACCATTCCTGCTTATTTGTATAGTGATTGAGCAATCATAAAAAATAATTAGACCAAAACAATTGCAAAGTTTTGTAGTCCAGCTGCACTTAATGAAAATTGAAAGAGAAAAAATGAGAAGAAAACATATTTGTTTAATATACAAGCAGGTAAAAGTGAATTGTCCAAATCAAGCATATAACACAACAAGTTAACACCATCCAGTGGTTAGCCCCTGCTGGTCATATACATAACATTCTCAAAGGCCTTGTTCTGGTGATATCTTTTCCTTTCTGCCCTGAAAAATACGTGAAAACAGGACTAAAAAGTATATTTTTACTCATTTTTATAAAACAGGCATGTTTCTAGTTACAGGACAGCCTGACATTTCAGAAAAACGTGACGTAAAATAGGCAGACAGGTTACACATATGGTTGTAATTGCTACAATGTGTCAATACTATGAGACTTATGTTATGTTTTAGTATCTAATTCTCTCTTCCTTGAAATGGATTAGGTTACTCTTGGTCAAGAGCAACAGCAACTCATAGTAAACTCCAATTTCATTTTAAACCTGTCAGCCTGAATAATCTTTCATATGAAATAGTTGTTGGAAGTAGAGATGTTAGCATAATTTTTTTTCCACATATTTAAATAATGGAACCAATCAAAGACCAATTAGAAGAGATGTAAGGGCTCTTTTCTTATTTCTCTTGACAAAAACAATGAATAGCATCTGTACTGAGAAACCACTTTCATCAAAGTCCCATTTATTGTAGATGTACAGTGTTAGGTTTGTGCCCTGGTATTGCCAAAGATTCTGAATGTACTAAATATTAATTCCATGTTCTCACAAACTTCAGCAAAATTTTATTTCCCATTTGTCACTTAGTTTAGTCACAATTATCAACTGTGAATTGAAGTGACAACAGAAATGTTGGTGCAGTATAAGATTTTGTAAGTGGTTTTATTTTCTTTTGATGACAGGAAAATTATCTAGAGTGTATTTAAAAGACATTACTTGCTGTTTAGACCTTCTAAGCTTTAGTCTAAATATTTTCCAACACTCTCCAAGCACTGCAAGAATATGCCTGGTATTGCCCTTATTTTGCAGGATGATCAGGAGGTGTGTTTGTAATAAAGTATCTTGAAGTTCAGACTGTCTGGGCATAAGTGAAAATGGATTTAATTTCATTTTACTACATGCCAGGCTACCAACACAAATATCTCTATTTAATTTGCCGCACATTTCATTTTGTATATTTCAGTGACATCACAATTCTTTAACCCAATGCTATGGACTACTGGCCTGAAAAAAACCACAAAATATAAATCCAAACCAAACAGATCAAATAAAATAAAATTGTTAAAATCACAGAAAAAAATTGCAATAGTCATGGCAGATACTGACTATTTAGCTTATAAGCTCTCTGAGTTGTAGCTAAGCTTCAATTCTACAGCAAATTCCTGCTCATAGTACATAATTTTTATGTTTCTCTTTTACATTGTGGAGAGGGAAGGGAAGTTCTGGGAAGGGAAGTTCTGGGAAGGGAAGTTCCGGAAAGGGAAGGGAAGTTCCAGGAAGTTCCAGGAAAGGAAGTTCCAGGAAGTTCTGGGAAGTTCCGGGAAGTTCCGGGAAGGGAAGTTCCGGGAAGTTGAAGGAAGGGAAGTTTTGGGAAGGGAAGTTCCAGGAAGGGAAGGGAAGTTCCGGGAAGTTCTGAGAAGGGAAGTTCCGGGAAGGGAAGTTCCGAGAAGGGAAGTTCCAGGAAGGGAAGGGAAGTTCCAGGAAGGGAAGGGAAGTTCCGGGAAGGGAAGTTCTGGGAAGTTCTGGGAAGTTCCGGGAAGGGAAGGGAAGTTCTGGGAAGGGAAGTTCCGGGAAGGGAAGTTCCGGGAAGGGAAGGGAAGTTCCGGGAAGGGAAGTTCTGGGAAGTTATGGGAAGTTCCGGGAAGGGAAGGGAAGGGAAGGGAAGTTAAGGGAAGGGAAGGGCAGGG
>JBBMKD010000115.1:16499640-16523333 GCA_037834095.1 Argya squamiceps
AAAGAAAGAAAGAAAGAAAGAAAGAAAGAAAGAAAGAAAGAAAGAAAGAAAGAAAGAAAGAAAGAAAGAAAAAGAAATTTATAACAATGCCCCTTTTAGTAAATAGGACCTCTTCCATGCAAGTACATTGTATTCCATAGTGCCATTAGGCATTTGTCTGCGATTTGCCAGCCACTACTGTAGCATTATCCATGGGGCTTTTGTGACTGTTCCTAAAACTGCTTTGAAACATAAGTTGAAGTAATAGTGAATATTTCTCAGTTTTAGTGGAAACTACTTTAAATTTACCCAAATATGTATTTCAGACTGTTTTTACTGTGTGTGCCAGTGTTGCAGTGAGAGGGTCTACACCAGAAGAGTGTATGAGGATTGCAGGGTGGACATCAGTCTCCTTACAGACACATTTTCACTGGCTCATATGGTATGCGTCTAGCTTTGATGGCAGTACAACTGTCATTTTGCCACATATTAAATTATTATTTCAACAGATGAAGTATGTTTTTGTTAATTTGCCCTTTTAGATGATGCTGGATGTTTCCTAATGAATTCTTTCAAATTTTACACTTCAAAATTGCTCTGGCTTTCACTGTCATAATTCAGCTTGACTAGTCTGAGCCCACGTGTCAGGGATATTGCAGACATAATCCTATTAGTTGCATTTAACAAGAGGGATTGTGGTGAGTGGAATGATTTGCCCAGTGAGACTGAATTCATACTAATTAGCTACTGTTACTCTCCACTAGACAAGCTGTTTGCAAAAACAAGAGGTGAGTCTACATAATTTCCAATCTACATTGCAAGGGGGGCGCTACTCGATGATGCAGTATCTCACAACAGATGATATCTTGGTTTTTACTTCTGCTTTGTTACTTAGCTTGAAGGCTTCTTGAAGGCTATTTAAAATAGATATTCTATAAAGCTGTTTAAAGCTCTGATTTTAATAACTACAATCAATTAACATAATTTCACCTTCTGTGTACTTATTGTCTGTTTTTTATTTCTGTAGATTCTTTTTCCTTAGCTAGAGTGAAGCCTCAGGTTTTTCCTCTATGCAGGCTCTGAACATGTATCTTCTTCTGCCCTGTGCATCTTGATTTTTTACCAGCAATATTATGTCATTTACAAATAAGTAATTGGACCTAAGGGCAGAAGTTTGAGATTTACAGTTGAAAAACACTGAATGCAAAGTTATGAATTAGTGCATATATTTATTTAAACTAACAGAAAAATAAAGACATAAAGTGACTTCTTAAGTTGGTAAATATATTCATGTAAATACAAAATAATTTTTATACTCTTGAGGCAGGTGCAGGTGACTATCTGTTTACATACATATGTCACAAAGGTACAGATTCTGCAGTAACAAAGATAGGACAGCAGAAAATTATGAACACCTATAACTATTCCTTAAAATAGTATCCTACTGCTTTTGGCTTTTAATTTCAGTGGAAAATGTTCTCATCTAGTCAAGGGAAATTCTCCTTGGGTGGCAAATGTGGGATTAAACATTTTGATCTGTAGAATGTATGTACATGTCAAAATTCAACTCCTCAGATATGCTTATAACCAGGCCTGGATTTAATTTTGGGACCCTTGATGTACCATGCATTATAAAGAGGGTGCAGAAACTTAATACAATATCATGGATTTAAGCCAGAGGGCTTGCAAGTTAGGTGTTATGGAATCTATGCTAAAGGTGTGTAAGTCTTTCCCTGAACCTAACCTGAATAACTTTTCATTGTGTTGAAATTATTGCTGTGACAACTGATCTGTAGCAGTATCTTGCAAAAAATAATAGTACAAACATTCAGCACTGAGTAAAAGAATTCCTGTGAAACCATGTAAACATGCTGATAGGTTACATTGAGAATACATGCTGTGAGTTATTTCAAAAGTACCATTTATATCTTTGGTTTTTGTTTGCAAAATAGCACTAAGCTGAAGGTACTTTTGCTTCTTCTTATACTGATTTCCAAGATGCCTCTTTCATTTTTTTTTTTTTTTGAAGGAGCTTAACATACCATTTCTCAGGTTTCAGTCAGAGTGAAGTGCTGAAGCACAGACAGTAAATCAAATCTGTGATTGACCCCTTAATTTCTTGTTCTGGCTGATAGTTAGGTGACACACTGATTCTGAGTTTTGCTGCTGTCTATAAGACTTTCTTTCTCCATTACATGTTGGTGCATTTCTTTTCTTTGGATTTTCTTTTTCCTGACGATGGGGAGATGTTGCACAGCTTGTTGTTTTAAGAGTTTCTAGGTCCCACTGTCATCCTCATTCATCCTGGAAAGGATATTTTTGCTCATTTTTAGAATTAGAGTGGCTGTTTTCTTATTAAACACAGATTTTGAGAAACTTAGATCAGTTACTATGTATTACAAGAGGTAATCCTTTGATGTATCTCTCCACATAAACACAGCAGTATTAATTGTACCCCGTTAGCACAGTGATTACTAAATTATGGCACTTTTTTCAGTGTTCATAAACTGTTTAGTGGATGACTTTATTTCACTTTCATCTTTTCCTCTGAGTCCCACTATTCTGGATGAGATTTTTAAAAATTATATAATTTTAATTATTGGGGTTTTTTATTGCAAAATATATGTGTGTAGAAATGAAAACATTTCAAAGATAATCACCAGTTTTGATGCCTCTTCTATCTCAAAATAATAAAAACAACAACAACAACTCCTACCACCACCAGTTTTGATATGGATAAAATGTGTTTTTAACCTATTGAATAGTAATCAGAACTAAACCAACCTGGTTTGTCCAATATAAATGCTCCATCCATCCTTGTGTTTCAATTTAACATCAATGGATATTCTCACTCTATCTCTATGTTTTTTCTTGGCACTTGAGAGAAATTTGTAGAGCAGAACAACATTTGAGTCTCTTTGTTACAGTGACATCAATCCTCTCAAAGAGAACAATGACAGAGAACATTTGAAGTTACAAAAAATCATGTGCTTATACTTTTAAACTGCAGGGGTGGCATGCGTTTTCTTCACTAGTCAGCATTCTTACAGGTAATTGAGGCTACTCTTCAAGAGTTAGCATAATCCAGGACCCATTCCTGGGTGTTTGCACACAGTCCCTCTGCACTAAAAGCTTGGAGGGCTTTGATATTCTGCACGTTAACTACTATGTGCCAGTTGTCCTAAAGTCAGAGGACTCTTGCTGGACACCTTTAATTGTATTTTAACAGGTCAATAGTGTTACACAAATAATTCTGTTAGCACACAGACGTTTGTGTGCCTTATTTCAAGGTTTAGTGTTCAACATTTTTCTGAGTGAGGGCTCCTGAAAGCCAAACAATTTCTGACTCAAAATGATTTAAAATGTAATGTAAAGAAGAATATACAACCTGACCAAAAAAAACACCCAAAACATTAGCAGCATTGCAACTCTTTTTAAAAAAACGTAATATGAATCCCAAAATCAATAGGTAGTTTCTGGCTAAACAAAAGGTGAAGAGAATCATGTAGCAAACAGCATGATGCCACTGCTAATTGACATTTTCAGATAAGCTTTTGACCTTTCCATCAAAGACATTTAGAGTCCTTTTAACTGATTATGAGGTAATAAAAAATTGGGGAATTAAATAGTTCTTTTTCAAGGTACATATTCAGATATCTCTTTGATAGTCAGTATTCTGCTGGCAGTAATCTACTAGCAAAAAAGAGCTAAACAACCAACAGTTTATGAATGCTACTAAATCTAACATCCTTTCTGAGTGATATTATGTGTTTTAAAGCAGAACTAACCAAGAAATGCCCTAGTAAATATATTGAATCTAGTCTAAAAAAGATTCCTTTAAAGTTCTGATCTGTATGCATTTCTTTAAGCCTTTAAGGTAAATTTTTTATATCACTTACTTTCTGTGGCAAATAATTCTTTTAGTCCACTTATTTACTGCTGTCATGATAACTCTTTGACCAGTGTTTGTTCCTAAACTAAAATTATGCCATTAACCTATGAAAAGTAATTAAAATATGGTTGGCAGAACACACTTAAGGTCCACTTGTGCTTTTCCAGCCCAGGAAAGGAAAGTGCTGACAGAACTCTGCTTACATATACTTTAATATGAAAAGTTACTGCTTCAAGATAGGTTGCATGTATCTAGTGCTGGAAAGCACCAGATTACGTGGATTTCCTCTGAAGCAGTGGATGTGTTCATATTTACAGGAAAAAGTATCAGATCTTGTTTTCCAAGAGCTTCTCAGCCAAAGCTGACATAAAGTTAGTATGAGAAAGATCTTGTGCACTTTACTCTCAGAGTCACTGTCTTGGTGCAGAGTAATTATGATTAGAAAAATAGATCAGTGGATTTTAGTCCACATCATAATGGCATCTCTAGTGGCCGGGTAGATGTTTCTTCTAAGAAGATCCTTTTTTTTTTGCATGGAATTTGGATGTATCTTTTTGTTAGCAAGGGTTCTATATATTGATGGCTGATGCATGAGAGGGTTTTTGGAGATCGTTTTCAGTAGTATCATGTAACATTTCTAGAAAATGAGGATTGATTGATACATTCTAATACTAAAAGATGTGCATCTGCTAAATGCAGTTTTCTTACATGGGAAATATCTTTAATTCTTCCTGTAGTTAACTAGAAAAGAATAGATTCACATTTGCAATCTTCAGAGATTTAATTTAGGTATGGATGAGATGAGGCAGTGATATGTGAGGCACTTTTGGTCAAGATTTGTTGTCACCATAGCAGTCAAAATATTGAAGAAATTAAGAAAAATTAAAGGATTGTGTGTAAAATTAAAAGACTGTGTACAATATTAGTCATAGTTAAAAATATAGAAATACTTTTAGAAACCTCTGTTTTGCTAGCACTGAGCAAGAAAGGGAGGTTCAGCAGCTGACTTTGTTTTTTTTTCAGACAGATTGGGTAAAAACCCAAACTCACTGGTGTTATCTGATGGCAGCTGAATTTTCTTAACAAATTTTTAACTGCACCATTTCAAAGTGATATCCTGCAAAGGCCAGGAAGGCTCTTCAAAAACTCTTTGTACTTTTCCACTAAAAAACCTGCTCTTGTGTTGGCTCTTCTCCATGGGCCACTGGTCCTCACAAGCACAGGGTGCTGTGGTGGGCTGTCCACAAACGAGAGTTTCCTTCATGGCATCTTCACCTGCTCTGGTGTGGCATTCTCCCCAGGTCCAAGTGTGCGTATCAGCTCCATTGCAGTTCTCCATGTGCACAGGGGCAATCGGCTTCACCGCAAGCCTGCTGGGGAATCTGCTCTGATGCCTGGATCACCTGCTCCCCCACCTTCTTCACCACTATTGGTGTCTGTGAGGCTGCTTCTTAAATACTGTTTTCCTTATTCCTCTCTCATCCTCTGCTGTGTGGCATTTTTATGCTTTTTATAAAATACTGTCTCAGACCTCCCATCACCTTGGGTGGGTGTGTTGGAGTCCTCTGGAACTGTTTCTGGCACAGAGCTGCCCAAGCTTCTCCTCACAAAGGTGAACCCTGCAGTGCCGCATTGCCAGGACCTGAGCACTGTACATGGTAAAGCTAAATAAAGTGGTCTTCCAGTGAACAAGATACTGTCAAGAGAGATCACCTCTGGAAATGACATTAGTGAGCCTTTTTACAGTGAGTTTCAGTGTAGAAGTCAAGGACTGAGTGGGAATATTGATTTACCTATCTATCCTTGAACAGAGTCCTGCAGGTTCTTTTTGTTTATCCGTAAAAATTGTTGGTAAAACCGAGTACAGGCAAAGGCAATATCTGAGGCTTGCGTCGCCTCACTTTCTAGGGAAAAATTGGTCAATCAAGTTATTAGGGTTCTTCACATGAAAAGTCACATAAAGCACTAACATCTGTTAGATAATTATGTTATTCTCAAAGCAGACTTGCATCTTGTGCCTTCTGAGGGTGAAAATAAGCTGTTTCATGCTGAGGTTTCTCCCTGGGTGCAGCTTACCTGCTGAGGCTGCTTACTCCAGGCAACAGCAAGAGTTTGTGGGTCCCTCAGTCCTGCTAGCTGGAAGTGTGGTGAGGCTTTGGAATGAAGAGTGGACCTTTTCTTGTGGGTAGGAAGATGTTTATTGATGGAATTCCACGTGCAAAAAGGGCCAGGCTGGCCTGTCCTTCTCCCTTAAGTACCTCAGGACATAGCCTGAGGCCACAGGAGAATTCGGGCCAATAGGTGGGAAGGGGTTGGGTGTTCTGGAAGGGGACACTTGTCAGGACAATGGAAGGGGGCAGGTGCCTGAGCACCTAGCCGAATGAGGGATATGCTCTTTTCAAGTTACCAGGGTGATTGACAAGGGGGCTTCCCTCTGGGAGATGCCACCGGGGTCAGGGGATAGGGGAGGGGTTTAGAAAGGAACAAATTGGCATGATACAAATAAGATACACATAAAACTCTGAAAGGCTTAACCATGCACCACAACAGTTTGAAAGTTGGGCCTTTTATCCTAAGCCAGTCATCTTGCTGTAGGAAAAAGATTCAAGTGTCTTTCATTCTGTCACAGGGTAGAAATCCTACAGAGAGGTGACATGGCAGGTAGATGATTCATTTAGATTATATCCACTAACCTTTTGAGAACTAAAATCAGGTGAGGGAGAACTTGTACTGAATAGCCATTTGGAATAAGGCAGTTCCACAGAATCCATCAGTTGTCATGGTATTTAAGAACTCTGAGAGAAAGATATTTTCTGAAGACTGTGATAATGTTGAAAACTTGGATATAGTCCTTCTGGACCTCAGGTAGAGTCCCAGAGACTGTGACAAATGCCACTTCAAGTTTTGGTGTTTTTTAATGTGTGCAAGTCAGTATGGCATCTGGCTTCTTTCAGTTTTTCCAGTCATATTAGTGAAGTCGTGGATAAACTTCCTAATTTTTTCTACCACTTCAGCAAACAGAGAGTAATCAAAGTTATGCCTTTCCTGGGACAGATTAACATCAATATAAGCAACAACATCACTCCCCCCCTTCCCTCTCCCTTCTTCTTTTGAGCTTCTTTATTCTTTGACTGATTTTACAAACGTGACCTCACACTTGGTATGTAGAACATTTGTGGTTTGCATTGATGCAATGCAGACATCAGCATACAGCTGTAAGGCTTTTCAGGGGCATCATGGCTGGCATTCATGAAAATGTCACCAGTGTTTGATGCTGTGGCTTTGTATTTATAAAGATAGTGTCTTATGGTTGTCGCATTTCCTCATCTATCCCTGAATTCATTTCTGTAATAAAATGTTGATGGGTATTTTATTGAAATTTTCTGTCTACACAGACCGGCTATAAATACTTATGATTAATAATGGAAAAAAATACAGTTTCATCATTAAACTGCACTTTTGTGAGAGCTTTAAATGTGTAGAGTATTTAGTATGCCTTTGTGTGAAGCAGAGAGCACAAATAAACTAGATAAGGATTATATAATATATTTAGCACGTGATACTAAAGTGATTTTGAGCAATTTTTCATACTCTAGAGAGACTAAGATTCTTATAATGTAATTTAGATGTTTACAGGGTAAATTTTTATGATTCTTTCAATCACTTTATACCATGTACCACACACATAATGTGTGAGTATGTGTGAAAGTGTGTGTGAAAATAAGGTGGCAAATTCTCAATCTCTTATAGGGAGAACAATATAAATTAGTTTCCAGAGCAGAAAGTATCATAGAAGAGGAGAGTTTAATTAATTAATTAATTAATTAAAAGATTGATGATAGCTTTTACTCTGTAGACAAAACTATTGCAAAAATTTTTAGAATATCTACTGTTACAAAACCTTAGATTCAGAGCCTGAAAAAGAAATTGCAAAACCATATTTCTTTCTTATTTCAATAGTTCCAAAGTGTACCTAATAAAACATTTTAACAAAATCCTGGTTTCCTGATTTCTGTTATTAAACTGTTTGTAACACATTTTTTTTAGTTTTTTTATTTACACTCAGGGTCTAGTGGGGAGTGGGTGAGTGTCTGCATGATACTTAGTTGTTGGCTGGGGACAAGGATAAAATTAGTATTTAGTGAATGGGAAAAGTAATCTGCAATAGAAAAAATGGAAATATATTGAAAAAATTTAAAATATAATATTTTACACACAGACTCCACATTTTGTACCTTATTTTGTAAATAAAAACACACTTGTAACCCCAATCCCCCCTCTCTTCTGTCAAAGATTTTGACACAATCCTGTGATTATTAAAAATCACATTTATCATGTGATTTAAGCATTTCCATTTCTCATGAGAATATCTGAGCATTCTGTGATATTGCATAAATATTAAAGCAATACATTTCCAGGTATTTCCAGATAATCTTCTGCAGTTTTTTTTCTTAGTTTTTGTTTTTTAGATCCATCACAAGATTTCTGGTGCTAAGCAAAAAATACTTGGTTTTGTTTCCATATGGCTTCATGTAGCTTGTTAGCATGCATTCACCTCCTTGCAGTGCAAATATATGTGTACAGGAGAGGTATTAGAAAGTGTGAGTGTTGAAATCATGGTGAAGTTGTGATCTTCTAAGTCACACTGTTTTACAATTTTTTAATTGCATTTTAAGTAAAGGGGGAGAACACTGTTCAGATTTGAATTTCAATAAAAGTGAATAGCCTTATATTAAAAGCATTAAATCCAGTCTCAAATAATTGTGAGCTCAATGGAACAACTATTCCTTTCAGTGAAAGCCAACACTAAATTTAATTTTCCAATGCAAAAGAACTCTTGTTAATTAAATAAAGGGAACACTTGTCTTTAGAAGAACTAGGTGGTTTGTCTTAAATTATAATATAGACACATTAATAATTCCTAGAATACTGTGACATGCACTGGAATATGAATCCAATACACCCTGTCTTCTTAAGCCTTTTTCACTCTGTGCAGTATTTATAGCCCCTGCTGTGGGAAATGTGACTGCATTCAAACAAGACTTCTGAAAACAGTGCATTCATTGTCAGATAGAACCTTAACACAGAAAGCTGTGATGGGTAAGATGGGAACCATGAAAGAATGAGGTGCTGTAGAATGTCCTACAAAGTGAAGGAAATTGATAAAAGGCAAAATAATTAGCATTGGTCAGAATGGCAGAGGAGGTGTCTTTTTTCATAACTTCTAATTTAATTTAGTTCCGTTCTCTTGAGGAACACATTCAGTGCAGATAGTTTGGGATACAGCTGCAGTGGAACTGCTGACTGAGCTGTGGGTGGCAGGACCTGAGACAAGTGAACAGGCACTGACACTTTGCACAACAAAGGCCACGGGGACCTGGGGCATAGGTCACAGCCAGGTAAGAGACACTCAGGCACACAGCAGGAAATAGGGACTCAGCAGGAAGAGCCAAGACTTCCACGCATTTGGACTGTGAGAGTATTAATTCTGAGGACTTCCTCCCTCCAGAGGCATCAGCACAAGATACTGGAACACAATGATTAAATTAATTTGATGATACAGATGTTTGATACTTAAAAATGGGAAACTGAGAGTCAAACCAGGGAGGAAAGCTGGTCTGACTGTTTGACTGGTATGAATAGGGAGCCAAATGGGGTGCCCATCAGGCTTACTGGAGCCACCCATTGTGAAGAGTCTTTGGTCCAAGCAGTGACATCTCAGGTGGTGGGAATGTGACTGGAAGAGTGGCTCCCAAATCAGTGGCTCCCAAGTCAGATCAGGAAGTTTCCTTAACACATACACCTCTTTAAGGCAACTGGATGGATTATTTATCCTGGATAAACTGAATAAACTGAACATATTATGAGATGGTCACATGGTCAGCTTGGTATTGATCATTAGACCATCTTAGATGTTTTTTCCTCAGTGGAAGAGGAGTAAAAGAAGAAAGATTATATACAAGGCTGAAACAGTTCTGGTGCTCCTGTGATTAGCTCAGCTTTGATGAACTTAAACTGTGCCTGTGTGCTGCAGTTTGGGATCTTGTCCTCAATATCATTTAAGACGTGAGACAGAAATCACTGATATTATCAAATCATAATTTGACCTCTTAAAAAACTCTGTGATCTGGAACCCTAAAATGTGTTAAAAGGAAGGCTGAAGGGGAACAAATGATGAACCAGACTGACCAAAAGATTTAATTATGTCACCAAACATTCAGCAAAACTAAAGTCAGATTTTTAAAAGTAGATCTAACATTCATTCAAATAACATTTATTGTTCCAAATAGCTTTCACTTGACAGATTTAGGGATGATTTTTTAAAAAGAATTTTTTTAGTTTCAAATTAATTTTTTTTCCCAAGTAGTAGAAGTGTTTGATTAGTAGGGCTTTACAGCTCTTTTGAAATGGTTATTGCTAATTTCCAAAGATATCAGATGGTTGATGTCCATATACTCTAAGGTGGCTTTGAATATGACTTTGCTTTACTGCGCAGGTAATGGAAAATTGACAATTTAGGCATTTGTGGATAATTTCCATGTAATTTAAAATCTACAACAAGTTCTTTCCTTTTCCTTTACTCTGTTTTTTTCCCCTAGCTTATTCCAACAAGAATTATGAAGCATGAAAAAAAATTAGGAAAATCAAATTGTGTAGCAAAATCACTAACACATATCATGCAATTTCTTGGTCTTTTACACTTTCATGATTAGGCATTCTGTTTGGATGTGGTAGTGAGTGAAATCACTCATCAGAAATTTCTTTCAGGTTGTTATCTCAATTTCGCACTGAAAAGAAATTTCTGCTTATTAGAAATCCATATGCATGTCACAAATAGCAGCTCAAAAATATGTTTAGGAGGATACCTAGTATTTAATATCTAGCTGTCCCTTGCAGCCATTACTGCCTTTGCAATGTTGTATTATAGTAAAATGCAGCCAGAATGATTTAGAGGTCTGGCTTTAACGGTATAATTTGATTTTTGAATTCTGGGAACTGATAAGGAAGTGGATTTATCCCAGTATTTGATTTGTGGTTCAATATGGTTCTTCATCATTTGATTGTTGGAGGCTCACGGCAAACCTCACAGGCTGAGTTTTCCTGATAGAGAGCAAATGTCAAGAAACAACACAAAACCAAGCAAATATTACTAGTATTGTGCAGATAACTGATGCTTTAGCTTGCATTAGATAACAAGTCATTCATAAGTAAAAGTTTTCTGTATACCTATCAGCAGACTGTATTGAAAAGAATATGTAAAGCAGCAATGACCATTGATATCGGCAGTTAACCTTTTTTTCTTTGTATTCTCAGGAAAACATTTTATAATAATATTGCTACAATGAGAGAAAAAAGCCATGTTTTTTATTTAATGCTACTTACTTGTAGAAATGCATACAAGGAAATAAAATATGCGTAAGGTAGGGATTGGTGGTATGTGTTTTTTATGAACAAAGAATGCGTTAGCCAAATATCTGGCTCTGCACTTAATGACAGATAATTTACACTGTTGAAGCCTACAATGATTTTTTACTTTTTCCTACAAGTTTAATATTTTTAGAGATATGTTATATATTTTCAGGCATATCTTGTAACAAAAAAACCCTGCATGTAGTATTTCTTCCAGATTAAGAAATAACTTCACTGTTTATCCTGCTATAACAATTTTGATATACCTTCCCCATAAGGCCTTTTATTGTACTTTACAGGAGATAAGGAGTCACACACAAAATGACACACACAGAATGGCTAGATTGGAAAAGACCTCCAAGATCATCAAGTCCAACCCACACCCTAACACCTCAACTAGATCATGGCACTGACTGCCACATCCAGTCTTTCTTAAAACACATCTCAGGGATGGTGTCTCCACCACCTCCCTGGGCACAGCATTCCAGTACTATATTATTCTTTCTGTGAAAAACTTTTTCCTAATATCAAACCTATATTTCCCTTGGCCCAGCTTAAGGCTGTCCTCTCATTCAGTCAGTTGCTGCCTGGAGAAAGAGATCGACCCCCACCTGACTACAACCACCTTTCAGGAAGTTGTAGAGAGTGATAAGGTCACCTCTGTGTCTCCTTTTCTCCAGGCTAAACAACCCCAGCTCCCCCAGCTGTGCTTCACAGGGTTTGTGTTCCAAGCCCCTCACCAGCCCTGTTGCCTCCTCTGGACACGTTCAAGCATCTCAATGCCCTTCCTATACTGAGGGCCCAGAACTGGACACAGCATTCAAGGTGTGGCATCACCAGTGCCCAGTACAGGGGAATTCAGAATGACGTCCCTGCTCCTGCTGGCCACACCATTCCTGATACAGGCCAGGATGCCTTTGTCCTTCTTGGCCACCAGGAGTGTGCTGTGGGAGACAGTGTCAAAGTCCAACAGACAACATCCACAGCCTTTCCTGCATCCACCAGGTGGGTCATCTGGTCATAAAAGGAGACCAGGTCAAAACCATGACCTAGCCCTCCTAAACCCATGCTGGCTGGGCCTGAGACCCTGGCTATCCTCCAAATGCTGCATGATGACACTCAATACAGACTGCTCCATTACCTAAGATCCGTATGCCATAAAGATTTTCTTTAGTCTGAATTGTGTTTTGATAGAGCATCTATAGAAATTCTTTATTAAACATAGTTAACTGTTTCCATATGGTTTTTAAGACATCAGAATGACACTTGGTGGATATAGATGTAAGTCCAAACTGAATGATGTTGATGTTCCACATAGTATAAAAGTTATGCTATCAAACAAAACTTGTAAAAGTTAATCAAGTTGTAGCCAAGAAGTGTCACACGAAAGGGGAAAAAAGAGGAAATGGCTGTGCATTGTGAAGAACTTTGACATTCCCATAGCTACTTAAACTTCATCTGGGATCTGAAGCATAAGAGACCGAAAATCTATCTGCAATCTAGGAGATTGCATCACTTAAGGAGATAAAAATACTTTGATAGGGTATGCTGCTTTCCAATATTTGAAGTTCTATGAACAGACACATTACTTGGTCTTTTTGATATAAAGGCAAAATTGCTGAATCCCTGCCTTTGTGGTAATCTGTATCTAAGGGTCAAGAATATCCTGGACTTCTAGACCATGTCACCAGCATCTGGAAATTGGATTGCCTCGGGAGTCAGCTACGTCTAAAGACAGGAAGCTCACATGGCAGTTAGGAGATTGTGAAATTCCTATGTTTGAGGCATTTACCAGGTTTCTGGTGGTCAAACAGCAGATTGCTTTGGAAAATTGCTCCAGATGAAGGAATTTGTATGCTATGTAGGTATGAAGATTACTCTGGTTCTGGTCTTCTTGAATATTACCATACCAGCCAATAATTTTCTAGGCTCCAGTACAGTGAATAGCCAGAGGCTTTGCCAGTGATGAGTAAATAGGAAGGAAAGTAGAGAGTTTGCTTTGGCAAATCTACCTATATTGTCTGATGCAAAATATAAGCATCTTTATCAAAGATGATTTCATAGGGCAAGAGGTATCTTAGTGGATGGGTAAATGCCAATATGCTTTTAGGAATTTTCTTAATCAGCTTTGAAAAAAACCAACTAGGACCAGTATAGAGAAAGTTCAAAAAGCTCCAAGAATTACAAAAATAGTCTGATTACATATGTAGACCTGTTAAAGTTATATTGTATCTATTTAGACATTAAAGTACTTTTTATAGTGTGTTTATTTGTACAGTTGATTACCCTAGAAAATATAATGTTAAGTAATACAAGAGCCATGGTGAAAGTACAGGAAAAATAAATTATTAAAAATGGGTAGGTCAGAATTTTTGCGCCATCTTCTCTCACAGTAAGGGTTCATTTGTTTATATAGAAAAATACACTATCTGGAATTATAGGTGATGAACATTATATTAGACCAGTGCTGTTAAATATCTTCATCAATGACCCAGATGAAGGGTTTGAGTACACCCTCAGCAAGTTTTCAGGCTTGGTGACACCAAGCTGAGTGGTGCAGTTGACACACCTGAAGGACAAGAGGCCATCCAGAGGGACTTGGATAAAGTTGAGAAGTGGCCCCTGGGAATTTCATGAGGACCAACAAAGCCAAATGTAGATCCTGTACATGGACTGAGAAAACCCCTACTATCAAAACAGGCTGGAGACTGAAGGGATTGAGATGGGTCACTGGTGGGTAAAACGACATGAGCAGACCAGGGTCAGGAAAGACACAGACCTTATGGAAATGGTACAGAGGAGAGGCACAAAAATGATCAGAGAGCTGAAGCACATACTCTGTGGGGATAAACTGAAAGAATTGGAATTGTTCAGCCTGAAGAAGAGAAGGCTCTGGAAACATCTTATTATGGCCACTCAGTATCAAAAAGGGGACTCATCAGAAAGATGAGAACTGACCTTTTAATATTGCCCATTGCAACGGGACAGGGCTTTAAATTTAAAGAGGGGAGATTCAAGAGAATGTGTGAAGAAGAAATTTTTTTATGATGACGGTGATGAAACTTGCACAGGAACATTCAGTCAGGTTGTCTGGGGCTCTGAGTAATCTCAATTCATCCCTCCCTTGCAGAGGGTTTGAAGTAGATTAGCTTTCAGCCCAAACTATCCTATGATTTTATTATAGGATGGAAAGTAGAATCCTATGCTTCGGGGTTTTACACAGTACTTGGTCATTATTGTACTCACATCCTGTTAAAATATTTTTCTGTACTTCTTTTATGTAGCTAGCTCCTGTTGACCTCAGGGTACTAAATGAGGTGAGATGACGACATTACCTTTTGTACTACTGCCACAAAGTCAAGAAAAAAATTAAATGTTGGGAGCCAATGAAACCCTTGTCTGCCTTTTCTCTCAGGCTCTGATTCATTAAGAACAGAACGTCATTCAGGGAAATATCAGTATATTATTGATTTGACTGAAATCTGTAGGATTTATATTTAATGTTAAACACTTGGTTCTAGTTTTGCCTTATTATTTTTTTAATTATGCTAATATGATTCAAAAAAGCCTTCTGTGTATCAAAATTCTGGTATGGATCTTAAAAATTCAGCAAAACACTTTCACAAACACCTTTTGCATCTACAGATACAAGAAAAGATCTTTAATGTAACAAAATTCCAGGTCATTTCTCCCTCTTGTTACACCACTGCTGTCATTGTTTGGCAAGATTCAATGCCCTAATGATTTCTTGAATGCTCCTTCTCAACAAGGCTAGTCATCTCACAAAAGAAATCATACTGCATTTACAAGCAGTTTGATTATGAAAATTTAAATAGTGTGTAAAAATATTTGTAGATAAGGTGACAATAAGGGTCTAATGAATGCTTACTAAGAAATGAATGATCTGCAAAGAGAGAGAGCCTCTCTTCTTCCTGCTAATGTTACATGGGAATTCAAGGTGTCCAAATTAACTTTAGAATATGCTCCTCACTGATCTTGACAACAGTAAAAAAAAATCTTAAATACATTCTACATTCAGTAACACAGACTGGTGTTCCAAGAGACATCAGTCTGCTGAGTCTGGTTGTGTTTCCTTGCACGGTAAATATTGGTGTCATGTGTCCTTTGTCTGGTCTTAGTTATGATTGTGCATATGTTCATGTCAGAGAATTGCTGATAATGCTGGTCTCCTGCTCCAAGACCTGGGTCAACCTGTAATTTAAAAAAGCGCCATAAAGGAGGCAAAAACTTTCCACCTGAGATATTGGTTAGGTTCACTTTCCCATTTCTATTAACAAGAGTTTTCAGGCTCGACTGCTTAAGAGAAATGTAATCAGGAAAAATATTCTAAAGACAAATGTGATTTCATTGAACATAGATAGAAAACCCTAGTGTTTAAAAACAAACAAAATCAAACAATTGTACTGGAAAATAAGGAAAGTAATGAAATATCAAGTAAATTTTTTTTGCCAAAGGTGAATAATTTCTAGATAGGGCAGTTGTTAAATACTTATGAAGACTGGAACCTTTAAAGAACACACATCAATTCAGTGTTCAGCTCTCAGAACTTGAAACAACTTATGTTAAATATCATTGTTTACTATATGTGTTATGTGCACAAAATAACTTGTAAATAATTTGTTCTGACTTTATTAATCAAGGCTTATTGAAAATTCTCTTAGTGTTAATTTCCATGGCTTGAAATTCAAATTGTATTATCATCTACCTTTCAACATAATTCCATGACTACAGTGATAGAAGGGCTTGTCAAACATAATATTGCATGATACACATTCGTGTTTTTCTGCCTGACCACTGCAGTGACCTCCTTCAAGTAATAGATTCAAAACTATTAATAAAGTTTTGAGATTTATATAAATACATCAACTTTAGGAAGAAAAAAAAAGGTGGGGAGGAGAATGTTTGAAAAATACATTAAAATTAAAATTTTTTCCAGAAATCAGGATGTTCTCCATATTTCCCAAATTAGTGGAAGGTGTAAAATACATAGTATAACTACAGTCTTCCAGAGTTTACATTTTAAAGAAAGCTTTTTGGAAAATGATTTTTGGAAAATAATTGTCAGAAAGAAGGTTTTTATTGAAAGGAAGAATTAACCCCAAAATCTATATTAAGACTTTTAACTGAGCCAATATATTATCCATAAATGCTTGTAAGGAAAAGTTACTTCTGAGACGGCATATCAGGAACTTTGAAATTGCTTTGCCTGCTAACTGAACGGTAAGTTTCTGCACTATTCCTGCATAGTGGCCTCTACTCACTATTTTAATCAATGGCATATGACAGCAATAAGGATTAAAAGGTATTCCTGACAGCTGGAGAGATTTGCACAAGAGACATTAGATATAAGATACGGTCTGTCTTTTTCTGGACTGCTTCTGACATTAATTTTAAGCAGAATTGATGAATATTCAATATATTACCTAATTGCGACATCTAAACAAAAATTAGACAGTAATAAAAGAAAAGAAGATGTGAGATTTGTGTGTGAATTTCTTCAGCAACATCCCTTTGTATGCCAATTTTTTCAGCTGTCAAGTGGGATTCAAAATGTGGCAGGTAAACCTTTTTAAGACACTGGAATCTGGCTTAAGGTTTCTTAATAACAACATAAATGGAATTTGGCTGGCATCTTTATCTGCATCAATGAAAAATAAATAAATGCATTTGCAACAACAGGAGACTTGGAAGGGCTATAATTTTTCCACTCCTCTATAAAAACAAGATAAAAGCGTCTATCATGATTGATACAATTTCTTGCTCTTTATGTGTATTATAAGCATGTCTACAGAAGTAGAAGAATTCATTAAAAAGGTGCAATTACTTAAAATAAGCCATTTTTATTTACCTAGATTGGTTTGACTTTTTAAACTGTGTGTTGGGTTATTATTATTTTTTTTTAAGTAATCGCCTTTAGGAAAAAAATTATTCTGGATACACTCTGCATTTGAAACTATATTAGCATGAAAAGGATAAAGTTCACTGAAGAGTTAATGGAAGTAGAGGTACAAGATCCATGGAACCAGTGGGATATGGTTCAGATATTAAGACACAATATTTTCCATTGCCTGCACTCGATCCTTATTTTGAAAACTGTGGGCTGTTTTCCATGTTTAAATGTCTGAATCTGTAGTGGTGGTCAGTGCATTAGACAGGAGTTCGCTTTGCTGTGCCCAAGTCTAGGAACCACACATTCACAGGAGAGACTGTTCCATTTTCTCCTGCATGCCTCCTCTTTTGTGGATAGGAATAGACATGGGGAATAAGATTTCCTATTTGTTGACTAGGTTCAGAAGAGTCAGACAGACCAGATTCTCCTATTAGCTCCTCTGCTGCACCTGTCAAAGGACTGACATGTTTAGAATTGCTCCTGACCTGATGAGATTGGGGGTCAGAGATGGGGAAAAGGAAATGAAGGGGCTTCACAAATTCCTGTACATTCAAATCATGCAAAATTTTATCAAATGGCAGCATGTTACTTTTGTGGTAAAGGCGGATTTGGCAAGTAGGAAATCTACCTCAGCTGCTCTAGTAGCAGTATATGAATTGTGGATCTGAAAAAGCTGAGCTGCTCTCAGTATGAATGCTTGAGCAATGTCTGTGCGGCAATGAGTACAGCAGGGAGCTGAACCTGGGTTAATCGAAACAGGGTACCTGTGGTCTGAGGTGCATTAGCCATGAAGAGTGCAGGAGGATGTGAGGGTGTAAAGGCTAGAGAATGTAGATAAGGCTTTGAATGCAGGATTTTAATAATGTTTGGAGCCTGAGAGCATGCTTAGATGAGTTTATTAACCAGATAGATAGTACATGCTGGACACTCAGTAGAAGTCTGACAACTGATAAGATTAAATTATAATATCATTTGGGAAACAAGAAATGCATATAAGGAAAAATTGTATTTAAATATGATACATTTAAAGAGCGTTTAAAGAGTGCAAGTGCATTAGGATTGCACATATATATGGTACTTGATTTTCAGTGTGAGTGTGTCATTGTCCCTTAAGAAATTCAAGCATTTGAGCAGTAAATCTGACCATGAATTGAGTTTTGGGGTTAGGTATATCTAGCTGAATCAAGTCAATTGGGATCAGAAGCATATTCTGGAGTAATTGAAAGTAGCTGATTAATGAACATTCACATGCTGGTATACTAGCAGCTCTGGAAGCAGCAGCTAGTGGGCTTTGGCATTAGGGATTACAGTTCTGAGCTGCTGTTTGGATGAACTGAGGTAATCCCCTTTACTGTGCGGGGATGACCCTTGCTAATGCAACAGGGTCCACTAAGAGTAATGATATCTACTTGAAACTGTGACATTCACAAATACTTTACAACAAAAGAGGACTAAATTTATTGACAGAGAATATTATTAATTAAATGTAAGATAAACTGTAAAGAATCCAGCAACCTCTTTTCATCCATCAAAACAAGCCTCTGAAAAGAACGGAAGAATGGCTTCCTACAAATTGTTAATCATACACAAAATTAAACAATCTATTGAAATATATTAAAAAAACCTGTCATAGGTTAGCATAGTTTGGTTTTTGGTTAATGGAATATTGCCCCGCTAGGACCTGGGCCTCTGTTTTGGAAAGGACAGGGACCTGTCAGGCACCAGTTTTTGGATTGATGCGTAGTTTTGACCACCGAGAAAACGGAATGCGACTTTTGGTAATACCCATATAAAGCTGAGACTGGGTTGGAGGGCCCTCTCTTCCTCCTGCCTGGCTACCAGGTAACATTGTGGGCAGCCAAGGAGGGTCTGGCTTAAGCCCCACTGCCCCAGGATGGCCGGGTCCGGCTGGGTCTCCGGGAGCCGCTGCCCACAGAGGAGCGGTCCAGGCCGGCTGCACCCCTGATCCCCTGGCTGCCGGCGGTGGGGCTGCAGTTGGGCAGTGCTGGCCGTGTGCCAGGGGCTGTGGTGGAGATCAGGGCTGGGCTGTGGCAGGGCCATGCCCTGGCCCTGGCTGCCGGTGCTGCTGGCCCAGTGGGGAGGATGGGATCTCCCCCAACCCTATGTTGGGCCCCAGAGGGCAGCTGTGAGCGGCTCACGCCATCAAATCGACGGTAGAAGAGAAGGTGTCCACCAGCTCCCACCAGCATGGCTCTGAAATCTTTGGGTTGCTGCAGCAGAGATCATGTGCCCACCGCAGGCCTGGGAAAGCTTTAACTCTTTCCTGACACAGACTGAGACTTTCTTAAAATCTAACCCTTTACAGAGATGAGAGAAAAGGCCAAGCTGGAGACATGTAAAGGGACAATATGGAGATCTCAAAGTCAGTAGAGTGACCTCTTAGGTAGAAGACACAACACGTTGCCCTGGTTCTAGGCTGAAAATCTCCTATGAATTATGGTAACAAACTATAATATGAACATGCTAGAATAATCCTTTAAATCGTGGATAATATGAATTAGGAGCAAAGGTATCTGTGATGGACTGAATGAATATTGAATTAGTAGCTGTGATCCTGTGATCCCATGAGAGGTTGAACAGAGAGAGATGAAAAGAAGACCTCTGCCAGTGAAGAAGTGAGAAGACATCACTGTTCCTTGAGTTGAAGAATCCTTTGCCTTCGAAATTGTTAATCTTTAAAAGTGCCACCCCAATTTGTAAGTCTAGGACCCATATGTGTGATCACAGGAAAGGCTATGTGAATATGGGAGGTTCCACAGTTGCAGCATTTCCTGGGCAGGCTGCTTTTGTGTGAGTTGGAAGCCACAAGCAGACTACTTCTCTTGTGGAAAGGTACCAAACAAAATTTGGCGAATGTGAAACCACCACATAAATGGTGCCGTGACTTGGGTAAGTGAACCAAAACCACTACAAAATCCCTTTTAAGTTTCTTTTTTTTTTTTTTTTAATTAATAGATATGAAAGAAAAAGACACTTTTGGAAAAATTCAAGAAAAATATAACTTTTCAAAATTCAAGCACTGCATTGCAGTGAAAATCAGAAGTATAAGAATCTGTACATACTCCTTGGGAATGTGTGATTTTCATTATGACTATATTCATGGGGAGAGCAAAATTCATCTATACTCACACCAAATTATTTTATTTATTGATACTGATGGGGTGAGAAAAAGATGAGGGAGCAAATCTTCAGGGTATAAGTCTGACAGCAAAACAAGAAAAAGACTTTCCTAATTTATTAACTGCACCTATTAAAGTTAGACTTATATGGTTCAGTGTCAGAAATTTTGAATGTCAAAAAAGACTGCAGATTCTGCATAAAGATGAAAAACCTGAAATTGATAACAATATGGTTACAACCACCTCACAATATGAAAGAGGAAGATTTGTAATATCGGCAAAAGACATTACTAGCCTATATTGGAGGGAAATTCTGTTGAGAGAGGTATCTAAAAGTATACCCTGTACATTTATATTTGTACTACGTGGGCAGAGCAGACAGTCATATAGGAAATCAGTCCATCACCTACAGATCATAAAATGAAACTTATGAGTTGCCTTAATAAAGTACTGAAATGCTGTATGTAATCTGCATCAGGTGTTCATCACCTGGGGCTGAATCTGTATGATCCTTCTGATAGTTGATGGGGAAATTGGTAGAGGCAAACCCTATGCAGAGAAGCTTGGAATTATCTTTTCAGGCTTTAATAATAGGAAGCATCTCTCAAGTGTCAGCTCACATGATATAATGGATTCTGTGGTTTTACTTCATGGTAAAAGAAAAGGGAAAAGAGCTACACTGAATAAATGGCTAGATGCTAGTAACCAATTAAAATAGTACCTTTACCTCCTAATTTGAAAGAATTAATTGAGTCTAAGGGAAACTAAATCTTGTTAAACAAAACAGGAGTGATGTCAGCCAGAGAAATGGGCTTTGATATTTTTGAATACTTTTTTTCCAGTGACTTGCAATTTCTTATCATAAAACTGGCTTGCCCTCATAGTAATATATATTATATTAGAATAATGTCAACTTTTTTTTTTTAGAAATGCTTCTTATTTTACAAGGGAAATAAAAGAATTGCGTTCTGTGAACCTAGCTGAGAAAATCCATTCCATTTCATTTTATCCAGTAAGATGTTCTCATTTAGTAACTTCTGAGAAACTGATTTATCAGTCTTCATTATTTCTATCAGCAGAATAATTTACAAAACATCATGTTTGTTAGCTTAGAAGCTCAAGAACTTCCACATGAAATACCTCAAAATGCTTTTAGTGGATCTCCTTGCTTTTAATGGAGGAAGAGTGGAGTCACAAATGAAAAATGATATGGATATGAATAAGACAGCATTTATTTTCTTATAAATCTAGTGCAGAATTAAGTATGAGTCTGTTAGGTAAGATGCCACATAACTTAACTAAATCTAAATTTATCCAGAAAAGAAATGAATTTTTCACTTCTTGGCTTGGCAGAAGCACTCCTACCCATCAGTATAATTATATATATGCATATATATAGCAAGTATTATTAATTTTAATTAGAATCTGTGAGATTTATAATCAAAAGTAGAGTAAGGTATGGTGGATGAGCTACTTGACTGAGATTTTGGGAAAGGCTTTTTTAAAGAGGGCAAAAATAAAAAGATCACAGAATGTTTAAGGTTGGGAGGAATACAGGTCAATGACACAGTTGGTTATCTTGTCCAGCCTCCCGGCTCGAGTGGGGTCTTCCTAGAGCTCATGGCACAGAATTGCATCCAGATAGTTCCTGAATATCTAAAAATGATACATGGAAATAATAGGACTAGTGAAATTCTCTCTGGTCTCATGTAAAGTTGAAACATTGTTCAGCTGAACTGAAATGTGAAAATTACTCTGGAAAGTGGAAATAGTTCAGAATACATATATAAATTAAAAGATTAAGATACTGAAAGAACTGTTTTTTCTGTTACCACAAATAGGATTCAGAACATCTCTATTTGAACCTAGGGATTTAACTAATAAATTCTGTCCTCATAGAATAAAAACCCAAATAGTTTCCCTGGGCAATAAAAAACCATGTTATTTTATTTGATTTACAAAGCTCTTCGCTGCTTATTGCACTAAATCCCACTCTCTTTTTTGAGGTAAAACTCTTACTGGATTCTACAGCAAACATATTTTTATTTGAAGTTATAACCTCTGCCAGAAAAAACTGCTTTAATTGTGTTTTTTTCCAGGACAATTAATGACAAAATACTATCATAGTTCCACAAGAAAATTTCTTACCGTTCTCTTCTATTGAGAGTTCTAGTAAAAAAAAAAAAAAAAAGGGCAAAATAAGATCTACAGTTAATTAAAAACCACCCAATTCCCCCAAAACAACTGGTTCAGCTTTCTTTGGATTTGTTTTGGTGCCTTAAGCTCTTAAAACGGTTTAATTTTGGTGGCATCTGTATTGAGATGAGCCCTCTGGAACTACAAGAGATGCATCCAGAGGAGAAACATGAACCTCAAACAGGAAAAAAACCCAGAAATTATAATAAAGAAAGGGCATGTCTCCAAGCTGCATGGTGATCAACTGTCTCATGATAATACAGATTTAAAAGGCAAATGAACCATCTTCAGGAATTCCCACACATCATAGTAAGTTATGAATATTTATTTTGGAGGATTTCTGTAGAAACATGGAGAAGTTGCAGAGCAAATAACAAGTCATGTCGACCAAGTCATGAAGGTAGCTGACATATGTGATCCCATCAAAAGAAGTACAGAGATGCTTTCTGAAGAAACAGAGGCTGTCATGTCTATCGCCATTCCACATCCCTTGCCTCTTTCAGTAAAGCAAGATAAAATAGTTTAAAGCAGAAGGAGGCATAGGTTGCATTGTAAAGAACAGAAACAAAGTTAAACTGGGAGCACTGGCAAAAAAAGTCAGTGTAGGGGCACTTTAATAACAGAAAAGTGATTTGGTTTTTTTGACCGCTTAACATGTAACTTGGCTGGTTTTGGGAACAGAAGTTTTAGAATTGTGGTGAGAAGAAAATGAGTATTTTACATATTGTTGTATGCAAATTTTTTTTGAGATATATCATCCTGTAGAATATTTTATACTATGTACATCATCATTATCAAATCCTAGATGGACCATTATTATTTTTGTAAAGGATAAAGAAAGTAAGACTTTCCCTTGGTGAAAGTGGATTGGGTTAGAGAATGCCTGGGAAAACTTGACATCCCTGAGCCAATGGGCTCTGATTCTCAGCATCCATAAGTACTGAGAAGGCTGGATGAAACAATAACTAAACAGATCATATCTTTGAAAGGTTGTGGCCATCACGAAAGGTTACCTGAGGACTGGACAGGAACAACATCATGTCTGTCTTCAAAAAGGGCAAGAAGAAAGACCCAAGGAACAGCTGTCCAGTCAGGCCCACCTCAGTCCCTGGAG
Source organism: Argya squamiceps (assembly GCA_037834095.1). NCBI lineage: Eukaryota > Metazoa > Chordata > Aves > Passeriformes > Leiothrichidae > Argya > Argya squamiceps. Next base: position 16,523,283 of record JBBMKD010000115.1, read on the forward strand.
GTGATGGAGTGCCTCATTCTGGAGGCCATCTCATCCATGCAGATGACAAGA
>JBBMKD010000115.1:16523433-16547440 GCA_037834095.1 Argya squamiceps
CTCCAACAGAACCATATCTGTTACTCCAGGAGGATTTATTTGGACTGCTTCCAACACCCTGACCAACAGGGTGTCAGGTTGTATTTCTGACCCTGTCAGGCTTTCTAGGATTTTCATTTGCTTGGTTTTTTTTGTATTACTACATTTGTATTCTTAATATTCCTAGTAAAGAACTGTCATTCCTATTCCCAAATCTTTGCCTAAAAGCCTTTAATTGCAAAATTATAATAATTTGGAGGGAGCAGGTTTACATTCTCCATTCCAAGGAAAACTTCAACTTTCTGTGGCAGATACCTGTCTTTCCAAACCAAGACAGCACTACTTTATTGATTTGATACTGAATGAGTTTGCAGAACATAAGGCTTTTTGACACTCTAGGATATTTGGGTGCTCTTTTACAATTTGGTCAGGGCCAATTGAATAATTTCAATTGCATAAGTACAGTGTCTGGAACATACGCCACACTTTCCACTGGAATCTTCCAATGAGAAATTCAGCAACCTCTAATGGTGAAAAATTGACACAGACTGGTAATGTTTGATGTGTAGAAATTCAGTATGATCAATAGCATTGCTGGCATGATGAAGAAACCCTGAAATCATTCAGAGTTAATTTAGACAGAAACTCACTCCAGAATGTTTCCAAGATGACATACCCAGTAGCCTATAGTAGTGAAAAATGAAAGAAGTCAGTTCAGAAAGAGAGCCAATATACAGTAATACCACTTTTAATTTCCCAATTACCTCCTCACAAAGAAGGGAAGAATAAAATATAGATAAAAAGGAAGAGCACTGAAAATCTGATCAGTGAAAAGTGCAAGGTTTTGTTGTTCCCTTATTTTTTTATTCTTTTAGCGTATGGCTGGTGTATTGCATTTAATGATGGCTTGGGCTCTGAAAGAGAGACAGATATATCAACATGAGCCTGGGGCAGACAGAGATGAAGTAAGCTTTAAGCACAGGTCTTCAAAGGTGAAAAGCTAATGAATTAAAAACTGCTGCTCTTTCTGCCTTCCTGTTCTGACGTGTTAATTGCAGAGTTATGCATGATCTATACTTCAAGTGAAGCATGCAGAAGGAAAGTGATTTTGTAAAGGAGGTGACAACAGTTAAAAATGACACTAAAAATAACCTAGTCCTTTTACAATATATTATTTTCAAGTGCCTTGGGACATTATGTTGTATGGAAATTGCTGTCCTAACTGAAATTGCTATCTCTTCTCATAACAATTGACTTTATGAATCCCTGTTCTCCCAACTGGTAGAAAATGAGGAGAAAGAAGAGAAGACACCAGCCTCCCACTTTTTGCAGTACAAAAACAGGGAAAGACTAGGGGAGAATTCTCTGAAAATACTGTAGGAAAACATGAAATTGTAAAGAACTTATAGGCTACAGACACATGACCTAGATTTTTAAGAGTCTTTTTGATGCATAAAAATTCAAGTAGGAAGAGTAGCTAAATATAGCTCTAATGATAGAGGGCACAATAGCTATTAGGGCATACTTTACTGCATGCTAAGATCCTATTATTGAGAGATACCTCTGCCCAAATCAAGATGCAAAGAAAATCACATGCCAAAGTCAGAAGTAGGGATGTCATTTAATAGTAAATGTCAGGTAGAGAGCAAGAAAGAAATAGAAAAGAGTGAGAGGTGATGACAGAGGACACATGACTGACACCGAAAATGGTTTCAAGCATCAGGACTTTATTATTTCCCAGTTTAACCTTATATCCCTTCTCACATGCATAACACTTGTGTGCTCTTTTACCCTTTTGTGATTGGTCAATACACATCAACACTCATGCTTCTTTTTCCTTCACCTGTCTGTTCACCAGTGCTGTTCACCTGTCTTACACATCTGCAACTTATCAGGGGCAAGATTGCCTGCAGCACTCTATCCTTTTACAATCCATTCTCCCACAGGGTGAGAGTGGGACAGGGGAGAGAGAGAGATTAAGTGGAACAGAATCATCAGCCATAGATGCAGCTGTGTCCTGTTAGTCCCTCTTCAGCCTTCTCAAGAGTGGGGATCCTCAAGTCATTGAAAAGTGTTCGTTATACATTTTAGCAAACAAAGAAATTGATGTTCATATTTTACTCTGTTCTCTCATTCTGTTGGTTAAATGATTCTCTCACTTCTAATGCTACTTAGTCCCATGTTCAGTCTTTTTTTTTTTTTTTTTGAGCTGGTGGGTTTTTTGAGTCAATGATTGCAAACTCCCCTTTTCACTCCCCTGGGTGAGTTACCTTTCACTCAGTCCAAGCTGATTTCAGCACAGTTGCTGGGTTGGTTTTCCTTGTGGCACATAAATTCTGTCATTACTAGTGATACATCTGCCTCCCCCAGCTTTGGTTTCCTCCATCCATGCCTGATATAATGGAGAATAGCAACACCTTTATTTCAAGTTCCTGTCTTGGTGGCTTAACTTACAGTTCATGTTTCAAGTAACCAGAGAAGCATATTTGGGGGTGGGGGGCTTGGTGATCCCAGATACTGTTTCATAACTTGAGGGTATCTTTGTCTGACCAGAAATATGGGTACAAGCAGTTTCTTTACAGTCTACCACAGTGGTAATTTTGTCTGGATGTGCACCCAGGGTGTGCTAACCAGATCTTGCTTCCACCAGCCTTTGAGTTAGAACCATCCTACCTACTCTGTGCTTATTTCTTGGCAAAGCCCTTCTGTGGTTTAAACAATGTTTGATAAGGCAACTGTGATCTTTAAGACTTTTCAGAAGAGTATAGTAATTTTCAAGGTGTTTTCTTTCTGAGGTTATGTGTTCTTGGTACTTCTTACAAGGAAATCTTCTGTGATAGGTTCTGGGAAAGAGCAATAGTAATCAAAAAGGCCTCTGACTTCATTTGTAACCAGAGATGGAACAGGGATGGAGACCTTATCCATATTTATAAATGTGTTGGTGGTTTGAGATACAGACATGGGGGGAAGTTACATGGAAATATGTCTAGGATGGACAGTTTATTACAACATTTAATGTCTTTGAAAGGCTGTAAGATGAGATTGTTAGCATTTATTCATTTTTTAAAACAACACCCACAGCTAATTTCTTAATTCTCTCTCCATCGATTTTCTTTCCCCCTCTCCTCCACCCCAATTCCTTTTGTCTTCTTTCTTCTCAGCCACTAAAACTTACCAATTCAAATGTTGTGATCAGAGCTTCTTTGCTTGAAGGAATGATCACATGTGCTAATATTTGCATGGGGTTTTTTTAGATATTTCAGTGCGAAAATGGACAATAAAATCAACTCTCCATACCACTAAACTAATTTTATTTGAACTGAATAATGAAAGCTTCTAACTTTTTCTGCATACCTTATTTTTCTACATGTGGACATGAGAAACATCACGGCATATCCTGGCACAAGCATAGGTATTTGTCTGTAAGACATAAAGCATGAAGAAATGGTCTACTATTTGTTTTTCTGTATAAATTTAAGTTATGTTGGCTTAACATATTTTTTATGATAGGCAAAGCTTTAACAGTAGGTTAAGTGCTCATTTGACCTGAAATGGCATGGACTTTTATGATTATCATCATTGGTTTCTGCATGCTTGTATTTAAGCTAAATAACATGGTTTAAATTTCAATTTCTAACTTATTTTTCTGAGGGTTTTTAAGTTGCCATTACCTGATCTTTAGAAAATTAAAGTACATTTTAAATAATTCTCTATCCAATTCCCTGTTCTAAAAAAACACCCTGTTCTCTAAATATATGATAAAAAATATTTAAAAACATTTCAGGAAGTTTTTAAACACTAGTTCAGATTCTAGACAGCCATTCACCAGCTTTTTGGTTCAGATACTTTCAGAAAGCATGATAAGACATTTAATAATCCATTTGGCAATACATTAGTGATTGCCTGGGTTGGTAATTAAGTAATGATAATAATAAAGACTGATAATGTATTATCAGAGAAAGAGGTCCATAGGTAAGAATAAAATTATTTTAGATTCCAAAGCTTTGGGACAAGGCACACCCATTCCGCTTCTGTTGTTTTTATTTCGAAGACAAGGGAGTAAAAACATGAGCAAGTAAGGAGACCTCACACAATTAGCAGCAGTATATTAGCAAAAGATCAATTAGAGTGTGAATTTAGTGAGTTAATTTAGAGTAAATTTTGAACAATGTTAAATTGTTTGAAATTTCCAGAAGAGGTCTATGTGGAGAATCATCTAGATAGGTACGGAGGTTCTTTGGATATTTAAATGAAATTAGATGGCTATATCAAGACATATAGTATTCATGTGTTTTTTTTATTACAGAAGGAGCAAAATTATTTCTTCACCTATATCCAGGTCAAACATATACTTGATGACGAACTTTTAATTACCTTTGCAGTAACCCGATACTCCAGCAGTACCGGAAAAGAGAGGTAGTTTTTAAAATCTTAATAAAGGTGAAGTCTGGTGACTTGCCTGACATTGGACCATATCTAATGATAACTTGTATGATAATTCTGAGATTTTTATGATCTGACTGTGAAGAAGTTTGCAATATGGGTTCTCAGCTCTTGCTTTCTTGTGATTCATATTTACATCTTCTCTCTCTATAAGTCATGAGGATTGAAAGTGAAGGAGGTAGGAATGATTTTTTGAGTTCTGAAAAATAGATTCCTTACTTGATTTAAATTTACCCAAATTAATTGGTGTTTTTGCTTAAACTTACTTGAATAATTAATTCTGCTTATGCATACTTAAATTAATACTGAAAAAAATTTTGTATGATGTAACTGTGCTGTGTCTCTGAATATTGTGATTAGACAAGGCAGGAATGATAGGAATAATTTTCCATATATTTTGAAGCTTGGAAAATAAAAACAAGGCTTCTCCACATGGTTTATGGGCAATGAATGAAACTTTATTGAGAAAATAAGAATTGCCATAAAAAGAGACCCAAGAGTTTTTAGGTAAATTCAAATATGAAATAAATGCTTGTGCAAATGATATGTACTTTAAACCTAACATAATTTTGTACCCACTGTCTGAGCTAGGCTTAGAACTAGTAATCTTTAGCCTCAGGACCTTATGCCTTGAACTCTTGCAGAGATAGACTGCTGCTTCATCATTTCCAGCTGAGGAGACTCAGTATTCAAATGTATAAGTCTATTTTAAAACACTTAACCTTGTTTCTTGGCAGCTTTTCTTTTATAAAGTGCATTAATCCTATAGACTTGTGCATTTACAGGGTTGCACATATGAAATACTGTGAAATATCATGTCAGGTATTAAGTTATCATCATCATCTATTTGCTAATAATAGATTTCTACAAAACTGTTCATAACCTTTAAAATATTATTCTGCTTAAAAATAAAAGTTTACTATTAAATCTCTTCACGTTGTTTTCTTCAAATTTTCAATAAAAAGTGATAGATGTATATAATACTTTCTTTAGGAATTACAGAGTTAAAACTTCAGATGAGCTGCTGAAGAAAAAGGAACCTGCAGTTCTTAACAGGGTCTTGGTACTACTGTGGGGAGCTGTAAATTTTCACTGATTGATGCTGTGAGATCATTTGGGTTTTCTGTCTTTTTTTTTTTATAATATTGCAAATCCCTGTAATTTGGTCACAAGGTCAGGGCTCCCAGTTGATGTGTCATGTCTTCATTGCTCAAAAAGATCATGGTAAAGATTTAAGAACAAACTCTGACAAATTATTTCCTAGTTAACTCAATGTGGCGTTCATATTCCCTAGTGATCTCAAATTTGAAAGCTCTTCCTACATCTTTTTTTTGGTGGCCCTTGAGGTGCGTTACATCTTTTTTGCAAAATTTAAATATGTCTGGGCTGCTATATATATATCTTTCTTATGTGAAAGCAGGAGTGATAAAATTACCTTGGAGAGCTTCCAGTATAAGCTTTGCAAGATTTCAAAGATTTGAATTATTTTCTTTGCTGTGCTTGGCCTTATGCTGTCTCAAAATCTTGGAGAGGTGCTATCTAAAAGGTAGGTAAGTTCTCAGTCATTTATGATCTCTCTCAAACAATAAAAATATGTAGCAGCTGATTCTAGTATCCTCTCTTTGACCCTCATGCTAGAATGGAGGGTTGTATCTCTTTAGATGAGATACAGGCACATTTATTTTTAAGCTAAACCAAATTCATTTCAGAGATATTTGAGAGAGGGGAAGAGGGAGTGAGCTGAATACCTCAGAAAGTTTTATTTTACTTAGAAAAATAGCAACTACCTTGGAAAGACACTAAATTTGTGGAGAAGTCTTAATAATATGCTGGGTTAGTTCCTGAGGTGACAGATAGTTCCCATATACTTCATGTGGACTTAGGGACTCTTTTATGTTGGGGGAAGAAGTACTCATACCTGCATCAATATTAGGAAAGTTTTGTACTGCTTCTAGGCTAGGAAAAAGCTGATAACTTATATCCTGTGTGAGCCCTCTAATACCATTTGAACCCTGAAGGTTGTATTGCAAATTTTTTATGCAGTGCTTGTACTGTGTGAACAGCACTGTTAACTGTTTTTGGGCTTCTTCAAACATTATAAATGATCATTAATAATTCTACTAACATTTTTTGTTTGAGAGTGACATGAAAGGGAGACCACAAGGACTGTTAAAACTGTTCCAGGGATGAAGAATCTGAATTTACTTTCCAAAACTTACTGAGCAACATAAATAATTAAAAGTATGTTTAAATCTTAGTAATTTTTAATCACATATGGCTCATTGCCAATAACATGTGACATACATGCCTAAAGAGTATACTATTCATGTGATAAATAAGTGTGATACATTCTAGGCATCAGTGAATGTAGCAATGCTATTTGAAAATTATATTGAATTTAAGAACCTTATTTTAAGAAAATAGTCTTGTACAGGAGATCTGGGAATTGTAACTTTGTATATTCCAGATGCAGTGTGTAATAATAACACTGTGTGTCTGTATACAATGGGCTATGGACTGCATTTTCTTATTAAGAGACTGCATTGGATAGAAGGAAAGCACCTCCTACAGGTCACTATAGTTCATATCTAGCTGTTTATTTGGCACCCAAGGTTTTATGGAGACCTTGGTGAAAGCAATGCTTCAGATTTCATAATTCCTATTTTAAATAATTCCTCCAGGAACTGATTGGAGCAGTTTTGCAAAGGAAGTATAACCTGTTTTGTAGACACCAATTTGTTTAAGCATAGAAGTGTATTATTTTGCATGACAAGTTCTTGTGAATGTTTGGTTATTTTCCATTCTTCACAAGTTAAACGTGGTCATCTACATATATTTGGCAAGAGTTTTCTCCAGATTATTTTCAGCTTATTGCCTATCATACTGATTATTACTTCTCAATAAGTCACATATTTTCCAGACCTTTCTGTTGCCACCTCTTGACCATGCACTACTTGTAGATTCCTTAGTACAAGAGGGTTCCATCTCAGGATCAGGGTGTTCATGTGATGTGGTATTACTAGTACTACAATAGTAAAACCAACAGTAAATCACAATGGAAAAAAATCATATTATAGATAAAGAAAGAAAGTTTGTTAATAAAATAGAGTCACAGGATCCTAGAAATCAAGTTGGAAGGGGCCTGATGATCTTATTTGTTCCAGCCTCCTGTTCTAAACAGAGTTATGAGACATACTGGGCATGATTTTTCAATATATCACAGTTTTTACAAATAAATATCTTGTAGCTTCTGAATGTGGGGAATTTTCAGAAACTTCAAATCCCAGAATAGGTTACCATATTAATAGACAAAAATGCCTTGAATATCTGAGGGAATATTTCCAGTCTTTTCAATAAAATGCCTACAATTATTCAAAAACAGAAATAGATTCAAATTTTGGGGTTTCTGTTCAAGTCAATAGTCCCCCATGGGTAGAAAACCTAAGAGTTGTGTGGTATGTGTTATTCTTAAATGCAGAGGTGTGCAAAAAGTACCACTATTCCAGACATAATTGTTGTATGTTTGAAGGGAATTAAAAAAAAAAATTAAAAAATTCTATATTCAAAAAACATGCTTAAGAGTTTCATACCTTCCAGGAACTTCAAACTGAAAATAAACATGTTACTTTTTGAGAGTGCTTTTGCACAATGCATTGTCTCACATACACATGCACTCTCCCCTCTCACTCACTTATGTCTCAGCATTGCAGCTGATTCGTGCTTTTGGTCCCATGTGTGACCTTTACATTTGTGACAGTGATTAAAGTTTATCAAATGCCTTTGGTGACTTGAATTGTCAGAAAGCAAAAAGAGTGACTGATGCATTCCTGGGCTTCACCTTCTGGGGGAAAAAAATCTGCCTCCCGAAACCCGTTCCAAATGCAAGGCTTTCTAAGCTGTCCAAAAGCTTACTTGGGAAACAAATCAAAAAGAGAAAGTGAAAAAACACGTATTGAGGTGGTTTTTTTGTTTTGTTTGGTTTTTTGGTTTTTTGTTTGTTTGTTTTTTGTTTTTTTTGTTTTGTTTGTTTTTTGTTTTTTGTTTTAAGGAGAGAATGCAGCTTCGTAGGCATTTATAAGCTGCCTGTTACATCAGAAACCCCCATGTGATGGTCATTAGACTGCATTTAGGCAATTAAAGGCAGTTACTACTGTTTGGCAAAACATCTGTGAAACAAATTTATAGGTTTAAGGATAAATTTCACCTAAAAAGCACACTAGAAAGTACTGAAACTTACAATTGTGACTGACTGTTCTGTAGAACAGTTAACTTCAGGGGATAATATCTGTTTCCCCAATCCTACATGTTTCAGATTGGAATTCAAAATCTTCTCACTCCTAAGGCACAATGAAATCTCCAGGCACCCTGGTAGCTGGAGATTTGAACATGATTCCAAACATCACATTTAGGTTGGTTTTGATCTCTTTGGTTTTTGCAAAGTGAGCTAGCTTTTTATTCCTACAATTAAGAACCTGAAACATTTGCTGCCCAGCATTTGAATCTAGCTTCTGGTCTCTCACTCAGAGTGCTTCCTATGGTGTATCTGCATTTGCTTTGCCCTTGTGTTTGTTCCCCTTCACTTTCTGACCCATTATACTCCATGCCTATAGAAAGAGTCTTTAGCCTGATTTCAGCAACAGAGATCCTTAAGAAAATGAGATAAAATAAAATTTTAAACTAACTTTAATGCCCTCGTCCCTTTTAGGGGGATTTTAATCAAAAAAGCTTTCATTTTAGGTCTGTTTATGCCTTGCCCAAAGTAGTATTTCATACCCTAGAAGAATGTGGATGTTTTTCTTTAATGGCCAGGAACATGAACTGTGAAAGATGAGAAAACCTCATTCTTAGGGGATAGATGCTTGAAAGTGTGTACTTATGAGAATATTAAAAACAAATAGACGAAAGCTTCATTTCAAGAAACACTTGGAATTATGAGGCAGATTGCAGTGAACACAGCAAAACAGCTATGTGTGTATGCATGAACAAACACACTCTTAGACATTGTGCAAGACATGAGACTTGTTTCAGTGCAAAGACCTGGAAATTAAGAAACGAAACCCTTTTATAATCCAAAACATGTCTCTTAGGCTAGGTATGAGGTCAATGAGGAACAGATAGAGAGCATCTTTGGAAGGCAGAGGTTATATTGCTAGAAATGCAGAGACACATAGGAATTGCTATTGTAAATCAGGGGGATTCCTAAATTACTGTGGTTTCTGTAAATCAGAGCAATTGTAGTGTTTTAGCAGAGTTATATCTATTAAGGAAACCTGTGCCTGGAGCATGAAGGCTGATCTTTCCATATTTTTGTTCCTACAAGGAAGGAGACATTCTTTCTTATGATTAACTTAATGTCCAGATTTCTCCATACCTCAGCTGATTTATAGAGGGTCAAGGAATGTAAAAAAGAGTTTTCTGTTGCTGCAGTTTCTGATTACTGAAGAATGATCTCTATGTTTAAGTTCTGTCCTTGCTCCTTTCCTGGCACACAGAAACTGACTTAAAGATTGGCATTTATGCTCCCTAAAAGAGAATGTTTAACATTGGACAGTAGCTGGAGTTTTAGAAGTGTTCTCAATACATTATTTGAGACAGGGTACCTTGGAAAGCTTGGATCAGTTGTTTAGCTTGTCTGGGCTTCACTATGTAATTTTAAAACTGAAGATAGTGTAACTGACACAGAATACTTGGAAGAATACTATGAGAGTTGGAAGAATATTATGAGAATATTATAAGTTAGCTAAGTATTAAAGAATTTGCACACTTTTGTCACACAACCTAACAGACAATAAATGAATACATATTTGTACATGATACTGAGCACACTACTCTGCCCTTATGAGAGCCCACTGGGAGTACTTGGTCTTGCTCTGGAGGCCCCAACATAAGGAGGATGTTGACATGCCTGAGCAAGAGGAAGCCACAAAGATCATTAGATGCTGGTGCACCTCGCCTATTAAGACAGGCCATGAGATGTGGGAGAAGAGAAAGCTCTGGGGACACCTCATTGTGGTCTTCTGGTACTTAAGGGGAACTTTTAAAACAGAAGGAGAATGACCTTTTACATAGGATAAGGGGGAACACTTTTGAATGGAATCAGGAGATATATATGTTAGATTTAAGGAAAAGTTTCTTTATCCATAGGTTAGTGAGGAGCTTAAAAAGGTTACCCAGAAAAATTGTGAGTTCCTCATCCCTGGAAGTCTTCAAGGCCAGACTGGATGGGGCTCTGAGCAATCTGGTCTAATGAGTGGCATCTGTGTTCATAGCAGGGGATTTGGAACCAGATGATCTTTCAGATTTTTTTAAACCCAAGTTGTTCAATGATTCTATGCTTTGTTATACTAAATGAAATTGCCACAGCAACAGAAAATATTAGGGGGAAATCTTGATAAAAAAGGACAAAAGAATGGCATGACTAAATGCTGGTCTAAGATCTGTTTTTGCAGACAGAAAGGCATATCAGATTTTCCCCCAGTCATACTCCTTTCCAGACCCATAGTGCTAAGTCATTTCCAATGTTCAGCCATTCAGATACCAAATTCCTGATGACTCATTAGACTTCAGCCAAACTAACAATTACAAACAGTCTTCTTTATGAGGAATTAGGATGAGTATTGTACCTTCCCTGTGAACAGGACAAAAAAAAAAAAAAAAGGTTAGTACTGAGTATAAAAAGGACACCCAAATTTATATAGAGAAATTACTCTTAAATTTACTCACTCTTGAATTTATATAGTGATAGTTATTTCATATATATGGAACATACATGACTATATATAAACAATATATATAAAAAACTACATAAAAACTGTATATAATTCATATGTATTGCTTTTTCAGAGAATTCAGTGTGAGGGTATTGGTGAGTGAAAGGATAAAATCAATGAGATTAAGGACTTCTAGATTTCTGGAAAAGCAGGGTATATGTACATGAAAATTTGAATAAATGGAAGATAAAACCCAAATATTTCAATTCACATCACTATGTATTATTTTATTCTGCTGAACAAATTGAAGATTTATGAAGTGACACATACAGATATGATATGACATGACAGATATGCATATCATAGCTGTCCATGCTGGGACAGCCCTGCTAGGGGCCTGGACAATGTGGTGGTTCTTTGTGAGTCTTTGATTTGATTGACTACTTCTTCAGTTCTTCAGATTTCTGGATGTGGACATTTGATGGGTTGGTGCCTCCTGTAAAGGGCATGAGTAACCCAGTCAGGGTATATCATCTGGATTTTCCCAGTGTACCTGTTGGTGTGCAGAGCTGGTTTTACAGCCCAGCTTTACAGACAGGACCTCTGGACTCCTCAGTCAAGGGAGTTACAGGCCATGACCTTCTCTTGGCCAGCTTCACTTCTGTCCCACTGAGCACACAGCCAAAAGGGAGATGCTGGAAGACAGAGGAATATTAGTTAATGAGAGTACCTGCTTGACCTGGTGAAATTAGAGGCTGAAATAAACTGACAGGAGAAAAGGGAAAAACCTTAAAAACCAGTGTTATAATCTTACTCTAAATATTCTTAGATTATTTGATGCTAACTTTCAAAGAATATAGTTTAATATGTGTCCCATAAACAGCTAAAACAGATCTAAACAGTGAAGAAACCTACTAGTTGATTTGATTGTACATTTGTGTTGTGTGTCTGATTATTGTTTGAGACCTAAGTTTTTCCAGGTATTTAGGCATAAATGTGGAAGATAGGAAAATGAAAAGGCTAAATAGTCAGAATACAGAACTTTAAGCATTAGACACAAATATATTGAGCAGTGCACAGCAAATGAAATCAGATCAGCTGCATCAACATTACAGAGACATTTTATGTTGGGTAATGTTCCTTTGAAAGTACTAGACAAGAAGAGAGAGCTTTGAAGCAATCCTTTGAATCTAATTTGAAGGATATTGCCTGTTGTGTCAGCTGAATGACAAGTGAAAAGATATCTCCTATAGGAGTCAAATGCACAAGTGGTACAAATCCAAAATACCTTTTACAGCAAAAATTTGATGTTACTTGTTTTTGATGTTACTTGTAAATGATTAATGGGCACATTTAGAAGACTGATTTAATTTAACTTTATGTTTCTTTGGGTTAGGTGAAGACACAGCAAAGAAGGATATTTGGAAGACATATCGTATTGGATTGTTTCTGAATCAGGCATTTTTCTAACTTGTGATCAGTGTTGTTGATACTGCAATGTTGAATAATTTTTAATAACTGTCTATTTAATAACTGCAGATAATATATTTTGTTTGCTAAAGCCATAAACCTAAAGCTGTTTTCCTAATACTGTATCTGTTACAGAAGGAAAAGGATTAAGTCTTTCAGAATTTTATCTATAGACTGGTTTTTGTGAGATACAGTTTATCTTTCCCTGTAAGCAAACTAAAACATAAAGGAAACCAGAACCAGTTTGATTTCTTTACACTTATATTGAAAAATAGCCCAAACCTACTTATTTCTGCAAGTAGTTGCCTTCATGTGCAGGGTGGCTTAGTTTTATCAACATGGTAAAACTTCTGTTTTCCATGACAATATTTCATAAACCACAAGGACATCAGTAATTACACAGCACAAAGGAGAGTATGATCAAGAGGAGAAGCATAAAGCAAGCTGCACAGAGTAACTTGGCTGATTGTAAATAACACATATCCTGGGAAATAATCAATAAAAATATGAAAGCATGAACGAAGTTAGGCTACAGGGCCAACATAGTGGCTATACAGGAAAATATACTTTTGTAGATATGATTTAAACTTAAATTTCAGACAAGATTAATGGAAATTTACCTTCATTACTGTATAACATAGTCCTTGCATATCATACTTTTTCAGTTAGATTGTATATTGACCTAGCTTACGTGAATACAAATATACAAAATACTAATGTACAAACAGAGATGGGAAAAATGATTGTTTAATAACAGAAGACAGAAAATCTACCATTTGCTACCAGTTAATTATACTTTTAAACTAAATGATTGTGCTCTAATTACAGCTCATTTTTATCAGTCTTTATTTTGGCTTTGGGATCTCCATTATGGCTTTCAGTGTTAGGTCTAACAGCTTACCTTAAATTAGTCTTGCTGACTCTTCTTACTATGATTACTGAACTAAAGTTGCAAATTCATTTCTTGGGTTGTGGACACTTACATTAGAACTTTATCCATTTCACAGAGGTAAGGATGGGAGACATAGCACAGCACTCTTCTTCAAATAAGAGCCCTAAAAAAGAAATATTATGCCCATATATATATATTTTATACCAGGATGACTTGCCATCTCTTCACTAGAACTAGGTAAAGGTATTGGTTCACTGCTTACAACTACATACCTTGTTCTTCCCATAACAGAAAAGAAAACTGATGCACCAAATAACAGAGCTCAGTACACAACCACATGTATTGTGGATATTTTAAAATTCCTACACAGAAATATTTCAGTCCTTCAAGAGGTGTAATTTCCTAATATGAATAAGACTGAAATGCAAATGTCTTGCCTATTCTAATTCAATCATTCAGAGGAGTGAGAAAGCTATAGGATACAATGGATTTTCATAAGAGACTTCAGTAAGAATAGGAGGCAAATTTCTGTCTTTGCTGACCAAGACTATCTTGGGCCAACCCCTTCAATTTCTTTATATTACAAGGTTGTAAAGTTGGCTTAGAACATTTAGGTGGTTCAAAATATTGCTGTGAGGTTTATTATTACAGGTTTATTTCCCAAAATAAACCTGGTTTGCTATATGTCCAAATCTGTCTGCCATTTGTGCAATTGTAAATAATTTTTCCAATAACGCTTTGGTTTATCTGGCCATTTGACTCTGAATGTATGCTGCTTGCATCTCTACCGAAGGCGGTTTAGCTATAGGATGACTTTGCTGCTCTTCTATGATTTAGATTTCTATGATTTAGATTTATTCATAACAGGTCCGTGCTGAGAACATTGCTTAATATTAGTCTTTGCCTGTTAATGTTCTTCTAAAAATGGAGCTTGCCTTCTGCAATTACAGATGTAGCCACCAGATTTATATTGCCTAGGCAAGTAAATGGAACAGTTCCACAGTGCTTTATCTTTCAGAGATGGGTTATCTGATGTTATTTTATGTAGCTAAACTTTTACTTTTGACTTATTGGTCATAAAGTCAGAATTCATGAGCAATTCTGACTAAGCTGTAGGTCTTTTATTGCATTTCATTTATCATTAACTGCAAGGCACAGGTACCATCAGCAAAGTCAATGTCTTCTGGTATCCCAACCAACCTCTTATCCTTACAATTAATATTTCTAGGACATAAGACTCATGGGAAAGTAAAAAGTTAACCTAAGGAAAATGATGTGAAGACATAGCTTTATTTAACTACAGTAGTGTCCACTAAACAGAACTGATTAATTCACAGTACATTTGATATCTTCTTGAAGATTCTAAAAAACATTGGCTTTTTTAAAATATAGTACCAGCAACTGGTGCTTTCTGAACACTGATGAAATGCAGGAATGTTAACATGTTTTGTTTAATGATGGTGTATGAAGGTTCCTCATAAATAGGGAGACTGAACTATCTCCTCATGATCTGCAATTATTGGCACTGGGATTTTGATTAAGTTTATACTATAAAGGAATTTATTTGGAATGGCAGGACAGAAAACAGTAGGGAATAATACAGCTAATCCAATCATTACATTTAAAACTCCTTTCCAGTCATTGCAGAGATCGCTGTTTCCTGTTTCTTTCTCCTTGACTTAATTGCACCTTTCATATTTCATGTCAAGATGTCTTGATGTTTAAGCCAGATAAATTTGCAGCCATTACTTCCCAGCCCTATTTTTTAATCTTTCTGACAATGGCTTTAAGTTTCCCAAACCAGACTTTCAACTTCTTGTTATGTACAAGAACTGTGCTCAGTTTAAGATAAAAACCACTTCTTTCCATTTGTTCTCCAGGACATCATGAAACTATTTTAATGTTAGTCTTCTGTCTCTGGTAGAGCTGTGTCCTGGGTTGACTATATGATCCAGTATCCCCATTGTCTTTTTTTTTTTTTTTTTTGTCTTGAAATGGGTCCTGTAGCTTTAATCTAGGGGCAGAGAGAGAGGGAGGTGGGAGAGTAGTGAAATTTCTTGCCAACTGTATTTAAAACACAGAAAAATAAGGAGTGTAGTGCTCTCTGAATTCTCAGCTCTGGAGAGAGAGAGGGATGGAGAGTTTTTCCTCTGATTTTTTCACTGGTTTTCCTCATCAGCTAAGGCAAGAAAACTTTTCCCAAGACTATGGCATCTTTTCCTGAGCTATTCATTTTTTCCCTGGTTGGGAACACGAAAACAATGGCCCAGGGGCTCCTGATTTGGCCTGGATTTGGCCCAAGCTCCAGAGAGACTGAGCAAGGCTGAGACACACCCACAGAAGGACTTTCTGAATTTGCCATCTCGTCAGAGCAATGAGAGATTCCATTGTTTAACATTATTCATTTTTTCATGTTTGTGAGTACTTTCCTTGTGAAATAAACAGGTTTTTCCACTTTTCTCCAAGGAGATTTTCTCCCAAACCAGTTGGGGAAGGAATGATGGAATCTGCCTTTTAGAAGAGACATCCTTTAAGGAAATCTCCATCCAAGTTTTGTCTCAAATGGGGACAAGCTGTGATAGAAGTGTATATGACTTTTGAGGGCTTTTGCCTCCCTTCCCAGGACTACTGGTCAATGTAATCTTTCCTTCACAATTTTTCTTTTTTTCTCTTTTGTAATGACCTTCCCCGTCATTTTGGTGAATCATTTTTAAGTCACTGTGCATTGTATACATCCAGTTTGTTACCAGACATATCAATACTTGTCTTTCTTAATATCAGCTGACATACAAAAAAATTTACATCCATGAGATTGCCAAGGAAGAAACAACTCAATAAGAGATAGTTGAGTGTCAGGTAATCAATGAACAACAGAATAGAGTGCTTTGCAGAATATTCAGAAGGATTTCCTGTCTATCTCAGGCAACTGATATCTTTTCTTTGTGTAAAATGACTAACATATTTCTAAGGAAGGCTGTTCAGCATCAAGGCAGAATCTGGAGTTAAGAAATTAATTGAAGCTGGATAATAACTTTGCTAAGCATAGTCATAGTTGCTTTATTTATTTATTTATTTATTTGTTCTGTGATTAAACTAGTAGCATGATGTATCATCTGTGATTAAACAGTTTGGGTGCAAAATGTCATGGTTTATTGGACTAGTTGCTTAATATTTGAGCTATTTTTTCAGAGCAATTCCATGTTCCCTTACATTTTTGATTACTTCATCTGAATTGTGTTTTAAAATATGGTACGTGAAAAGATATACTTGTGTCTAGAAAATGGTTGATCTGATATAATTCAGTACAGAATGCCTATGTCTATTTACTTTTACTAAATCAGGATTTCCTTTTTTTTCATTTTTTTTCTGGAATGAAAACAAAATTCAGCAGAAAAGCAATTGAGTTTAATTCTCTCTAGCTTGTCAGTTTATAATATTTTGTTTTATTGTATTTTTTTGTTAAGATCTTGGAAAACTACTGAATAATTTAAAAAGTAGTTTCTTATTCCTTGATATTTATGTCTTGTACTAAAAAATTTTAATCTTTTAGATTTTATATTTGGCTTCAGCTATTTATTTTATAGTTTTGCTTCTTAAAATCTCTGTGATTTCCATGTCAGAAGCTGAGATTACACCATCAAAACCAGCTATCTAAATATAGCATAAATAATTAATTTACAGTTTTTCTATCAATTTCTGTTGTCTGTTGTAGATATTTATTAATTATATTTATTAATTATATTTATTAATTATGAAACACATATAGAAATCAAAGTTATTTGTAAATGAAAAAGAGACAATGTACAAACAAACCTCCTTTTTGATTAATTCAGTCCTTTCTGCTTTCATTACACATGTTCTAAAAGACTATTCAGTTTGAATTTAGATGCCTTGATGAGCAGGTTGAGATAAAATTTAAGAAACTTTAGAGGAAAATTAAGGACAAGCTAGATTTAGGGACAGTGTCAGCTGTAAGGAAAACATATATAGAACACAGAGCACATACAGAGAGGTCTCATGCAAATGTTTTCCACAAAAGATTAAAAAAGATCATTTTGGAAATATGTTTTAAATAACATGAAACATATTTTGTGAAAATGTCAAAAAACCTGATAATAGAATTAGCTCCTCAATACTAGATTTCCAAAATATATGATGTCTAAGATAGTGTCTAACTATTTCATAATTTAGACTTCCACAATATGAATTATTATGAATTTATGAGAATAAAACCCCCATAAATATGAAACAGCCAGGCCATACTGTACTATACATTATGAGAAAGACATAATTTGCCAGATTAAGGTTATATTTAATCCATCTGTATATAACTAGACAAAATACTTCAAGTCTTCTAGTTTAGATTGTGTTTTTTCTTTTCTTCAGTAATTGTTTTCATTGGAAACAAAGTGGAAATCTTGAGATATACAGAAATGTTGATTCTTGTGTTGTTTGAGACAATAGACACAATGTAAAATAGATTTTAATAAACTTCAAGCACAATAATGGAAATCAGAGATTTGTTATTTATTTAAAATTAAAATTTCTTGAAATACGAGTTATGTTGTATTTTAAAATACCATGTAAGTGTACTACAAAGAATGTTCTGGTAAGAGCTGAATAACTTCTATTTTTAACATTCCATTAGAAGTCATGCAAAATAACAGATGTTTCAATATGTTTTTCTTATTGCTGTTGGTGTTTGTTTGTTTCTTTTTACACTCACAACAACTAATGTTTTAACTTAAAACACAAATCTGATTTGTGTTTTGATCTACTAAATTGAAAATATATTCTTAATTTCTCTTGAGAGGAAAGTAAAGTATCCTTGACAAAGAAAGAGCTGTCAAAACAGGCAAAAAACACTAATGGTTAATTTTAAGAGACTGTAAACAATAAGAATTACAGTTCATAGTGGAAAGATAGGGAGTAAACTACTTCATTGAAATCCAGTTTTGACTTGAAATTAGTAAATGCAAACATAAAATAAAGAGCTGCTAAAATTCCATGTCAGAAAACATTCCCATAACCCAAATCTCCTTAGCTGGTGAAATTGATTTAGTTAGTATAAGACATGGAGATAAGAACCAGCTTCAAAATGTTTCTTAGATATGAAGGTATTGATGACATCCATGTTTAACTTTAAATACTTCCTCTGTTTATAGTGGAATCCACATCCCAGAGCAAAACACCCAAGTGTGTTTCTTAGGCAGTGCATGCTTAAGAGCTTTAGCATGCTATTCTAAAACAATTCAGCATTCAGAGCAGTGAGTGTCTCAACATTGCAAAAAAGAAATATTGAGTATATGTTAATGATT
This sequence comes from Argya squamiceps, assembly GCA_037834095.1. Classification (NCBI taxonomy): domain Eukaryota; kingdom Metazoa; phylum Chordata; class Aves; order Passeriformes; family Leiothrichidae; genus Argya; species Argya squamiceps. Next base: position 16,542,246 of record JBBMKD010000115.1, read on the forward strand.
GACACTATCTGCATCCATTCAAAGTAATCTGCCCTTGAAGATGCGTGCCAATTCTGCTTCCTTGAAGTTTGAAGCAGACAAATCAGCCCTGTAGAAGGGCCTCAATAGGGGGGAACTATCTTGCCCAGACAGAGGCAGTTCTGAGCATGTGAAGAGGTGATACTGTAGGCATTTGAAAAAGATATGTTAAAAACGCAGCTGCTTATGGTGTTTACAAGGCCTTTGTAGTTATCCAAGAGAATCACTGATTTGCAGGTGTTTCAATTTCTACTGTAAGCATCTGAGTATTTACGATGTGGCTGCAGGTTATTTTCAATGCTATTACAGAAAGCACAGCAGAATGAAACTTGGTTTCTCTGTGGGGTATTTTATTAGTCCATCTACTTTAGCAGGCAGAAGACTGACATCTATCAAGTAATTATTCTATCTAAAAGACACCATTCTCTCTGTCTCTCTCTTTACCTCTCTGCACAGTTCTGTATGTGTGCAAGAGACTGAGAAGGAGAGAAAATTTCCCAGAAAAAGCAATGGAATTCCTTTGAAATGCAAATAGAGATTACAGAGAGGTCTTATTAGTGATATACTGTTTTTCTTCAAACTTACAAAGTTTGGAAGTTTCTGTTTCAGAAAATAGTTTCGGCTGTTAAAGGGCAAAAAGGATTTGATTGGTTACAAACCCTTCAATTCACCTTTTGCATACTCTATTAAATTCCATAGGAAGGTGAAATAAATAATATTATGAATGTGACTTTCAGATTGTAAGACTGATAACAGGAATGGCAAATTGTCCTGAGACTGTATCCTCAAGAGGCCACTTGCTTTCTTATTTCAGTTCCAATGTCCTTTAGTGCCTGATTAGGGCATCCGTTTTTGCTGATCAGTGTAACTAGCTATGTACATTACTACCCTGAGGCAACATTTGAAATGCACATAGAACTGTAATCTTTGTCTCTTAGGTGGCTGTGTTTCTATCAGAATGAATGGGCAAAGCAAAATTGGATGATTTGTGTTGTTTGATTATACTTTAATTCATCTTTCATCTGTGAGCAGAAACCTCTTGTAAAACCTAGAGCAAAGAATATAATCACAAAGGCAAGATGAAAAAAGAAGAGGTGTTACCAAAAAGCACCTACTGTCGAAATCATTTACCAGCACATCAAAAGACATAAGGAATGGAGCTGAAGTTGCTCTTAAAATACTTTCTTTTTTTCATTATTTAATTCTTACTCTTCCTTTTAAAACCTCCAGCTACACAGCCAATACCACAGTCTCCCCCCCTCCTTCTAATTTAATTCAAAGGTAAAATTAATGAAATTCCAAAATTCACCATAAAATTCTGTCGAGGCTGTTAATTGCCAGCAAGGGACCTGCACAGATATATTATGATCTGTGAGAGTAAAGGCAAGTATTCACAAAAATTTAAACTCATTGCCAACCACTGTTTCTTGCATCAGAAATCTCTTTATGGAGGATACAAAGGATAAAAGATCTGCTGCTTTATCTAATTCAAAGTAAAAATTCAAAGCATATGTATGTTAGTTGTGCTCTAATGATGTATGATAGAGTGCGCTAATGAACTGATTATTGGTTATTGAAACTGAAACAAAGGAGCATTTCTTGGAAAACTAGGAATATAAATTGTGCATTCAATGTAGGAACTTCCTCTCACTGGGGAACAAATATTCAAATCTCAGAGGGGCATAAAACAACCTGTACATGTGCTTGGAACTGCAGAACACCTGCACTCCCACATGAGGAACACCCCTCATGAGGTCACTCAGCCTGACTTAAACCAGACCCTGAAGCCTTTAGGGCAGGTGAAGAGCTCAAGGAGCTCCAGGGTGGTTGTAACATCCCTGAGCATTGGCAACAGGGGCCATTTCAGCACCATGTAGGTCACTTGCTGGTAGCTCTTACCTCTTGAGGAAAGGGGGATCCTCAAAGAACGTCACTGGGAGCTGGAGCTGGGAGCAGGCAGGTGTAAGAGCAGAGGCATGATGGTATTTGGAGCCTTAAACATGTGAATGGGAGGTAATAAAGACCCCTGCACACCACAGCAGAAAGCAGAGGCCACCACCAAGCAGCTGCCCCAACTGCAGCAGCTCTGCAGCTCTGCTTTTGCTCCACCTATACACACCTGGTATGTGATGCTCAGCAAGCAAGTGAAGGAGACAGAGACCCGCTTGCCTGGGTAGGTGGTTGGAGAAGGCAGCTACATAACCACTGACCTTCTGCAGGTTGACCACCTGCACAGCTGCAATATCCAAGAGGGAAAGTGATCCCAAGCCAGGCAAAAGGCTACCCCTCTCTCCTGCACCCTTTTGAGCTCTCCAGCTCTGTGCCAGCTGGCAGAGATACCAAGATCATCCAAATAAAGACAGCTCTGACAGCAATGTTCAGGATGTGCTTAATCAGATTCAGCTCTTTAAAGGACTGTGCAAATAAAAAGCAACAAATGAGCTGTAAGAGGAGGAAATCCAGTCTGGCCTGGCTCTGTTTTTTCCAGAACGAGAACAGTGATCCTTGCAAAGAAGAAAGGCAGGGCATCTCTGGGGGGAACTTTGCACTGCCAACCTTACTGATTTGCTCTGCTACAGAATTAGGAGCAAGATTTCAACCTGGCTATGGATGTGCTTTCATCTATGAATGTCCTCTGTAAGTAGTCTCTGGAGCACAGGTGTCAGCACTGTGAACACCTGTTGCTGTTGGCTGAACACTCCCCAGCACTTCCAGCACAGAGGAACCAGGAGCTGAGAAGTCAAGACTCTCTACAAAGAAGCAGAGAGCTCGCAGTTGCATATCTGTGGGTGTGTACAAATGCCAGGAGTGGCATGAGACTGTACACCAGAGTGACTGATGAGGAGGCCAGCTCGCTAGTATTTGCTGTTGGTATGCTCCTCCCTGTCCCTGTCTGAGTATACTGGAGATCAGTGGTGCATAAACTTCAGCTGTGGAGGACGGTAAAGTGAGCAGCCTCATGAATTCCAACACAGGCTCTTGTTGCAGGATGGGTGTTTGGTGGATTGCTGCAACCTTCCCAAAGCATCCCCACGAGGAGAGCACTCCACCAGGAACACAACAAACACTATCCTCACACAGAGCAGCTGATTAACTATAACAGCAGAGGCAAGAAGGATCTTTGTGTGGATTCCCAGTGGTAGTTTATTCCACCTACACACCACAAGGGCCCAGAGACAGACGCCTACAGCTTGAGGGTCCAGGCTTATATGTGGGTAGAAGGGGAGCTAACAGTAACAGCCAATCACCGAGAGGTGTGGGTGGAAGTAAAATGACCAATAGAGAAATACGAGGGTAACTGGACAGGGGTACAAACCAATAGGGTTACAGAGAACAAGGAGACTGCTAGAAACCTGACCATAAGGTCAACTAGGGAGTAATGGCCAACAGGACAACAGGGAGGTGTGGCACTGGGGTTGACTGACAACCTGTCAGTGAAACAGGGGATCCATAGGAGAGGTTAAGGTCTAGGGGACATTCTTCCAAGGTATAGCCCCAGGAAGTCCCCTGGCAAGCCCACAGGCCTCCACAGGCTCTCTTGTATCTCTTGTATCTCCCTTCTCTTGTGTGAAGGGGTGATGCAGAATTCAGAATGCACAATGGCTCAGTCAGAGCATTCACCCACAAGCACATGGGACCAGGACTGTTAAAGCATGCCCTGGCAAAAGTCCTCTTGGAATTATTTTAAAATACTCATTCTAGAAAGTCTTTTAGAAGTTGTTTCCTGAGGGTGTTGTTAGTTGGGTGGAAGATGTCTTAGTAAGTACCCAGTCTGTATTATTAACAGATAGACAAATTCCAGGACCCAGAGCCTGCAGCCACCTGTCACTCACTAACCCTGTGTCTTGCCTGTAGAACCCAGCCACCTTTAGCATGCTGCATTCCTTGCTGAGGATCTGATGGAAGGGTGAGACAAAAGAACTCTCCCACTGATGCTGCAAAACTCCAGCTCTACCAGGGTCTTGGCATCCTCATGCTTTCTGTAGAAGTAGACATCTACTGCCCCACATCACCCCAGAGTCTACAAAGGAGAGGTGCAAGAGGAAGTCACCAAAAGAAAACCTCACAGCTTATCCAGCTCGGTGCACATTGTTATCCCAGGCAGGGAAAACCACAGTGTTAACAGTCTGGTTAACACTGTGGTATCAACACAATTCCACAGTACTTGCAGGGCTGGGTTTTTTACTTCATCTGACACACAAACTCAAACCAACCCTGAACAACCCTGAAGACTGAAGGAAGCTACTCTCCTACCACAGTAATAAGCACATGACTGTAACAAGCAATAACAGCCAAGCCAAGTGACTGTGCAGCTGTATTATCATGGCACCAGCTGAGCATACTTGCCAAAGTCTATAGGACAGCCTGGCTTGAAGAAAAAGAAGGCAAAAAAATGACAGACAGGGAAGGGGGACAAGTAATGAAAGACATCTTTACTCAATTTCTTGGGATGTTGGTCCTTAAAACAAAGAAGTTTACTTTGCTATATAAACATTAATTTCCTTCTAATAGGACCAGCAGATACCCTCAGGACTGAAAATGCCCCTGTGCTACATATTGACATAACTTATGCTCTGTTTGATAAGTCAGCAGACAGCAGAGGCTACTTTCACTGGAATAAAAAAAAACAAACCTGGTGATATGAATGCAAAAAGCAACAAAACCTACCTTTTTGGCAGGAACCATAACACAGGGGTAAAGGAACTAATGGCAGGGCCTCAATCTCCTTGGCCCTGTTTCCCGCAGGGGCGGGTTTCGTGTGAGAAGCATTCCAACAGTGTTTGGCAAGAGAAGCAGCTGGGAGTATCTTTCCTCCCCATGTTGGATGTCACGTTGTCCCTTTGTAGGGGGTGGGAATGGCATCATGAACAGTGGGGTGCTTTCTTGAGGGAGTCCAGAAAGATGCCCTCACCTTCCAAGAAATGATGGTCCTGAGAAGAGAGGGATGGAAGGGATGGCTATGAGAGAGTCACACAGAAACAGGGGCACTGTCCAGGATGATGCTCATGGCTGAGGGAAATGTCCCAAACTATCTATCATGCAGGGAGCAGTGGGCTGGCACTCATCCCTGGTACCCTTTGAGGTGCATGGAGGCCCTTTTGAAGCCCATGACCTCATACTCTGAGTGGGACCTACAGACAAAGCCCCTAAGAGCATCTCTGCCTGGACAAGGGCAC
>JBBMKD010000115.1:16547505-16569439 GCA_037834095.1 Argya squamiceps
CAAGAAACCTTGCCCCAGGATACAAAATTCACTATATAAACCCAGCTCTGAGGACTGTTCGGCGTGGATAGGGTAGATGTATCTTTTGGAGGCTGTCTCCCTACCACCCGCACCGGTGCTGTTACTTTTTATTGTGGCTGCTCTATTTCTATAAATTGATTACGGGATTGTCTTTTTTTAATAAATTGTTTGTTGATAATCTCTGATCTCAATTTCATTTATAACACTTCTTTGTGAAGCAATAGTGTGACAGCTAAAGCTGGTCTGTAAGCTGCACAGATAAACTGGCCATAAGAGACCTCAACTCAACATTTTATTATCAGTGCTGGATATCAGATATTGGGCTAGTTAGATCCTTTTCTGATTCATTTTTATGTTCTTGCAAAGGTAAGAAGGGAGGAAAAAGAAGGGTCCCAATAAAGGAAGAAAATTATGCTAAGTATTATCACCTCCTAAGGTGTGTAGGAGGACTGAGGAACTGAAATGTAGGTGGGAACAAGCATTGTGGTGACAAGCCTTAAAAGTAAGAACAAAAAGTTTAAACTTTCCTCCTAAAAAAGACCAGGAACTGGCTGTAAAAGAAGAACTAACTCACTGCGTGCGGCAAGAAAATAATATGCTTTTGACAGCAGCATGTTTGATGCATTGAAAAAGAGCAAATTAGGATGCAGAGGAGGACTGCAGCAAGTGCACTGTATCATACATGAGGGAATAATTTATTGTAAGGGGATATGTAGACTTTGAGGTGAGGTCCTGCTTCTTCATGTTTCTTCCAGTTAAGGATTCTAAACTGTGAAATCCAAGAGGTACTTATTGTGCTACACCTGGGAACACAATGTTTTTTACTCTGGATTCATAATCAAATTAGGTCCCACTATGCTTGCATGTAATACTACAATTATGAGTCATAATCCAGAAAAAATCACACTGGCAGGCTTCTTTCTGGTTAAGAGGATAGAGAATACATAGTGGTATTTATTGAAAGATTAAAAAAATGTAAAATGATCATTATATACTTTGGCTTTGACCTTTGACTTTGGCTTTTGGCCTCTGACCTTCACATTCTTTGATTTGAGAGATTTTTTCATCAAGACTTTACTACACAAGAGGAACCAGAAATAATGGGGAGTGGCACTAAGAAAGAGTTGGAGAAATAAATGTAAATAGCGGCTAATTCCATCACTACACATCACTGAAGAGAGCCTGACACTCCTCTCTTTGCACCTTCCTTTCAGGTTTGTTGTTGAGGCTCCTCCTCAGGCCGCTCTTTAGCCCCTGAGCTAAACAGTCCCAGCTCTCTCAGCCTTCCCTCACAGGAGGTGTAGCCCCGTCCCTTTGTTGTCTTGATGCTCCTTTGTTGGAAGCTTTTCAGTATGCCTGCACCTCTTATGGGGAGCTCAGCACCAAAAACAGTGCTCCAGGTCCGAGCTCAGACCAGTGCTGAGTAAAACGGAATGATTCCTTCTCTTGACCTGCTGGTGTCTCATCTCCTCCTGCAGCTGAGGATGCTGTTTGTCTACTGTCCAGCAAGGGCACATGGCAGTGCTCATTTTGGTGCCCACAAGGGCTCCCACATTCTTTGCTGCCAAACTGCTTCCCAGCCTGTGTTGGTCCATGTCGAGTTGCTGAACTTCATGAGGTTCCTGTCAGCCCTTTGTGCAGCTGGTACAAGTTCACCAGCATGACCCTCTGGTGCATCAGCCACTTCTCATAGTGTCTCCTCAGATACCTCAACTCTTTTGCCTCTCTTTACCTGAAAACTTACCCTTTTTTATACAAGAAAAAATATATATGGCTAAAGAAATACAATCTGTTCAGTAAGACTAGAAATTCCTTCACCAGCAGCTGAAACTTGAAACTGAGGAGTAAACTGGCATACTGTTCTCTGAATTTACCATATGTTGTCTCTGAAACATTATTTGAGATTAGATGTTTCTAACCTTTGACATTTTCTTTAATGCAGGAGCAATTTTCCTCTGGATTGACATCTCCCAGATCTCATTAGATCTGAAGATCATTTGCAGTATCCTGAATATCCAGCAAATTAGTATTGCTTGCCAGTCATTTATCAGACTCTACAGTATTCAGTGCTGTTGTGTCAGAATAAGATAAAGCTCAAGATGGGTAATGACAGCCAGCTCTGAAGTATGTAGTAGGAATAACCTCAAGGCAAAAAGGCTGTGACATGAAGGTCTTCAGGGAAAACTTGAATAAGTATTCAGCTTATTTTTCCAACAAAAAAAAAAAAAAAAAAAAAAAAAAAAAAAAAAAAAAAAAGGTGTTTTTTTTTGTTGTTGCATAAGAGAAGCCAGTAAGACACTTAAGTCTCATTTATTCAAGTGTATGTTGTTAGTCCTATTCAATTTTACCTGTATGGTTCCATTTATAGTTCTAAGAATAGAGTAATTAATGATAAAAATAGGAAGTGGATATATGCTATTTCTTCATTAGGTATATACTATTACTTCATGTGGTCTTAACATTAATTCATTCTCCTTTGTAGATAGCTAATGAACTTAGCTCTTGCCAAGTTCTCTTCATGTCTGCAATTCTTAACCAGGTTAGGGTAATAGAGAGGTTATATATTAGATCATCTTTTATCCTGTGCACAGTCTTGTATACCATTCTTTTTCTGATTAATCCCTCTGCAAGGTTTTCAGCAATTGGTCATATAAAAAATATACCACCAATTCAACTTTATAAGTCTTTTAAAGATGGAAGAAAAGAGAAGGCCCAGTGATATTTCATCAGCCAGTCTCCCACTGGTTTGATTGCTTGAGAATGGCCACCTCAGTTCTTCATAAACTCAGTAGATAGAATTGAGAGAATAAGAGACACATTGATCCAGTGAGAACTTAGTAGCAGGAAAAAAATAAAAGCTTTTAATTTTTTTTAGCAATCTCTGTAACTTCTCTGTAACTTCTCTGTAACTTCTAACAAACTGTCATTTGTACAAAGCTGGTTTTGCCAACCACACACAAAAGCTCAAATTATTAATTCCATGACACGTATTTCTTTTGAGGAAAATATACTTAAAAGGACTGTCTTCTATTGCTGTTATCCTGGGCTCTTTTCAGTCCTTGACAGAGGATTATAAAAGGATAAAGAGGGCTGCTAAACAGATGATAATTCCTTAGCCAAAAATTGCTAACAGAAAGTGACTTCTTGTCACTTTCCATGGCATCAGATAATTCTTGGTTTATTGGCCTATAGCTCAGCAAATTATTCCTGTGTCTGCAGGATGAACAAGTCTATATCTACATATATGTGAGGCCAGTTGATGTAATGTCCAAATGCCAAAACATGTGAGAATGTATTGGACACCTTCCTTACACATTTAGTCCTGGGCCATGTAATCCCTTCCTGTGATAGGTGTCAAATTAATTTCACATGGTATTACAGAGAATGTTTTTCTAACTCTAATGAAGTGACTTAATGTAAAACTTTGAAGATTTTTGCCAGTATTTTTGTCTTTTTTATTGCATTAAAAAAAAAGAATTCTAGTTTGAGGATTTAATTAATAGAGGCGATATTTTACCGTGGAGCTGGTTAAACTATAACACTGTAGGCTTCACAGGCTATATAGGTGATAGTCTAAAGTAATGATTAGGAGTCCTGTGGAGAGAATTTATTTGGAGGCCAGAGACATAGAAGATGGATTGAGGAAGAACATTTGTTCACATTTCAGAAAATTGATTGGGAAACCTGGCAGAAGAGAAAGGCTGAATTGTTGGCAAATTAACTAACGAAAGGAGAGAGGGCTATTGACAGGGAAGGAGAGCATAGAGCAAAAGAGAGGAGGACTCTTGAGTTGTTGGATTCCATAGTAACTGGGAATTACTTGGTCAAATAACAGTGTCATGACCTAAAGGGTTATAGGGCCTGTGGATGGGTGACTACATGACTATAGCTCTGAAGAATTCCATAACACAAAGAGGTTTTGTATATTTCTGTATTTTATTACAGATTACCACAAATACCACAAAAGATAACTCTAGCACGTAAACTACCATAAATATCACCAGTGACAGTGACTAATGAAGTGTATATATTTATATATAATACTAATATAAATTACTATCAACAATCAAATACAGCACCAATCACTAGTAGACCAGCAGTAAATGCAGCAACATCTAATATAGCAGCAGCAGCCAGCTAGGAACATACTGCTAGAAGCAGTAGCATCCAGGTAGTGTACAGCTAGATGCAGTAGTATACAATCAGGTATATAGTAGACATATACTATTGCAGATATATAAACATATCATTGGTGAATAAGATTATCGAGAATATGCCACCAAAATATTTATGATAAATTACCTATATGGATATATACACACAGATATACATACAGATAGATGCAAAAATATAAAGTGAATTATACAGATTTCAGAAGAGGCCAAACCATAACAAAAGGTGATGATCTGTTCCTAGAGGAAAGATCTAAATATGCCAGAGGTGGAAAAACAAACCTAAAAAGAAGAGGGGGACCAAGAAGGTAACAGGCAGAGTCTCATCTCAAAAAGGGTTGTGTCTAGTAGTCTTGTGCCAGCCAGGCATCCCTGGGTGGAGTCCATGGTCTTATAGAAAGTTTGTGTGGGATTCAATCTGCTTAAAAAGAGTACATGCAACACGGGAAGATCTCAGAGAGACATGCTCCATTTTTGATAAAAACTAGGTCCCTTTTTATCTTAGACATAACAGGTCATAGGGTACCACATCTTTAAACCACCAATAGGTACCTGTTAATTTTGGCTTTTCCTCTGTATCAGCCACATACAGAGGAATCAACATCAACGATGATGATGTTTTCTATTCTTTCAAAAAAATTTTATTTTTCCAGACTTTATCACTCTTGCATATACTGTTGCTGTACCTTTGCTGTACTTTTGTTGTTACACTTTTTCAATTTGCTGTTAATGTTTCTTGGTTTTGCACTTAGTCTTGGTGGTTCAGGATATCTCTGCTTTCTGGGTATGGCAGCTGAACTTTGAGGCTAGTTGCACTTTTCAAGGATGCTTTTGATTCCAAACCCTAATTTCTAGGCTCACAACTCCCAGGCTGGTGCAATTTCTCTCTCAGGATTTTTCAGTCGACTTTATCTTCTGTTCACTAATCTTCCTCTTCTAAGAAAGAACATGTCAGATGGCAGTGGAGCTGGGAGATTTCACTGGACCTTAGGCAGATATTTTGTGTTCACAAGTAGTGCCTTGCTATTGCCCTGCCACTCCTTATTCCTGGTTTTTTACACAGCATGGAAACAGAAATTAGGTGTCTGCTCCAGCTGCAAGCTTCTAGAGCCATTTGTAAATAAAAGAAGCAGCATGGGGTGGAGGCATTAGAGAAAAGAAGGATCTTTTTTAAGCTCTCTGGCCCTTTACTGTTCTGCATCTCTTCACTCCCTGTGATGCAATGTCAAGAGAGCAAGTAGAAAAAGCAGAAGTCAACAGTGAGTGAAATCACAGTCTTTGTCTCTCCCACCTTTGGGGAATAAATAAGACAGGAAAGAAGTAAAAAACAATCCAGAGTTCTGACTTTTGTCAGCCTTGCCCCAGGCCAGTGAAATTTAATGTAATTTACTTAAAAGCCCATTAAAATGTGAAAGCAATTTGGTTAGGATGAAAATCTGAAAAGGAAAGAATATGAAGACAAGACAGGCCATACAGGCATAATGAATACTAAGTTACGTGGAGTTTAGCTCCAAAAACATTTATAAGATAAACCATTAAAAAAATAGCAAGCTTTCCACAAGTATATGCTTCCAAGGAGAAAAGTAAAACCCTGTTTGATTCGGGCATGACTGTACTTTTTGGTATTCTTTCATTGTGACCAGCATTGGCCATAATTTTTAAGGTAGAGATGTTTGTCTTCTTAATACAATATCAGTGTCAATTATGTCTGTACGAGGCAATAAAAATTCAGATTTCACACTGAATTTGTGTTATGTAGAAGACATCACCCTGTTGAGGATTTGCAAAATGGCATGTGAAACTTAAAAGGGGGAATTCTAGTGGCAGTGAAATCTTGGTTCAGACCCAATATCAAATATAATTTAAAACATCCTTTTCTATCCTGGTATTTGTACCATGTTTCTTATGGTTTATGTGTATAAGGAAAAAAAATTAAGAAATTAATGAAGAGTCTGGAATATCAAATACAATTGAAACATTTTTATTTAGATCACAAATAGAAACAGTAAAATTTGATTATTGAATTGTTTGTTTTTAATAATTCTTCAAGTTCTAATTTAGAGCCAGCTGGATTTTTCTATACAAATGAAAATAGTGAACAGTTATTTGTAATTTAAAGATTTTTAGAAATTTGATACTATTTCTCACTGTCTCCTTATTTTGTTCTCTGTCTCCTCAAATTATTTTCATTAGCAGACACCATGCATTTTTTGCCTCTGGCCATGAGCCCAGAAATTAGTGCCAATGTATTATTTAGAGAGGTTGATCAAGTCTTCCTAGTGTGGGTAGAAAAAAGGTACAAAGTACCATCTTTTGCACTCAGAAAGACAGACATGAATGCCGAGCATGAATCAAATGAATTTTAAAATGAGATGAGACTTTTTCCATTCTGATTCCCCGGTCACAATTAAAAAACCCAAAACAAAAAAAACCTCCACTCCTCTCCTAGCAAGATGAAGAGTGTTTTATTTAAAAAGCAGACTGTAAGCTGGAGATGAGATTGTCCTACCTTTTAAGCATATTAACAAGTTTTCAAATGTTCGTGTTTCCTCTGACCTCTGAATAAATGAAATGAACAAGCTGGCCAGCTGGTCTGCACTACATTTCAGAGTGTTAATACAAAGGAACTAAGGTGCACTTGATGTGTGAAAATGATGAATAACAGTGGAATACATCTGGCAAATGTGAAACAAAGGTTAAAGTCAAGTTCAGCACAGAAGTAGTTGCATTTTGATGGAGTCAAATAATCACATCTTTCTCTTTTTCTGTGGTGTATACATAGCATCCAAAACAGATTACATTAAAAACATGAAGATTTTAAGGTCAAGTACTCAAGAGCAGTGCAATTTTACTGAGAGAGAATCCCCATAAACCTTAAAAATGCCCCTTGTGCAAGTTTTATGACAGAGTTTGTAATTAGAAATTACTTTTTATATAGGAAGCTTCTGGCATTGGGGCATGAATTAGCCAATATGAAGAGAGAGTTGTACTTTGTGCTACAAGAGCATGCAGAGGCATATAAGCTACCAACTCCATTCCAGCTTTCAGAGAGAGGGATCTTTTCACAGTGTCCAGACACTGCTTCTCTTTCCCATGGCCAGGAAAAGGAAAAGGCCATTTCCTTTTTCCTTTTCCCTCTCTTTAGAAAAGGTGTGTTTCCTGTCTGTTTCTGCCTGCTACCTTGATCTTGACTGTGTTTTTAATCACTTTTGTTCCTGCTTTTTCCACCTACCCCCTCCCCCCCTCCCCCCCCCCCCCCACGACTTTCTGTAGTTTTTTCTCCTTTTTTCTCCCTGCTTTTCTATTTGTATTTACATTCACTGCTTTTAACCCAGCTTCCCTTTTTGCTGGTGTCAGCCTCTGTTTCACCCACATTATCATTTTTCTCTGTGCCTTTACCTTCATTGCTGCATGATGTTTTGCCCAGTTTACGTGGTTGCCTTGGGGGTAAAGTTGTTGCTGTATTGTACAGTTCCTGCCTGGCTGAAAGGCAAAAGAATGTGTTACAAGTGTATCTACAGTTTATGTCCTTGAAGGTGATAACAGTGTGAAGAAATGTTGCTGTGCAGCAGGGTCACTTATGTCAATGCAGGAAGAAAGCTCTCTTTGCATTAGATACATCAGGCTGCCCAACGCATCAAGAGCCTTATACGAGTTGCATCAAATGTAGCACAAATGTAGCACAATGTCGGAAGGGAAGTCAGGTGGGGGTGTGGTTTCTCTTCTTTTTCCACACTTTTTCTATTCTTGGTAAAGCAATGTCTTGTAACATCACTGCTGTCTGCAGTGAAACTTCCCTGTCAGGTAGACAGATAATTTTTAAGAAAACACTAGTAGCTCCTGAGATATTATCCCATGATTTCTTTTGCACCTCATTATATATCTTCATTTATCCTGGGTATCCAGTTTAATTCTTAGTTCTTTTGCTTACAGTTCTCTGACAAAATTGTTTGCCAGATGAATTCAGTGGCTTCCTAATACTAGCCTGTAATTTGTTGCTGCAAAATCTTGACAAAGAGTCCATGTGTCAAATCCTTTCTTTCAAAAGACAATTCATATGAGTCACTGTAGTGAAAACATCCCATGAGATTTTTAAATTTCTACTGCAGCGAAAACTGCTGAAAATACTGCCTAGTTCACTATTGTAAGGTTGCCATGTCAAGTTTGCCCTTACTGGCAGTTTTAAAAAGAGATAATTTCATTTTAGTGCTTGCTTCTCAGATATAAACTTCAAAACTATGTGCAAAAATTTAGGGAAGACCAGAGTGTTATCTTCTGATTGCACATAATGAATTCACACTGCTGTTGCTTTCCTTCAAAAGCTCTGTAACCTGTATGTATGTGTTCACTGTTTTTTGCGTCCATATAGTTTTTGAAGAGCCTTCAGTGACACTGTAGAAATCAAATTTTCTCCTTACTGACTGTTCCTATCTTATTGCCGGCTCCTCTGAAAAGGCAAATCTCTTTCAGCTGCCAGTTCAATTTTATGACTGACTTGCACAATATGTTCATTAGACACCTCTGCATCATACCGTTCTTAGATGACTGCTCTGGGCATGAAGTTTATCTTCCCAACAAGCTCTTTTAAGTCTCCCTTTCCTGTCCTAGAAAGGACAATGCTTTGCTGGATCCCCTTGTACTCTTTTGCTGTATTAGCTTGTTGTGTTAACACCTTGCTATATGAAATAACATTTGTGGCTTAGCTTAGTCTAAGAACTTCAGCTTTCTTTTTTTTTTCCTAATGTTCTGTGTTTATTTGTGTTATTTATTTATATCTGCTTAGAGACCTCTGTTCTTTTTCCTTCACAATTAAAATTTACTTTAAAGACTTTACTGCCTTCTATACAATTAAATAGTGCTTGTGTTTTCCTGTGACTGACCTTGGGCATTACCTGCAGAAACTACTCCACAAAAGAAATTTTGAAAATCTGAAAATGCAAACTTTTCTTTTCTGTTTCATTGTCCAGAACTCAGCTGATTCATGAAATCTAGAAAAATACTTGGCATGGAAAATGTGTTCCAGAATTTTCTACTCTCCAGTGGTAGAAACACTTTTGTCTTCTCACACTTTTATTTAGCAATAGTTTAGCATACTAGAAGCCAAAGCTTCATTCCTTTTTCTTAGTTGCTTTTCTCCTTTGATTTCACTAGAGTGACCAACAAATTTAGAAGACTTTTCTTCTTTTTCTGCTTGCTCTGTAATTCCCAGAGAAGCAAACCTATCCAAGTTCTCTTTTATCCCCCTTCCTCAGGTCAAAAGAATTTTCATTGGGGCAGAAAATTGGACCCCTTTAGCTCTATTCTGTACTTTATTGACAGCTTTGCTTCTTCTGAGAGCAATTACTCTTTAAACTTTTCCACAGCTGTAGAATCCATTCTACCAGTGAGAAGAATCTCTTGCAAAAACATGTGGACATGACATGTTTTGAATCCAGTAATTGGTGTATTTTCCTCAGTACTGTTATAAATTGACTACATGGTCTTCCTCAAGCACTTGACATAGAATCCCTTCAGAAAGACAAGCCTTTGAGACTTGAGTTTCTTCTATTTCTTTCCTACAGCCCATTTTTCATTTTGTTTAATTTTGTTTTGGTTGGTTGGCTGGTTTTTTTAGCACTAGTTCACCACTACAAACATACTGTATTTATCTGTGCCAAACTTGCTAGAATCCATGTTCTGCTTCACCACTGCTTGCAGCTTTTTTGAAGAATTTTGTGGAACTAATAGTATTCCTGTTATCTGATTTGTCCATGCTATGCATGCTCTGCTGGGGTTTGCAAAATGATACATTTCACTGTAGTCTTTTTGTCTTTCTCCAAATACTGTATTGTAGTAGTGTTTTGCAGTGTATTGTACAGTTTGGAAGTGTGCAGATCCATGTACTGTGCTTTTATGAATTCTGTTTATGAGCACTGCATGATTTTTACCTCTCATATATTTTCTTGTACTATTTGAATTTTCTGGAGTTGTGCTTACTAAATGATAGCCTGAAGAGGTTATACTGGGCAGTTTGTCAAATTTAATTCTGTATTTTCTAGCAGCCACACTTGGGCTATTGGGCTTATGTTTTTATGTTTTATCTGGGATTTGGCTCTGTAAAATTGTCACACTGATTCTTTGGCCTCAGATAATTCATAGTGTTCTGTGTTCTGTGGAGTGTTTCCTTCTTCACCAGACCGCAGTGTTTCCTGAGTGTCGTTCAAACTTCCCCATTTGTCCCTATATTTCTGGGATCCAACTCCAAAGGATTAGCAATTTCTCCATTACTCCAGTCATGGTCTGTTTTCTTTCCCCAGTTTATTGACTTTTTAATCCAAGCAATATTCAGTGAATAGGAAGCTTGAAAAGCAAGAGAGATTTCCTCCCACTGGAAACCTGTTCTGTTTTGTGCAGTGTGAAACTCCACACTGGATCTGTTTGATATCTGATTTTAATAAAGGTAAATATTCTTCATTGTGTTCTTTCTGCTTTTTGGCCTAATGTCTAGGGATGAGTTGGCTGTGGTAGTTGAATCCATGCCAATTTCCTGGAAAGCTGGAAGAAAATTGTCACAATAATTTCTGGGGATCCTTGCAATTTTATGGAATATGAAAGTATGGAGTAGACCAAACAACAGTTTCTATACTTGGAGTAGATACTTCCCTATCTGTAATGGTTATAAAATAATTTATGAACAGTTTAAGTGAATGCATTTTTCAGAAATTGTTCAGATGTTGACATTTTCACCACATATGACTCTCAAATAATGTTGACTTGGACATATATTGTTGTAATTCATGTGAACAACAAAATGCCCTTTCCTGGACTTGTTTTGTCTATATTACTGCCAGTCTAACCATATTTCAACCTTTTACATAAAACTCTGCATTTTATCAAGGGGGTGCGTTGCCGGATGCCAGGTACCCACCAGAGCTGCTCTAGGACTCCCCTCTGTAAGTGGACAGGAGAGAAAATATAATGAAAGGCTCATGACTTAAGATAAGAACAAGGGGAACCCTGTCCTGCTTATCATCATGGTCAAAACATACTTGGCTTGGGGAAATTACCTGAAGCTATTATCAAATGGAATCAGAGCACAATAATAAGTAATAAAAAAAATCTTAAAAACACCTTCCCCCTCCTGCTCCCTTCTTCCCAGGCTCTACCTCCTCCCTGCCAGAGGTGCAGAGAGAAGGGGATGAGGCTTATGATCAGTTCATCACAAATTGTTTCTGCTGCTGCTCAGGCAGAGGAGTCCTCTCACTGCTCCAATGTGGAGCCCTTCCCACAGAAGACAGTTCTCCATGAGCTTCTCCAGTGTGGGTCCTTCACATGGGCTACCCTTCTTCATGTACTGCTCAGCGTGGCTCCCTTTCCATGGGGTGCAGTCCTTCAGGAACAGCCTGCTCCATCTCAGGACCCCACGGGGTCACAACTCCTACCATGAAGCCTGCTCCAGTGTGGGCTCTTCTCACCATGGGTCTGCAGGTCCCTGCCAGGAACCTGTTCCAGCATGGGTTTTTCAAGGATTCAGAGCCTTCTTTTCACATGTCCAGCTCCTTTTGTGTGGGGCTCCTCCATGGGCTGCAGGTGGATCCCTGCATTCCCCACTGACCTCCATGGGCTGCAGGAACACAGCTGCCTCACCATGGTCTGCACCATGGACTACAGAGCAATCTCAGCTCTGGTGCCTGGAGCACTCTTACCCCTCCTTTCCACTGACCTTGGTGTTTGTAGAGTTGTTCCTCTTGTGTAATCTGACTCCTCTGAGCAATATTATATCTGTGCTATAATGTTTTTTCTTTTATCACAGAGGCTCAGAGACTGCCTTGTCTGATGGGTAGGCTCAGACTTGGCCAGTAGCAGCTCCACTTTGGGGGTGGCTGTCACTGTCTCTGCTGAACATGGGGGAAGGTTCTACCAGCTTCTCCAAAAAGATGCCCCTGTAACCCACCCCTCGCTACCAGACCCTGGTCATGTAAACCCAGTACAATTGAAAAAAATTACTGAAAGTGCCAAGTATATTTTACTAGAGTTCATGCTGGCACAAATTAAATTCCCCCATTATTACAGAGTCAGAAATTCATGCAAATCCTACTAAAATCTGCCTTCAAGAGAACAGAAAATAGGGGGAAATTAATTTAAAAAGTGCAAGTTTTGGAATAGTGAGCCTGATGAAAATGCAGGATAAGAACTATCACAGAAACCTGAAGCATAACAGATCCATAAAGTCTGTTGGAATAAGTAGTATGTATTTTCTCCCCTTCTGACTAACCTAATAGTGGGCTATTAGGAAATAAGGTTTGTAATGAGAGGTGTAAGAGAAGAAGAAAAGAGAGAAAAAGTACAAATTTTTGTAATAATAGACTTTGTAATAATTTTTTAATAATGGATTAACTACAGTAGAAAATGGGGTTTCTCCTTTTTCCTCTCAATCCTCTGATTAATAATACAAATGAAAAAGCATATTTTTATGAACTAGAACTTCTTGGAAGTCTTCTTGGAAAGTCTTCCATATTTTCAAGTCTAAACTATTCTGGTTACTTATATTATAATTATTTTAGTAATTAGAATGGTGGTGTTATTTTCCTCATCAAACTTGCTTATCTGTGTTGATGGATCTTAAAACGATGGTGCACATGATTCTTCTTTATTATACATAGTGTCTTATTTTTAATAAGAAGCACAAAACCAATGCACACATGGGTGCTACACTTAATATTCTTGATATTAAGTGCAGAAAATCCATTGTATGTGGACTTGCCACTCCTGATTATGGCAAATAATATGACTTGGTTGTCTCTAATAATGCATTAATTGACACTTTCATCATGTACAATTCCTCAATGCTCAGGGACTCTTATGTTAGGACAATACCTAGAAGGGACAGAACAAAAAGTAATATTGAAATTTTTAAATAATGTAACTATGTAATTAAATGTCTTGGCATTATCTGGAGTCTGGTCTATAGCACTTTATTTGAAAACAGATATTCCAGATGCTAATCTAGATCTAACTAGACTCTAGAGTCTAGTGTGGTGAAACTAAGATCAGATAAAATCATGGGAGTAGTGGAGAAATTTTAATTTTAAAAAGTGAAAAAGGGGAATCCAAATCCCTAAAGGACAGAAAACCAGCCAAAAATAATGGCTATAAAAGAGCTGGGAAACTATATCCCTCTTTCTGTCTTATCTTATAAGAATATGATAATCGTTAATGTAACTGAAAGGAAGTAATTGCAAAAAGAAAGAGTTAATACTGTTTTTTTTAGCAATGCTATTACTTTATTAATACTATTCAATTTTGCAAATAATGATATAGAATTGAATTGACCTAAAAAAGGAGGATTTTAGGTGGAATAAAGTCCCACAGTTAGGGAAGCAAGTCAATTTTCTCTTCTTCATGTAGGGGGTGAAACTTTCATTATTTGGATATTCTAGCAAACTAAAAGGGTTTTCATACCGTCAGCAAAGGGACCCAGGGTCATTATTTGGCACAAGGTATTGCTCTAGGTGTGTAATACAGAATAGAAATATTTGTATTCTAACATTATCACTCCAGGAAATGGAAAAACACTGGGGTTTCATCCTCACTTTTGAAATTCTTGTCACTGTTGCAAAGCTGTCTTGAGGAACATTTTCACGCAGCTTATCTTCAAAACTCTATGTCTCAGACAGGTAGGGGAAAAAATAAATCACATAATGCATTCCTTCTTTTTGTTTCTTCCTGTTAAACTTGGCACTCTCCACTGATAAAAATCTGTTAGCATTTCAGCTGAGTGTCTGCAGTTCGTGCACCTGGTTCTTAAGAGAACTATAAGTCTTTCATGACCACAAATGTGCCTTTTCTGCATAGAAGGAGGAAAAGAAATTATTCCCTGTGACTGCCTTCAGAATTATTGGCATAAACACAGTAGTGTTACCTTTGTACTTTGACTTCAAAGTTTCAACTTTTCCATGTAATCTTCTTTTTAACACATGGGTCTCCCTACAATCTGCTGCATTTCTTTCCTTCCCTGTTTTGCACCTCCCCTTCTGCTTCCTCCTCCCTGTTTACCCTCAGCTCACTCTGTTGTAAAGCTTAACATACCCTCTAGCTCTTCAAGGTATTCTGTCTATGAATCTTTCTATAGCTCTTGTGTTTATTTGGGAATATGAGTTCTACGGGTGAGGTGCTATTTTGCCAGTGACATATTTTTCAAATTATCATTATTAAAAGTAAATTTCTGTGTCTTTAACAGAGAAGACATAAATAGGTAAGTGAAATAGTTCTTTTATCAAAAAATCATATTTTAACACATCACAGACCACTGTTAGTGAATTTTCAAGTGTAGCAGTAAGAAAAAATGTATTTATTATCAGTATTATAATTGAAAGCATTCACCAAAAAAAAAAGGTAATCATTAACACCAGTAAGTCTCGCTGTTTTCATACAACAGTAAACTTAGTTGGGTTATTCTGTGGCTTTGTTTATACAACCCTTTTGGGTTCTGTAATGTAATTTGCAGGTGTGTAAATAATGGTGTTCATAAATACAAGTCTGTTCATTTGTCATTCAGCCTGCACTAACTTTTTCTCTTTGCATGAGCAACATGGTTGCATGAGAACACAGAAGCTCTCTTCTGTTCATACAGTTGTTAAAACCAAAATAGATACCTTTCCTGGTTCACCCTGTAATCACATAAACATCCTACCACAAGTAATTCCATTCAGTTATTTAAAAAATCTACAGTAAAATATTAGTTGTCATATGCTATCAAGCATAGGAAAAAAAATTCCTTAAGTTGTCTTAATCTGATAGTGCTTCTACAGCAAGGGAAAAAATCCATTACTATATTTTAAAGCTTTTAATTCTTTCCTCCCTTTAGATGAATTCTTTTTAGCACTATGTGAAATAATTGCAATTGCAATTTTTATCATCAAAAGTGTTCTGAAGTAAACTGAGGGTGAAGTGGCCTAAATATAACACTTTGTACTATGATATTGGCTATTCTAGAGACCTGACAGTTGTGTTACACATGAATGATTTGACAGTTTCATGTCTAGTGACTCCAGATGGTATGTTTATTCTTTGGGTATGTTGGGTGTAAATCAGCAAAATCAGATTCAATATACAGCTGAGAACACTCTATTTCTTTTTTTCCTGGTCACAGTTACTTCACCTAGTTATTAGACTCTTTTCACAACATAACTCTGACTGGACATGATGAGAACGTGCCAGTATTTTTTTTCTTCCACTATTCTGAAGCTAACAGCTAACTTTATCCTTGTTTTCTTGCTCCTGTAAGCTTGCTACCACATAGGTGGTATTCTTAGCTCTTAGATTTCAGCACATTCCTTCAGAAACACATATGTACTTGCATTTGAGTGTCAAAGAGTAGCATCAGGAATGCTATAAAGAATTCTACAAAGGAATATGATCTAAATTAATGTTACTCTGTCAATATCAGTTCTATATTGCTTCATCTTTATGAATAAGCAAACCAAGCAATAAAATTTCTGTTCATTGATAGTGGAGGTTCTAATCTGCACTCAGATTTCTAAATGAACCTATTTCCTATATACTTCTGAATACGCTTATACCACTATCAACTACTAAAAATCTTTTCCTAATGTGGGAAAATATAGACCCATGGTTGACACAAGACTTATTTGACTGGACCATATATATTACCTTACCTAGGAATTAAAATTTAAGTTTTCAAATCAAAAAGTGCCCTTTTTTATGATTTATCTTGAGACAGTGTTCAGTATGGATATCATTACATTTCTTCGATAATTTTTCTACAGCAGAGTAGTTTTCCAGTTATGGTGGTTTCTTTCTTCACTATCCTGTAGCAAAGATTACTTTGATTTTGACAGTAGTGCTCCAGACTCAAAAGAAACCTTGAAGTGTTTGTGGTCTTGGTGTGGAGCAAGCTCTAGAACAACCTGTTATTATTAAAGTTTATTCTAAGGGGAGTTATTATCACTGAAAGAGGTTAAACACTCAAATGCAAATTTTCTTCATAAACAAGTTTGTAGGTTGACCTTAAGACAGGAAAATCATGACTATTTATTTCAGTTGACCTGTATTTTTGTTCACTGATTTTAAGGCAGATGAGAAATGCTGTGAGGTAGACAGATAAGTTACAAAATTTTAAACTGTGTGAGTTGATGAGATGATTTATTCTGTGGTAATGCCACTTTTTGACTTCCTAAGAAATTTCCACAGTTTTGTTCAGAGGCAATATGTATTGGCTGGTCTAAACACCTACAAAAGATTTACACAGCTTTGACTGCTTTTCTTGACACAAGCCAGAAAAGAGATGCTCTTTCAAGCTCTGAGAACAGATGAAGCTACAGTTGTAACCTGTTACAGTCATTACAGGGGTGCAGGAAATACTGTGACTTACTGTGGAGCAACTGCAGTACTACCATTCTATTTCCATGTCTCTTTGCAGTCCTAGGTACAGCTGCTCTGGTCTGGAAAAATAGAATGGATTAGGACTCTCATTATCCTATAAGCAAGACAGCAGGCTTCAGTACATACAGCAAGTAGCTGGTTTTTAAAGATTAATGTTAATTCAAGAGCTGCTTTATTGAACTTCAATTTCTGAGCATGTATTTGCTTTCAACCTACAAAGTGGCTTTTAGTATAGATTTTCTTATTCAGTTAAATAACAGATTAGTTAATCAATACTGTACTAAAGAATCTCAGATATAATGTCACTGAAAAAACAGTGACCTAGGTACTCAACCTCTCATTTCTTCTGAAACAGCTTCCTAGATGCTAACTATTACTCTGATTTGCCATGCCAGCATCTTCCTCTTAGGAACAGAGAAGATAATGAAGAGAGGAAGGTAAGTTTATCTATAAGGAATAAACAGCAAATGTGTTAGTTTACTCTTGGAAAGCTTACAAAGTTACATATACTGCATATAAAAATGGAACATTTCTGTATTGAAAGGTAACCCAAGTAATTAGTATATCAAAATTCAAATAATGATGTCAAATCACATGTCACAACACACAGCATTACAAAATATTTACCATACAGCTATTTGAAACGAGGAAAAATGTGAACTAATATCCTTTTAGTTTAGCAAAGTCAAAATATTGATCACTTGTAAGTTTTCACCTTACAGTCTTGTTTTCACCATGGCAGCTGCTTTGGATCAGCTGCTGCAGAGCGCAGGCAAGCAATGATGCACTGACCCAGGTCTGAGCCCCAAGAGTGCTTCCCAGGCCCAGGTCCCTCTGCTCCACTGATCTGATTCTCTGAGTGCTCACTGTAGGCAGAGGAGGGTGTGCTCCACTATGGTCTCCAGGCTTGAATTTTTGTGGTCTGGACACATAATCCAGAGGGCTACTGAATAAATGTAAATAAATCCATCAGGAAAGACACTCTTCCTAGCCCTTAATGTTTAAAAGATTAGGTCCCCTTTAATGAATTATTGTTTATTCTGTCTTCCTGTTTTTTATTTTCCTAGAGGAAGCCTTCATGGTAACATAGTGTTTGTAAGGAGCAAATTTAGCAGTCATAAATCTCTTTTTATGGACAGCCAGTGCCAATTAGCAGATTAAATTAAACCTAAGTGTATTCATCTTCGAATTTCTCAGGTAGACGTTATCTCAGTTTAGTTTAAAGAATAGTTTATAATACTTAACACAAGGCAAATCTCTGTTTTTCTGAGTCCATGCCTATATCTGTATCTGTGTCTATCTCATTATGTATGTATTTCATGGACGAGAAACTACCTTACGCAAAGTCAAAACCACCACCACGAAAAGGTTTAGTTTCTATTTCCAGTAATGGGTCATTCAGGAAGTGGTTCTGTTACTTTATTACTTTAAATTAAAATTACTATTTCAACTGCAGAGACAAATATATTTAGTCCAAAAGACTAGTGAACTATGTTCCTATATTTGTGTGGCACAGCTTTCTGTGAAATTCTGTATATGAGATTGTTTCTGGATGTTTTTCTGTTGGCATCATACAAGAAGTGACAAAACTACCAATTGTTTGATTAGTAAAAGGAAAATAAAAGTTTGAATTTATTTTAAATGTTTTGGATTTGAATTTTATATTCCAATAACTTAGGTAGTCTACATGAAATCTGTGTAACAATCTGCTTTCTGATTGAGCTTGGAGTACTTAGAATATGTTTAAAGATTAAATATTGTACAATCAGGAAAATGTAGATTTTATTAACTTTTAGTTTTTAGCAGAACCGGTAGGGTAATGTAATGAAGATAGCACAGCAAAATTCAGTCTCACTGGAATTCATGGTGATTTGATTCCTGAAACAGCAAACAGCCCCTACTTCTACTTGTATGATCCAGGAAGTTTTGCCACATAAATATTAAATTTTCTTACTGATATTGGTGGTATGTTATCTGTTCACACAATAGAGGTTTAAGAAATGAGGGACTATGGTGACCTGACTTGGCTGACTTCCAGTCCCACCCACTCTCTCATTCCCTCACCTCAATAGGAAATGGAAAGAAAAAAAAAAAGAAAATGCTAGTGTGTCAAAATAAAGACAAGGAGAACATTAACCAGCTACTGTTCTGGGAAAACCGGACATGACTTGAAGAAAATTAATTTTCTTAGCAACTAAGTAGAGGTGGATGATAAGAGGCAAAAAGAAAAATCTAATACACCTCCCTCTTCTTCTCCTTCTGCCCAAGTTCGTTGTTGCTCCTTCATTCACTACTTTGCCATCTCATCCCTGGTGTAGGGGAAGAGGGTTTGGTGTCAGTCCAGAACAGCTCCTCTCAGTTTGTTGTTCCTCCTCATGCTTTGCACTGCTCCAGTCTGGGTCCTTTCCAAGGGCTTTGGTTCCTCTGGATAATGCTTCTAAGTGCGTCCTCCAGTGTCTGCAGTGTCTCTGCTCTTGCATGATTCTGTCCATAGCCCATGAGGAAATCTCTGCATCAGCACCTGCGACACCTCTTCCTCCTCCTTCTGTCTCTTAGTGTCCTCATGGTAGTTTCTTTCACTTTTCTCCAGCCCTTCCTTCTCTCTCTAATGTGCAATGTTCATGTTATTTCATAAATACTCTTTCCCAGAGGTGCCACCATCCTGACTGAGGGGCTCAGTTTTGCCATGTGATGGGTCCACTGGAGTGGACAGGATCCAGCTGTGTCCAGCATGGGTGCAGTCCTGGTCTTCTTACAGGAGCCACCACTACAGGCCCCTTGCTGCCAGAGCCTGGGCATGGACATCTAGTACAAGGACTGAGTGTGTTATGAATATTGAGAACTCAGCCTTGCAAAGTCTCTCTTTTCTTCCATGTATTCTCCCTCTTTAAAAGGGATAACCTAAAATAAGGTTTTTACTTAGCCAGCCTGCACTGCACAGTACAAGAACTAACAGAAGTAGGGAACAAGTACTGACAGAAAACCATAAGCATGAGACAGAATGAGAGTTTAAAAGATCAAAGCCCACTGAGATAACCAGTACACCTTGTGGAAGAGTTTAGGCGCCAGATGTGGCAGAGCCATTGCTAGTTCCATGTGAGTCACTGAGTTACCCTGTGTCTCTTAACTGCATTAATAAAATTATACTGATACTGTGTCCATTGCTCCCATTGGTTATTGTTTAGTCCTTGTCCATCTTTGCTCTGTTCTGTTGAGCTACTGGATGTGGAAATGTGTAGTTTTATTCATACATAGCAAAGGGCATCATAAGGAATCTGAGAGGCATCAAAAAGGAGAATTCACTGTCTGGATCCTTGGATGTTACTGCACAACAAGGTAATATTTATCTGCATAAAGACAGAATTCTCATCTATATGTGTTTTTCTATGTGCAGTACCTGAGCTCTCTGACCCCCATGTACTTCAGTTTCCTTCAGTCATTTTCTGCTGAGAGCTCTGAAACATTACCAACCATCTTGGAAAGATATATTGTGTGGTTTTAGAGTGCTAGGCTGAAATTTTGTATTTTGTATGAGGTTAGCACACTGTCTCCTCCTCAAGGAGATAGCAGATTTTATTTTTGTGTTACTTTAATTTAGTCATTCATGTAAAGTTCTATGTTAACACTGCATGTTACAAACAGGAATTTACCAGCAAACTTTTCACAGCCTGCACAAAGCAGCTGCACAGACTTTTTGTAGTTTAAATCATGAGATGATCAAGAAGGTCACTCTGACTGATGATCACTTTGACTTCTAAATTAAACAGGAACATTATGAAACACTGCTATATGCTGACTCTTTTTGATAGGAGGTTGTCCTGGGTTGTAGTATAAGATATGCACAAAGTATTCTATCACCATCTTCATGAACTGTTGAAACCAATTGCTGAAGCAGTGTTCTTCCAGGTTCCCCCTCCCTCTTCAGTTAAGGTGTCTTCTGTTAATAGGTCTTCTGTTAATGGGTCTTTTGTTAATGGGTCTTTTGTTAATGGGTCTTCTGTTAATGGGTCTTCTGCATGACTCATAGACTCCCCGGTGGGAGTTATCTCTCGTTAATGGGCCATCAAGGACCCCCTGTATGACTCACTATCCCATTGTGAGATGCCCCGCCCAGGGGGAGGAGCCAAGCATTCTCCCCTGGATATAATCCGGGATTTGGGACAATACGGGGGACCTTACCCACTGGATAACCAGAGGATCAGAGCTACCAAACCTTTCTACAGGATCACTACTTCCATCATCCCACTCAGATTGTATTCTGTCAGTGGTCTTTTGTATTATTGCATTTATTTTATTTTATCTTTCTTTTTCTTCTTCCTATTAAATTGTATTTCTGACTTGGAGCCTCTCACTCATTTTGCTTTCAAACCACTACAGAGGTTCCCTCTTTCAAAGAGGGACTAACCTTTAAAATACTCTATTCTGCTTATCCTCTTTCTACTCTGGAGAAGAGATACTTCATTCACCATGGTTGAGAACAGAATAATTCTCTTTTGTCAAGGTTGCCTTGTAACGGAAGCTGTACAGCTGGGAAATATTAATCTCTTCCCTGCCAACTTCAGCATGGCAGCAAACCACACAAAGGGACATCTCACCAGCATTGACTTAGTCTGTTTATGGACTCTAAAAGACAGCCTTGAAATAGGTCACACATAGGACAAATCCTTTGTTTGTTACCCTCATAGAGAGAAAATTAATTTCATATTGAAGTCCAGTTTAATTTGCCTGGGAACACAAATACCATTATGCATTAATGAGAATTGTGTCATTACTTTAAGATACTTCTTTAAACAGAATTAAGGTTTGTATTTATTCAAGGATTTCCATAGCTTCATGTCTTCAGGTTTATTTTACTTTTACAGACTACATCTACATTCTTTAGCTTGTAAAATTTTGAGAAAGAATTAGCCTATTGTTTGAGCATTCCACTCCAGAATTCTCAGTATTGTTTTTTCAGAAGCACAGATTTGAGATGTTAAATACCAGGCAGCCAGGTGAATAAACCAAGGAGGTAGGAATAAAATCAGTTGTTATAATTTCTCTTAAAGTCTACATTATATCCAGAGGGTGGTGGTCAGTGGCTCAGAGTCTTGATGCATATCAGTGACAAGTGGTATGCCTCAGGGGTCTGTACTGGGCCCAGTGTTATTTAATGTCTTCATCAATGACACAGATGAAGGGATCAAGTGCACCCTCAGCGAGTTCTCAGATGACACCAAGCTGAGTGGTGCAGTTGACACTCCTGTCTGGATGCCATCCAGAGGGCCCTGGACAAGCTCGAGCAGTGGCCCACGGGAATCCCATGAGGTTTAACAAGGCCAAGTGCTGGTGCTGCACCTGGGCCGGGGCAGCCCCCA
>JBBMKD010000115.1:16578668-16596912 GCA_037834095.1 Argya squamiceps
ATTTGTAGGGCCGCTGCCGCACCCTCCCTTGAGATTTGCATTAATCAGTTGATTGTCCAGGTGCACGGAGTCTGATTTGATCAACGAGCCACATCCTGCTCAGCCAGTCTTTTCAGTTGTAAATTCAAGTCTCACCTTGCTGTCTTACAGTTGCAGAGTAAATCCTGGTATTCGGGAACACCTTCCCTTTACGGGAACTGGGACTTACTTTACAGTGTTCCAAAGTTTACAAAGTACAATATATTTGATACATTATTTTATTTACTACATCTATTACATTTCTAATATTTTAATACGCAAATTTATCTAGCACATCTATCACAATTATTAACTTTAATATTTAGATAAAAGTCCTATCCATGTTCAATAGCATCTCTAGAACTCACCATATCTGTAACACATAGGAGTTCCTTTCTCATAGTGATGACCACATGAATATCAATTTATGTATATTGTAGAACTGTCATATTAAATAATGGTATTCCCTAAGTGATTTTGGAGTAAATACAGCATTCAGTACTCACAGTCTCTATGGGATAATTAAAAATAATAATAAAAAAAAAATAGTGGAAGATGCCTTGCTGTTTATTAGTTTGTACTGTAAATTGTGAAAATGCATTTGATAAATTACTCATGCACACAACAAGGAAAAAAGTGCCAAAATATGCTAATAAGGCTGTAACCAAACTAATAAGGAGAACTTTCAATGTCTGCAATTTTGCACTGAGAAAATTCTTTGGAAATGAAATTTTGAGCAAGCGGAGAAAGACTGGTGAATTTATTTGAGTGTTTCCAATTTTATGACAGCATACCAATACAAATCACTTTTCAAGGTTGCTGAATAGATACTTAGAAACTTTCAATACTACTAATTTGTGTCTATTTTTTCTTACTACCACTCATGTAGCTCAGTAATTTACATGAGTAACATTTTTCCTCCTCAATTCTAATGATGGCCTTTATAATCCTCTTTTTAATGCAGTGCCTGAACTTTAGAAAGTTCAGGCTGCCAAATGTCAGTCCATTTGAAGATGTAGCGATGGAAACCCTCTTGTTTTATCAATTTTGCTGAATAAAATGCTTGTGAACCGATAAGATTGCCAAGTCTTTGGCTTCTGATCCTGATTATTATTTTTAAAAGGGAATAAAGTAAATCTAAAGTAAATAAAGCTCTTCTGAGCCATTCTCCCATTAATGTCAGGGCAAACCAAAGTCTTGTTATTAAATTTAGTGGGAGAAGAAACCTATTAGGCGTCTTCTACTTTAGTAGAAAAGTCAACCTAAAAATAGTTTTATAGAGAATATAACCTCTTAGCAAAGACACAGGAATTTATAATTGCAATCTGATGCAGACTTGACAACATTCAAAACTGCAGGATTTACCTAGATAAACAATTTATGTCCATTCCCAGTCTAAACTTTTTTTTTCCTTAGCAGGGAGAGTTCAACAAACCACAGTCATTTATCCTGGTATGAAATAAATCACATTGGCAAATTCTGTTCTGCATTGATATTTTTATTGCTATTATAGCATTTACACAATAAGTAAATTTGAAATGAACAAGAGCTCTAATATAAAATTGGATGGAAGAGACTGTTTATTGTTCAGTAAAGTTTACTTTGGTGCTGCAGGGCCACATCACTGTGGAAAGTTTTTCTGTCCACTTTGTGCAGTTCATGTTAAGGTAATTTTCAAACCTTGATTTAGCATTGATCTTTATTGTATTGCATAGAGTGCACTAGATTTTCTCCTATGTGTCACTCCTCCAGGCAACACAGGCTTGTTCCTATCACAGAAAAACTATGCTCTGTTTTTCTGGTATCAGTTTGGAGGGTGTGAAGAAAACAAAATTCTTTTATGCAAGACTATCTCTGGCTAAAACAAGCATTCACCTCTCATTTCATTTGAATATTCTCTCTGTAAGCACCTAAAAGACCACATGGTTTTTTTTCCACTCTGCTGCTTGTGAAAATGGATAGGAGGAGGGCTCTAATGGATGACAGTGATCAGTTTCCTTGATGCAGAACTAAGGGTGAAAACCTTGGCAGTGTGGGAGCTCTTGATTGAGAGAGGCCTTTAACAATGTCCTAGCTCTGTTTGGTGTGTTCAGGCAGCAGAGCACTCATAAAGCTTTACTATTTTGAACAAGTTCTAAATCCCCTCAAAGGCCAAAACATTTGATGTGTGACAAAGGAAATGTGTACTACAGCTTAAGAAACATCAACATGAATATTTGTTGTCATCAAGTGCTTGTGAGCAGCCACATAAACAGAGAGCTGTGAGCATGTCCTCATTCTACTGACTGAGTAAACTGGGAGGGGTGGTGGTGGAAGTAAGAGGCTATAGACACAAATGGCTTTTCCCTGTCATCACCATGATTGCACTCATCCTTTCTCAGGTTTTAGATGATGTGCCAGCCCAATGGCTAGCTCTGAACTAATTTGTTTTGCAGCTGAAGTCCAAATAAGATTCTCTACAGAAGGATTTTATTCATGAGACTTGTTGGACAAAGATATGAAAGAGTGAGTATGTTTGTCCTGACCATTGATCTGTAAGGCAGTTTTGCAGCTACTTTGGTTAACACGTATGTTGGTTGCAGATATCCCAGGAGTCTTTGTGCAAATCCAGATCTCAGCTGCCACTTGTTCCTCACTGCACATTGCTGCATAAAGTGTACCCATGCCCAAGATTGAACCATATACCTGTGCTGTCTCTTTAAAAAGCAAGTCACTTGCCATTTGGCAGCTCAGTTTTTAGACACTGCTTTGCTTTGATGGTCTTTTTGATTCCAGCCTTATGCAAGTCACTGATCATAGACATCCTTGCTTGTGACAGAATGATATGGTTTGAAAAAGACGAAACAGCAAACTTGAAGGAAGTATTGGCTAATGACACTGAAGTAAATTCATAGATCTTAAAACCATCTCTTTAATTTCCATAGTAATTTCATAATTTTTCACAGAAATATTAAAAATCTGGGTTCAGGTTTCCATAGCACCTTGTGTCATGTGATTAATAAAGAGATGAAGAATCTTTCAGTGTAAGCCTAAGGTGTTGGCAATGCTTCATGTATATTTTGCACTTGCTTTGGCTCACGCATGTAGTCTTATACCTGTGTCAAGTTGTCAAGTAGCAGGCAGTGAGTTCTCTATTACTTTAAATGTGTTTCTTGTATGTTCTTCAGATAACCTTAATGTGGTGTGTGACTAGACAGTTCAGTAAAAATCTCAGTGTATTAGTTATCCATAGTAATAATAAATCTGTGAATGAAAATTAATTTGATGCAAAATCTGTCGGGGAAAAAATGTTCTCCTGTGAAAACAAGTATCTTGGTTTAATCTAAAGACAATGTCATGGTTTAAGCGCATCCAACAACTATGGCCCACACAACCACTTTCTTACACCCCTCAGACAGGGAAGAGAATTGGCAAGTAAAAGTGAGAAAAATCATTTGTTGAGATAAAGACTGTTTAATGAGGGAAGAAAAAGCCATACAAACACAATCAAACCAAAACAAGGAATTCACTCAGCTCTTACCCATGGGCAGGCAGGTGTTCAGCCATCTCCATAAGAGGAGGGGCCCTATCACAGATAACAGTGACTTGGCACAAGTACTGTCACTCTGAATGTCCCCTTCTTCCTTCTTCTTCCCTCCAGCTTTATGTGCTTTGCATGGCTCCACATGGTCTGAGATATGCTTGTGGTCAGCTGGGCTCAGCTGTCCTGGCTGCATCCCCTCCCATCTCCCTGCATACTCCCAGCCTACTCACTGGTGTGGTTGGAGGAACAGAAAAGGTCTTGATGCTGTGTGAGAACTGCTCAGAAGTAATTAAAATATCCCTGAATTATCAACACTGTTTTCAGTGCAAATCAAAAATATAGCCTCATTTAGCTGCTAGAAAATTAACTCTACCCCAGCCAAAACCAGAACAGACCATTATCCTGTGAAAATGTTATACCCTGCAGACATTGTTGACTCTAATAGATGGCAACCAGAGAAAATATAGAAGATTTTTTTTTCTTATCACAGTATCTCAGTTATCATTTTTAATGATTAAACTGTGCTTTTTTAATTTTAGGCCCTTACTTTTTAGATGGTTATCAAACTTGGTGTACTATGCATATTCAATGTTTCGTATCTTGTTTTTAAAACTTACCAAGGAGAAATGAAGCAACCAACTAATTAAAAGTGCTCATTTACTAGTACATTTTTCAAGACTTAAAATTAAATTTTATTCGCTGTCTGAAGCTTCAAAATCATATCAGGTTCCATCCTGCTTCAGTTGCCTGAGATATTTGCATCTCCTTTCCTTGTAAACTCATAGAAATAAATATCTTCTTGCTGCTGCTTGCATCTTCTAAAAGGATTTTGAGCTGTAATGCAAGTGTGTGTAATGTCTTTGAAGAGATATCCTTTGCAAGACTGAGCAATGCAATTCCTTGTTTTAAAGAAACAGAATTCAGGCTAAAATTTATAGTTTTTAATTAGGTTACCTACTCAAGAAAAGAAAAAGATTGCTAGAAAGTGATGTGTAATTTCTTGTATGATCAGCAGGACACTGCCCAAAATGACCTTAGGGAATGCTACAAATACGCCCAAACCCCTTCTACTCTTTGAAAATTGGACACTCCTCTCTGGGCTGCTATAGAAATGTTTGTTCTGTCTCCTGAGAAAAAAAATGTCCAGGTGTCTTATATATATATGTGTGTGTGTGTGTGTGTGTGTGTGTGTGTGTAAGGAATGAACATAACATCCTGTTTTCAAAGCAGCAGTGTCTACAGTAGCCTAATTGAAATGGAAGAAACTTAATATGAAGTATTTCATCCAAAGAAGGCATTCAGGTCTATCTATCTTTCAAGAGACCATATCAGGCTTGACTCTTCACTCCTCTTTAAGCAGGAGAGTCCTGCATGCATAACCAGAATATGATGCAGTGTGCTCATTTTAACAGCAACAGGGAACTAAACTCCAAATAAGCCACTCATCTTCTCCTGCCCCTTCTGGTAAGGAAGGAACTAAAAAGGAGTGGTTGTGTGTTGATATAGCAATTTACTAAAAAGTACAAAACAATGGAGTAAGACACACATAACAACAGCAATGTTATAAAGAAAAGTATACAAAAAAAGGGAAGGTTTTTTACCCACAAAAAAGGTATGACCACCTTCAACTCACAGTGTGTGCTGGTCTGAGTACTTAGCTCTATCTACATCACTCTGATCTTTGAAATAGATGTAACCCCAAGAATTAGTGAGAGGGAATTGCAGAGGGAATTTTGTGTTGGGTTTTGCCCAAGTCCAAGAACAGCAGTAAGATATGCTTTTCCTTAAAGTTGCTAACAGCCTTTCAGATATTACAGTTCACCAAGAAACATATGTTTAATTCCTTCTTGACAGAGGAATGACTCAAAGCTAGGTTTTAATTTCCTGTTTTCTTCATGGTATTGAACAAAACATCCAGTCAGTAAGACCTCTGTCATCATTATATCTTTTGAAGAATAATGTTTTCTGACTTCTAGGCCTGAATTCTGGACTTAGGAACGAGGAAAGGAACTTAAAAGCTCATATGGTCAGGTTTCAGGTGAATATTAGTTTAGGTGCTTTTAATACTACTTTGAAACATTATAAACTCCTGTATTTGGATTCCATTCTGTGGCATAAGTGATTAAAAATTTAGTGCAGGTTGGCCTAATTTATTGAGGGCTAAGTCCTTCCTTCAATTTAGTAATAATCTTCCCATAATTTCAGTAAGGATTGAGAAAATGTACTGATCTGTCTAGTTCACATATCTAGTAAACCATTAAAAACTGTACCTTGGTAAAAATAAGTCAAAAAGGAAAATAAGTAGGAATAAATCCAGTAATCTGTCCAAGATTTCTTTTTAGGGTGAAAGAGGGAAGCACTGACTAACAGGTCAATTATAAACATAATGTGTAATATAAAGACTGCTCAACTGAATCTTACAAAAGGACCAGCACAGTTGAACTAGGGTTTTTTTGACACTAACTAACAAATTCACGAATTCTGTATCTTCTTTGTTATGAACTGCATGGGTATTACTTTTAAAGAATCTAATTGTAAGCTTTATTCTGAGAATTTAGCCTATATTTTTGATAAAATTTTGCCAAAAATATTATATGAACACTCTCTTTTCTAATGAGAAGAAAATACTGAAGCTGTGAAAAAGCTGCATGAAAAGCCAGGAAGAAAAAAAAAAAGAAGTTTATGTTATCTTTCCAAGGGATATTTTAATAGATTTCACACATTTTATTCTTTTTAATGGAGTGCCTTTTGTCTGATAAAATTAAACGGGATTTATATACTACTGTTGCAAGGGTTGCCTTGTTTGGGGATAATGTTAAACTCTCTCAAAAATGATTATTCATTTAAAATTATTCTGACTGGTTTCAGATAGTTGGAAAAGGCTGTAAGTGAAATAAATCTCTATGTCATCCTTATTATCTTAGTCCAGCATTACCCTCTTTCTGGAAACATCATGCATAAGTTTTGTTTACAGACTTCACTTTAAAACACAAATCTAGGTTTCATGTGAAGGGGAGATAATTGCTGCCTTGTTGCATGAAAGTTTCATGGTGCTTGCAATGAGGATCAGCAGGCAGTCAGACAGTAGTGTCCAAGCAGAAAAACTGTATCTGCAATACATCTGAGTGTGAGGGCACCTGACTGCAGATATCATTATTTCACATCCTCAGTGATTTTTGACAAGCTGTTAAAATATTCTGAGGTTTATATAACCACAATATATAATTGAGAATTTAAAGTGTTTCTGTGTCATGTTTAGAGTCCTTTATGTTCTTACAAATGAAGTGTTATGATTACCATAGGGATTAACAGATCTTTTCCTTGTTGGATCAGAACTGCTGAAAATGTTAAAAATGCATTTTAAATGAAAATTTATATTTCTTCATTCTTTACAAATATTACCCGAACTCATAGTAGTTTTACAACTCTTTGTAGGCTCATAACATCTCTGGAAGGGATTGTAAAAAGATATAAAGGGATTGTAAAGAATGATGCAACTCACAGATTAAGTCAAATGAAGGGCTGCAGAGAAGAACTTTTATTCCTAGATTGTGTTCCTGTCTTCACGCTCAGATTAGAGAACATATAGGTTGGGCTATTGTGCTTAAAATAAACCATTACCTCTGCATTTAACAAAATGGCAGCACAGATTCACTAGCTTAATAACTAGGTCTCCATCTGAGGAAAAGGTATAAAAAGTACAAGATAAGTTGTTTTGTTGGTGGGGTTTTTTTGCAGTTCTGTCCCTCAGGGCCCGGGTGCCGCTGGGGCGGCGGGAGCCGCACCCGGGAATCTGCGACTTCCCGAGAGCTGCCCAGGCTCCTCAGCGGGCACCGCATCTTCCCTCCGGCACCTGGAGCAGACGGCCTTCCCGATCCCCTGCTGGAAACAATCGCTTTTTCTCTGTCTCCTCTCTCTCTGTCCTTCTTTCCCTCTCTCTCGAGTGTGCACTGTCTAATTACTTTTCCATTTCCCCTCCTCGTAACTGCTTTATATATATATATCTATATATATCTACATATATATATATATAAATACCAGTAAATGGTTCTCAGATACAATGTTTGTCTCAGTTGACTTAATTTCATTCCAGACCATCTATTTTTAAAATAACCCCTCACAGTTCCTCACTGTGGAATGCGATAGGGTTAAAAGAAATATTCCCAACTGAAGAAATAATTTTCACAAGAAATGTTAGAGCATGTGTTAGGGCATATTATCTTCTCTCTGGTAATTTCATTTGAAATGTTTTCATCTTGCTTTTCACCAAGGTTGTTTGTCACATTTTTGCGAGATATTTCTGCAATAGTAATTTTCCTTTAATTTTTTTTAATTTAGGTTTTTTCTTCGCCAAATTAGATTATTGAGGAGGATGAAATCTTGTTGCATGTTCCAGTCAAGAAACATTGGCAGCACTTTTGTAACTAAAATAGTTATCTACTTCTTGGTATTTTAAGGAATGATCAGCAGTAAATAACAATAAAAGACAGTTTAGCCTCCTGCTGACTTTTTGGCTGATGTTAATTCTATTTGACACAAATGAGGAGTGATTCAAGTGGAATTGATCAGTAAACAGATAATGGTCTCCAACAGCAAGTTAAACTTTGAGGCACTGTAAGTGATGTTATATGAAAGAATGCTTAGGTGAAGATTAGACATTTATTTTCAAAGCAGGGGACCATTTTCCAGTCACAAAGTTTAATTCCACTGTCATTGTTGCTACTATATGAGGGATTAATATTATAAAATCAATACATAAATGAAAGTGGTTCTGGATCAAAAGAAGAGCTATATGCACCAAAATCCTGTGGTTAAGTCTAAGGCTACAGGAGTCTTCCCCATGCTATTCGTGCTGATGCCAGTTTAGTTAGAAGTAGGAGATATGAGAAAAAGAAAAATACTAGGGAGAATTTATAAGCAATATAAATCAGAGTTTTGATGAAGTTTCTTGGATTAAATTTGAAATTTCTCATAGGAGGAAAAAAAGTGTATATGTCTTCATTTGTGAGAGCCAAATCCAAGAGTATGTCATCAAATAACTAAAAAAGAAAGAGGCAGCCCAAATTGTTGGAACATATTTGTTGAGAGGATCAGAAGACATCAGTACAGATTCACTTGCAAATTTTAAGTCAGGATAGGAATTAGAGTCTTAAGTGAATGAAAATATTTATTTATTAGATAAAGATAATTTTAGTTGTGAATGAGTTAATTTATGGACACTGGAATTTTGATTGCCCCTCATGTTAATGACATGAAGTTATTAAGAGGTTTTTTTCAGTCATTAGCATGAGGAATAAAATACATTTTCTTCCCACTTGTGCTTTTACTGCTTGTCCTTTTAATTGTTCTCCTGTCTTCTCATCCTATCCATGAGGTGATCTTATCTGGTGATAGCTTCAAGAAGAAAACATGAAAACTGAGGCATGAGCATGGCCCTGCAATGAGGCTTTTTTCCCTCTAGTTAAATGGTGCTGTCTCTCTGTCTTTCCTCATGGTATTTGAAAAAGCACAGAGGTTTCTGTTCAGAGAGCTGGGTTTCTTAACAGAAGTCACCCGCTGTTTAACATTATCTGAAAATCCAGTTGTAGTATGAGGACCAGTTTAAGAACCAGTTTGCTGCCACTCAGGGTTGGTATAGTTGGCTGGAGGTCTTTCCAGACAAATGATGGTGAGGTGTTGGAGCACAAGTTTCATTTGATCATAATGTTTAGCTGAAAAGCTTTTGTAGTGAAATTGTGTCTGTTTGGAAATACAAAGAATATCAGAGTATGGAGAATGGGAGAAGACTCACTTTAAACTGAATCTAAGCAGGTCGAACATTTCCACAATGACAGGATTTTCAGAACAGGATGTACAACAATCCCCGTAGGATTGCTGGGGGTCCTTCACTGTTTTTAGAATAAGGAAGGCTAATACCACATGTTAATCTGAAGGGATTTATCCTCAAATACTTTTCAAAACCTAGCAAAATTCAGGTTAATGTGATGTAACTTCGAAGGGTCTTGTAAAAACGACAATGTTAGCATTGAGTGATATCATGTGACAAGGACTAAGGAAGTTTGGCTTCTATTCTCATCTGTGCTGCTGATGTGCTTTGCCATTTCACCTTTCTGACTTCAGTGTCAAAACAGAGATTATAATTGTCATTGTAATCAATTGTAATTGATTATAATTGTATTGAAATCTTCAGGTAAAAGGCTTTATATAATTAAAAATATCGCTCTGGTCAAAGATAAAGTAAATGATACTTGTCAATAGAATATAATGGTATATATTTAAAATATACATAAAAATATTTATTTTTTTAAACTGCCTACTTGTTACTGTTTTGTGAGCCAAAAACCACCAACTAGTAATTTTTTATTTAATTAATACATTTACACCAATACCAGTTTTAGTTCTTATTGTATCAAAATATTTCAAAACCAGATGCTTTGCGTAGAGATGCTATTTTATTTTAAAAGGATAAGCAAGGAAATAAAAAACCTGAAGGAAAATGTAGCTCTCAGATAGGAAGAGAAATTCTGCTTTTGCTGATTTTCTTGACATTTTGAACTCCACTTGGGAGTTTAGTTTCTGTGTGCTGACCAGGAAGAAGTTAGCTAAAAAACTAACTTCTTTATGTGAGTGAAGGAATATGAAAAACACACAAAAAAGTAGGGAAAAGGTTAAAGTGGTATATACAGTCAGTCTTCTCTAGGAAATACCAAAGCAACAGCTTATTTAAAATGTCACCAACTGGATCTTTTTTTACAAAGATATAATTTTTTTTTCCCAGCAAAAAAGGTTGATTTCATCAGCAAAGGGGTAGAATAATGAAGTTTTGGGGGTTTTGGTCATTAAACAGAGTCAAAATCACAGTCTTTCATTTTTGGTCTTTATAAAATTTTTTTGAAGTCTTTAAACATTTTTTTTTGGAAGGCTTTAAACTTATTTTTGGTGTGTGTGTAAAACGTGAAGCCATTTTAAATGAGCTTGTGATTTGTTTTCTTGACCCTTACTGTGTGTTAGTTGGGCACAGGTCTCTTGAAGAACTCCTTTGTGATCTGCTGATGGTTTTGGTTTTCCTTTCATTTCTAAAGCTTGGTGTAACTTTTCTCTCTTTGAAAGGGTTTTGGCTGTGTTCTTGCAGTGTTGGCTAAAAAAGCAACCATTGACTTGCAGTCAAAAAAACTAAAAAAGGAATATCATGTACAGTATCTTGTACTCTTCCTTGCATTGAACTCAAAGTTGTAACCTCTCTTTAGGAAAACTCTAAAAATGTAAATGTTCAGTAAACAGAAAATAAAACCACAGGAGACACAAATACAGTTCAAACATTTATGGATCTTGTCTGAAATGCTTTCTTTAATGTATTGCATGAGTTTCAATAACCTCTAGAGTCATCCATTAAAATAAAATTAAATAGATTGTAGAATTGCTGTAGAATTTTACAGTCATTTTTTTCCCCTAGGTTGAAACCATGAAACTTCATTAGGTTTGACTCTTCTATTTAAATACATTTTTTTTTGGAATACAGTTGCAAAAATTGGAATCTTGCAGTGAACATTGAGCTGAGGTCTAGCTACTTTTACTTTTGCTGTGAGAAATGAGCTAAATAATATCCTTTGGATTTCCAAACAGACAGTTTCACTACAAAAGCTTTTCAGCTAAACATTATGAGCAAATAAGGTTTCCGCTCCTGGTTGCTGTCCCTGAAGTTGTTGTTCTTCTGCTGCCCAATTTTAAGTTGATATTTGAACTATTCTTACTTGTGGTATCAATTTACAACTATGTTTAAATTTAGTATTAAACTTCTCAAATACCATTTACATCTGCTGAAAATTTATTGGTCAAACTCTGCTTGATTAATGCATGACTGTAACTTCTTTCTTCACTGACAAATTGCTTTCCCACCAGTGGTTAAAAAATTGTTGCTTTTTGCTCTTAAACACATATTCTGACATGTCAAATCTTAAATTAATCCAAAAGAAGACAATAATAGTCTATTAATTCCTCCACATTGAGAAGCTCTAGTGTTTATTCTGAAAAAAAATAACCTGCATAGTGGGAACTGTGATGCACTTTTGTCTTTCCATGTAGTGCAACAGCCATGTTGTTGAGTCATAAGGATCAGGACATAGCTTATTGTCTGATAAGTTTGCTTAGAATTTGATCACTGTAATAGTGATCGAATTAAACTGCCTTAGAAATCTGGTATCTTTGTTTCACTTGTTATACCTCCGATATATAACTGCTAGATTGCAGCTGAGTGAGTGGGGCGTAATCCTTAGAGAATTGTGGCTTTAATTCCAAAAAGGAATCATGTAATTAGCAGGAGTTATCACTACAAATGCAAGAGTTGGAAATATAAAAGTAATGGTATATCAGGCTGACATTAAATAAATTACAAGCCTGAAGAATAGCTACAATGAGGGTAGTAACAAACATCAAAATAAAATGGAAATTTGGTTATATTTTAAAGCCATATTTCAGAGAAGAGCAGCAG
Organism: Argya squamiceps; assembly: GCA_037834095.1. Lineage (NCBI taxonomy): Eukaryota > Metazoa > Chordata > Aves > Passeriformes > Leiothrichidae > Argya > Argya squamiceps. The sequence goes on from JBBMKD010000115.1 coordinate 16,590,698, forward strand.
TATATAACCATTGTTCCTGACAAAATGTGCAAGTAGAGGAATCTTGAGGTTTTACAACTGCATAGATATATTCAGCAGTGTTCCTATCTTTTAGAAGTGGAACCACTCTCTTAGGAGAGGCACTTGTGTGCCAAAAGCAAGAACTTGTTGATTAATTTAAAAAAATACCACAGAAGTCTCTGTCCCCAAGACTCATGAAGCTTAATTCCATCAAAACTACCATTTGATGGAAAAGAGTACAAAGTAGGTATCCCTCCTGCAATGCCTTCCTTCTTCTTAACCATCGGTACTTCCTTGAGAGAGGGAGTTTAAATTATGGAAGCAAGAAGTATTCTGGAAGTTATGTAATTTTTTAACTGGCCTATTCCACTTTTTATAAAAAAATGAAAAAATGCCTATAGCTATTTTCAGGAAATGGTATTTTGGACAATGGATGTGCCAGGACGATCTTGGCACTTAAGACTTTAATTTTTATTAGTCTTCCATGAGATCCAGATTTAAGCCACTGCTGTCTAAAGATTCTGATTTTCATAAATATTTTAGAAATTTTGCATTTTTTAGAACTTGTATTGAGCTGGGCACATCTGTTTTCTAGTGGCACTATGGTCTGTGTTTCCAACTGTATTTTTTGCCACACTGATGTTGCATAGAATGTGGGGGATAGCTGAATGCTGAAGAGCCTAATAGAAAAAACTTAATGTGTAGAAGAAGAATTATACTTAACAACCTTCTTGAACTGAGTAGAAAAAGCGAGACAAGACAGGCTGTTTTTGTATTCCCATTGTGGTCTCTCGGAAAGCTGTTGATAAAATGAAAAACATTTTGCCTTTAATGAAATAAATAAAGAAACTCCCATTGACTCATCAAGGACAAGATTTTAAGTTAAACGTCTTATAAATAACAGTGGGTGAAAAATCTTAACTATATGACAGCTGTTCACATTAATTGATAAATTTGGATATTATGCTCTAAATATTCTATAAAAAATTTTGTTTTCTACTCTAGGTTTTGGAATAATTGTTTCATTTTTACAGCCATATCTTACTGACATATTAGAGCAAGAAGTATTCCACAGGGAAGACCATAAGGCACACTCTATATTATTCAGACAAAGAACAGAATTTCAAACATCTACCTGAACTTCTTCCAGTAAGTCTGTAAAATGTCATATAAAGCATCTTTTAAGAAAAGAGAGGAATAAGATATCACATTTATGTGAGAATATATACTATCCATGGAGTCTAGGAAGAAAGTTGAAGAAATTTATTAAATAGTAAGATGTCTGTAAAGTGCGAATTATTTGAATTTGCAGCAGAAACAAAAGTACCTTTTCAGCACATGGAGACTTGTACCAACTCTCCCACAATTTTTTGATGGGAAGCAAGGTGATAAAAGAAAATGGTATGTAAATTACCTTAAATCTCTGCCTATACTTTGTCCCAGACCTCGTATTCCTCCTATTCCAGGAAAGCCAGGTTTCCCTGTCTTTTCTGGATAACCTGATATTCAGAACAGGCCAAGAAATTCTGGTCTCTAAACTTTGGTGCTCGCAGTGTGTCCTTGGTTATTGTGTTCCATGGCAGCAGGTACACAACCTAGCCAAGTAATCTCTTGAAATCTCTTGCAATCACTCTTTTGCTCCTGGGCAGTATTCCTATGCTTGTGTCCCAGAGGACACCATATATATTTGAAATTCTGGACTGTGAGAGACATGTCATTATTTTTATACAGAGCCATTTATCACAAAGGAAAACAGTTGGCCAGTGCTCCCCTGCCATATATGTTCCTGTGATTTGCTTCTTAATGAGAACTAAATGCTAATGGGACAAATATCTGCTGAAAACCAGCCCACCTTTTTTTTTTTTTTTTAAATTTTAATGATTTGCCAAATGGCCATCATATGTAGATAATAATCTACTTATACACCTTTGTAGAACTAATTGACTTTTTTTTCCTATTTTGCAATAAAACTTCTGTTCTGTCTTTTCTTTTGAATTCTTTGCTTTTTAGAAGGTAGAGTTGTGTTAAGCAAATGTCATAATAAAAGTGGCACAATCTTCTTAAAAAATCAGTGAGAAAATCAGTTGGGATTGAACTACTGCTGAGGGTGAAAAAAGTAAAAGGGAAACAAAATACCTGACAGAGTAATTTTTTCTCACAGTACGTTTTGACTGGGAAAGAATGAAAACATTGCATTTATTTTTTATTTAATACTGTATAATAATATAGGGTCACCCATTTTAGAAAAGAAAGAAGAAAAGTAGAAAAAAGTCTATTGTAGATGTAGAGTTGAATATTTTTTAGAGAACTTCAAATACTTTTGGTTTTTCCTCTTTTTTTTTTTAAGTTTATCTGACTACAGTATTTAATTGAGAAAACTTTTATGTGTATTTTGATGTCACTTTACAGGACCAGCAGCAAATACATCAGAAAATTTATCAGTCATTTATATTGTATATGGTTAATTTTTAAGTAACCTTACTATAACTACCCTGGTTGCTCCTTCCTGTGAAAAAAATAATTCCTTGACAAGACCAGCATCCTTTTACAATATGCCCTTTGAGGAGCAGTTATCTGAGAATTTAAATCCAACCAATATAAAACTTTTGTCAGGTGCACAGTCTAAACCACAACATTTAGTCAATCAACATTTACTTCAGTGAATTTTACATACTGTTTTTTCAACAACAAATTTCTTTCCTTTTGTCTTGCTGCAGTTCTTCAACTGAAAACAATGGAGCATGTGCATAGAGGGTAATGGTTGAATAAGTAATCATTGCTGCAGATGAAATGAGTTTTTGTATAATGGTCTTTTGATATAATTTAATCACAGAGATGTATTTCTGCTTCATCCTAAGCCTATCTGATACTTAACAACCTGTAAACCTGCTCTACATATATATTAAGATAATATAATTTCTCTTCTAGGCTTTTCTGCTAGGGAGTTTAAGAAAAATTAAAACGATCTTCTTGTTTTGATTGAATACTTGTCTCTTTTTTTTTTAATGAAGTTTAAATTTAGTCTAGACATAATAAATCTAAATCAGTTATAAAATCCACTTTTGCTGGATTAAAATGTCATAAGCACTCTGCACTATCAATCTAGTTATAATCTATAAAGAGATTTTCTTTATTTTGATTACCAACTTAAAATTCAGATCTTTCCTCACTGGAAGAACTTCTAGTCTTCCACTAGCTGAATAACTGTAGCTACCACCACATGACATAGTTCACAGATAACAGGTTTTAGTTAAAACATAGAAATCAAAAGTTTTTATAGTCTTAAGAACAGATGAAATGTAAGAATTCCAGCATAATTTTATTTTTGGATGTGTGTATTTAAGCATGACTCTCAACAGTAAACCCTTCTATTAATTTCAGAGAAAATGTATTAGGAAATTGCCAGGTTCTAATGCAGTCTACTAAGGTCCTGTATGCTGGCTATAGAAATTTTCTCTATTCTCTTTCTTTGGACAAAGCTCATTCTATCTGCCACAAACATAATAGTCTCTTTCAAGCAGCAGGTAAATTACAATGTAAATATCTGCATCATTTGAACTTGCCCTTCTGACTCATCTTCTCTCCTTCAGTTCAGGAGTTTTTCTAGTGGTTGTTGTTTTCTTCCTAGTTTGTTTTAGCATGTACCTTGCACAGCAACTCCACCCCTACATATTCTCTGAAGGGAAAAGAACTCATCTGACCATTTAAAACTATCTTATGACCCCTGTTTTAAAACAAATTGGCACATATTCTGGAAATACCAGAACTCAGCAGAAAGCTGAGGGAACCCCAAAATAAGTGGGAAGTTGGGCGAGAGCAAAACGCAGGTATGACCAATATGGTTAATCCTACGTTCTTTGTTTATTCTGGTTGAAATGTCAGGTTATATACACTTCTACATAGCTTACTTTACAGGTGCATTCTCATTGGCATACAGCACAGGATAAAATGCAAACATACATTGTTGAATAAACTCTTAAGGTAGCTACTGTGTCCAGACTAATTGCTATGCTTATTGTCTACTAGAAAAACCCTCTGTTCCTTGTTAACACCTTAAGAGGTAATTTTTACTGTGCAACAGACTTGGCAGCTGAAACACCAGCTGCCCCACTGAGGCCCAGTCTGGGTAATTCACTCACAGTCCAAATACAAATCATATCCATTGTCCCTAAAAAATTCTGCAACACTCAGCTGTTTGCATTTTTGTACAGACATATAACACAGCATGACTTGTTTCAATAGGCAGACCTGGAGTAGTACCTTTCAACAATCATTCCTATGGATCTTTCCTGTAGAATATTTTTTGTTTAAAATGTAAAGACGAAACAGGATTCCAGTAAAAAGGAAGATGCCTGGCACCAGTAAAAATTTGCCTAGTGATATTTATCTATCATTTATTGAAATGGCCATGGAGTCTGATTTAGTTCTAAAAACATGTAGTATTACAAAGACCTGTTTTTGTACATGCTATATAAGCCTATTACTGCTGTAAGTTCAATATATATGATTTATAATTTCTATAGTAATCCGCTGTCCTTGTTTTGTTTTGAGGCAATTGGTGTTGTAGGCTACTTTTGCTTGCTTATTCAAATCATTACTGGATACATTTATTTCACCAGTTACTCTCATTATTTCAGCAATTTTCAGTACGCAGGATGTGTATCAGCCTTACAGTCTGGGTGCTCTGCAACATCTAATGGATCAAGTGAGTCTTCCTATCGTTGCTACTTGTATTCTCATTATAATGGTGCAAAAAGTAAGACAGAATCTTGAAGATTGCTACTAAAATGCAATCTCTAATGGTTCTGGTCTGTTAAAAATATGGGTAACTGAAGTCATTAGCATTAAAAGTTTTGGAAGACAATGCATTTCATATCCCTGCTACCTGCTATGAGGAATCACATGTTTATGTTTTATTTAATACCTTGAGCCTTTGTAGAGGAGGGGCTGATAAAGACCTGACCTCTCACTGCCCTGTGACAGTGACTATCCCCATTGCTCTTTGTGAACATCCTCATCGTGAGCACTTTCCAGGTGTGGATGAGTCAAGGACTCATACTGACGATGGCATTCTCTGTTTTGTTTCCCCTGAAATATGCCTTTTGTTTTAAATCGTTACTGGCACTTTGCTAATGTTTTGATACACACAAAGTGTTACTCTTGAGCAATAATGGACAGCTCCAAGCCGGTGTTTTACATGGGTAGGAACTAGGTGGAGGAGTGCATTGTTTTTTGTTGATTTAAACAGAAATTATATTTCCTCTTTGCCAAAATCTGAACAAGATCAAACCTTTACTCTGAAACACAATATTCTCTATTGTGGATATTGGAAAGAAAACAAGACAAAATGAAACGAAACAAAACAGGAAGTACAGGTCCTTCAGCTTTTCTAGCAGTCCCTACATATAACTGTGGAAGCACTTGCACAGATATAAAGTGTCTAAATTAGAGATGTTACAGATTTATAGCAGCAAATAAGTGTGTAATGGTTCTATAACTTGGTGCCAGAATGTGCAGAGGAAAAAAACCTGTGAGATTAGTTTAATGTAGAAATGTTTACAGTGGGCATTCAGTGAGGTCTGCTAATAGATACTGTTTCTCTAACTGCTGTGTCTTATTGTTAGCTGCATTTTAATAACAGATCTGAAGCAAATTTCTTATTGCAAGATTTTTTGTAAAGGAAGTTATCCCAGATCCCATGTGAAAGAAGTGGACCTGGTTGTGAAAAGAATAGCAATAGATTCATTTTAACTTGATCTGAAAGATATTCAAAGCATGAGAAATAACTCTAAAGAAGACAAAGGGCAAGAATATAGTACATTTCTATGTTATACTGCAGTTCAAATGCCAGTGTTTGCTGTTACTAGTTCTTTGATCAGAAATGTACATGCATGAAGAAGTGCAATAAATTTCATCATGCAGCTCTGATTGACACATGAAGATTTCAGGCCATACTCCTGATCCAAATGTTAAGTGATGTCTTGGTTTGAGACAAGTTCATGTCCTGAAACGAACATCTCCTCTAAAGAAGGCAGGTTTCAACACTCCCTCTCCCACCTCATCTACGAAAGGAATTTCTTGGTGGAAAGTGAAAAAACCTGTTTATTTGACAAGCGGAGTGCACACAGGCACAGGGGTAAAAAAGGAATAACTGTTAATATTTGAACCTTCTCACTGTGGATAAAGCTGGTGTATCCAGAGTTCCCCGAGGTCCG
>JBBMKD010000115.1:16604593-16629429 GCA_037834095.1 Argya squamiceps
CTCAGAGCCCTGCAGAGGCACAGGGATCAGACTGCCCCAGGGTTTTGTGAAGCAAAGCCTCTCCTCCATCCCCTCCCATCTCGGCCCTCTCGAGGTTCATAGTTCTGTTTTGTTGTTAATGCCATAGTTATTGTTGTTTGTTTGCCTTGTTATACATGCTAGTAAAGAACTGTTATTCCTACCCCTCATATCTTTGCCTGAGATCCCCCTGTTTTCAGAATTATGATAATTTGGAGGGAAGGGGCTTTACATTCTCCATTCCAAGGGAGGCTCCTGCCCTGGCAAACATCTATCTTTCCAAACCAAGACACAACCGGGTGAGGCTTAATTGCCAACTGTAATTAAACCATGATTCACTTTCAGACCCTAAATGAAATGAAAGGTAATGAAATGATTATTCACAGATAGGAAGCTAGTTGAAAAATTCAGATATATAAAATATCCTTTGTTAATTATTTGAAAATCTGGTGATGTAACAAGAAATATGCCTTAAAACTCCCAAATACAGTGAGGGAGGGCAAGAAAGAATTTTGCAGGATAATTGTTGATTAGTTGTCTAATAATTTCTCTTCATTTTACCATAATGTGTGTCATACATACAACAGTGCTTTAATTTTTCACTTTTGAAATTCAAACGCGATGTATTTTGCTTAAGAGTAGGAATTGCAGTAATTCTAATTTTTTGAAAGAAATGTGAATTATACCAAATAAACTTATGTGCAATTACTGTTGATTAGAAGGTAATGACTTCAAAGACCCTGTTTCTGCTTTTGAAGTAGAATTTCTCAGTGCAAAAACTGTGCTAAACATATATTGGTCTTTCCTCTCATAAACGTTGAACTGGAACATTCTTACATGCAGCATAAGGATTTGCAACAGGAATATTTTTTCTTCTCCTTGCTGGGTTTTCTTCAGACACCCAGAATTAATTTTAGGAAAATAATTCTGGGTTACAATAATTTCTTTTTTTTAGCCCAGTCCCTTATGCTTAAAATTTAGATTTCTCTTGTTGAATGTCAAACATATATTTTTTCTGGTTAATTTTCAAGACAAAGTTCTATTTTATTCTCAAATACCTCTGCATTGTAAATTTATATGAAACAGGTTGAAAATTAGTATTCAAGCAATCCAAATGAAAATGGAGGATGACCATGTGAAGAGTCACAAAAATGAGACAGCTTCTGTATACATATCAATGCACAGATGATTTATGTGACAATTACATCTCATTTTAAAGCATGAAAAACCAGAGAAAAACTTAATTGTTTGAAAGGAAATATATTTAAGATAAAATTAAAAAGTGGAAATTTAAGATGATGGTCCCAAATGCTATGATAACATTATGTAAAACTGCAAAAGGTTTATTGACATGAAAAAAATTTGGTTTAATGGGTCATATCATATTTGTTAACCAGACACATGGTGTGGAAGTGATTTCAAAGGAATATTTGCCGAATGTTCTAGCACAGTTACCCTGTGGTTGCCATTAGTACAAGATAAAAAACTAATCTATTTCAGATACAACTTTGTCACAGCAGTTGGAACAAAGTTTTAATGGCACCTCCAAGCTACGAGTTACGAAGCCAAATAAGGAAATCAGAATATACTCCCAGATGGTTCCTGTAGCTCCAGGATTATGTTCAGCTCACTCTGAAAACAATGTAAAAGTAAACAAGATTGTATCACATTTTTTAAAATGACACTTTGTACCAAGAATGCTTTTACACAAAAACTTGCTATATGGTTAATTTTTGAAAGCTAACCTTTTATTTCAGGGAAGTAGAGATAAGAACAGTAGGATCACATCAGAGAGAAAAACATGTTGAGCTGAGAGAATACCTTCACCAGAAGGTATCTTGCATAACCAGAAGCATTATCTGAAAAAAGGTAACATATCTCAAAATATTGGCTTACAAAAATGACATTTTAGTTCTTACAAGGTGTTGTTGTGTGTTTTTATAGGACTTTGGAAATATTTTCTAAAAATTCTGATAATTTTCATTCTTTGTCTAAATCTTGTCATGACCTATTCGACCCTAGCTGAGCTAATTCAACATGAAAACTTCATTTCTATCAGCAAACACAAAGAGAGAATTGTGATGGGAATCTAAAAATATTGATCTGTGTGAAAATTGTATTGCTGAGCTCTCTATAATTGTATGTCACAATATACTTTGCCAGCAGGTAGACTTATTTTCAACAAGCTCCTAGTAAAGATTTGTAAAAAATATATGCTCACTGAAGGGACATAAAAATGCTCCACTACCCACCTATTTGGTTAAAATAAAGAATCTGTAATCTTAGAAACAAGATGGCAGTAAGCTGATAACGTACCATCAGAGGCAATATTTTACTCGTTTTAGTTTCCCTGTGCTTTGGACAACATGCTGTCCAAAGCCATTACATGCCATTCTGATTAAAAAAAAAAAAAAAAAAAAAACAAACAACCTCCAAAACCAAACAACCACTAAAACCAAAAAATTGTAACTCAGAACTGAAAATGTGCCACTACAAATGGAGGAAATGATCCCTTGAGCACCAGCAGATACAGTCTGTTGATGAGTACAGATAACCTCTGTGTAAGTTACGTGGGAGAATGATCTAAATAATGCATGAAGTGCTGGAAGTTGCTTAAAGTACCTGCCCCCCATCCTGTCCCCGAGTACATTTCCTCACTCTGTTAAGCAGCAAGTGTTGTAAGTCTACCCTTGTTAGTCTACCCTTTCTTTCTTAATAATCTTGCTGCCACTCAGCTTTCATCCTTTATTAAGATTCTTGCTGGTGCTGCTTTAGGTACAATATAACATAATGACAATGAAAACTGCCTAAAGACTACTGCTCTGCAATTTTCCTCTATTACAAAGACTGCTCTATCAGTGTTAATATCTACTGTAACAGAGGATGGGCCTATTTCCATTCTAACACTGTATGGAATAAGATGAAGGTGGGTATGTGTCTTCTCTAACTAAACCTCTTTTTATAATGTTTATTCTTTCACTTATTGTGCCCACATCCAATTGGTGGTTTTTTTTAGTAAATAACAAATAAATAGCATATTAAGCTGATGTAAAGGAGCTGTAATTGAGGTGTAAGAAGAGTAAACAGAACTTTTGACTTATACCAGTGTTACAACTTACTATTGATAGTATCCAATGATCAAGAAGTTTTTGTCTAGTATTTTCCACATCTAAGAAAGCTAAGAATAAAACCATGGAATTCCTTAGAGGTCTGAAGACTGTAATTTTTGTTAATTTCTCAGAAAATATATCTTAGGTAAAAGATTTGGTGTTTATTTTTCTTCCTCATTTTTTCCCCTCTCTTTGTACACTCCTGCTTTCTGAAGGATGTATAAAAAGGTTTTTCTTTTTAATATGTAAACCATACATTTTAAATTGAACACAATTTTGTAGTTTGTCACCTTCTACATGCTTCGGCATCTGTATTACTGAGTATTTAGAAAAACTTGAATGATTATGATGCTGACATATTCCTTTCCCACACTGCATGAGTAACTTTAACAAAAGCAATATCTCTTCTCTAGAAATCTAGCTTCACTTTCACACAGAATTGTCATGGATGAGGTAACAGTTGTTGAGGTGAACAATGTTAATCCTAATATCTCTAGTTAATGCATTCAGAGGAAGGTTTTAAGCTCTTAAATAGAAAGAGAAGGTTTCCAGAGGTTCTCAGCATTTCCTTGTAAGAGCTGTCAGTTTCCTGGAAACTTTGAAAATCTGACCAAGGCATCTTGATGCTATACAGTGCAGCACCACCTTGCTGATACATAAATTTTTACAAGACATCTGGTAAGTCCATCACACATGCTCCTGTAGCATGGTTCTGTGCTGTGTAGAGCTTGTGCTACAGAGATGGTTGTATTTCACTGGTTTTTTGGGTTTTTTTAGCAGGGCTCTGGCGTCCTGCTCAGCAGGAGGGAGATAATTTTCGTACAGCAATACCAGTGTCATGGTTTCTGTACTGTCTTACAATTCCAGAGTTTGTTCTGGCATTACAATGTGCCAGGACATCACTAAAAATTAAAATGCTACTAGCCATCCTTGAAAACCCTGGACTCAGGTCCAGAAAAGGAAGATTTCTGAAAATGTTGACTTTTCTCATCTTTCTGTGATTTGAGGCAGAACCATAGAATCACAAAATCAGCTGAGTTGGAAGGGACCCCATCAGGATCACCAAGTCCAACTCCTGGGCCTGCACAGGACGCCCCAAGAATTACACCATGGCCTGAGAGCATTGTCCAAGCACATCTCAAACTCTGTCAGACTTGATGCTGCGACCACTTCCCTGGGCATCCTGTTTCAGTGCCCAAAGTCTCTCTGTGTGAAAAACCTTTTCCTGATATCCAGTATAAACTTCCTTGTCACAACTTCAGGCCATCTCCTTGAGTCCTGTTACTGGTCACCACAGAGAAGAGATTGGTGTCTGTGCTACAGAACAGGTTATAACAGGTTTGTGGGAGACAAGAAATCCTGTTCACTCTAGCCCAACAGAAAGCACTCTGGGAATGGCTCAGCTACCAACGAGGTACAAACTAGGTCCTGTCCCCAGAGATTGGGCTGTATGGCTGGGTGTGCTTGCCCCAAGCATGAGGCAGGTATTGAGAGCTGTTTGGATATGTGTGAACAGCGATTCTGCAGTGGCAGGCAGCCAAATGACGGCTTGCTTTGGGTTAAGTTTAGAATATAAATGGGTTTGGTTTGCTACAATAAATTATCATCTTCAGGACAAGCAAGGAGATTTGTGTGGCTTTGTTCCCCATTTCTGCAATACTTCTGTAAGAAGTCAGTGCTGCAGTGGGGAAAGATGTTGGAAAATTCTTTTAACTTTAGCAGGTAGTGTACAATCCCTATATTTGTGATTAATGCTTTGTTTTGTACCTTCCAGTGATTAGAGCAAATGCCAGAGATTAGCGTGGCCTTGTGGTAACTCCCTGTATCTGTGACTAATAAGTCATATTCCAGCTAATACTTCCTTGTTTACTTCTATCAGTGATTAATATGTACTACCTGATACCTTAGTTTTGAGAACAAGGATTGTGTGTCAGAGCAGAGTGATAAGGGAAGTATGCCTTGACATAATTGAGGTACTCTCAAGGAGAAAAGATTCATCAGAAGATCCAGAACCACACCCAAATAAATCCATGGAAATAATTAGCACATGTGCACGTATTCAAAATTGTGATGAATATTTATTAGTTTCAGGAATATAACCTGGTCTGTAAGGCTACTGAGCACACATGCTTTGGGGAGAATTCCCCACGCATCAGGCACTGCTAATAAAGTAATATCAACTTTCAAACCTAACAAATTGGTTGGAGACTTTATTTCCCAGATTTTAGTGACACCTGTCCCTCTTCCCCTCACAAGGAAGTTGCAGATTGTGATGAGGTCTCATCTCAGTCTCCTCAAGGCTGAACAAACCAAGTAACTTCAGCTGCTCCTCCTATGGCTCCTCCTCAAGGTTCTTCACCATCTTCGTGTCCTCCTTTGAATGTTGTCCAATAGTTTGATGTCTTTTCTGTATTTTGGTGCCCCAAACTGCCCCCTGGACTGGAGATGAAGCCACCTCATTGCAGATCAGACTGGGACAATCTCCTCCCTTGCCTGGCTGGTGATGCTGTGCCTGATGCACCCCAGCACATGCTTGGCCCTCCTGGCTGCCAGGGCACTGCTGACTCAGATCCAACTTGCCATCAACAGTTCCTTTCCATGGTGCTGCTCTCATTTCCTACTCTGTGCACACAACCAGGGTTGCACCATCCCAGCTGCAGAATCTGGCACTTTCTCTTGTTAAACTCCATATGGCTGGTGGTTGTCCATCTCTCTAATTTGCTGAGGCCTCTACAGGGTCTCCCTGCCCTTGAAGAAATTGGCAAGTCCTCCCAGTCTACAATAATCAGCAAACAGTATTCCTTTGAGTCCCTTGTCCAGGTTAATGAAGATATAGAAGAGAATTTGGAGCTTATGTAGGTCATGGTAGGACGGAAAAGACCGATGTATACATTGTCTTTTTATATGTCCAAGGAGATGTATTCAAAGTTTTCACTGTGTAGAATGGAGGTCAGAGGTGTACTTTGTCCTACTAGACATGTGCTGTTCTCCTACCTACAGAAGTAGAGAAAGGAGATAAGGAACAAAACAAGAAACTCATCCTTTAAAATGAGGCCTTCAAGAAGCCTCTTTTATTGTCTAGTGCACAGGGAGGCTCCTGGGCTTTGGTTAGCTTTGGTAAATAATCCAATTCCCCTCAGACAACTTTTTTTTAAACTTAAGTGAGCTTGAAACACAATACCTTTATATAATTATGTGTTTTGGGTCTTGACAAGGAATCTGGGCTGCACTTTGCCAAGGCACTTGGAAAGCTGTGGTCAATGCTTAGATCTCACTAATATTCAAAGCTATGGAATCCAACACTTACTGAGTTCATAGAGATAAAAATCTTAGTTTGTGTTTGTGTTCAACATTTTGACATATCTCTGTTGTTCTATTTTTGCACCATATTTTGTAAAAGATACATTTTGAATAAACACCACTGTCTGAAGGTGGAATATGTTCTTTTAAGATAGATAATTTATTAATTTAAACTCTCTTAATTTCAGTTTTATTTTCTTAAAGAAACATTTGGTTTTAATGTTTCAATACTTTTCTCAGAAACTGGTGACTGGGAACTGGTAACCAATCAGCTGGGAATTTCTAAGGATAGCCAGCTTATGACTTAGTCTGTTAATCACTTAGATTTGCCATTCAAACTAGTATTCAAACTCATAAATAGAAAGTATTTTCATACAAATGGAAAACTAACTCTTCAACACAATTTACTAGTAATTCCACTTCTTTTAATCTCTTAAATATTTTAAATATTTCCCCATTATAAATTCTCTAAGCTCAAGGTTTTATAGAAAATAATTTTTACAGTATAGCATGTCACCATTTATGTACTGGTGCTTGGTGGACAAAATTAATACTTCTTAATACAGAATGACCTATTAAATGACAAGCTACTTGTGTTTTGCTGAGTAGTACTTTTTGGAATAGTTTAAGTACAGAATGTATTAAAGTTCTAACAAGTTAAGTGAACAAAAAATCTTGTGATTTTTTAAAAATATTTGAATAAGCTTTACTACAGTCATATTTCCCTCATTTGTAAACAGAATTCTTCAATTAATTCCAAAGTGATTAATGAGACCTTTAATTTTTCCTCAGAAAAAATATTTTTAAGGGAATCTAAAATATTTTGTTATTATTTAAGTTTCAGTGAATAATAACAAATGTTTTAGTTGCTTCATTGTTACTGTATTAAGAAAAGATATCATTACATTGTGTGTAGAAAAGATATTCTGAGGGAGTAAAATCTAGGATGCAGTGAAAGAATTTAAAATTGTGAGGAATAGAGAATAAAAGAGGAATTGAGTAGGATTTAATTTTAGAAACTTGAAAAAAGTTTTGTGGCCTTCCTGTTTGGTTTTTTGTTTGTTTGTTTGTTTTTGTTTGTTTGTTAAAATATTGTTGTTGATTTTTCCTTTTGTTTCTAATTTAACTAGTTAAATTCTCTTGTTGATCAGATTAAGACTGTATTCCTGATATACATGGAAGAGTAATGCAATTGCATCCATGAAGTATGTATTTTTCCTCTGTTTTGATATAACCTGGCCTGTAAATAAAACCTTATCATAGAAGTAATTTTTTGGATTTTCTGAAGGTCATCGTGACATGCTTAGGACACTGTATTTCAGAATGTTGGCAATTCAATGTCCACTGTGTAACTGATCACATTTCTTTGCTGTCTAGAAAAAGTGGATGTTGTACTGACCACAAGTAATACCAGCTTCAACAGCAGCAAAATCAGAATCAAGAGCAGCACTAATTATATCTACACTAGTCCAGAACTCAGAAAAACAAAGATTATTGAAAAGAGATACATAAAGTCAAATGAGTGGATAATTTTTGGGTGATTGTATTCTTTCAGATTGCTTTGTTTTGCTAAATTGAAATGTATCAAAGGTGTCTTGCTTGGTTAGAAACAAAATAAACAAACAGTCCCATCCCAAACCTCAGAAGGAACTATCAATATTTATTATTTTGATTTATAAAAAATATGTGACTGTACTTTCACTCTTTATGTGATGGTTGCCCTATTTGTTTTTCCTTCCTTGGCATTCTTACAGTCAAAAAGACATGTCTGCTAATTGCAGACTTACCTCTGAATGTTTTACAATACATACAATAACCAGGCACCAAACTGACACAAAGACAAAGAAAATATACTCTGTCTCCAAGATCACTATTAAAAACATCCTTGTTAACAACCTATCTCTTATATGGCTTTGTATGTGTTCTCTCGTCTGCCTACAGTACACTGTATTTTGTGTGCCGAAATATTTTTTTTATTTCTTCTTTTATTTTTCCACTTTATTTTGCTCTGTTTTCTCCCAGTTCCTCATTATTTTTCCCCTGAATCTTTCTGCCAAGATGAAAGATTGTGTAAGATGTACACAGAGTTAAAAAAAGTTGGAGCCAGTGAGGTTAATTCAAATGCCAAATTATGCTTCTAGAACAATGCATTTTTAACTTTGGGAAGAAGGGCTATACATAATTAAATTTAGAAACAAGTTTTATTTTGTCCTACTTTTATCCTTGGATAATAGTAACCTAGCTGAGGCTTAAAAACTGTTGAGAAATTTAAAAAAAATATGGCAATCTTAGGGTCTTTTCTGGGGTCAATCACTCCTCTCCTGCTTTCTTAAAACAAAAAATGCATCTATATTAAAACATAAAAATATGGAAGACTGATGATATTAAGATCATATAAACCAATAAGCATTTAAAATTCACTTATGTCACAGGAGATAGGATGTGTTATTAAAATCACATAAATAAGACTAAGAATAAGAATGATGCATGTGTTTACTTCCTTACTTAGTTTTTTTCCTGAATGTTTACTTGTTTGTAAATATTCATCAGGTCTTTTGTAGTTATGTCCAGAGCAGGTAAGTAATATTCTGAGTGGATGATAGTGATTTTAATGTGGGGTAAAAGGAAGAAAATCAGGTGATCCCATGGTCAGGTGAACTCATTTTTGCCTCTCAAAAGAAACAAAAATATAACAGTAATTGAATGTTTCCCTCTGTTTTCTTTTGACTTAAAAAACAGACTAATTTTGAAAAGTAAGTATAAAAATATTGCAGTTCCACTCTGCAAGATGCACAATAGCTCAGTGTTTCTGATCTAGCACTTGGCGTGTGATCAGAGAATGGAAAGGACAAAAGCCTTTTCAACTCAGTAATGACTAGTCTGTAAGTGTTGCAGTCATTACACTGTCTGTGGTGTTGACACTTCTTACAATTTCATGTAATGGATCCATAGATGTCCCAGCTCTCAGATGGATTTTTGCAGCTTTTGTCTCTCTCCCACTCTGTGATTCACCACAGCCTGCTGAGTAACAAGCATGACTCCCTTGGCTGCTGTGGGATGCTGCAAATGACTGAGAAGCAAATTCTCATAACAATGCCTTAGTGGCTCTTCTATCCATAGGTCACAGGCTACACATATACAAACATAATTTGGAAGGCACTCCTGGGATTATCTGACTCATTTTGGACAAAGACAGAAATTTGAAAAAAGTCATATTCAAATGGCTGCTCAAATCTTCCCTGAGTCTGACTTTTACTTGAATGGAGAGAAACAGGTTTAGCTTGTAGCTTATGCCCTTATTCATGTGAAAGTCTCCCCAGATTATTAACTCCATCACCAGGGACATCTTTGCTTAGGCTCATGCAGTCTTATCTCCTCCTCTTCTATAATGCTTGAGTGTTTTGGTTCCCTTCATCATAGACAGCATGCCTTTGTGTCACCAAGGATGCAGTTGAGTTCTTTGGGTGTAAAAAGAGAGTGACTTTTTAAGAGAATGCTGATTAACTAGAATTTTATCTTTGTTGGCTGATTGCTTTCAGCACAAAGGTAAGACTTTGTTTTAACACTGAAGCATGCAAGCTGGAAGCATGCAGAACTGAAGGAAGAAAAAGGTCCTACATCACATTAACACACAGTGGAACAGCTGCTTCTCTGCCCAGCTGGTTATGCAGAACAAAGTTATGCTTGCAGTCTCTGTCCTCAGAGCAGGTATAAAGGTGTCACCTTCCAGCATGCTTTTTTATTCCTCCTTATATTTAATTATCTGAAATTGTTTAGTAAGAATAGTAGTTATCATCAATAATTTAATTACTAATGGCCTCTAATAATTTGTACGTGACTGCTGTATGTCATTCAAGATAATCCAAACTTCTGACATGGGGGGCAAATGTGCAGTGCTAAAACAGTATTGATTTACTCATTTGATCATTTTGAATTTGTGTTTCCATGGCAAACATAGCTATGTCCTTTTGACTTTTTAAAAATATTTAAAATATTAAAAATATGTCTCATTGGAATGATTGCTTTTCACAGATGCACACTTGTAGTGCGGCTGTATTTGCAATTGTTTATGTGGCATTGACTGTAGTAAGGACAGGAACCTATTGGCCTAGATATCATGAAAATATAGAGGGAAAACACAGAAGACAATAAGCATCTTCTTGATGGGATAGAGAAAGTGGAACAGTAGAAGACTGATGTAGGAATGTGTCATTACCTAGGTGAAAGACTTGGAGAATGATCTGTGCAGAAATAATCTGTGTGGGTATAAGCCAGAAGAGAGTACATTTGTCAAGGACATTCGGTTTGCATGACATGGTTTTGGTACTGAGAGAGGGGACTGCAGGAGTGGCTTCTATGAGAAGATGCCAGAAGTTTTCCCCATGTTCAATAAACCCAGCTGCAACCATCCTCAAGATGGACATGCCATTGGCTGAATCTGAGACGACCAGTGACATTGATAGCACCTTTGAGATAGCAGCTGGGAGAGAGGAGTGAGAATGGGAGAGAGGAGTGAGGATGGGAGAGGAACAAGATGGAGACATCCAGATCAGTGAAAAGGAAGGGGGAGGAGGTGGTCCGTGTGCCACAGTGGAGATTCCCCTGCAGCAGGTGGTGAGTACCATTGTGAGGCAGCTGTGCCCCTGCACCCCATGGATGCACATGGATGTTCCGCAGTAGAGCAGTGCAAGAGCCTGCTAATAAGAGGAAAGGCTTCAAAAAGTGATTCATCATTATGCTTGCTTATCATAATCACTCTTGGATACCTGAAAACTACGTGTGAGATGGACTCTGAGTAACCTGCCTTGAGGCCCAGAAAAAGGAAGACAAAACTGGTGCAAAATGCTGAGGGGAAAGCAAGGGGCAGAATCCCACTACCACCACCATTGCCTGCTGTGAGATACCCTGCGGCCTCCAGGAGCCAATGCCACCCATTGGAGGAGAACTCCCCAATCCTGCACCCCTGGACCAAAGTCAGAAATTAGTTGTGGAACCCCTACCCTGCTATAACCTGTGGTGAGAGCACGGCGAGTGGACCGAGGTGTGGCCACAGCAACTGGGCACCACGCCTGCATCTCTGAGGACCGGCCACTGCACCCCAGCCAAACTACCCCAGACATCAGAGAAGGCAGATAAAAGGCTTTAAACAGCAGGGGAAAAAAAAAAAAGGTAAAAACTTCTCTGCTCCTCCACCAGTTCAGCAGAAACAGAGGTAGCACAGCGTGATGGTGATCTATCCTATGTTTTTTAAACAAACCTTAGTTTTTTCTAACTTTTCTCAACTTTTCTCTTTCTTTCTATTTGCCTCTCATACTATTAAAGAAAAATATAGCAGGTTTTTTTTTGCATCAACAATTAATCTTGCTTGGTTTTATTATCATTTTTGGGGAATATTTTGAACCTTCAAAGATCTTTCTATTTTCTACACATAGAATTAGTTTTCTTTGTTCTTCTGGGTTTAAACTGGTTTGTAGCAAGCAGATACACAGACCAGAAACAGTGGATTACTAAAGGCTCATCCTGCAGCCCACTGGAATGGGCTGCTGACATGTAGCCTTGTAGAGAGAGAAGTTTTCTGGCAGGACTTGTGACCCATGGGGCTTTCTTATGTAGGATTTATCTTTTCCTGAAGGACTGCACCTTGTGGAAGAAACCACTAATGGAGGAATTTTTTAAAAAGTAGATGAAAGACTGTCCTCTGTATGTGGGATCCTGTGCTCAAGCAGGCAGAGAACATGAGAAGGCAGGAGTAGCATATACAATATGTGATGAACTGCACTGAACCACCATTTCCTGTACCCCTGCAGCACTTAGCAGGGAGGGGATATAGAAAACTGTATGTGAAGTTCAGTACAGGAAAAAGGGAGTTGTGGGAATAAGGTATTCTAAGATGTATTTTTATTTGTTATCCTGCTCTAATGTTTGATTTGCAGTAAATGATATTAATTTCTCTGACCTGAGTCTGTGCTGCTACAATGGTAGCTGCAGTGGTAGTTGGTGATGAGTGACTTACCTAGATCCATGAGATCTAGATCTTATCTATCCCTTACCTAGATCCATGAGATCATCATATTTTCATCATAGGTCCAGTAGAGAGTGGTAGTGCAGCTTGGTTCGCCACCTTGCTTTCAGCCAGGTTCAACCCACACTAAGAAGTAAGAGGGCAGGATTAGTTAGGGGCAGGATTTGTTTGTACTCAGAAGATCTGAAGTCTTTGTGGCCTGTGAACTTTATGTGGCTCATAAGCCTTGTATTTGGCCACAAAATACTTTTGTACTTATTGCAGCACAATATTGCTACAGTTATGTAATGTGAACCAATCTTTGAAGAGAGAAAACAAAATAGAATAGAGTTACAGGCTGTGGGATGCACCTGCAGAACCCCGTGGCACAGAGAGGCACAAGGTCTCTGCCTGACTTTGAGGGAAGGAGATGGAATGTGGCAGATGCCCGACAGAGACTGCCAGATGTTTCCAGACACCTGAACAGCCCGTGATCACCCCATGGAAGGGCATTAGGAAAGTGGTGCTGACATGGCAATGTGTGAGAGGTCACTTAATGAAAGACAACCTATAAGGAAATACTGTGTCTTGAAGAAGTGTGTAAAACCAGCTTGTTTTTCTGAATAAACCTCTCAGTATCCCTGCCGGTCTGAGTCCATGCCTCAGTTGTTACACATATCAACATGGGAATGAATTTTGTGATGTGACTTCTCTGCCTGACACCTCTGCTACTTAACAGAGAGAGTGAAAGAAGTTTTCTTCTTTCTTGTGAAGAAAACAGATTAATTCTGTTGATTTATCTCTGGACAATCAGGACCTGAGAGACCATAATTAGTACTTATTTGGGTTTGAATTTCTTTTATGCATTGAAGATGCTTTCACAAATAATAAGACTTAAGGGATTTTATTCAGCCAAAGGAAAAGTGTATGTTATTGCAGGTCTATTAATCAGAGACAGCATATCACTATGAAAAAAAAGGTTTTGCTCCTCTCCCTTTCTCTCCCTGAACAAGACCTTGAAACAAACTATCTGTGATGTAGCACATATTTTGTGCTACAAGTTTACAAATTCAACTCTGTTTTCTGGTTCTGTTATTTTTTGTTTCCTCAATTAATAATTTTCACTGTCCTAGTCTGTTGTGATATAACACATATTGGTTCACTCTTGCAGTAGATCTTTCCTTATCTACTGTGCAGTGGAAAAAAGAAGCTTATTTCACAGTTTGTAGAGACTGAAACTGGTATGCGGATTTGCTTTCGTATAGCTCATTTGACTGTAGACATATCCAATATAAACATCCAAAAAAAAAAAAGAATCAGCAATTTGTCATGGATGCTTGCTCCCATATTTTCTATAGTGAATAGTCTTCCTTTCTGATTTACTAAGCCAGCTTTCAGAGCAGAACACAAACCTATCTAGTAAACATAAGAGGTAATAGGAAATGAAGACGTCTGTTTGATGATAGCCACATATAACTTCATGAATGAAATTCAACCTTTTCTCTTCTTAGGCTTAAGCCTCTCAAACTCCAAAACTATATATAAAAGGAGAGATTTATGTTTTGTACATATAATTGTGTCAGCCACATAGTTAAAGTGTCTCTAATGTGACCAACCTTCAAAACAGAAGGGATAAAAAATTAAGCTAAAATCATGTTCTTCTTAATTCCAGTGTCAAAATTCCCACTGATTTCATCAGGGCCATAATGGTCTTTTGTGACCTAAAAAGCCTATGCACAATATTCTCAATACTGTATACCTGAACTTTAAAGCTAGAAGAGATTCAGGCATCTTTGGTCTGGGAAGGGGTCCTGCTTAGAAGTATAGACCATAGTAGTCTACAAAATTTCCCAGTTAGTATCTCTGTTTTGGGGAACTAGTTTAACATTAACAAACCTTATAACTGTGCCTATTTAGGTACCCTGGACCGGACTAGGATTAACTTTTTCTGAAGGTGAAAACTGCTTAGTTATTGCTAGTTTGTGAGTTGCTAGCAACTTACTCTTATATGCCAGTATTTTATACATCACCTCATGTCCCCTACAATTTGTAATAGTTCATTGCCAAAGGGTTATTGAAACTCTAAGTAATACATTGCCATTAACTACTATTTTCCTTATGTAAAAAAATAATTTTAGCACGAATCTTGTCATGTGGTTTCATGACAATTTAGGGCAACCAAATCACTGAGCTGTAAAATTCCATGTATCTTGTCCCTTTTCTGTAATCATGAATTTCAGCCATCATTTTTAGAATGGAGCAATATTTGCTTTGAGTAAGGCTCTAGATTTTTCTTGGGAAGGTTCACCGAGGCAGTAGGTAGATCACATGTCCTGGAAGAACTGATTTTCAGTAAAATCCCTGAATACTTAGCTACTGAGGTTGCTGTCAATGTAAGGCTGATTTCATTAGTCTTTTTTTTTTTTTTTCCTGTAGTGTCTTGGATGATTGAATATCTTTTCAAGACTACAAAACTCTTCTGATGATTTTCTGCATATATGCATTACTATCATGGCTCAACCAGGAAGTGAATAGACACAGTCAATCATACAAATTTTAGCTCTGATATATGGAAACAAGATATAAAACCCCATTATTTTAGCCAATTCATGAGCTGAAGCCTCTCACTGCCATCATAGTGAACATACAAAAAAACTCTTGTCAAAAAATGTGGCTACTCCCCAGACTGAAAGACAACAAAAGGGACACTGGGAAAGTAATTTTACTGCTCAGGAATTGTCCTGAGGTGACTTTATGATGCTTGTATCCCCAGTCATCTGTTCTGTTTATGCTGGATATGAAGTTCTACACCTTTAAGACTGGTTCCGAGAGTGAAGAGGGGGAGAAGAATTGCTGACCTTGTTTTCAGAAACTGCGTTCGCTGCCTCTCCTTGCTGCTCCTGGACTGTGCTGTCTGCAGCACAGACAGGCAGTGGGAGAGAACTCTCCTTTGCTTTTTAGTTATTTTTTTTAGCTAGCTGAGGCAGAGAACTGTACTTTTTCTTGTTCTTAGAAATGTTCAAGCCTGATCTGCACTGCAAACCCAGAGAACACAAGGAGTTCACACCTGTGGCCCACTGGAGCCCAGGACATGGTATTTCCCAGTGTTGGAGGACTGAAAAGAGACTGAGTGAGCTGAGCTGCATCCCGCAAAAAGGTCTTTCTAAATTTGTCATCTCTTTGGAACAGTGAGAGTTTTATTGTTTAATATTATACATTTTTTATGCTTGTGAATAATTTGCTTGTTAAATAAATAGATTTTTCCACTTTTCTCCAAGACTTCCTTGGAAGTTTCTTGTACAATTTGCCCTAAACCAGTAGAAATACATTTTTTGGCACCCAGCATGTGGCTCAAAAAAGTGGAAAAAACCTGTAGTTATTGCAATTTGTTTGTATTCACTCTGTATTGAGATGAAGCGGTCAGTAGCCATGTTGCTTGAATTCATAATGTCTCTCTGGGTGGAGGCTTTCATGTGTCTCTGGTCCCTAAGTTTTTTGAGGTTTTAATACATTTCTGGTCCCTAGGCTTATTTTCTTATCTGAAGATAGCTCCAGTATTGTCCCTGCTATGTAGTATTTACAGTAGAGGGGCACAGACTAGAACAGCTATTTTGCTGGGTGTGGTGATAATGATTTATAAGTTTACAAAGGTACTTGGGTTTGTTCAAAATATGGTTTATGGTTTCTTTGTCCTACCCTGCGTCCCAGTCCCCGTGGCATGTTTTGGGGGTTTATCAGTAATTGCATACAGTTTGTTAGAGGAAGAGCAGGAGGTGAGACTTTGCAGCCTTTTCTTTCCTTCTTCTCTTTTGAATCTGTTACATCACTTTTTAAGAATGTTCAGTTTCCCCTGATTGTTAAAGAGACCACCTTCCTCGTATTTGTTAGGCTTCCTCTATATGGTCTGCAGCTTCTCTAGAGTGAAGGCTGAGATTTTCAGAGAGACTGAGACCCCCTGGCCCAAAAGTGGACGCATGCATGGAAAATTCTGAGTGGTGTGGAAAATGAGAGAGAATGGACCAAACCCTGAAGGAATTTTATAATCCCCCAACTTGGGAATTTTCACATGAACAAATTCAAAACTCAGATGAGGTAGGGAAGTATCTGAAAGAGAAGTGCCATGATGACTCCAAGGAGAAAAAGCTCATTGCAATAAGCTGGTCCCTAGCATATGCTTATCACATGCTGCTAGGTACTGTAGGGCAGCAGATGGAGGCAGAGGGATAAATCAGCAGCTACCCCCATCACTCAGGCTGCAGCCAACACCCCAGCTGCTCAGGTTGTAGCTAAACCAAACAATGAGCCTAAGCCAGCAGCTAAACCAAACAGTAAGCCTAAGCCAACAGCTAAACCAGACAGTGAGTCTAAGCCAGCAGCTAAATTAAAGAGTGAGCCTGAGCCACTGGCAGTCACTGCAGAAAAGAAGCACAAAACCAAAACTGATTGACCAGTGGACAATAATGATCTGGAGGAAAGACCCTCAAAGCCAACTCCTGGCAAAAAATCAGAAGTCAAAGCAAGTGACATGAAATCAGAAGTCACTATTGAGTCCTCTTCCCTGAAGGATCTTTGTGGCCTAAGAAAGGATTACAGGCAACAACCTGATGAATCTATAATTAGTTGGTTATTCTGTCTTTGGTATGCTGCAGGTGAGGCTACAATTCTGGATGGCACTGAAGCGAGGCATTTGGGATCCCTGTTATGTGATCCAATTATTGATCAAAAAACTATAAGGGTGGCTAACCCTCACAGTCTCTGGGAATAGGTCCTGGGAAGTGTTACACAAAGATATCTGTGTGCAGATGATCTCTATATGCAGCAAAACCAGTGGAAGGCCACAGAACAAAAGATTCAATTCTTGAGAGAAATGGCAGTGGCAGAAATTGTCTTTTCATATGACCTGAAAACTAAGAATCTAGACTTGGTACCATGTACATCTGTGATGTGTTAAATCTTGTATGACTTGAGCTGCAAGAATACACTTCTGCTTTAGAAATAATGAAGTGGGGTGACAGGGAGGAGACCGTGTTTGATATGGTGAAGAAGCTCCAAGCATATGCAGATGGTCCATGGTCCAACACATGCAACAATTTCAGCTGTGAAAACATGCGTGCAAAAATTAGAAAATAAAATAGAGAATCACAAGAGAATCGCAAGAGACTCAGGAAAAATTTAAGAGGGCTTTCTTGAAATCTTGGCAGTACAGATCAGAGGTTCCGGTACCAAACACAGATGTCCACCAGATAGGGAGAGAAGGTATACCCCATGAGCTGAGCTGTGGCTGGCTCTTCCTGCATGATTGTAGAGAAAACATGAGGACGTGGGACAGAAAATCTACTACTGCTCTGGCAAAATGGGTGCTTGAATTGAAGGACAGCAAAATCCAAAGAAGAAGTTCCACCAAGAGGGAAGAAGCTCCAGTAGCTTGTAGCCAAACTGCTACAAGGTATGATGATGATGACATGTCCAATCCCCTTGAAAGAACCTGCAAGACATATGCCCAAAGAAAGAAGGCTTAGAAGAGCCTTAGAAGAGCCCTGTATCCAAGTTGAGACTAGGAAAAAACCATGTTTTTTGGACTGTATGAATTTGTTGGCCTGCCACATCAAAACTACAAAAGTATGAGGGCTTAGTTGACACTGGTGTGCAGTGCACACTAATCCCACTGAGACCTGTGGGGACAGAATCTGTCACTCTTGCGGGTGTGACAGGGGGAAGGCAAGATTTGACTTTAATAGAAGCCGATGTGAGCCTGACTGGAAATAAGTGGAAGAAACATCCTATTGTGACTGGCCTAAAAGCCCCATATTGTTTTGGGTATAGACATCCTCTGATGTGAGTATTACAATGATTCAAAGGGATTCAGGTGGGGCATTTAGGACAGCAGCTGTAGAGACAGAGGGTGTTAAGCAATTGAACACCTTGCCTGGACTATCAGGACTCCTGAAGGGGGAAGAACAATGGGTACCAGTTGCCACTTGGACAGTGCACTGCCGACAGTACAGAACAACTCAAGATGCTGTGATCCCCACCCACAAGATCATCCATGAGCTGGAGAGGCAAGGGGTGGTCAGCAAAACCCACTCACCCTTCAACAGCCCCATCTGGACTGTGCACAAATCTGAAGGAGAATGGAGATTGACTGTGGACTATCGTGCCTTGAATGAAGTGACTCCACCTCTGAGCGCTGCTGTGCCAGACATGCTGGAACTCCAGTATGAGCTGGAGTCCAAGGCAGCAAGGTGGTATGCCACTATTGACATTGTCAATGCATTTTTCTCCATTCTTCTGTCTGCAGAATTCAGGCCTCAGTTTGCCTTCACGTGGAGGGACATGCAGTACATCTGGAACCGACTGCCCCAGGGGTGGAAACACAACCCCACCATCTGCCATGGAATGATCCAGACTGCACTAGAAAGGGGTGAGGCTCCAGAACATCTGCAGTACATCGATAACATCATTTTGTGGGGGAATACTGCAGCTGAAGTGTTCAAGAAAAGAGAAAAAAATCATTCCGATTCTCCTGAAAACCCATTTTGCCTTTAAAAAGCAAGGTTACAAAAGGTCTACTCAAAAGATTCAGTTCCTGGGATTAAAGGAGCAAAATAGATGGCATCAGATTCCCACTGATGTCATCAACAAAATCACAACAATGTCTCCACCAACCAACAAAAAATCCTGCAACCTTTCTTAAGTGCCATAGGCTCTAGAGAATGTTTGTTCCTGAGTACAGCCATATTGTGAGCCCTCTCTACTTGGTTCCCCACAAGCAGAACGATTTCCACTGGGGCCCTGAACAGCAACACACCTTTTTTCAGATCAAGCAGGAGATCAGTCATGCAGTAGCCCTTGGCCCAGTCAGGACAGGACCAGATTTGAAGAACGTGCTCCACTCTCAGCTTACAGCCATGGTCTGTCCTGGAGTCTTTGGCAGAAAGTGCCTGGTGAAACTTGAAGTCAAGCACTAAAATTTTAGAGTCAAAGCCACAGAAAGTCTGAAGCCAACTACACTGCAACAGAGAAGGAAATTTTAGCAGCCTGTGAAGGAGTCCAAGCTGCCTCAGAAGTAATAGACACTAAAGCACAACTCCTCCTGGCACCCCGACTACTGGTGCTGGGGTGAACATTCAAAGCCAAAGTTCCCTCTACACACCATGCCACCAATGCCATATAGTGGATTGATCTCATCACAGAATTCACACATATTAGAAAACAGAATCACCCTGGATTTTGAAGATAATTACAAATTGGCCTGAAAGTGAAAATTTTGGTATCATTGATGAAAGAGAACAAGAAGTGACACAGGCTGAAAGAGCTCCACCATACAACCAACTACCAACAGAAGAAACACATTATGCTTTTTTCACTGATGGTTTTTGTCTCATTGTAAAGATGAAATGAAAGTGGAAAGCAGCTGTATGGAGCCCAGCAGGATAAGTCCCAGAAGCTACTGAAGAGGAAAGTAAATCAAGTCAATCAAGTCAATCAAGTCAATCAAGTCAATCAAGTCAAAAGTAAATCAAGTAAACTTACTAAACTCAAATCCATTTAACTGGCCCTGGACATTGCTGAGAGAGAGAGGTGGCTAAAACTCTACCTCTATACTGAGTCATGGATAGTAGCCAATGCTCTGTAGGGATAACTGGAGAAGTAGAAAGAGTAATTGGCAGCATAGAAAAAACCCAATTTGAGGTTCTGAAAAGCAGAAAAATATCATTACCAAGGTAAAGAAACTATCTGTAAAAGTCTGCCATGTAGATACCCATGTCCCCAAGAGGAGAGCGAATGAAAACACTGAAACAATAAACATGCAAATCAGGCTGAAAAAATAGAGGTATCAAAGATAGACTTAGATTGGCCACACAAGTGAGAGTTGTTCCTAGCTCGATGGGCTCATGATGCCTCAGGTCATCAGGGCAGAGATGCCACCTGTAAGTGGGCATGAGACCGAGGGGTGGATCTAACCATGGACAGCATTTCTCAGGTTATCCATGACTGTGAGACATGTGCTGAGATCAAGCTGCCAAGTGGGTGAAGCCCCTATGGTATGGTGGGCAGTAGTCCAAATATAAATGTGGAGGGGCCTGGCAGATTAATTACATTACACTGCCCCAAACACACCAAAGTAAGCACTATGTGCTCACAATGGTAGAAACCATCACTAACTAGATGGTTGGAAACCTACCCTGTGCCTTGTGCTACAGCCCATGACACCATCCTAGGCCTTGAAAAGCAAGTCCTTTGGAGGCATAGTACCTCTGAAAAAAATGAGTCAGACAATGGAACTCATTTCAAGAACAGCCTTAGCAACACCTGAGCTAGGGAACAACATGGCATTGAGTGGGTGTACCATATTCCCTACCACCCACCAGCTGCAGGTAAAGTGGAGAGGTACAATGGACTGTTAAAACCACCTTGAAAACATTGGGTAAGGATCTTTCAAAAATTGGAGGCAGCATCTAGTAAAAGCCACCTGGTCAACACCTAAAATTCCACCAGCTGAGCAAGCCTTACGCAGTCTAAACCCCTACATACAGTAGACAGAAACAAAGTCCTAATAATGCATGTCAGAAGTTTATTTAAAAAGACAATTTAGATAAATTCTGCCTTGAGTACAGACAAACCGATTCATAGAGTTTTCTTTACTCAAGGACCAAGTTTCACATGGTGGATAATGCAGAAAAATAGAACAACACAATGTGTGCCTCAAGAAGATCTGTATCCCCAGTTGTCAGTTGTGCTTATGCTAGATATTAAGTTCTGCACCTTTAAGACTGGTTCTGAAAGCAAAAGGAGGAGAAAAAGAGGTGCAAAGTTTGTTTTCAGAAACTGTACTCCTCCTCTGATTCCTTCTCCTGGACTATGTTGCCTGCAGAACAGACTGCAAGAGAGTTCTCCTTTGCTTTTTAATTAGTTTTTTTAGCTAGCTGAGGCAATTTCCTCGAACTGTAGTTTTTCTTTTTCTTAGAACTGTTCAAACCTGTGCTAGACTTAAAACCCAGAAAACTGGGAGCTCATGCCTGTTACCCACCGAGGCCTAAAACACTGTATTCCATTCAGCACCAGAAGGACTGATAGAAGACTGAGCGAGGCAAACAACCCCCCATGAAAAAGACTTTCTGAATTTGCCATCTCTTCAGAATAGTGAGAGGTTTTATTGTTTGATATTATTAATTTTTTATGCTTGTGAGTACTTGTTAAATAAACAGTTTTTTCCAGTTTTCTCCAAGGAAATCTTTTCCCAAACCAGTCAAGAGAGAAGCCACTAGAAATAGTTTTTTTAAAAAAACACATTCAGAAATTTCTTCCCAAATTTGCCCTAAACCAATACAGGAATTTACACACTTTTTTTTTGGCAAATATTGATTCCATTATAAAAATGTGACTAGTTCTGGACTGTTACAGAAACAAACTCTAACTTGGGTTCATATTTTGTGGTGAAAATACTAAATTTTGGAAGATGTATTCTATTTGAGTGTTATTATAAATGGCTGAAAGAGCTGTAAAATACGCAGTCTGAATTAGTATTTTTTGCTTTACAATATGCCTGTCACTGAATTTTCCCAATACCTTTCCTCTGGGCAACATGTCAAATTAAAAGGATTTCTTTCTGGGTGATGAAAGAACTTCAGTGCCACTGGCTGGTTGTCCTCTAGAAAAAGATCACTGTGGCCCACAGCTCACTTCACCCTCCCATTTTTACCATAATGAACAACCATGAAAGAGGAAAAATTTTCAGCCAGTCTGAATCAAATTTGTTGCTTGGATATAAAATTACTTCAGAGGTTGTTGAATTTTCTTTGAGGTAGCTTTGTCTGTTTTATTCACAGTTGAAGTATAGTACCAGAGCACAGAGACAAGTCTTTCAGAATTTTGCCAGTCTATTTCTTAAATGCAGTATAAAACTAAACTCATGCCAGCAAAATATTAGCAAAGGATTTAATAGCAAAAGTGAATAATTAAAGGCTTTTGTCGCTTTTGTCATCTTTTCAGAGTGAAGTTCAAATGTGATAATTTGGTGATGGTCATTTTTATCCAGACTCCACACTCATTCTGTGCAGGCCCAAGTAAAACTTGAGAATAAATACCTAATTTTTGTGCATAGATTCTACAGATGAATAAAGACTGACATAAAAGCAGGCAAAAAATTCCCTCATAAAATGGGGGAAAAGAGATTACTCCAAGGAGAATTTCCAACAACTTAATCTGCCTGGAAGATTCAAAAGAGCAAGCATGGGTTTCTTTGGTGATATGTTGAAAAATCACCTGGCAGATCAGGTGAGGGGAGGACTGCACAGTACAATCTTGAAATTTGTAGCACTTTTAATGCAATCTTTGATGATCTGAAACATCATTCTATTTTTTTTAATACCTAAAGATATACCTTTAGGACACTAAAGTTAAAAATACGCTATGCTTACTTTGATAGGAAATTATGCAAACACTTTTAAAAAGTCAGACTTAATAAATCTTCTAGCAAAGCATTCTTACCAATTAAATCAGTTACAATTTCAGTTACTCATCTTGTAGTACAAAACCATTATTGTATAGAAAAAGTGTACGTAATCATATATCCATTAAAAGCTACAAGGGTATCTGCTCTGAAGACATTCAGCTGGTTTTGAAATATTTTTCAAACAGTCCAAAATTACAATAGAGAGTTTTGTCTTACAAAAAAGAAGTGTTCTGTTTGTATGGTGTGGGACAACTAATTAGAAGACAGAAAAAACATGGAACTGTCCCTGATCCTTGTCCTCCTACTACTGTGTTGCATAACTGAGGAAAAAAAAGCAGTTATTCACTGTATTTTACCAAACTAGAGAAATTCTCAAAATTTACAGAATTGATGTAATCAGATGCTGTGTCATTCTCATTTTCAGTTCTGGGTACAGCTGCAAAATTTGGCCAGCATGTGCTGCTCTTGGGCTTTTACAAATTGAGAAAGGATTCTCAGGGAGCTGCTCCAAGTTGGCAGAGTTTGAAATACCACCTGTGCTCTTTTAAATGTTGCTAGTGTATGCACACAATTTGACCCAGAATCAGAAAGCTATAACAAGTATATTCCATTTCTCAGAGGAGAGAGAAAACAACATATAAATTTTGTGAGTTCAATGGATAAAAAATATCTAGTGCAGTAGAAGCCACATATCAATGTACTTTAAACTCAAGTGTGTTCTTGTGTGCCCTTTGTTGAGCAGCTGAAGACAATGAACAAACTCATGGCTAATCATGATTTGTGTGAACAATGTACTACCAGGGCAGAAAACGGAAAAGAACAAGAAAAAGAAAAGAAAAAAAGAAAAAAAAAAAGAGAGAACGAACTCCCCCCCCCCCAAAAATAAAAAAACCACAAAACCAGAAAAAAATTTCCAAACCAAAAGAAAAAACCATAAACCCCCCCAAAACCAAACAAAAACCGAAAAACACCAAACCCCACCTTTATTTCAGTGAATAATTTGTGTAGCTCAGCTGCTAATTTCTTTACATTGTTTGAGTTTGTTTCCCTGACAAGCCAATATCACCATATTATTTTGCCTTTGACCTTTTACTTCTAATGGCTTACAACAATGACTCCTGAGACGATGCCATCCAGCCAGTAACTTCCTGGGATCCACCAGAACCCGTTGTTGTCATACATTAGGTTAGACAGCAACATTAGCAAATTGGTGAAATCACTAACGTACAACAAATGATTGTTGTCTTCTTACATGGTGTTTCTCCAGCAAACTTGTAGCATAGGCAAATGGAATAGAAACATAAGCACGATCTCTGTAATGTCTTTGGTTACTGCATGTATGTGAAATAGAGGAGAATAACTTCTAGATGCAACTGAACTTCCTGGACTAAATTATGACTTTTTTTTACTCTGTGGACAGACTTGAAACCCAGTGATAATCTCTAGTGTAAATTTTATTATATAAAATTAGTGTTAATTATATAGCTATTCTAAAGTTGAGCATAATAAAAGCTTGGAAAGTTGCATTTGTACACTAAAAAAAACCATCACCATGGTGCTGATTATGCTCTAACTGTCAACAAAATGAGAGATGCAATACCTCCTCTGAACTACCTGAGTCTAAAACATTACATTTGAAAGGACTCATCTGAATGTGGCACTTAGAGCCCCACAGATTGCCACAAGTATACCAAATTGATGTAAAAAAGGTAGCTGAGGTAATTGAGAGAGAAATGACTGCTAATCTTAAAATAAACTGCTCCTCACTGTTACAGAATTCCTCAAGGAAGGTAGATATGATGTATACCTAGGCCTTGAACTACCCGAACTGAGGCCTTCACTAAGGCCTAACTGAGGCCTTGAAGCCTGTGACGTAGTTAAAATTACTTAGCTGAGTGTTGCGCAGTTAGAAATTAGTAGTTAAGGTGTCAGGGAAAGATAATAAGGTTGT
>JBBMKD010000115.1:16634818-16655577 GCA_037834095.1 Argya squamiceps
ATGGCAAAGAACATACCCATTCTAGCTTCTAGGAACATACCGATTCTAGCTTCTAGCTCCGCAAGCCAATCTCTGAGGTTAATGGCAAATTCTTCAGCAAAGATTCCATTCTTTGAATGCCAACAGCAAATAAGTTACATATTATTTATGGTGTTATTTAGATGTACTAACTCCATCTGCGCTTCATTGATGGCATACCATAGCATGAAGAAAAGAAAAACGCTAAATTGCTGCTAACTCACTACCGATTCATTTTATCACACATCAATGTCCATAGCGTGCGAGAGCTGTTAGCGTTATCAAAATAGATGAACGACTGAATGATAAAAGACCGACGTATATGGAATCAGTGCTGAAGCTGCGTTACTATGGCATCGGTGGATGAACGATAGAAAAAAAAAACGCTGTACATAGAAAAGAGAAAAGTACGTCAATAATGGAAACAGAACAAGTATCCCATGCAATCTTCTACTTGCGAATGTGGCAGCAGCAGCAAAGAATAAAAAGCGACCTCAATCGATCGCAATATCAATGAATGTAATTTCGTTCCATTAGTTTGCTCTCGTCGCTGCGATGGTGTACCGATTTTTTTTTCTGCTTTTGCTAGACCCTCCTTTTTGGTCACCTTTAGAATTACAATGAATGGTACAGACAACTTCTCTGCATAGCAGTAGCACTCTTAGTCA
The DNA here is from genome assembly GCA_037834095.1 of Argya squamiceps. NCBI lineage: Eukaryota > Metazoa > Chordata > Aves > Passeriformes > Leiothrichidae > Argya > Argya squamiceps. Next base: position 16,635,505 of record JBBMKD010000115.1, read on the forward strand.
CGCATAACAGAATGTAAAAACTCTTTTCGAGGGATGACCTACAGAACTGAGCCAACTTTTGGTTGAGGCTGCTGCCTGTACACAGGTCTTTTACATCTGTGATAAACAGTGACAAACTTTTTTTTTTTAAATGTTTTTTGAAAGTCAAAACTACTCTTCTACTTTGTTAAAAAAGTTCTGGTATCTCCAAGAATAATCAAACCTTTCTTAGAATTATCATTACAAAAATTACTGTTATTTTCTTTCAGAAAAATCTGAGAGATTCTTTTTCACAAAATTATGAAACTTAGAATTAGTCTAAGTACATTCTAGAATTTTCTTAAAATGATTTCTTAACCATTTTTCTTAATACCTAGTATTTTCTTTGATATTTAAAAGAAACCATGTGTTTGGGACTCTTGAGTATTAAATATAGACAATTCCCATATATTTATGAATTTACCATTCCATCAGCCCTGTCAAAGAAGTTATATAATATATCTGCCTATAAGAGAAATTAACATAGGTTAAAGACCTAATCCATGGTACTATTTTCCTATTTCTTTCACATGTATAAGTCCTGTTAGAATTGGCCTTTAAGGATGCCAACTTGCATGAGATCTCACAATTAATATGCATGTTTAAGATCATTCCCTCTCCTTTTCACTATGCTTTATGAAAAACTGACACTGGGGTTTATCTGGCTACCATGGAAACTTGACCCATCAGGTGTGTTTTGAGGTCTGTGTAGTTTATTTTTCAATAGAGACATTCATATTACCCCCATTAACACCAAGATCAAGAATGAATCTTTTCCTCTTTCAAAACATGCCCTTTAAGTGTACTTTGTGAAGGCATTTCCATTTACGACTTTCAGTATCACAGTGATCAAGGGGTTGTTATCTCCTATAAAAGCAGGTGGGAAGAAGAAGAGCTTGATTCAGTGCTGTGATTTCTATCAATTAGAGTAAGGGCAAAATAAAAGAAGGAACCACTAATAGACCAGATTTTTTTTGTAGTACTCAATATGAATTCTTCCTAACAAAAAATAATCTCTTGAACTTATTAAAACATTATTCTGCTTTGAGTTCACTGGAAATGCAAAAATATATCAAAGTGTACATGGCAAAATCTGGACATTTTAAATTTAGTAATACTTTAATACGATTTAAAAGGAAAGTGAGGAGCAAGTTACTGGAGAAAATAAAGAACATTCACACTCAACAATTTTCTGTAAATTGAAGTTGTATGGGTTTTGCAAGTTTTAAAGTTGAAGTCTGACACTTTGCAGAGGGATAATAAATATAATGGGCATGTCCTGTTAATTGGTACACCAGTAGGAGGCTGACCTAGATTGCTTCTTTTTAGAATTAAATTTCCAGGAGGAGAGAAAGAAACTATATTAAACCAAGACTTTTCCAATTTACATCAGAGAAAGAGAGAAGGGTACATTTCATTACCTGTTTTATATGAGTCCACTTTTGACTTGCACTGAATAGTCTTTTTTAAAAGGCAGTTTGGGGATATAAATATATATTTTTTTCAAACTCACTGACCTTTAGTGCTCATAGAAGATTTTCCACACAAGTTTGCCAAGGCAACATCAGTTGTTATTAAGGTGTTCCATGTGTGCAGAGAGGGAATTGTGCCAATTTATATTTTATGTGGTGATTTTCAGATACAGATAAATTGGCAAAGATAAAGGAAGTCTAAGCAACATGCAATATTGCTATGTATAGTGAGAGCATCCAGTTCTTGGCCCTCAGAGGTGAAAGGGAATGTTATGCACACTTAATTTAATATATTTTTTCATTATTACAAAGTGTGAGTCAAAACATATAAGCTTTATTTATATAAACAACTCGTGCCTATGTAAACAATCCCGTTGTTATTGCCCAAGGAAAACCTACTTGTGAAAGTAAATGCTGTTACGAATTATACATCAGCTAGATCTTGATAAAAATCTTACTGTTGCCTGAAACTTCAATGCCAGAGTCTACATCTTACCTTTTATTCTGTGATGTCTTCCGGGTGGAGGTTTAACTTTATTCCATTTTTACAGAAACCACCATAACGAAGCCACCACACACAGCTAGAAAAGGCAATGTACAACACAAGAGAATATCGTTAAGCAGCTGAAAATACAAACCATTCTTTTAACATTAAGCTGTCTAGAAGAAAAAAATATAAAATATTGCATTGCAAATATATAAGAAAGATCAAAATTCTGTATTTTAACTTGCATATTAAAATGTACTGTGATTTGAGTACAGACATTACCATATTTAGGAAGAAAATAATGAGACAAAAAACTTTTGTCCTTCCATTTCTTCCTCCTTCCTGCCCATTCCTACATGACCACATGATGAAATAAAATGTTTGAGTTCACGTTTTATTCTTGAACTAGGTGTTTTAGATCTAGTCATCTGCATGAGAAGCTTAGTTAATATCCCAGAGTTCTATCTTAAGAAAAAAAAAGAAAAAATAATATAGTCTGATAAACTGTAATAGTAAAGTTGGAAGCTGCCAATACTCATTAACATAGAACACAGAGGAATCCTGATTATCCATGTAAGGCTTTTTATTTTGCACTTCAAATATAGTGAAATCATAATCTTCATAATTTCCTCATAAAACTGAATGCATTTCATTCGCAAGTGCATCCCCCTTAACATAATCTGAAACATCTAAGATTTTATTCACAGCTCATTGAGAACCGAAAAGGCCAATTATAAGCAAGAATCAAGCTAAGTAATAAAATCCCAACCTATGCTGGGAGAACAGGGCTGTATACTGTCTTTATCACAATGATGTAAAATCAATTTAATTTAATCACTTTGAATTACTAAGCACTGCCAGGGAAATAGTCAGAAGCATATATGTTAACTAAGTCAATGAATATTTTGTAGTTTACTCCCTGAATTGCACCACTACTGCATAGTTATTATATTTTTATGCACTGCGTTAGTTACTGTTATGGAAAAAGCACTTAAAATAAGGCTTCACAAGAAGATATCTATTGCAGTTAGAACACTACTGCACATAATAAATTCTGCCTATGCCTCTTCAGTTTGCCTCAGATGTGACTCATATTAAACCCACAAATACCTCTTAATTCTCTATGACTTTTTAACTTGAAGTGTGTACAAAGCAAAAACATACCATTTCACCCTGATTAAAACTGAGGATGCATAAAGCAATGGATTTCCTGACTGAGTGTCAAAAGCCATGTTTATAGATAGCAGCACCTCACAACTGGAAAATGTCTCTAGCCTACTACTACACTGGATGTAGGCTCTTGAGTGTCCCGTGAACTGCCACACCTATTTGATCATGAGAATTCTTTCTATATTTTATTTTCTTGACATATTTTTGCTTCTAATCTACTACGTATTCCTAGGCCAAAAATCTCAAGTGCATGTATAGCAATGAATGCAGCTTGGGGAGAAAAATAGGAGGAGCTGCAGCTCCATGGCTGGTCAGGAAGTTGGGATATTGTAGAAATAACTGTAACATGGTGTGACAACTAACATGACTGGAGAGTCACAATGGATGACTACAGTGTCTAAGATTCTGAGTCTAGTTGAGACAGAATAGAAGCATACTAGAGATGGCAAAGTGGACAAATACCTGTTGGGAGCTACAAGTTCACTGCCAGGGCATGGTAAAATTCAGTTAGAAAAGCAAAATCTCAGGGTGATCTGAAATTGGCCAAAGATGTCAAAATCCACAAGAAAGGGTTCTTTGTAAAGACCAAGCATAAACAGGAGAACACTGGCCCACTGCTAAACAGAAGTGAATTAGTCACCAATAATGCTGAAAATGGAGAGGTTCTCTACGCTTCCTTCAGCTCCATCTTTACCAATGCTGTTTGACCCCAGGCCTTGGGAGCAACAATCCAGGTTGATGATAACACAGGCCAAGAGTCAGTGAGGGAAGATTTGGTGTGTGAACTTTCACAGGAGCTTGACCCCCTGCACAAATCAATGGGGCCTGACAATACCCATCTGCGAGTGTTAAGGCTGACATCATTGTGAAGCTGCTTTCCAAAGAAGTCTTTAAGAAATCATGGATATCTTCCCTGAAGCCTGGAACAAGAATGCCACTCCCATCTGACGAGAAGGGCTTAAAGGAAGATTCAGAAAATTATAAACCCAGAAGCCTGACTTCAGTGACTAGGAAAGATACAGAACAAATCCTCCTGGAGGCCATCATGAGTCAGATGAAGCACATGATTGGGAAAAGCCAGCATGGACTTGCCAAGTGCAAGCTGGGCTTGACAAACTCAATCACCTTCTACAAGAAAGTAACCTGCTTTGTTGATGTGGAGCAAGTAGTGGACTGTGGAATGAGGATTCCATTTCAAAGTAACTGAAATCTGACCTTACTCTCCTTATCTCCTCCCTTGACCCACGGCCTAGACTCCTCCCCTAAACTACCTGATAAAACCCTACCACCTCGCCCCTGCAACCCTCTCTTGCTCTCGCCCCTTGGCCTCCCTCTCTTCACCTTCTTCTCCCACCCCAGCTTGGTGGGGGCGGCGGGGAATAAAATAAACCCTCGTGCTTAACAACAAAGACTTGTCTCGTCTGTTTCCCTGCCGGCACCTGTACCTCCCTGGACAAAATAGACGCTGTTGCCACGTGATGCAGTAGTGGACACTGTCTCCCTGGATTTCTTCAAGGCTTTTCACAGGGTCTTCCACAGCCTCTTGTTAGAGAAAACATTGTGTTATAGTTTAGGTCAGTGGTCTAAACCACTGTGCTTTAGTGGTGTGGTGGGTGTGGCTGACCAGTCTCACCCCAAGAGTGGTGGTAAATAACTCCTTTTCAAACCTGGCACAAGTGGTGTCTCCAGGGACAAATACTGGGCTCAGTGCTGTCTTAAATGTTTTCATAAGTGCTTGGAAAATAGGATCAAATGTAACACTATAAAGTTTGCCATTGATACCAAACTTAGTGGCGAAGTGAACACTTTGGCAGGGAGAGTCACCTGCAAAGACCTGGATAGGCTGAAAGACTGGGATAACCAGACAAGTGTGAGGTATTGCACCTGGGAAAACGTAACCCTGGAGTGCAGAATAGGCTGGGATCTACCTGGCTGTGGAAAGGTCTTGGTGGACAAGTTCAGTATGAACGACCTCTGTGATGCTGTGGCAAAGAATGCCAAAGGGATGCTGGGCTGTCTCAAAAAGGGCATGACCAGCAGAAATAAAGTCATCATTCTGAATCACTCAGCTCTGGTCAGGCCACAGCTAGAATACTGTGCTCAGTTTTGGTCCCTACTATAACAAAAAGATGTGGGCAGTCTGGAGAGGGTTCAAAGAAGTGCCATAGAGATAAGAGAGAGAAGCCTGCCCTCTGAGATAAGGATGAGAGCGCTGGACTTGTTCAGGTTTGAGAAAAGAAGATTTAGGTGAGAATTTATCACCCTTCTCCAGTGACTACAGAGAAAAAAGGGACAACTTTTTATAGTAAGTAACAAGGAAAAAATGAGGGCTAATTGCTAGGTTACTCCTGGGGAGATTGAAATGGGACAGTTTTAAGATCCAGGGGGACAAGGTCCTGGGCCATTTTGCCTGGACTGTGCTTTTGATAAAAAAAGTTGGACCAGATAATCCTTGAGATCCCCTTCCAGTATTTCATATTCTATGATTGTTTTATTTGTTTTATTCTATGATTTCTCTAATGTGGCACTGAATAACAGTTTTTTTATTTTCTTTTCATCCAAAAGGAGTAATGGTTGGAGAGTAAATACCTTAAAACCTTGTTCTCTGTGGGTTTCTAAGTAGTGGTTGTACTTCTGATTGTGCCATGTAAGCCGACCTTAAAAAATTAATAGGTTCACAACATCAAAGACTTGTTGACAGTTTTAATATGTATTGCGAGGCTGACAGAAGGCTTCATTAGCTCTCCAGCTCTAATATTCTGAATGAGTTGGGTAATGAGATATGAACATAGTAGCCATTCCAAAGAATCAAAGTTATAGATGGAAAGAACCCTTTTTTCCCCTTCTTCCTATTTTTTATAAATTATTCTGTAAATAAATGCGCCTTTTTTTTTTGGATATATAACAAGGCTGGTGATCTTAGGCTCTGTTAACAGATATGAAAATGTTGGATATTATTTGTAAATACTTGATTAAGAAATGTACAGCCACTTTAATTCAAACCAAATTCCTAAGCAGTAACCCAATTCTCCTGTAAGGTCATGCTGACAATATTTGCCCTAAACCTTGCATAATTGTGTTGGTTATTGCCTTTCTCTTTCCCATGAGGACTACAGAGAGCTGAAAAGGGAAATTAGATTTTTCTTCTGAGGACGATACTGCGACTAGGTTTAAAACCAATTCTCAGGAAAAAGCCTTCAATTTTTCCTTTTGTAGAAGAGCCCCTTCTCTCTATATGCAGACAAACAAGCTTGCCCTCAGCAAGAAAAGTACTTGGGAGAGAGAGAAGAAAAATCAATGTTCCAACAAGATCAAACCAGTTCCAGATGCTCTCAGGAATTTTTAGGGGCATGAAGAAATGTCATTGTGTTCATTAAACTCCTAGACAGTATTTTCATTTTCACAATGAAAGCAGTGCTGACCTTGCCAGTTCATTAAACCCTAACAAGGGTCTCTGCAGGTTCATAGTTCCAATTATGACACATTTTATAGGACCCTAGCAATAAATACTTTGACTTGCTCCACTGTGGGTTGATCTTTGCTCCTGCAGTTTCCAAACAAGCAGTGGGCTGGAGGTGGAAACTCAAATGCCTGCTTTTTCTTTCAGAAGTAGAATGCTGGAAACACCTTGCCTAACATGCAGCTGAGATTCTCAAGGAGACTTTCCCCTGGGCTTATGTTGAAGTTAATTACTTGGTTTTGGCTGACACAAAAAATTTGTATCAAGTCTGAAAACAATACTAGGAAACATACTAAACAATCTGTATTAATAACATAACATAAACGTACATAGTATGTGGTAGTATATGATTATTGACTAGTAAAAATAGTTAAGAGGTATGTGAGTAGATATGGTATTAATCAAATTATGGTTACAGACACTGGGATTCAGTTTTTGAGACTATATGTGAAGAACTAAGACTAATGTTTTGCATTACAGTTGGAAAAAATGAAAAAAGATTTGATTGCAAGATGGATATCATTGGTTATACCTATGAAAATAATCTTAACCCTAGATATTCAGAATTTCTGGCTATGTTTGCAGACATTGGCAGGGAGACTAATTTAACTGAGAGCAAAATAAGTGTACAACAAAATAAACAAAATGAGTTGCAAAGTTTGTGTACACAATTAGCATCTGCACAGACAGTCTTATAAAAATGGATAATTTTTTAATTAAATACAAAATATTTTGTTTACTTATATAGACATTTTATGCTGTCCTTGTAAGTAAAAATGGAATATTTTTGTGATGGTAAACGTATAGAAAATGTTGTAGAAAATGTTACCATGTTATCTCAAAGTCATAAGATGTATTTTTTTAAGAGGGCCCATAGGACTTATTTCAAGTATATGTAAGTCCTTACAAAATGCAAATATTTAGGAATGTTGTCTCTGCCTAGCTCCAACAAAAAAGATAGTTATGTGTGTTATGTTCTAAAATTATGAGAAACAGTCATAAATTAGAAAAAGAAGTAATATATGTGGCAGAAATACTATGAAATTATCAACTCTCGTATATACAAAATTGCTGAAGTAAAACCATATGAAATCAACTTCATAACATTTTTACATTCAGAACAACTGCCATAAATCCTAAAGTTTCTTCTCTAGTAGACATGCTTACATTAAAAGTTACTGAAAAACTCTTGATGCAAAAGTTACCCATAGCATGCTGTGTGAGTGTTTGAAATTGTAATTAGAAAAAGAAATCTTTGGAGAATGTCATTAGTGCAACTATGAATAAAAAGAAAATTTAATCTCTTCTCTATCATTCTAACCTTTCAGAAAATATGTGTTAATACACTAACTTACTTGCAGAAAGTTTGAATAAAGCTTTATGAAGCCCTGGAATGATTTCAACTACTAAACAAATAGTAATGCATATCTATGAGAATACTGAAATAAGAAGTGATAACAACAATTTATAACAACAGTTAACAGGCTTTTGGTGTATTTCATTTTTATATCTAGAGTTAATATATAATTGCTATGACCTTGGTACTAAAAATAAGTAAATAAGATGAACCGAATGCCAGTAGAGTTATCTGTTTGGTCCAAGAGTCTGAATAATCTTATGTTTTACATCCTTTTTCACAGTAAGGGGTGGAAGCATTTCCAGAATATGTTTGCTTTATGTCTCTTACATAAGCATTCAAATAGTGATTTTATACAGAATTTTGCATATACAATTTCTGAATGGTTATGACTTTTCAAATCTGAAAGGTCTAGGGAATGCAGTATGGTCATGCAGACAAATGATGTGTCTTCTTGACAGGTATGTAGATTGCTTGCTCATAAAGTCTCTAAGATTAATAATCAGCCCTGCAAGTTACATATGATCTGACATCATAATCTGAAATACAATCACTAAAGATATCTGATAAAACACAAAAACAAAACCCCAAAAAACCGCAAACAAACAAAAAAGAACAAAACAAAATTTATTTCCTATAATGACATCAGCATCTTAAAATCTTATATTAGGTCTATTAGAGTTAAGGAAAAATATTGGTATAGGAAGTAAAATTACTTGAATACTTAATCTTTCTATTTGTTAGAAAAAAGAAGAAAACATATAATGGGTAAATTGCCATGAGATGAGCAGGATGGAATTAAATGACAAAAAGAATAGGACTGATAAAGATATTGTATGGTTAGTGACTTTTTGTTTTTGTCATTATAAAATATTAATTACTTCCTTGATCATTTTTAGTAAATATATTTTAATGTAAAAAAGAAACCTATTATATTCACTAGGTTTTGCTCCTGTTTTTTTTAAGTATTACTATAATTTAATGTAATGTTTTTATGTTTTCAAATTTGTACATTTTTAATATTTCTCCACTTGGTTGATTCCAGCAGAAATATGAAAATCTCTGCATTACAATCAAAATATCAACACAATTCAAGTAAGCAAACAAGCTTCAAATGTTTTCGAGGTTTATGGGCTTTTTCAGCTGCTGTTATTGTCAAAATGAAAGAGTAAATAAAATGAGACAAAATCACATAACACTCAAAAAAATTCATGCAAGTCCAATATTACATAGGAATACACTGTGATACCTTTTGGAAGCAATAAGTACTTGTATCAAGACAGTGAATTCAGATGTTCAAACCCTTACTTACTGAACTATTTGTATATCAGATGTTTAGGTATGACTGACTTCTTCAATGACATCAGTGGCATTTTATGCCAATTTTTATTCTGAGTCTAGGCTAGTAGACACTCTGGGCATAGATATGAACTCAAGAGATTCAGGCAAGAATGTTGAAGCAGTGGAAAAAAAAGTGGAACCAGTAGGAAAGTTCATTAGTCTATGAATATTACCTTCATTCTGCTCATAATGTTCTTTTGTTTCACTAGTGCATTGGTTTGAATACAAGATTCTAAACCTGGGTTTTTCTTATGCTGTTAGATTATACAGCTAAAAAGGAAAGCTCTCTTCAGCACTAAATATTGGCAGATGGAATGGCAAAAGGATATCTGAAGATCAATAATCACTATAATACACAGAACATAAAATTCTTTTATATTCCAGGTCTAAAGGATGCATATGCCATGTGACCTCAGGGCTTTTCAGTTTCCTAGGGTTGACATTCCCTATGGGACACTGGCACATGTTTTCATCTTGCACAGGTTTTTAAATACTCAAAACCTGCTGTTTTTAATGAGTTGCATTGTGTAAGGGGTCATATTTCAAATAATTTGATAAGATAGAATGGGAAAAGTAATCAGTATTTGTCAACACATTTTTTTGGATTGTCTGTTATGTATCTTTTGCTGTATATTTCTGCATGTGTGTGTCTGGTCTTGTAAGATAGAAACATTTATAGCATTCAAATGAGTTGAAGACAAACAATTACCAAGTCTCATTCAAGCACACAGCCTCACATGAAAAAATTCAGTTGAACAGGAGACAAAAGGAGACAATCAGGCTGAAGCAAGTCAGCCACTCCATTACAAACCCCCCAGATATCATCACTGATTGTATTAAAAACATCATATATAGGCAGTTGAGGGAACTTCAGAAAATAGCAGTAACCTTTAGGAACACCTTCTAAGATCAGTCCAAAATCAGTCTGTGGAAGGAATAATGAAGTGAGAGTCCTTCTCTAAGTTGTACATTCTGAAGGCTCAGCCAAATCCTATAGAATCAAAATGGTACATTAACCTTCCTGCTAGAACTTCGACCATCTGTCGTTGAAGGTGAATTTTGTCCCGGTTCAGCTATGTAACCTCGGCTCAGGCTGCTGAGAAAATTGCCAGGCTGTGAGGAAGTTCACAGAGCAGAGGCATATAGTAAGACAGGAAACATCGCAGGCAGAGATAAGATTGTTCAGGTAACATTGTATCATCTGTGATCTTAGTATCCCTTCCAGTTGTGCATCCAAGTACTTTATGAAGATGTTGAAGAGCAGAGGTCTGAGGATGGAGCCCTCTGGAGCCCCACTACTGACAGGTCACCCCATTCACTGTAACCTTTTCTCCTGACCCATGAGGCAGTGGATCAACCACTGCATGATGTGTTTGCCCAGCTGTGGGCTCTTGATGTCCTCTCCCTATCTCCCCTGATGGGTGCCTGGCCACAAATTACTCATCACATGGTAGGGGTTCTTAGAAGGTCTATTAGTGGTTAAAACATTAATTATAGTGATTAAAATATAGTCTTTAAATTATAGTGATTAAAATATGATTAATAAGCTTTAAACATTAATTACAGTGATGAAAATATGTCATTACAATTATAAATATTTCTTTTATATGATACAAAACTGGTTGAATCTTTGAACTGCATGCCTCTTCATTCTTTGGATACATGGAAGTAAATATGAATCAAAAAAATTAGGAAAATGTGATTCCTTATTTTTAATAATTAGTTAACTTGCAAGCTTTATAGATCTTGAGTTTTGCATCCATGTCTCAGGCTTTTGCTGAAACATTTAGAACACAGAACTACACTTGGCATCTCTCTGTTTTCAAAGAAAGAGTTATTTTACACATATTTCAAATTTCCCTGTGTGGAGAGATGAACGTGTACTCAACAGAGCTAAACCTGAGTAAATCAGCTCAGTAGGAGTGAGATGAACTGATAATGTGGTGTTAAAATTTTTTTCACTAAATTAAAATATAGGAAAGCATTGACAAAGAACACAATACAAAGCTTTAAAGATTATTACATCCTTAATGCTTCCTCTCACATTTATACTGTTAATACAAGATATATATGGCCAACAGTGGCTGAACATGAGCTAGCAATGTTCTTGGAGGTGACAAAGAAGGTGTACAAAAGGCATCCAAGAACGCTGATAGCACCTGGCCTGCATCAGAAATAGAGTGACCAGCAGGATCAGGGAAGTGATTCTTCCCCTGTTCTGGGGACTGGTGAGGTCACACCTCAAGTGCTGTGTTCAGTTCTGGACCCCTAACTACAAGAAGGACATTGAGGGGCGGGAGTGTGTCCAGAGAAATGCAATGAAGATTTCATTAGGGGCTGAGCAAAAGTCTGATGAGGAGCAGCTGAGGGGGCTGGGAGTGTTTAGCTTGGAGAAAAGGAGGCTCAGAGGAGACCTTGTCACTCTCTACAACTGGCTGAGAGGAGGGTGTGGCCAGGTGGGGGTCAGTCTCTTCTCCCAGGCAGCAAAACACAGGACAAGAGATAATCTTAAACTGCATCAGGGGAGGTTTAGGAAGAATTTTTAATAGAAATTGTGATTAGACATTGGAATGGGCTGACCAGAGAGGTGTTAGAGTCACCATCCATGGAGGTGTCTAAAGAAAGACAAAAATGTGGCATTTAGTGCCATGGTCTGGTAAACATAGTGGTGTTTGGTAAAAGGTTGTACTTGATGATCTCAGAGGCCATTTCCGACCTATCTTATTCTGTGACCTTGTGGTATAGCAACTATTGTATTTATTATTATACATATGGATAATAATAGATCCAGTCATTAATTCTTGTGTTACATAGGAATACTGCTACTTCAGTACAATTAAATCTCTAAGATTGATAGGATATGAGAATCTGACCCTATTTTTATGTGAGGACATATTTTACTATACTTCCTGTCTCAGAATGTTCTTCATACTGTGTACCTTCAACTGGTTCCGATGGCACTTTATTAAATATAGATATTGACTTCAGTCTGAGATCATGCTGTGTATGTTGTTGAGGAAGATGAAAAAGCAAATTGCTTTTTTGCTTGATATTTATGGACTAAATAATGTCTAAAGAATGTTTCACTTTCTTGCTGAATTTAATTCAGCTGCATTCTGTGTTCCCATTTGCCTCACATTGTGCAGCTAATAGAGCTTCTCTTCTTCTGAATGTTTCCATCTTAAATTTAAATGGGATTAATGCTGTGAAAAGTTCTTTTTAAAAGTTAGGTTAATAATCTGGAAATTATGGCTACTCAAATAATGCACTACAGCTAACACCAATCTTAGTATTTATTGCAATTCAGTGGAAATGTGTATGTGTGTACATGTGGTTCCCAGGTTCCCAGGTCATAGCTCTAAGACAGCCTGATTATAGCCATAACTATGATTTATCTCCTTTATCTCATTTTTTTTTACCTGTGGAAACTTAGCCAATACTGAGTATGTTCTTGATTGCAGCAACAGCTGTAGATATATCCAAGGGTCATATGACAAGCAAGGTGCCTGGCATAAATCTTGGATTAATTAAAATTTGGTTTATAGCTGAGTGGACAACACTCATTAATGTTAATTTCCCTTTTGGCTTCTGGCTTTTCTTAAAACCATATTATTAAAAAAATAAGAAAAGAGTAGAGATCATTATTCTGAAAGGTACTATCTTCCGTATCTTATCTTATTTGCTTGTGTTGCAGTCAATTTTCCTCTTGAGAAATTTTTTCTTTTTTGAGAAGGTGGTATGTAACTCATTCAGGGGACATGATTTTCTATACTGGCTATACCTAAAATTAATTACATACCTACATGTAAAATTGTCCCATTATCTCTCAATTTGAACTCTCATATTAATTTTCCTTTAGCATTTAAATTGAAAATCACATGAAAAGTACAGCCACCTCTCCAAGAGATGCAGAAATATATGTGGAAAGCATGGACATAGTCAAGGTTTAAAAGAGTCTGGAGTCTTTTCAAATTCAGGATTTACAGGTAAGAATGCATAACCTGTAGACGTGATGTAAATCTCTTTCCTCGCACTCCAGTTCTGCATATGGGTACATAATCCATCACTGTGATCCCAGTCACATATCTGACTTTTTTACACTTCTGCCTTTCAGTAAACCTAAAAATACCTCCTTCACATTAAGTTGTCTTCAGCAGTGGAAAAAAAAACAGGGAAAAGACACAAAACAAACAAACAAACAAACAAACAAACAAACACCAAAAAACCAAAAAAACTCCAACCAAACCAAACCAAACCAAACAAAAAAAATCAAGTTTTCTAATAACTACCATGAATTTAAAGGTGTGCAATATCCCATAGTTTTCTACAGATTCCTCATAAGCTCTTTAACCTCATGAAGCCTTTGGGATGGTTTGAAAAGTATTTCCCCTTACCAAGCAACAGTTTAAGGACTAGTTTTTTTGTATGAACTTGGCTTTCACATTAAAGTAATATGATCAAATATGGGCTTGATTCCACTGACTCCATTGGGGATACACCAAGAACAAATTTAAATCAATGTCTCTGTGGCTTTCTGTGGTTATTATTTTCCTTCTTTGCAACTATTTTGGAAGAATTTGTTTAAGTAGCCACATTTAGAGGATGGGCAATAGTCAATTTGATGACATAAAATTTTGGAAGGGGCAGATAGAGCAGCTATCTAGCCAGTGAGTGCTCAGAGTGACTTACCCAGTATGAACTGAAATTAAAGTCCAACTGAGGGGATTTACTTTTATACATGAACATCCCCAATACATTCCCTTATCCAGGTTACCAATTTAAGTTGGCCACCAATTCAGCTATATTTACCCTGGTGAAATAGTAGAAGATGGAGTCCCCCATGATACAGTATTTAAATCTTGCCTGGCTCTCGGACCAAGAGGAGCCATAAGGGTAACATGACTACTACAGCCACAATTAAGCACGAGTTTATATATGTTGCTGGACTGTGTGTTGATTGAAATGCACAATTCTTCTAAATTTCACAGACTGTTCAAAAATTCTGCAGGTTTTGGGATGCAATCATAATCCACAGTAAAGCTCTTCCTGGCCTTGTGCTAGGGAATGAGCACGTGAGGTGGGGGTTATATAAATCTAATACCATGAGAATTTGGAGACTGCAATTTGTGATTCCTGTTATGCAAGATTTGCAGGACTTCTGTAGAAGAGTTTTGACTTTGTTTTTCTTTCCATTTCAGCAGGTTTAAAACTCAGTGAGAGAAATCCGGTAACTGAAGTAATGAGTGACTTTATTAGCTAAGTGGATATTCATGAATAGAAGTATGAAACTGGTGTGTTAGACATGACACTTATTATAACATAATTCCATCCCAGCCTGACCCATTATAATAACAGATCCCTATATTACTTTCAGATATCTCATCTTGGGATAATGTGTGTATGACTATGAGATGTAGTGATAATAACATAAAATTTCAGAGAATATTCATATTTCTGAATTCAAGCACTTGTCTACATCCTAGGAGATCCTAAGAGATGTGTGTGGAATATATGCTGTTCAAGGATATCAGTCTTGGGCATCTTTAAAGAAACTTGTATTAATTATTTATTTATTCATTAACAATGACTATTTATTTAAAAAAATCCAAGACCTCATAAAGCCAAACATTTTAAGGAAAGCTGAAACAAAATTATGGCCAAAGTTACAAAGCTCAACTACTCTTTTCTAGCAAGGTCAGATATTAACAATAAAGCCGTATGCCAATCTCAGGGCATCTACACAATGCTTATTTGTTTGTTTGTTTGCTTCTTTATTTTATATCCAGCCTGAGGTAATTACTTTTTACCAGTTAACACAGCTTACATGAATTATGGAAAAGCTTATGATGAAAAGTATTAGCAAAATATGATTTGAGGTCTGAGCTCACCAAATGTGAATTGTCCAGACAGACAATGAAGATGGTTCTGCAAAACAAAACCAACAACTGTAAGAATCATATCTGATAGCATTAAGCCAAAATAACCAGCCAAATAATCATAGCCAGCTAAATAAAATATCTAAGTCTCCAAATGCTGTGATAGGGAACCAATTTGCTAATTAAACAGCTTACTTGTAATTATATGACTTGGTTTCAGAAACATAAAAATTTAAAAGAAAACAAAAAATTGTAGATGTGTTGAAACACTTTTTTTCCCCATTAAGCTTTTATAAAATTATTACACATTAATCTCACATTTAGAGAAGCAATATTACACAGGTAGTGGGGGTTTTTTGTTTTTTTTTTTTTCAAAATAATCAGATGATTTAACATAATTTATTCTTCTGTGCTAAAAACAAAGCAAATGAACGTGACATGCACAGGATGAAATCTAATTCTTCCCAAACTTTTCACTTGCTATTATCTTCTCTATGTCTCCTGTGTAAAAATAAAAAAAGTCTTTCAAGTTTTTATTTTCTCATTGACTTCCTTGATACTGCCAAATATTTCTCATTTTGAATCCCATTGAATGAAGCAAATGCAATATATTTCAATTACAGTTGGGTTAATCCCTCTGCCAAATTGCCTGGTCTGTGTAATACTATAATGTGAGCACTGAATGAAATAGATAAAATTAGACAACTTTAGCTGAGTTGCTCAAGTCAGAATTATGAGTTTAGATGGCAGAACTGATTTAAAGAATGGATTTTTCTGATCCCTACTTTATAGCAATAAAAATGCCACTAAAAGTCAGATGGATGACAACATTATGAAAACACAGCAAATGGTAAAACAACAGGATCTTAAATTAGATTTATAAATTCTACCATATGAAAGCAAGCTCTGTAGCTGGCATGACATTAGGAAACAGTCCACATTCGGGGAAAAAAAAGAGGGGAAAAAAAAGACTGTGGCATTTTTTTCCCTACATTAAATTATTGCATGCATTTCACTCCTCATCTTTTACCTTTGTTTCCATGACCAAAGCTCATGGCTGAAGTATTGTAAAAGTAATTGCATCTCTGGAGGGGACTAGTGTTCAGGCTCATTATATGAAAGAAGGCTCATTATATGAAAGAAGGCTCACTTAATGCAATAAATGTATTCATATTTGAATAAAACCAGAGATGATTTCTGGCTCAAAACAAGTGATGTAATATGTTTTATTAGTGTGGTACTGAACTGTGAAACAGTAAAAAGAGATGCAAAGATAGGCTGAATTAATATGAATGAAAAGAGAATATTTCCATTCTTCCTTGCCAGCCAAATATATTATTACAGCAGAAGGGTGTAGCATTTACCACAGGTATTAACTATGGGGTGTGCTCAGTGGGCTCATCTGTGTAAGTAGCTCTACGATTCCTTGCTTTGTGTTTAAATGATTCAACCACTTTCTGCAGTGAAAGCTCATGTAAGGCTTGTTACAATTAATTTAAACCCTCTGAAAACATTCAATGGATTCGCTTGTGGAAATGACTTTAAAAGCCTATGAAAATTGACTGCCACCCACTTCATATGGAAGCAGGTACACAGCCACATCAGCTCACTGCTCCATCCAGGCTGGAGAGCCCTTCTTCCAACAGCCAGGTTCTACCCACAACTATGGATGTCCCTCTCCCACTATTGAATTTAGAGTTTATCTGTGTCTCCATGCAGAAGGGCTGCATTGCACTATGCAGGTGTATCTCAGATGTTTTTTGTCAGCTGAGCAGCAGTCTCTGATCTGACTCTGCAAAGACAGGTAGGGAGTGGGATTCTCCTGAACCTGTAGAGTTATGGAGATTTTGGAGTCCTGTTGATGAACAAGCTGTCCCATCATATTGTCTTTTTGTGTGCCTGTCTTCAAAAATGGTATCACTCTGTCTCTGAAAATGTGACTTTTCTCTCTCCTTACCATGAAGCTTGTCTCCCCAAAGGTCTGGACTCTTGTATCAGTCTAGGAGTGTGAATTAAAAAAAAAAAAAAAAAGTAGTCTGTACTGACCTTTACAGGGACAATGCTATGCAATATTGCCATGAAATAGCAAATGTGTGAGTAGTGAGAACAAAAATAGAGACTGCTGTTGAAAGTAAAAAGGACATATAATAAAATCCTGAAAACTAGAAAAATTTGTCCTATTTTAGCTGAGGAAGGTGAGGAAAGATTTGAGAGTTTGTTGGCATTATTAACACAGACATTTCCTGAGCTTCAGGAATTAATTTTCCAGCATTAATGTTTCTGGGTGTAGATTTTCATAAATGGGAGAAGTCATAAATTCTAGTTTGTATTCTGTGTTGATCCAATTAATGCTCTCTATATGAAAGTTTCATGGTCACCTGTGACAGATTTAAGTTATGTGATATTAATTTCTCCTGTTTTCATTTTTACTTCTGGGTGTGATGTTGCTTTCTAGAACCTTTCTGTCTTTGGTGTTCTGAATAATTTCTCTCTGCAACATCCCTATATCCATTCCCACATGAGATTTTTGCTTTTGTACTTTTCTTATTTGCTGAGAGAGGTTCAGGTTTGAGAGTTGGAACGCTTAGGGAAACTTCAGCTTGGCAAAGAAGTGTATCCTACGTTTGGCAAGCAATGAAGGAACACATTATTTTTAAACACTCTATTTAAAAATGAAAGTATTATACATATAGAATCTTAAATGTTCCTCTAACAAAAGCTTTGAATTTCACTTACAGATTTTATGTAGAGTTTGTCAGTTCATTGGATCTACATGTTCCACACACAGCTTTCAGTACCTCTGTTAAAGGGAAACATAAAAAAAAAAAAAGCATGCATATTTTAAGAGAATAAAGAAAGGAGAAGAAAATCCTAATACGTTACCATTACTCAGATATGTACAGATTTAATTTTTATTATTTTTGTCAGTTATAGTATTTTTCAATCTTTGGATAATAAAGTTTCTATATTGTTCACGTACAGCATTTTTCAGGGTTGTGTGTGAGTATGTGGTGGAGGAATGCAAAGAAGAAAATGAAATGCAAAATGTAGAAAGAGCTGTTGTTTTAATGGAATTCAAACAAGCACTTTGGATGAAGGTCTGAACCTCATAACTTTTCTGAATATAAGTGCAAACCCCACGGTAATAATACTTCAGTATTTCAAAAGTTGAGCAGATATACAACAACAAAACCAAGCATTTGAAATTGAAACATTTGCCTGGTGGTCATTTGCTATTCCCATATAAACACAGGACATACACTGCTTCCCATTGGTACCATTTTTACCATAAGGCATGAACAGCATAACTTGGGAGCATGAAATGGGAAACAGGCTATTTTTATAAATGAAACAATTAGCTAAACACCCATTTAATTCAGAATAAGAATTCCCTTTTCCTTTTCTGTAGTCATATGCCCCAAATGAACTTTTTTTCATATTAGAAACCAAGACTTATCGCCAAGTCATTTGGACAGGTTAGACTTTTGTTTGAAGGAATAATGTTAAAATCCAATATATTATGTTACATATTTGGTCTTCTTAACATCATCCTGTGTTGAACTATCATACATTTTCCCCATCCAAAGCCTGTAATAGGCTACTCAAGCTTGTTTTCAATAACACAAACAAGATTGAAAAGGTGAATATCCTTGGGCTCATCATTACTCTGCCTTATTCCACTGATCAAGAATGCTTTTTAAAAGCCTCTTTATTACTGTAAGTATATTTCTGTCCAGTGCCTGCTCTAAAATTAGAACTCAAACTGCTCTATGTCCAGCTCTCAATGTTCCCCAGTAACCTATTAAATATTTTTGACCCATAACACCTAATTAGGAAGCATCAAGAAATGCAGAGTTTAACTTGAAAAAACTATTTGTAATTGTTAATGAGAAACAAAAACATGGAAATAAGAAGGAAAAATGGAACAAACACTGTAGATACAGTTTTGGATGCCTGGATAGTGATGGAGACATGTTATATCTAAGAGATCCAGGATGAAAAATTAGTGTTTAGAGTTCAGTAAAATTTCCTCAGAAGACATATTTTGACAATAGGAAACAAAGAAGAGAAACAGAGGTATGTTGTTTCAGCCTTGGATCTGATATTTGAGAACTCTGCCCAGGGAAGGGCCAGGGGACTTCTGCTGCAGTGAGACACTTGATTAAAAAAAAATAAGCCTTGGTAAATAGGCTTATAATAAATAAATAAATAAACTCTGGTATATTTTTAAAAGAGGAGGCTGATGGTGGAGCACAGTATTTGCTCATCAAATTTTCTGATGACAGATAATTATGACAGAGAGGAGGGGCTGATATACCAGAGAGCTGTGCTCCTATTCAGTGGGACTTCAAGAAGCTGAAGAAATGTGCTGACATGAACCTCGTGCAACAATGGGAAGTGCAAAGTTCTGCATTTGGGAAAGAACAACTCCAAACACCAGCACCATCTGGGAGACACCCAGCTGCAAAGCAGCTTGGCAGAAAAGGGAGTCATGGAAGTCATTCCAGGCTCCAGACTGACCCTAAGCCAGCAGTGCCATTTCTTGATTCCATCATAGTTGTTTCTGATTGCTTAACTAAATATCCATTAAGGTAAGGAGTGATGGAGGAAGCAAGAAGGATTAAATCCATACTTTTGCTATTAGTGAGTTCAACAGACAGATGGGAATTGTCAGTTGTTCCTAGTTGACCCGATAAATATTTGCTTAAAATGGAAGTCCTCCAATAGGAGAGTTAAAAACCTAGTCTGTTGTTCACATTCGTCTGTTAATATGCACACAGCTGGCTGGGTTTTGTTGTTGTTTGCTTTTCTTTCCTTTCTTTCTTTCTTTTCTTTCTTTCTTTCTTTCTTTCTTTCTTTCTTTCTTTCTTTCTTTCTTTCTTTCTTTCTTT
>JBBMKD010000115.1:16656017-16674675 GCA_037834095.1 Argya squamiceps
CTTTCTTTCTTTCTTTCTTTCTTTCTTTCTTTCTTTCTTTCTTTCTTTCTTTCTTTCTTTCTTTCTTTCTTTCCTGTAGTTTGTATTTGCTTTAGGCTTCTTAGGTGATCATACCTAAATGGATTGTCTTCCTGGAGAGGTCTACTCTTTGGTAAAAAATGTCTGAGCAGCCAATCTGGGCAGAATATTTAGAAAAGTTGCTTGGTCATTAGACACCCTGCAGTTTTGGAATGATAAATATGAATGTAGCTTTCTATTTAAAAACTGGTGGAAATGTAAATCTTCCTGGGAATTCTGAGTAGTCAGTAGGACTTACGTGGTGAACTGGCATAAATGACTAATAGATAACATAAGAATAGAGTTGGGGTGGAACTTTTCTGATGTTTAAAATAGTGTTCACTGTGAAGTCAGATGGGCAGTAGAGCACAGGTCACCACCAGGTGGTAATGAAGTGTGTAAGGGTGTAAAATCCTCTTTCAGCCACAGCTAAGGTAACTGGCTTAGCAATAGAAAGTGGTATGGTGTTTAAATATGACTGGTTCAGTCCTTTCTCCAAAGAATTCTCTGAGCACGTATCGGGAGCCAGGGTAAGTCTACAGAACATTCTTAAAGAAAATGCGCAGCTAAGCAGTGCTGAGGATGCTGTACTCAAGTGATAGGATGATGTGCATCATCTATCCCATTAAATTACAGAAAAAATATCTGGAGAATTCTAGTTTATCAACAGATTTTAATGTCTGGTATCCTATGCACTATATAGCAATGCTATAATTCTGTACTACTGTGCATTTCAGTTTTGTGCTAAAAATTATTTTATTAAGTACAAGCATCATCTGCTTTTATAACTATTCCTCCTTACAGAGAAATGAATAACATTGTTCAAAGACACACCATATAATTTTCTTTCTCTCTGCCAATTTTATTATCTCAGTTAACTAATGATACTATTCTCAGAGCTAAAGATGCTAATGCTGAAAGAGAGATGCCTTGGCATGACAAGACATCACAGACTGATTTTTTTACTACTTTTGCTACTTAATAAACAAAAGCAAGAGTTGAAAATGAGATGATTATTCCCTTAGCTCAGCAGGCTTGGTTATAAACATATTTACTAGTTCTCTGGACAAGCATCCTGATCAAAAGTCATATCTTCTGCTCATTCATTTCTACTCACTGCACCGTTTGAACTGAACAGGGAATGGCGTCACCTGTGTGCACCTGAAGAAGTCTTGGCATTCCAATGACACAAGTTATTTCATATTTTTCCACTAGTAGTTATAACACAGGTCCATGAACTGACTTTGCATGCATTTATGAGAAGCAAAAAATGAAGGGACAAGGATGGGCACAGAAAATCTAAATTATCTGACTCCTCCTAGGCTTTCTTTCCTTCTGCTGGTACTTTATGTCTGTACCTCAACTGGTTTGGGGGAAGCACTGTTGAAATCACAGCTGTTTTTCTGGCTTACAGTAAAAATCACTGTACATTAGCTATGTTTTGATCAAGGGAAAATCATATATTTTTACCATGCTGCTTGAAGTGTCTAAACACAAGTCTCTGCTTTAGTCCCCATCCCTTCCTCTTTTTCCCTCCTCCTGTATTTACCTGTCCCCTTTCTGGAAAAACTCCTATTTGAGGAAAAATGATAAGTCACACAAAACTCACTTTTTTAGGCTCCTTTCCTTCTATTTCATTGATACATGACTTGGAGCTGCATGGTGTGTGATAGTGAGCAAATGCTATACTAAAGTAAATTATACAGGTAATAAACAACTGTATGGTGCATGTTCTTGAAGAAAACAGGAGTAAGTTTTCAAGGCCATTAATTTAACAACTTTCTGGAAAAGCAACAACTATTACTAAGACTGTATTCACAGACTCAGAAATGCATGAGGTTGTCAATGGACTCTACCACCTAAGGTCACTAGCACTGGATTCTTGCTTGTAGTTACTGCTCATGGTAGATTGATGATTTTGCTGGAAATCAGAATCACCTATATATCTATAAAATATAGAAGTGGAGAGGGAGATTTTTCCCAAACAAATGTTACAACTCCAGAAGGAAATGCCATCTGGAAAAAGTAGATCAGTTGACCTGTTCATCTAATTACATGCTTTTTCTCTAAACAGAGAAGATGCCCTGTTAGTGCTAAATGTACCGATAAATTTGTAAAGTAGACACGTCTTTGTCCTTTGAATGAGGAAAATATCCTCAACCTATCCACTTACTATTAATCAGTACTTTCATTATATCAGTGACCTACATTGCTTTTTTCTTGAAAAGAAGCTTTCTTATTCTGAAAAAGGAGCCTCTTTCAAATCCTGCTCACCATCTAAACACATCCTTTAAGTGTACATTTTTAAAAATACAGAAGAAACAAACATTAGGCAGACAATGAAATTAATATTAGCCACTTGTTTGGCAGTGTTCTTGTTTTTCACCTTTCATATATCCTTTTTAATTTTAATAAGCTCTGACTTCTAAAATGGCTTGTGTACTTTGAAAATTTAAAACTTATGAAACACAGAAAGTCATCTAGACTTTGGACTGTGATAATGCATTCACCAAGTATTTCAAATGAGTGAAAATATATTTTATTTTAATGTTTCTCCTGTCAAAAAGTACTGGCTTTTGAAGGACACAGAATATCTTGACCATAACAGAGGCACCTTAACCACACCCCTTGATATTTGCACAAGACTCACAGTATCACAGAAACATTTTGGTTGATAAACACCTCCAAGATCATTGAGCCCAGCCTTTGACTGATCACCATCTTGTCAACGAGGTCATGGAACCAAGTACCACATACACTTGTTTCTTGAACACCTCCAGGGGTGGTGATTATACAACCTCCCTGGGCAGTCTATTCCAGTGCTTTACAACCTTTTAGTAAAGAAATTGTTCTTGATATTTAACCAGAACCTCCCCTGGCTTAGTTTAAAACTGTATCTTCTCATTCTGTCACTCATCACCTGAGAATCCATCAGGATCACGGAGAAGATTCTGACCCCCACCTGGTTACAACTGCTTTTCAGAAATTTAGAAGGAGTGATGAGGTTTCCCCCTGACCCTCCTTTACTCCAGGATAAACACCCCAGCTCTCTCAGCCTCTCCTCATCAGGTTTGTGCTCCAGATTGTTCACCAGCTCAGTTGGCCTTCTCTGGACATGCTCCAGCACCTCAGTGTCTTTGTTGTAGAGAGGGGCTCAGAACTGGACACAGGATTTGAGGTGTGGCTTCACCAGTACTGAGTACAGTACAATCGCTGCCCTGGTCCTGCTGGCCACACTATTGCTGATACAGACCAGGATGCCATTGGCCTTCTTGGCCACCTGGGCACAGCTGGTTCATGTTCAGCTGCTGTTGACTGGCACCCCCAGGTCCTTTTCCTCCAGGCAGCCACTCTGCCCCATCCTGTAGCACTGTAGGGGTTGTTGTGACCCAAGGGCAGGACCCAGCACTTGGCCTCGCTGAATCTCAGGCCACTGGCCTTGAACGGTTGATCCAGCCTGTCCAGATTCCTCTGCAGGGCCTTCCTTTCCTCCAGAAGATCAACATTCCCACCCCATGTAGTGTTATCTGCAAACTGACTGAAGGCCCACTTGATCTCCCAGCCCAGAACATGAAAAGATATAAAATAGGACTAACTTTAATAGTGAGCCCTGGTGAAGCCCACTGGTGACCAGCTGGTAGCTGGATGTGGCACCATTCCCCACCACTCTCTGGGCCTAGCCTTCCAGAGAGTTTTTAACTCAGCCAAGAGCACATCTCTCCAACCTGTGGGCTGACAGTTTTTCCACTAGAGTGCTATGGGAGAAAGTGACAGAGGTTTTATCAAAGTCCTTTGGTACTGAACCAGACCAGTATGTTTCTAAGCAGTTGTATCCAGTGACTTTTCCTTCCTTGGGTATGGGTTCCTTGGAGTGTCTAGATGGTGTTGCAGAGATTACAGCATAGACAAAAACTATGCCTGAAGTAAAGCTTGGTTCAGCTGCCTTGCTCTGTGTCTTAGTCAACAGGGATAGTTTAATCCAAATTTGCACTTGAGAATCTGAACTCAATGTTCAGCCATGTGTGAAAATCTCTATATTGCTTACATTTTTCTTTACAAAATTTCCATCAGGTCCTCTGCACTTCCTAGTATTTCCAGATATCCGCAGACACTCTACAGTTGTCCAGCTTGCAGATGTGGATACAAGACTGTGAAAGTTAGTTCCTGTAGGGACAGTTAACATCTGTAGGTCAGCTGAATATAACATGTGATAAACCAGGCTCTGTGTTCTGATTACCACCCAGATGCAGACTTTATGTCATTGCTGTGCTCAGTTCTCAGCAACCCAGAAAAGTTTTAAATAGCCATGTGAAGGACCCTATAAAATGCTGATTCTCCCAGATTTCCAGTTGTCATATCTGTGTCAAATAATTGAAAAGTGTGTTGCTGAAAAGTCAAATGACCTCTGGTGTCATCCAAAACTTGGTGGATAACGCACGTCCTGAACTCAATGATATATTTAGGTACTGGATTGAGACCTGATGAATAAGAGCTTTCTGAGTTACAAATGCAATGCCTCTTTCATTGGCACTGACTTAGCTCTTTTAAGTTAGACAAATTTTTTTTGTCTTCTCTTGTGGGCCATTTGAAATGTAATCTTTATGCCAGAGACAACTTTTCAAAAAAGAACTTGTTTTAATTTCAACAGATAAATTGACTGAATTATTGTCAGGTTCAGCTTTGAGGTCTGGCCAGATCCTGAAGTCTCTAAGAAAATCCCTACTCTCTGTTTTATCTGGAAAAAGTTAATTAGTTGGCACTGGTTACAGGCTAAGTAGTGGAAACTCTGAGAAGTCTTAAATAAGGAAGCCCCACCTTGTAACACTTAGTATTAAACCAAGCAAAAATATCATCTTAATAGGCTGTTCAGCAGTGTTTCCTTTCACTAGAGCACGAGTGATGACTGTTTTCATATTTGCTATTATTTTTCCTGTTTGCATTATTAAGCCACATTACAAAGGTTATTGGGTTACCTAAAATTTCATGTGACTTCACCTGATTCTTTGAACTGTCTGTTTCACAATGTTTTCATATAAATTCTATATGCAACCTCATGAGATGATGAAAAAACATCAAGCAAAACCAAACACAGAACAAACAGTGAAGCTTAACTACTTCCCAAAGGTAGCATAATAACTCAAGCCCCAAGTCATTGTACAGATGTGGCCCTCTGCAATGCAGGAGTTGTTTTTAGCAGAGGCCATAGAAGTAGATGAAAGTTAGGCCTATGTCGGATCTCATGTGTAAGTGTTGCAGTCATAGAGGAGCACCTCTGTCATCAAGGTCATGTAATGTGTCTTTCTTTAGCTGACATCTTCCATTCTCCTCTTATTCTACAGCAAGGTTCCGTGAAATAATTACTATAGTGCTGATTCTAAGCAAAATCTAAGCTTCTGTTCTTGGCCCTCTATGTTTTTTCCTATATAATAACTAGCCAGAAAATAGACAGAAAATTATCTCTAGAGGATGTCTGAAGACTGTCCCACTCTAAATGATTTTCCAAGGTGGCATAGACCCAGGGAGGCATTCATGGATGGAAAGGGTCAATTAAGGGTAGATTTGGGATGTCCTACCTGACTGCTGCAGTCAGTGTAATTTAGATCAGCTATAATGGCCTTTTCAGCTAAAACTGAAAAAGGTAGCTTTGAATCCATTCCTCCCTTTCATGGTGCCCTTCACATCTTCACTAATCACCATTCTGGGAAGCATCTAAAAGGCTAGCGGATGTGGCACTTGATGACATGGTTTAGTGGTGAACATGGTGGTGCTGGGTTAAGGGTTGGATTTGATGATCTCAGAGGTCTTTTCCAAACTGAATGACACTATGAATCTATATGCATGATCTCAGCATAAACTGAGACTTTGCACATGATAACTCTACATTATTTCGGGTTTTCTCTAAAATTCTTACAGCAGTAAACTGAATGAAAAGAAGAGTTAATTACTGGAATAACTGACTCAGTCACCAACTCTAAACTGTTACAAAATGTTTGTCTTTCAATGAAAAGTGTATTGAAATTAATGTTTTCTGGTCCAGCGTGTTTCTGGTTTGCTTAGAAACAAAATAAAAAAGAAAAACAAAACAAACCCAGAGCTCAAATGCTGCTGTACTTTGGACAGTTGTCGTTACAGAGAGATGTCAAAAATTATTGTGATGCTATTTTTTTCCCCCTAAAGAAAACTATGGCAGTAATATGTTTACAGAAATGTTCCTATTTTGTTGTTGCTCTTTGAACAGACCTTCTGGTCATGCTCTCCTGCTTTCTCCTCTCTTCTGCAGAGCCTTTAAAGAAGCATCATGCTTAAACTTTAAATAGTACTTTAACTTACTGCAAAACCCCGAGGTATGGGCACAATTCCAAGGCATTTAGGGTTTCTACCACTATAAAAAGAGAGAGGAAAGAGAGTGTGCAAGTGTGTGACGGGGAGAGGAACAACTTTTAATAAATTCCACACCTGCACAGCTGGAAAGGATTTTATTATTGGAGGTCACTGGAGTTTTTCAGGTCTGGAGATTATAATGTAGCAATTAAAGCAGACATTGTAGTAGGACTCATTATCTTAGCAGATCTCTATCATCTGTAATTGACAGAGAATGTTTAATCTGAGACATTTAATAAAATAATGTCTGGACCAGTTACACTAAGAAGAAGGGAAAGAAATCATGGTTCAGGTCCTATTACATTTTGAAGGATGAAATAAGTAATAATTCAGTGAAAACTTCTATTTCCAATGAACAAAAAACAACACAGATGTGGTTCTTTCAGTAAGAATAAATTTGTGGGATTGATGCATAAATAAAAGGATTAATTGCCATGTTTCTTGGGTTAAGCCTCAAAGAAGTAATTTGTGATTTTACTTCTTCCACTAACTACAGCTGCTTTCACTTCATGTTATGAGTAAATGCTTTACAAAAAGAAAAACAGTCCTGGAAACACTGAAAGAAGCAGGTAAGCAGAAGGATTTTCTGAAGCTATATTTAAAAAGTGAATATTAGTCTTATCAAAACATCAGCAAACACTCTAAAGTACTCCAGCTGGAGTCATTCTCTTAACAGCAGTGTCGATGTTTGGGATCAATTCCACCATGACAAGGGGAAACACATTCCTTTATGTAAAACTATCCTCTCTTTTTTTCAAGAGCCGAATCCAAATGACAATAAATAAAGTTATCTTGTGACTACATTATACCCTGCCACAATTCCCATCTTTCATATTTCTCTATGATCTAGAAAGAAACAAGTGCATTACAACAGTGTCATTAGTGTAAATAGACCACAGAGTACAAACTCTGCCTTTAGAGTTGTGCTTATAATTTAAACCACAGCCTTGGCTCTGTTAGTTTTTTTGCAGCTAATATTACTTACTCTTATCCAGTGTGTGAGGGAAACTAGGGACATCAACACAGCTACTCCTGAACACCAGCTCACAGGGACTAAAAGACTTCATAGATTTTGGTCACTCCTAAGTGGAGAAACAGGAAAGAGATGTGGAATGTAAAATGGAGAAAAGTTTCTTGCTGAAAATTTAGAGTTTATAAATCAGAAATACAAACAGTGTAAAAATGTTTTTTAAGATTTAAAAATCTTAAAGACAAACTATCACAGAAATAGCAAAAGCTCTGATCCTCTCTCCACCCCACACTTATTCTAACAATTCTATTGTATGAAGTTTGGCAAGCTGCCACATTAAATGAGCAAATATTATTATCTATGTGTCATTTTCTTCCAACCATTCTTACAGTTTATCTCACAATCCCTATTCTCCCAAATTGTATTGGATATAAAAAGACCTGTGTCATACATACAAGAACAAAAACCACTTCTTAGCTGTTACATAGCATTAGGAGGTTGAGGATAATGTGAATTTTTTTATCTAAAATTTGGAACTGCCTGGAGTAGTTTGCTGTTTATTCACTTTCACAAACATCTTTCTCAATAGGAGTATAATGAAACTAATTCACAGGTCATATATTAAACTTATGCTCCTCAGAAAAGTACACATGGTACACACTCTAGTAGAAACTGAATCCTTCATTACAAAGAACTATTTGTTTGTAAGGTGCTAAGGAAAAGAAATCTGTACTCTATCTTCCACAGATGCACTGGGATGGCATGCTACTTTACTTTGTATGTTCCACCCAAACCAAATGACTGCAGAAACTTGGCAATTCTCCTATGGAAGAAACAGCCAGTGTTTTAGCATTTTTCTTTCCATACTGTAATTCATGGACATTGATAAATTATTAAGGAAAAAACACATACCAATCCTTTTTTAACTCAAGACATGAAATGACTGTCAAACTTTTTTTATGTCATACTGAAAAAACCCTGTCTTCTATCTTCCAGAAAAATTATGGCAGAAAATAATAGGAAGCAATCTGAAAGAGGATCATAGGAACAGTAACATGTAGACTGATTCACAAAACACAGAGGGGAAAAGGGATGGCTTTGCATTATTTGAAATAGTGAGATAAGAATACTTGCAGAACTTTAAAGGCATGTGAAATTTGGTTTTTCATAAAGTACTTACTGTCCATTTTCAAACTGATTCCTTTGTGCTCTTGAGTAACTCCAAAAACATAATTTGGATAGAGTGGCAAGACGAAATTGGTGGGGCAAGAGAAAGTTCTTCCATGCAAGCTCCCTGCTGACCTTGCAAGCTAGTGCCAGAGCTCCTGGCTGCAGAAGGCAGGCCTTGCCCCATGCAAGCAGCCTTTGCCAGAGTGGGTTATCCCAGACACAGCTGTTTGATTCACCAGCTGTTTGGGGGCCAGATGATCTCCTTAGCCATATGAGCTTTTCCAGGATTTGCCTCATATAGTACTCAGTAATCAGTTATGATGACTCTGTCCTGAGTTTCATGTGGTGAGGGAGTGCGAATTCAGAAGAGAGAAGAGAGTCTTATGAATACTGAAACTTTTACTCCTATCAACATTTTTCCTTCAGAAGAAAAGAATTCT
Organism: Argya squamiceps; assembly: GCA_037834095.1. Lineage (NCBI taxonomy): Eukaryota > Metazoa > Chordata > Aves > Passeriformes > Leiothrichidae > Argya > Argya squamiceps. Next base: position 16,665,036 of record JBBMKD010000115.1, read on the forward strand.
TGCAGCCTATATACCTCTTTTTATCACTTTTTTTGTGCATAAGTGCTGCTTGTATTGGTAGAAATCTGCAGACACAAGAGTCACCATTATGATCTGAAAACAAAAACAAACCCAAACTAAAAAAATGTCAGTTTGGCTCTAGAGTAGATAAAAGAGTTCAGATGTGGCAGAGGACAGTGTAAAACATCTTTGTTAATATTTAACAAAAACACAGGCTTAGATTTTTAAAAATAATTTTGTAGGGCTAAAGAATCTAAGCCTGCATCTGCTCTATCCTTTCATATTCTCTTTATCATGACAAAAAGTCACATTTTTGTTTTTCTTTGCAAAATGGCAGGAAATTACCTTTACCCTAAAACAACAGTTGCATGTGATCCAGGTGAAACCAGCTGTACTTCAGGCCCACATAAATTCATATGGCTATTTTAGTAGCATTTTCAATCACATGAATCAGATTCAGTCAGCAGGCTGTATCTCCATAGGTAATAGTGTTAAAATGCTTAGATATCTGAACAATTAACAACTTATTGGACAGCATTAACAATTAGGCTGTTAAGTTTGAAAATGACCTTTCAAGCTCAAGGTGAAAGATCTCCATAGCATTATTACATTAATACTGATGATGTCATATTGTGTAAGTTTCTGTAATAGCACATCTGGGGGTTGTGAAGTACAATCTGATGGAAGACTGAAAAAATAATGTATAGAATACTGCAATCTTTTAATATATTAGTAATAACTTGATTATAAGCAGAGTTCATGAGCAGAAAATAATGAGGATCTCCATCTCTTATGTAGTACTGAATGACACAATATAGAAACAGGAATTCCTCCTTAAAAAAAGTAATCCACCTCTTGATGTTCCTGTTTTTTCTTTTAAGTAAATTCATTAACTGAGAAGTGTCAGTGCCTGGGCCTGATAAGTAACCACAACTTACAACATTAAATATAATCTGTTTTGCCTACTCAAACAATGTATTCTAAATCATAAATCCTTTCTCAGCATTGTAGTCTGGTAAATTTTCCTTTCCTGTTGTATGAGACATTGCTATTTAGCCAATGAGAAGTATTTTATGTTAGTATTTTTCTCACCCTGATAGCTTGGAGATGTAACAAGAGAAAGCAACCCAGGACTTAACAGACTTGTTACCTGCAACTCTTTGACCGTGGGAATATCAAGTTAAACTGATATTCACTGTGCCAGCCTTTTGTTCTGAGTTCTTTTTTTTCCCCCTAACTTATTTTGTAAATGGAAATATTTTTGCATGGTTTATGCCAAATCATTCATTATCAGAAAATAATTACTTCACCACTGGCTAAACTCTATAATTTTAGGGTTGTGCCACTTAGTTTAATTAGCTTTTATATTAACTTCCTGTTATTTGAATAGCAAAAGGTTGGTTTAAGATATCTTTGGGTGAATTGCTTCTAGACACTATTGTTTTAAAGAATTTATGCAAAGAATAGAAAAAAAACCACTGTAACTCACAAAACTTTCTCATACTACTCCCCTCTGCAAGGAGAGAGGAAGGTGATGACACACCTCAGTACAAATAGACACAGTCAACGGTGTCAGAAAAGTGTTTTAACAAAAGCTTTCAATAGATTTAATTGCAAGAGAAATTTCACAGATTTTAGTTTCTGAAAAAACCCAGCAGCCTTATTCTACACCAAATTGCAAAATGTTAGTGATTATTTTGAAAGTTTTCACACATGTCCCTAAATTTACAAGGAGAGAGATGGATTGTTTCTTTCAATATGAGTGAAATTTGAAGTAGGGGAAGGTGAACATTTGTAATAGTGATCATATGATGCTCACACAGTAGTGGCTGCAAGTACAGTAGCAATATATTATTTAGTCCAGAATCTTCATCCTTGTTTGTACAGTACCTGAGTGGAGCACGATCCTGATTCAGGGAATAGTCTCTAGTTACAAAGCTAATAACATCAGCAACAGACTAAGTACCTAATTTTCTTGTATCTCATTACATAGAGTTGTGGAGATTTAACATGTACTTAAGCTTTGGAGAACTTAGACATCTAAAGTGGGTTATCTGGTGCTGATTGCTCTCTGTCAGCTGCCTTTTCACCCTGGGAATACTTGTACTAAAATGTCCTAGCCAACCAGACTTGAGTTTTTAAATCCTGTACGAGGACAGTTCAGTTCAGGGTAAGTTGACACCTATCAGGCCTGACCTGGATCCCAAAACTGAATATCCCCCAGGTAGATTCTCTCAAGCAATCTATTGAAAGCAAATGCAAAGGAATAGGACAGAACACTGGACAAAATGGAATTTTGCCTACCCTTTTTTGGAAATGTACCCACAAAAAGAAGGGAAGTTTAGATTTCCTTTTTCTTCAGTGTTTAACACACTTCTGTATGAAAGCAGAGACCCCTATTTACTCTGCAGCCTGCATGGGTTTAAACTCTTGTATTCCATAATTCTCACATATTCTTTATGGCATGCATTGTTTGTGATGAGTAAATGTAGGTGGAAATAGAGATATTCCTCAAATGGTCCAGGTCAGGCATGCTGGAATTGAAGAGGAAAAGACTTATGGGTTTTAATAATCTAGGACACAATTTACTAAATGTATGAGTATTTTAATGCCCCTGCCCCCCCCAAAAAAAAAAAAAAATCTAGGAGTAGGTATATAGCAATGAGGCATTAAGGTTTCTGTAATCTGTATTTTAGAAATAAGAGGTGTAGAGCTAGGTAGATGAACATACTTAGGTGATGATGATGTCTCAATAGAATCAATATAACTTTGTACTTCTGAATTTTGTGCCAGTCTGTCTTCTTTTGTTTTTATCTATCTGATGGTGCTTAAGGTACCAGTAGGTCTACTTTATTTGTTGTCAGGTAACCCTAAGTTCCAAATATTTTAACAAATCATAATTTCTCAGGAAATGCCTTTTGTTTACATTAAGAACTCATTAAGACTTCATGAGTTCAGTCCAACACCACCAATTATTCTGGCAGATACCTTCAGAAATCAATCTGGTCATGAAAAATAGGTCTCAAGTTATTAATTTAAAGTGTAACATAGACAAGAGTACAGTACCTGAAAACAAACAAAAAATCAACTAAAGAAAATTAAGAAGATCTAGGTATTCAGTGATCTATAAGGAAATAGCCTGTGGTTTTCACTCTACATATTAATCACAAAAAGATAATTTTGTGGACAAGTGATCCCTTAGCTGATCCTAACAGAGGTATTCTATGCAGAATATTCAGAAAAATCACTTGTTTTCAATCTAGTTCTCTGTCTCAGTTTGAACGACAGGTGTCTGCCAAGGAAAGTGGGAACCTCCCTTGGAATGGAGAATATGACGCCCTTCCCTCTGAATTATTAGAATTTTGAAATTCAGGGCCATTTAGGCAAAGATATGAGAAAAGGAATAACAGTTCTTTAATAGTATGTAAATGTATAACAAGGCAAACAAACAACAACAATGGCAATAACAACCACCAAAAGAAAGAATAACCCAGAAAACTCAATAAAGTCTCTTGAGGCTCTTTAAACACTTTCCCGGGTGCAGTTCCAGTCATCGCCGGCAGGGGCGCTGGTGGCCCCCAGCGGGCAGGGCGGGTGCGGTGATTCCCCCGTGGCTGCAGGGGGCGCTGTGGGCGGGCTCAGGGAGTGCGCGGTAGCGGCGGCTCGGCCCAGACGGGAGGGGATGGGAAAAAGGGCTTTGCTTTACAAACCCCCAGGACCGGTCAGTCTCAGTGCCCCTCTAAATAGCAAAAAGAGCTATAACAGGGACCTTGGAAGCAACAAGCTGGAATGGCAGGAATGAACATAATCCTGAAGTAGTACAGGAGATGTGTCAGAAACTCCTCCGCTGCAGCTGGAATCACAGGATGCGGGAGCAGGCAGCGCTGTGGGGCTACAGTGTAGCAAAAACCCCAGAGGAGTGGCAAAGAAACAGTGAGGGCTGGGCAGCGGCAGCCCGTCTCCCAGACATGAACAGGGCAGGGAGAGACTCCCTGGGAGGGCCAGAGGGTTCAGGATCCTGGGGTTTTCCCCTGGGGAACCCCAGCAGATGATCAAAGTCCCGTTTTTGAGTGAGGTAGGTGTTAATAAGATCCCAGTTCAGTGGCTGCTCTCACGAGCAAAGGCCCATCCACGGCAGAAGAAGCAGGACTGGGCTGGGCTCCGGCAGCAGCCCGCCCCCATACCCCCATACCATGCAGCAGCAGCTCTACTGTCCTCTTCTAAAGCCCAGAGAGCAACAGAGACAGCAGCCACCCCAGCCCAGACCAACCCAACCCGCAACCCCGGCCCCCACCTTTTTTTTTTTATTTTCCTTTCCAGCCCCAATTCTCATGATATCTCTGCCCCTCCAAGAGAAACCCTCAGATAAGAGAGTAGCCAGCTGCACCCTTCCTGGGGTAATTTTATTTGTCTCTCTTAAGTACCTGGTTGTTATTGTCTTTTAGCAACAAAATGGGAGAAAATTCCTTAAGAGAATGAAAAGAAAAAAACCCCGAACCTCCAACATTCTCCTTGTAGCAGTCAAACAAGTAACATCAATTATTGAAATTAGTTAGGAAATTGTTTGTGTATATCAGTAACACAAAAGACAGACCATCATTTGTTTCTATTATAAGCTTTCATCTTTCCCTGTATAAAACTCCAAAACATTATGACCAATTACTGAAAAAAATAAGGAATTATGCCATGGATAGGACTTGATGACCTCTCAAGGTCCTTTCTAATCCTTTATTTCACTGATGATAGGGTGTCTTAATTTAAGTTCCAAGTGAGACTCCATAGCACCCTATGCCTGATAAACATTTTTTTCTGGAAAGGAAGTTAATATGTTCTCAAGATGTTAGCCACATACATAGTAACAAACCCAGATGTTAATCAGGTAAGGTATTTCTGGAGGAGTAATTTCAAGAGAGATGAAGGCAGCATTCAATGTTTGGCAAGGAAGCAATAGTTCCAGTTATCTCAGCAAGTCTACCATGCTTCATACATCGGTAGGTATAAGTGCCTTAAAGGTCCTGCCAGTCTAAATGAGTGGAAAATTCCTTGCTCAAGCATGGAATAAAGGCATGTCTGGCATATACCTATAGTGGGTAAAATCTAGCTGTCTTCTCAGAGCACAAACATGGTCAGGGCTGATATGTGACTCAGAGGAAAGCAGGGAAAAAAAATTCACTCCCTGAGATCAAACTGTCCATCAAAGACAATTCATTCCTGACCCCTATAGCTTATTAAAGGAAACTCTGAACTATGAAATGTGATTCTATTCATTAGCATAATATAAAACTGCAACTGTTAGAGTGATATCATTCTTCCTTACTTTAGAAAAAAAATATATGTAAGAAATTGTATCTTACTAGTGAGCACTATTTAATCCACTTGTGATTCCCAGTGTTAGTTCAGCTGTAAATGCTGATATCAAAGTGAATCCCACTGAAAACTGGATCTGGATGTAGCTTGCACTACTCCATTTTTAGTAAAAGTGTTGTTTTTTCTTGGTATGAAAAATGGACGAAAAAATTTAATCCAGTTATTTTGGTCTTTTCCCTACCCACATTTTAATAATAATAATTTTGAGGATTTTTATTCTGGAAATTGCATTAATCCCAGTTTGTCTAAGCAATACAGAGTATATTTAGCCAAAATTAATACTTGCATAAATTAATCTGGTTCTTGGTCAGCGTGATTTTCTGAGCTTCTTTACAAATTTGACTGCTGCTGCCAGGCATTAGAAAACTATCCTTCTGAAATCATTCAGAATAGCAATAGTGAAGGTACTGGGTATTGGAGAAAAAAAATAGCCCACTGTTGATTCCCAAATTTGATTCCATGAATTCAGAATGTTGATTCCACAAACCTTTAGAAATCCATTAAGGGTAAGGCAAGGTTTCTTTGTGATATCTCATGACTTTTGAACTCTAGTAACCTTTTGAGTATCTGTCATGCACAGCTGTATATCTGAGGAGTAGTATTCAAACATTCTAGAAGTTATTGAATTCCTGTGGATAAGAAGATCTCTTAGCATTCATTTTGTTTGCAAGGCCATTAGACTCCTTTGTAACCTGGCCTGAGGTCCCTTTATTCACTCAGGAGACAAACTGCTGGATGAAAATGCGCAGCACCTCTATTAACAGGGTAAGTGCTTAGCTCCAGGTCCTCAATGTTCTTAAATGCATCCAATCAGGCAACTGCTCTGCATAACTTATTCAACCTGCTGGAAATATCTGCTCATTGCACATAGCAAATGGTGCATGGTCTGTTATTAGCTCAGCCACATCACTTACCCTTACATTTCTCTGTAAGCATAGGTACATCTATACATGCTATTTATCCTTGTGGGGCTCTCCTCGTCACAGATTTTTTTTTTTTTTTTTACTGCTGAGTATATGGTTTGATACTAAGTATAATGTAAGAATGATAATATTAAGTAAAATTTTAATGAGCAAAACATACTGAAATAAATTTATGGCATAGACCTATATTATGACAACACAATGAAATAAAGAAATTGATTTAGTATGGATTTCCTGGTTTTTATACTTTAAGCTGATCTTCAGAAAAGCAAAGAAGAGACTTTTCTACTCTTCATGCCTCCTGCATTTGCAAAATGTTTGGGTGTATTGTTGAAGCCTTTAGCCTTTCTCTGCATATCAAGTACTGATTGCTTCCAGAAGCAGGATTCTGCTTGACTGATTGACTGAGAATCAGATCTGTTATATATATATATCGTAGCTCAAAGAGATTTGGAGTATCTTGACTCTTTTGGGAAAGGGAACAATATTTAATAAAAATCTAGGCTGAGTTATATCTGACAATACCATTATTGTCATTCTATATTTACCAAGGAATGTATTTAGCCCTATTAGAGTTAAAAAACATGGAATGAAATTCTCACTATTTATTTTACACGTTAATGTAAATTTGTCAATTAGAAGTTAATGTTAATGAAGAGTTCATTCTTGTTAATTTTTAATTGGTGTTAAGGATTTTGATTCAGAATATTTTAGCACTTCAGCATGATCTTTAAAATACTTTCAAAGTAATTTTCTTGTTGTGAATAAGATTTCCGTCTAATGAGTAGTCCTGTATGCCAACGATCCACACAGATACTTGATAGATTTGATTGCTTCCTCTGAATCAATTCTTAGATTAGTAGATGGCACACTTCCATACCAAGTCTGTGTGACACCATCTTTACAGAATCTAGGAATTTTACTTTTATCAGAATCAGGTGTCTGTGTTACTTTAAGTAGGGAAGTTTAAACCACAGAATTAATTAATGTATTTTTTCAAAACATTTTGGTTTGACACTCTTCCACAAAACCAACCTTTGCATTTTTGTTTTGATCTGCTCTTAGCACAAAAAATTATTGATGTAGAAAACACTGGTATACTTGATTTTCTTAATAATATTATTAATTTTCTTAATAATATACTTAATAATTTTGAAATTAGTGATTGCAGCACCAGCATTCATTCATCTTTAAGGATCAGGTCATTCATAATAGTTATATTATGCTATGTATAAGCATTCTTCCTGGAATATTTAGAAGAGTGCCTTTTTGCAGACACAGTGGTTTTTTATTTTCACTGTGTAATATTTGTTGTTTTATTTGGTGGTTTTGTGTTGTTAGCTAAGCTCAGGAAGCAGTCAATTTGCATTGTTAAGCCTCTGGCCTGGCCCAGAGGCACAAAGGTTGGAGACTGTTAATGGAAACACCTTTAATTTATTATAACCCATGATCTGAATTCTACATTATAGGAGTTCCTATAACAAGAACTACCCGGATCAGTGGTGGACAAGGCTCACTTGAGAGGGTGCAAGTGCAGCTACCACCTGATCTGAGCTGGCTTTGGTGCCCAGTACCTCCACAAAACACACACACTTCTTGTCCTAAGTGACCACTAAAACAGGTGGAGCCTCAAGTCATGGACTGGATGAACACGGTAGACAATTGTAGGCATTTTACAGACATTTTATAGGGATGGTTGGGGAGAAGGGGAATCACATCAGCTTATCCATATTGTGGCAGGAAGGAGGAAGGGGGGTGACATTTGGAGTGGTGCTCATCTTCCCAGGTCACAATAACACATGATGGAGTTCTGCTCTCCTGGAACACTTCTCTGCTCATAGGTAGCAATGAATGAATTCTTTGGTTTAGTTTGGTTTACTTGCAGGTGTGGCTTTTGCTTTATTTATTAAACTGTGTTTATCTAAATCCATGAGTTTCTCAGAGACTGCTGGACAGAGAAGGAATTTTCTGGATGGCTGCATTCACTTTTAGTCAATGGCTTAATGACCAAGTGGAAACTTGTGACTAATCATGTCCCTTAATGCACCACCAACACTATTTAATATCTTCCTTAAAGACGTAGACAGTGAGAGTGGGCCAGGGCAGAGCGGGATGGGGCCTGCGGTCACGGGGACCTCCTGCTCCTGGAGGAAACTTGTCATGGCCCTTGGAGAATTGGCAGTCACCGCTCACAGGTCATCAGAAAAGGGATAATTATCACCCCTAGCTCAGCCTCCAGGCCAGGGCTGACACACAGAGCTCTCCCCATCCCCTCACGGTGGGGTCCTGGCTGGAAGGATCACAGCTCAGATCAGGCCTTCATGTAGAGGCTTGGAGAGCCATTCAGGGTACAAGATGGTTGGCAGCCCTCACAAAAAAGGAAGAAAAATGAAAGAGCAGGTGCATTTACAAAAAGACATGTCCTTTTTTCCAAACCCTCTTTTGGTAGGTCAGGGCAGTAGACAGAAGGTGTCACAGGTTTGTAGCTGGCACCAGCCCAAAGGGCCAGGGCAGGCAGCTGAGTACTTTCCTGTGACTAGATTGGTCACTGCACTTTCCATCTCCATCAGTTGTTTTTAAGGCAGAGGAAGATATTTTGGGGGGGTAAAATGAGCCCAGCACCATGAGAGTGACTCCAGCATTTCAATATTTCCCATGGGCTCCATGCCTTTGACTTACAATGCTGCAGTCCCAGCTGGCCAAAGGCCCAGACCTTCCTCTCATTTCAAGGGAAGAAAGAGGAAGAGGTTTGTTAGGGCTCAACGTGAAATGACAGTTTACCCCTCCTAATTGTTCTTACAGCTTTGGACGGGAGCAGCGTCTCTGTTCCTGCCTCCCACTTGCCCTTAGAAGGTACACACGGGCCCATGTCTCACTTCAGGTGACCTCAAGCGAAAATGTCAATTTGAAAGTGCAGCGGTTGTTTCACTGCTGCATTTCTTGGCTTGCTAAAGCCCCTCCAGCCTATACTACACCCTGTCCTTGAAGACACAAAACTACCTATCTGGAGGAAAGGCTCCAAAAGCGTGAAAGAGGCTTAAGGGAACACTCCGATCACCCCTTTTCCCAAGAGGTTTCTTTAGCTGAAATTGCTAACAAGGAGCAGACTGGACAGCCCGGAATGGGTTGATTGATGTTTTACTTTTCGGACCCTCAGTCCTGCGTGGGACTTGGTTACTGGGTGCTGCGGAGGCTCCGGCAAGGCATCAAAGATGCCCGCCCCACACCCAAGGGTGCTGCAAGATCTCCTCCAGCTCTGGCCAGTCCACATAATGCTTGGACAAACACCAGCCGATCAGATGTTGGCACTCTGGGGAGAGAAGGCAGAAAGCGCCGGTCACTTGCACAAG
>JBBMKD010000115.1:16674775-16690361 GCA_037834095.1 Argya squamiceps
TGCCCCCTCCTTGCTGGCACGGTTCCCACAGGAGTTCAAGGCCACTTGGGGCCATTTCCAGCCCCAGCCGAGCCCCAGTGTCCCCTCATAATGAGCGCCAGGGTGAGGGAGGAGCCGCCATTTTAGGGCAAACCGTGAGGGGCAAATAGTCACCTCCCAAAGGAATGGGGATAACCTGGGAAAAGACCCGCATGTGTCAAACTCTCACAAGCTTCCCAGGTGAGGTGGGACCCTGGCAGCCCCCAGAGTGACGCCATCTCCTCTGGCCTGTGGAGAAACCATGGGGTGACCGGAGAGCGCCTCAACAAGTTTGCAGATGATGCCAAGCTGACTGTTGCGGTTGGTCTGGTAGAATGAAGGGATGCCATCCAGTGGGTCCTTGGCAGGCTTGAGGAGTGGCCCACAAAAACTTCATGACCTTTAACAAAATCAAGTCCTAGGTCCAAGGTATTGCATCTGAATTAGGAAAACCCCCAATATCCATACAGACTGGATAATTACTTGATTGACAGCAACTTTGAGGGGAAGAACTTGGGAACACTGCTTGATATAAAATTGTGCATTATCTGGCAATGAGTGCTTGCAGCATAGAAAGTCCATCGTATACTGGTGCCTCCAATGCAGTGTTCATGGAGGTGATTATCCCCTCTACTCCTCTATTGTGAGACCTCACCTGGAGTACTGAGTCCAGTTCTGTGATCCCAGCATAAAGATTTGGATCTGTTTGAGCATTCCAGAGGAGGCCACAAAAATGATAAGGGCTGGACCACCTCTCCTAGGAAGACAGGCTGGGAGACTTGGGGGTGCTTAGCCTGGAGAGGAGAAGGCTCTGAGGAGAGCTTGTTAGAGACAGTATCTGTAAAACAGACTTAGAAGAAAGTTGGACAAGACTTTCTACCAAGGCCTGTAGTGAAAGGACAAGGGCTACTGGTTTTTAAGCTAAACTCATATCAGTTTGGACTGTATGTCATGAAGAAATTTTTTACAGTAAGGATGGCAAAACACTTGTACAGATTGCCTGGAAAAGTTGCAGTTGTCCAATTGCTAGCATTGGTCAAAGTCAGATTAGATGGGGCTTTGAGTGACCTGATCTAGTGAAATATGTCCTTGTCCATGGCAGGAGACTTGGACTAGGTGATCTTTGAAAATCCCTCCCAAATCAAAACAGAAACATTCTCTAGTTCCATAGTTCTGTGATTCTCCAATAAGCATGAAGTAGTTTAGCTATTAAACAGTGTTTTTGTTAACCCAGATCTCCATTCATCTCTATCTGTATCATTAGGGACCGATTCTACTTTTTAATGAACATTTTTGACCTTGTTAACTTCTTTATCCTTGTCTTGTTATTATGGAGTCTTTTAATTATTCCCTTATACCTGATGCAGAAATCATTAGTGTAAGTGTTCATTAGATTTAAGTACTCTTTAAGATAAATAATGTAAACATTATTCAAAATTTGCTTGTGTATGTCACATGTATATGTAAATGAAAATAATTTAGACATGCCAGGTACTCTGCTAAGCTTCTAAATCCAGAGAAGGAAGATATATCACAGCGAACTTAAACTGGGTTTTAAATGACTGGGAGAGTTTCCTAAGATCAGCCAAACATTTTGGATTATTTTTGCAGGTAGATGTTTAAAGTAGAAATTGACTTGTTCCTGGTTTTGATATAAATTAAGCCAAATATTTTTATGGCACTGGGATCTTGATATAGCATATCAAGATAGGTATGATATGCCTAAACCTTATTTTGTCTTTTACATGAAGTCATATAGAAACCAAAAGTAAACATCAAGGTTTTTGTAAACATCAAAGGTGTTGCCCTCAGTTTTCTTACTTGCAAGTGTTTGAGGTCTTGCAGTGCTGTTCTCACGCAGCTTCAAGAAAACAATGTATATTTTTAGCATTTATTTATTTACATTTTTATCCTCTGGGAGGAGAAATGTGATGGACGGTGATGTTCACCATCCAGGTTGAAGAGGTGGCAACCTGTGTAGCCAATCTCTTGACCTTTGTACAAATGTATATAAGTAATGGAGTCCGATAATAAATAAAGGAAGAGAAGCTTTCCCTTGACTTGCGTCTGCCTCGTTCCTCGCGTCGCTCTGCAACACATACATCAAGGTACCAAAGATTGTTTGTTCACATTATGTTTAAGGTTTTTAAAGGTCCTTTTAAAATTTGTTGTCTGTTTTTATAGTGTTTCCAACTAAAATGTTCTTCCTGTCTGTTTTATTCTGAAGGGGGGCATAACAGTTTTCTAGTCATACAAGTATGTGAGATTTTACAGTTAACAGAATATAAGGCATTTTTCTATGTGAATAAAATATATTGTTGAGCAAAATAAAAAAGAAAAAAAACCCTATCCCACAACCCCAAATAAAACCAAAATAAAATTATAAAAAATAAAATTAGAAAAAATTATCAAGTAATCCTTGTGCTACTCAAGTATTAATAATACCTTGCTTGTTAAAAGAGTGATCATGTTCCATCCATACTCACAGAATGAAACCTGACAGTGACAGATTACCATACCAGGGAACAACCTCCTCTTCCACTGAGTACCTCAGCTGATGGAAAAAAGGGTTTGGAAAAAGAGTTATGCTGATGGCATGTTTATACCAGATTTACATGTATTTTGAGTAACTTTCTTCTGTCCCTTTAACTTCAGAGAATTTCACCACTAACATGAAAGATGTATTTGGTCTCATGGGCGGAAATTTTACAGTGAGACAAAAGTCAACACCATCAAAATGGAATGAAAAATAGGATCCTGCCCCTACTACATAATATTATACATTTCCACACACTGAAGAGAGTAATACAATATCTTGCATCATTTTCTTGTTTCACTAAGCTCAAAATAAAAAGCTCTTTTTCCCTTCAGCAAATGTGATTCAAGGAAGTGAAGACTAGAACTGAATAATTTTCTTCCTTTGGTGAGGGAATCCCAGACTCTGAAAGTACTCTTTATCTTACCCCTTCTACCATTAGATTCTCTCTCTCTCTCCCTGCTTAAGCCAACAACAGCTCCTTTTCACATTACTATCATTCAGAAGTGGAAAATAGAGAACAGCTTGAGGGTGAAATTTAATTACCAAACTGATTCCCCACCTCGATTTAGTACTTCATGCAGGCTTTTTTCTCCCCCACGGCATATATGTGATAATTATCAGGATAAGAGCTAAGTAAACGTTGGACATGAAGAACTTCAAAAGAATCAGGACATTATAATTTTTGACATTCTTCCAACACTTGCTCTGTGGTCATTTTATGCTTTCAGATCTGTTGTAGCACATTTTAAATGCAGACTTCTAGCTATCATTTTTCACCACTTACATATGTTAAACATTCTTACTGAAGGCACTTTATTCTTCACTTTGTTCTCTTAAGCTATCATTATTCTTATTTCTTTGTCTTCAGTTGTTCAAATTCCTTTCAGGTTGGCAGTCTTCCTTCCAAGGATAATAGTAAAATGATGTAGTGAACAGTAGCAGCAGACAGTCCTTCAGAAGGTCCTTGAATGGCTCAGATTAGAGATGCTTTATATATTTATTTTTTAAAATGTTCAATTTGCTATGCAGTTATGATCCCACTGAAATGTTATTCCTTATTTCTCAACAGTCTGGCAGTCTGTGTCCTATAATGTGGCTAAACTATTTTATTCCTCTTCTTCAATATTGTCAACCTGTGCTAATTGAAATGTTTATAAAATGCTGATACTGAAAAATTGCAGCTTAATAGTTCAATAGTTCTTTAATGAGCCCTCTGTTTTATTAATAAAATGATTTATAGAAATATTTAATCTCACTGATTTACCATTAGTATTAATGAGTCTAGTTATTAAGCACTTTATTTCAGAGTGCCACAAAGATACAAACCCTGTAAAACATGCAGTATCTTGCACTAAGTTATTTTGTATTTGGAGCAAATGAATGGTTTTGAATTCTCACAGCTTTTCCTTAGTGAAACATGGTTATTCATTAGCATAAAACGAATTGACTCTTTTATATGCAGTATCTTTGTACTAAGTCATTTTATATTTAGAGAGAATCAATGGTGTGAAATTTCACAGTTTTTCCTCCATGAAACACAGTTATTCATTAGCCTGGAACTACAAGGCTCTTTTATATAGTCTCCTTGCCATTATTATCAGGTTTTATGCAAATAACTTAGCACAGGACCAATCACAAAAGTAATCCCAAAGAGTGAAAATAAAAGTACATAACAAGTCATTAGAAGTATTTCCATTGTCCTTGACTATTAAGCAAGGAGTTCTTGATTATCAGCTCTTAGTAAGAATCTGATTCTATATTACTCTTAATCTAATTTCTTGAAAGAAATTATTTTCTAACATGTTGTAGGCTAGTACAAGTTACTTTAAAACTATGCAACCATCACTCATCTTTTTATGTACCTTCCCATTGCTTTTCAAATGAAATGCTATTAGTTGGGCAGATTTCAACCAGTCATGTATTAAGAAGTTAATATTTTGGGAGAAACTTCCAGCCATGGTGAGTTGAATGAAGAAGCTGCAAAAGTTACTTCCAGAGTCCTGGAAGGTGCTACAGATATTTTGTTTTTCTCATTGATCTCTCCTGGCTACAGCCTCAGACATCTAGGAAAGAGAAATGGGGTACAGAGCAGAAATTATCTTCTTTGTTCCATTAGTACATTTTACTTATTTTTTTATGTGCAGTAATGGTTTTAAAGGAAAAGAAGGGAGACCTTTGCCCTATTAGTCAAAGGATTGTGACTATATTCCCTCTCAATGTATAGATTCTGCTATGTAAAAGTTGTACTTATGCATTTCAATCTGTATTTTCTTTATTTGTAAAATTTGTTTAATAGAAAATTTTGGTATAATCGAGGCAATAAATTTTCAGTGAAGATATCTGCATTTTTAAATATTTGCAATTTTTTTCCTTTTAAATTAATCAATAAAATTAAACCTTTCCACAAAACCAAATGGATTCTCCATAATTTGACTTTATGTGTATTTGGAAAGTTAACCAAGAGTAGTAGATGGAGTTGGAGCTTTCAATAAGGATTATTAGAGAAGCCCTTTTGTTGAGTCATGAGGTGCAGAAAGGATCCCCTTGTGTTCTAAACTCCTTAGAGAAGAATCAAGGTGGGGTTGGATCCATTCTTAGCCCCAGGCTTTGTCAAAGGTTTAGTCCCTGAGGATTAAAGTTTGCAAATCTGATCTATTTCTATAAAATAAGTTATTTATTATGAGAAATGATTAGACAAAACATCTTAATCAGAATTATTTACTACACAGTATAAAAGCTAAACCTACTAATAGTGTATAGTACAATATAGTGCACTATGTGAAAGCATTTATGTGAAAACAATTGTATTAAGGCTAGCAAAACCAAAAAAATTATTAAGTAGAGATTGAAGTAACTTGTCATGACAACACTCACAGGCAGGTCTTTTTCACTCAGTATTGAGGAGTATCCTTGGGGGCCATCCCCAAAATCCAGTGTAGCAATCTTCACACACTCCAAGGAGGAATTGCTAGAATGTTAGAACAAGCTAACTGTACAAGACTGGACTTTTATAGTGTAAAGTAATTGTCTGCCAGTCACATGTCTCTGCTTGCCTCACTATCAGGGTGTTAATTTGAGGTTGGTGAGCAGACTGGTTTTAGCGTGGTTTGACACCAAAACTGGCATGATCTCCTTCTCGATCCACTACCCAAAGACTTGCAAACTGGGCATTGTCTGCTTTGCTTCAATGCGTACCAGGGCAGAGCCTCCTGCTGTGCCAAAGCCTCCCTAAATATCTCTGAATGTCATTAGACCTTGTGAGGGACCATAGACTGAGGTGTATATATATGACAAATCTTCTGTATGGCATGTATAACCAGACTATTCATTGTTTTTGTGGGAGATTTCTGCAGTCCTAAAATAATTTTGCAGACTTTCAATTTGCTCAGTTTTTCGGTTTTTAGAGGCTCACTTCTGGTAAGAGGGAAGTATTGCTGTCACACTTGTGATTAGCAGAGGGCATTCATGTAGGAGCACACATAGGCTCCGCACTTATATCTCCTAGAGAAAGATTTAATTACACAGAAAATGTCACATTCACTACTTTAAAAATTTGTGGTCCTTAATGGGAGATTTAACCATCATTTTTATAGGAAATAGACTTACAATAGGGTTTTTCTCTTGCTGGAGCAGCTTTTCTCTGTCTAGGCAGATGTGCACATATGGTGATTTCACTGCAACGAAGGAGACAGTAGGGGGCATAAAAGCTCCCTTTTCTCAAGGGTAAATAACTGCTCTGAACTGAGTCTTTGTATACAGAATTCACTTTTTACATCCTTCTGAGGCAAATCCAGGGGGTCAGGCTGTATTCTCTATTTATTCTCCTTTGCTATATTCTAAATTGCTGTGTCTATTTTTCGCATACTTCAAGGCATTTCCGACTACCCTGAGGATAACAGAGGATGCCAAATATCATAATTTTTTCTATTATTATTGCTCTTTCCTCTATTAGAATATTATAGTCACAGCAGAAGAAATGCAACAACACTGCTCGTTTTGTTTGTTTTGTTTAAATACAAAATAAGAAAAAAGCAGAAAAATATGTTGAAGATTAGAAACATGCAAAATTAACAAATCCCTCAGAAATAAATATTTTCCAGACAATATTAGCCTATTAATTCAGGCCATAGCTTTAGTTTTTGCTCTAGCTTCTTCCTGCTTTTATTTAATATGAGGAGAATCACCCATTGTCCTTTTCAACGAGAGACAGAACTGGAAGGAGAGCTGGCAAGTTTAATTCATTTTGATACACTCTGTATGAGTGTGTATCTGTGGATATGTGTGGCTGTTGATGATGAGGCACTTTCACTTTTAACAGTGTGCTGTGTACTATTCATCTGTGTATTTAAAAAAAGTTGTTGGGAATATATGGTACTTCAGCCTTAAGCTGTCAAAAATGAGATTCCAAAGTATTCAGCAGCACAAAATAGCATAAAAAGAGCTTTGGAACTATTTATCTCTGCTTGCCAGCTTGTAATGTTAATTTATGATATGTCATAATAAAGCACTGAAATGAATACAGCTACATAGAAAAATGAAGTTACATGGCCACAGACAGTGAAATATTTCTGCTTCCTCCCTGGCTCTCTTCTTCATACACACACACACACTTGAAGACAACACATTCTCACAGTGATCCTGTTGTAATTCTGCTATTTGACAGCATATCAACATGATGCACAGAGCCTTCCAAATAGTTACAAATAAAGTCATAAAAGCTGTTTTATGTTTATTCCAAATTCATGGTTTCCGCTGACCTCACATTGATGATGCTCAACACTTTCTGAAATCCAGGGTTACATTTAATTTTTCTCTTCCTTACAATTTCCATACCTTTTAAATTTCCTTTAAATTATTTATCTGTGTTTCTGTTTATGCATATATGGTTTTTAACTTGGAAAAATGCAAAAACTTTGCTTTTCCCTCCTTACTTCTTGATATGAATAAATGTACAAAATACATAAATAAATACCATAAAAAAGCAAGAAATTCCATATGGTAAATTTATTATTTTTAGTGTTTATGTAAGAAAATCTGTTCACAATAAATCTATAAACCAGAAGATTTCTCAGTACTTGTGAGAAAAGATGCTATGCCAGATTTTTTCATGCTTGTTTAAGGAGGTGCTCTGCAAGAAATGGAATTAAGTAAAAATAGTTATCCCAAACAGACTTGGTAATAGGAATTTCAATAAACAATGTTCCTGTGTTAAATAACAATATCCCCTTTAGCTGTTGACCTGGCAGCAAATCCTGTCACAATCCCCATTGTAGAAACTATAGCCAAGTACAGAATTATTATACTGAATAAAACATTTGACACTATAATGAATTTATGAAAAAAAAAAACCTTTTTAAAATTTATTTCTTATAGCACTCCAACTGGTCTCCAACCATTTTCATGTTATGGTCCCTCCCCTCAGTCAGATATTCTACTAACTGTGGTGGAACAGAGTCCATATGAAAATTAGTCCTATAAACTCTACTTCGTCTAACCTTAATAATTTTACAGATATTGACTTCCAGAACACATTTAGTTACCTGAGTGCAATAGGAATCAATAGAAGACCTATTCTTTTTATTATCACACAAGATAATTTTTTTCAACTTTAATACATTTTTCTTCATTTCCTCTCTTCTTAATATTTTATTCTGTTCCTGCTTCTATTCTACGGCAAACACCTGTCTCCATTGAAATTAGCAATATTATTTCTGTGTGCCTAATAAATAAAATTGTAACAGAATATTCACATTTGTCATATGTGCCCATCATGTAAAAGGTAACTGGCTATTGTACTTATATGCAAATATTATATCATACAGATTTCACCCGTATATATACATGCAGAGAAGTCACATGAACTTAGTTATAAAACTGATTATAAGCACAGCAAAAAAGAATATACAATGCAACCACATCCAATTTCTGAAAGTGTAGTCCATCTTTTGAAAGTAAAAAGAAAACAGCATGTTTAAGTGAATTATGTCTTTCTATTGAAGAATGTTAGAAATAAAATGTCCTGGAGGCCGTTTCTATTTGTTTCATTAGCTTTTGCATTTTTTAAAGCTTACAGAGACCTTAGATATTTGGTGAAGCACTGCTGAGGTGTTTTAGCCATCGTGTCTCTGTGAAAATACAAATTTCAACTCATTTCCAGATAGAGAATACTACATCTTATAATCATTACTCCTCCTATCATCCCAAAATATTATCAAAGGAAAGCAACTGACTGTCACAGGACAGGGCATTACAGTCACCATTCTCCATCTTGAATTTAAGGTCTGGTTCGCAGTGTGTCTCTCTCTCTATATGACCAGTCCACTGTTGATTTCAGGTGCTGATTATATTAGCCATTCTGTGCTGTTGCTATGGCCACATATACTGTGTTGCAAAATATCAGATTTTTCTTTTCCTTGCATTTTCCACATGTTCTGCAATTTGGCTTTAAAAGAAAAACATCTCTGAACTGATTGTCTACTTAATTTGAAAAAAATCAAGGAATAATTGCGGATAAAAAGTCAGTTTTTAAAATTTTCCCTTAATATAGATATGAACAGAATTGTGATATGTTAACATTATAATGGTCTTTTACAAATTAGGACTTTAACATGGCTTTAAAATGTCCTGAAAAGCATGATCAACAAACCAAAATTCCTGGATTAGCAGAGCAAGAGAGGTAAATGTCACAAGGAGATGAGACTTTAACATTCAGTAGGTTCTACTCCTTGCCATTAATCAAGGAAGTAGAAATACCTTTTACAATTTTCTTAAGCACCATCTTAAAATTAGCTGGATTTCTGTTAGATACCAGCTCAATTATTTATGGAGGCAAGTTTCTTTGAAATTTAAATCCTCTGGTAATAAGATTTTTTCTTAATATTCATTCTATGCATCCATTCTTACACTAACTCACACGTTCATTTTTCAGGATATCTATATAATTGTGGAGATTCATTTTTAGGCAGATCCCAGATCATGCCTTTATATGGTTAGACTACAAAAATCAAATTCTTCTTGTTACTTCTTATAAAAAGGTTTTTCTTCTCAAAAATCCTAGTGGCCCTTCTGTAAATGTGCTCTAAAACAAGTTTAGACTTGTTTAAACTTTTTAAACTCTTTTCTTTTACACAGCAGAGATTAACAGTGTGTATCACAAAATTTTTGTATAGGAGATACTTTCCCACTCTCTGAGAAACATCTAAATTCCTAAGGTAAAATGTTATTCCTTTTCGTCCATGTCTGGCTAAATGGGTCTGGGAGCTGTCTCATTCAAAAAAAAATTAAACTTATGATGGTAGAAATTAAAAATTTATTTGGACTCATACAAGAGGAGCCTGGCAGTGTCGTTTGATAGAAACCAGGCTATCAGATGAGAATTTCTAAGGCAACACAATTTAAAACTGGAGAGGTCATAATAAAATCGTCAATATGTCACAAATTCCATAGAAAAATTTTCAGGGGTCTACCAGGTGGCCAGTGACTATCTACTGTGGAGTTTAAATAGAAGTAGAGGGGGAAAAAGAACCAATCCCCTCCCCTACCCACCCTCCCCCTCAAACAAACAAACAAAACAACAAAGCCAAGCAAAGCAGCCAACCAATCCCAAAACCCCCCAAAACTTAAAGATATCTGAAATTAGAATTTAATTGGGTGTGTGAAATGTAGAAAAAGTTTAAATCCATTTTAGACCAACTTTTAAAAATATTAATAAAAATATCTATTTCTTCTTATTGTAGCCTTTTTCCCTGAAAAATCCACTCTTGCCCCTGTGAAATCTTCTTTACCTCTTTTAAGGACTTGATAATATCACTTCAGAGTGGTGTAAAAGTGAGAGGTTCATTTTACAACCAGGGGTGGAGATGCATGGAAATTTTGAATCTCATCCATGAATGGACACTTCGGAAATGCCTCTTACATTATTGTGTCATCTTGCTAAATCCTAATGGTTAAAACCCTGAGTTAAAATGGTTACAGGTCTAAATTTAGATTAGAATTGAGACAGCACCACCATAAAAAGGCTAATGGAATGGCAAAGACATTTTTTCAGAAATTCCATAATAAAATTTGCTGACCTAGCAACAGCTAGAAAATACAGGGGACTATATATTTTTTAAATGTGCTAATTACTTCTTTTCAATTTCATAAAACCCCCTTCCCACTTCTGGTAATGATAAAGAAAAAAAATTCACTGTTCCTAAATACAGTATTAAAAGGACAAGTAATACTTTTAAACTCCAAGCAGACTCATGTGGTATTTGTAAATGCACAGATCTATATTTGACCTCAAGTAACAGGTAAAGGTGATTCCTGAAGTTTACCTTCCATATTATTCATATTCTGTACTGCATTAGTATATAACTCGGAACTTCATATGAAGTGTTAGCAAGTTCTCTTCACAGGGTAGTCAGACAAAACTATCCTTTTCCAGCCCAAGAACCAAGGACACTGTTGCAGCTTTGGGCCCAAAAAACATAAACAGCTGTGAATTGAAGAGACCAAACCAGGAGGGTGGGACTTCATAACCTGAAGCTGTAGTTGGACAATTAACCCCAATATGTAAATGGACCAGGACTTATAAAAGGAAAATTGTGGCTGGTCATCCACCTTGGGTGTAGCCCCAGCCAAGCTCTTGTACTGCCCAAGGTGTACCTGTGAAGGCCTTTTTTTAATAAATACCTACTTTATTCCTTTAACACTGTCTATCTTCTGTTCTAAGTAGCTGTCAAGGCATCAAAGGTAAGTGTATAATAAAGTTGTTCATAGTAGAGATTGCAGAGCAACTGATCACGTGATTCATTTTTCTGAGAGAACAACAAATGCTGATCTAAGGCTTATTAAAAATCTTTGAAGAAATTTTTTGGACAGTATCCTTCTGTGTAAGAAATTTTCACTAGAAAAAAATGGAACAGGCAGTTCCATAAGTCATAATTTTTCCTTTATGAGAAATTTCCCATTATAAATATGTCATTTGTCAAAAATTGGAATAGTGAGGGTAAAGCTATTAGTTAAAAGAAATGTTATTAATTTAAAAAAAATTATACTTGGTTTACAATTGAGGAATAAGACCATGTGGGTTCCACTTTGCTCTATGTTCCTACCCATTTCCATGGCAACACAAGCCACTAGATTTCCACCCAGTTTCTGTGTCTGCATCGTGACTTTGCATTTTCTTCACTGCTTCATGCTTCCAACAATAGTTTCCTCAGTAAACAACATACAGGGCTTATAATAAATTATGTAATTGATTAGATGGTTTCCTAGAACAGAACTCCTATCATAGTTACTAAATCTTTGAAACTGTACCTTTCAAAGGCTGTAAATCAGTAAATCAGGTTTCCAAAAATACAGATGTCAAATGCATACTATGGGTATCTAGAAATTGTGTCTTTGGAAAAGAGGTTATCTAAATAAAGCATCAGAAAATGAAAATATTTGAAAGGAAATATATCTCAGAGCTGAGAGAAGACGAGATATGACTGAAGCCTTCTGCATATATGTATAAAAATCAACATAAAAATCCCTTATATGTACATGAATATTTATATACAAGTTTTCTTCCTTTCCCCTGATGTAGAAGGTCTGTGCATGGGGTAGGGAGAAATAGACAGAGAGGTGGGGATACAGAAGCTTCATTCCTCCTCAATGATCTAATCTGAAAATATTCGGACTAATTTTACCTAGGAAAATCTTATCTAGGAGTATAAACAAGCTTTTTCACACTTTTTTCCCCCCTTCTACATATTGATATTCTTTAATAAGCTTAATTTTTGAAAATGCATTGCTGAAGGTTGGAAATATTCATGAAGTATTTTCCTTGCGGGTAAGAGGTATATCCCCAGCTTAAAGTGGAAAAAAACCCATAAGGAGCACATGAACCAAGCTGAAACCATCTCTTGGTAATCCAGACATTGTAAATAAACAGCAATATTCTGTTTTGTGTGGCAGTTCAGCTGTTGGCACAGTCTCAAAATTATCTGTGGAGATGTGAAAGATGGAGGTTGTGGTCAAAATTGTGTCATGAATGTTATTGTTACTAATTTTTTCACTTGTTCTCAGGAAGATAGTTTTTACGGTACACTGAAAAAATGCATCTGTGGAACTGAGGTGCTCTGAATGAGATCTACTTTTGCTGTACACAACTGTAAGATGTAACACTGCTTTCAGAGGATGTCCTCTAACACTCCATGCCTTGTTTCCTCCTGTAACCTACCTATTCACTTACAAAGCCAGGCCGAAGAGCATCCAAAGGTGGAAAACTTTGCATTAAAGATGTTTTAAAATAGTTTAAATACTGTGGATTATGTGCCATGTTCTTGGACTGTTGTAAAAGGCCAATTATGTGTGAGTATATTAAATTAATTTCTTGAGTTCTTGCTCTCTCAGATGAACAATCCTTTTGACTACAGCGAGTGTATTAGTATAGGATCTTATATGATTGAGACACAGATACTTTGCTTCACATCTCAGATTTCTGTAAACCATGTTCTTAGATCCAGAAGTTTATCTGGATCCTGGATTTTGTTTTACTGCCTCTGATATTTTCATCAATATTGAATCAGGAAAATAATGGTGTGTATACTTCTCAAGACTTAAGACATATGTAGTCCTACTTCCTCTGTTTTTACTCACTTCTACATCTGTTTTTCTTCTTCAATGCAAATATAGTAGGCAAACCGTTTTTTACTCCACATTGAAATAAATCTCTTCTTGCTCTTTTAGTCACACATAGATGTACACTGTCCTATTTTGGGTTTGTTTTGTTAATTAATTTCTCAGTAAATAAGTTCATACTATTAGCCTTATTTTCACTACTCTTAATTGTCTTGCTTCCTGAGTTGTATTTTTGTTTATGTGAATCTTGTTTATTTTTCTTATTTAAAGCATGTGGAAAACCAGTATATGATCATGCAAAGATGACCTCCTAATGAAACAAATGAAAGCAGAGCATAAGCAGGCTTACAAGTGAAAACTTCAAACCATTTTGAAGCCATATCTTTAAAAAAATGTCAGATAAAAATGAAGTGCTATGTCCTATGAAATAGAACCATGAACTACATCTACTTCAGGCCTGCCCTTTCTGATATGAAGAGCATATCAGTGTGGATGCAGAGTGAATGCAGGAGTGAATGCAGAATTTAATGTGACAATATGATAGTTTATCTAATAGCAGTCTCATATCTTGTGGTTTCTTAATAAGGCTGACAGGCGCTAAATTCCTCTACCTGCGGGAATAACAACATATCTCCTGCGTGTTGCAGTATTAAAAGCTTGGAAATTCTGCAAGTGTATTTAGTTAAAAGGTTGGTATCTTTATTTTAAGTTTAAGATTTCCAAACCGATCCATTTCAATCAAGTTTTACAATTACTATTTTCTTTCCTCATATTTTCATTTACAGAGGACTCTGTGATAAACAACATCCTTGTGTCACTGAAGGCTTTATTTTACAATCCAATTGACTAAAACTAAAACTATTTTCCTTAGAGAAACGTTTATGAGGAAGTGGTTCTGCATATGACCACACTGTTTTACAATGCTTTTTGTTATTATTTCCATTTCAATGGAATGTTGATTTCTGTAAACTTGTTTTTATTACTATCATCTAGTGTCCTTCAATGAGTAATATACAAATGCAATAAACAATCTAAAAAGGCAGATCAGATTTTTATCTTTATGTTTTTCCTTCCATTTCATTTTAACTTAAGCTTACATTTTCTCCAACTGACAAATATCTTTTTGTCCCAGGTCTGCAAAAACTGAATAAAGAAGCTGATTTATCCCATTCCTTACATTAAGGAACCCAGAAAAAGGAAGGAAAACATACTGGAAACTTCACTGCAATTTACTTTGTATTATGCTTTCAAAACTGCCTTAACTAGCTCTTTGAATGCTCTGCCAGGTCTTCTCTTGATGCCAGCTATAGGCATCCAAAAGAAGTATTTGTCTTATTCAGCACTATTTCTTTAGAAAACTTAGTAACTTTGAATTGGCAACCAGGAGGAGTGCCCTGGATTTCTACTTGTCATTATTAAATACTGTTGGAAAACTCACTGGGAAAATTGAGGGAATTATCTGTGAGCATGAGTGTTCAATGAGCTCTTTTTCTCTGCTGACAGGTGATGAATGAAATGTCCTTAATATACCAACATGTTAGGAGAGAGACCAGTGCAAATGAGGCCAAGAAGGCAAAGTAGGAGACAAGCAAAAACCCTTTTCCTAAAGATAAATGATGATGTTTTCAAATTCTCAATTTTCATATCTTTGAGAGACATCTGACAAATCTGCTTCCTACCACTTGTAGTTTCTCCTTCATTGTAGAACCTGTAACTGTGTTGCCTACCCAGAAAGGCTTCACATATGACTAATTTCCTATATCAACTCTTCTTTTCTACTGGGTTTGCTCCTCTTTAAGAGCTTTTGCTCTTCAGAAAGAGTGCCACTACTTGTAGACCCATCTTTACCTCTGAACTGTAAGAAAACACTGTCTTCATCTCCTATTATCTGGAAACTTTTCCATGCTAAAGCTTCAAGTAATCCCATTGGAAATTTATTCATCCCAGGTACATTTATAGCACCAGTAACTTCCCCAGAATTGCACATAGTGCAAACATGGCCATAAAATGCAGGAGAAATATAAAAATATAAATATAAATAATATAAATATAAATATGACAAGAACATTAAATGTAGAATTAGGAAGTATCAGTGAGTGGTTTCATTTAGTTCCCATTCTGTACATCTGACACATAGAACTTTCTCATAACTTTGCCTTCTAACCCCATTATGTGAATCAATATAGTTTGTCTTAAACCTCATCCACCTGTTTACCCTCAGTCCAAAACAGAGAAAAGCAATACATACTCCTGAGCCTGGTGCCTTAGTGTCCTGGGTTGTAGAATAAGATATGCACAAAGTGTTCTATCACCCTCTTCATCATCTGTTGAAACCAATTGCTGGAGCAGTGTTCTTCCAGGTTCCCCCTCCCTTTCCTGTTAAGGTGTTTTTCTGTTAAGGTGTCTTCTGTAATTGCT
>JBBMKD010000115.1:16690613-16741971 GCA_037834095.1 Argya squamiceps
CTTTTATTTCTTTTTCTCATTAAATTGTATTTCTGACTTGGAGCCTCTCATTTGTTTTGCTTTCAAACCATTACACTTAGGCAAAATCTCACTGACTTTCTGGGAACTTCAGCAATAATATTCTGAAACTAAGTTAGCATGACATAGATAAATGAGACATATTGTTCAAGAACCCACTGAATATCTGTGGAATGGGTTTTCAAATAGTTGTGAGATTGAGGATGTGTTCTTAAAATTAATATTTTGACTGACACCCTTCTTTAAATCAGAAGCAGAAAATTTTTGAAAAGGAAGAGCAATTTAGATACGTTGTGTAAACAGAGAGACAAAAATATTTTCTCTATTTTTAAGCAAAGACAACTACTAAAATTGGCAAACTTATTTTAACATGTAATCTAACTCTGTAAATTCTCTTTAAAAAGAGATTATTCAGGGTAGGACCTAATACTGCCCCTTGGCATTCACTTACAACATTCATTCATATCACTATCTGAAAAACATTTTTCATTGGATGTTTGAAAGAAATGAAGTATTTGAATTTAGTCACTATTTTTCTCCCATTTTACTCATTTTACTTTCCAGAATAGGTTAAAGCTAGAGAATATATCTTAAAGTCATGCATTTACTCTTCATCTTTTATATCTCATCCACATAAGTGGAAGCTTCTTAATTTCAGAATTTATTTCTGGAGCCAATAACTGAAAGAAAGCTGGTAGTCTACAGGGAGAAAATCTCTTAGCTCTAACAAAAATGCACAGTCCACACTTATTAATTTTTTATTTTTTCAAATAAAAGAATCAATATTTTGGTTGAGCCTCCCGTGGGAAAATCTAACACCCATGGTTACTATTTATAGGTATTTTCAAGCTCAATTTACTTGTCTATTCAATAAAGCAAAGTAATTGTTATCCCATTATTTTCATTATATGATGCAAATGCTATCTCTACCGTACAGAAATGATTATTCAAATTAGATGTTAGAATATATAGAGCTCATTCCAGCAGTTTTAACATGCATTTAAGGGGTAATTAATTTGTTTTCAATTAAAAAGCATATTTATTTTTTTAATTCAGTGTAAAAACGGTTATATGGAAGGCATAAATATGAGGAGAAGAAGGTTAATACAGGACAAAGATGGTTAATCTGTATCATGCTACTTAGTTTATGCTTCCCTTCTATATATCTATTTTCTTTTCTGAAAGCTAAATCTTGTTCTTTGTATTACAACTAAATACAGATATGTAGAGTAATGGGTTTCTATTTCAGCCATGGTGCAGACACAGGACTTTCATCACTGATTTGCAGATGCTGGCCTAAAGAGAGAGTACTGGTATGTCTTAGGGAATGAGATAAGCTGCTCTGCGTGGGACAAACTGTAAACTCCAATCAGCTGAAAATCAGATTTCCCTGGTAATTCCTAGAGAAATTGTCATCTAGAGCAAGGACAAAAGAAGAACAGTGTATTCAAAGCCAATATGACTTTTTTAGGGCAGCTGGGTATCACTTAGCCTTGAGGACAGATCCACGATGAGTGGGATGCAAATGTATTCTGAAGCTACTACTGTATTTCCTCTGTGATCAAGAGAGGAGGATTTCATTACATCAGTGCCAGTGCTTCTGCCAGAAGCTTTCATTGGAAGGACACAAGTATGGTAGCAGAGGATATTTGGATATAAGAGCTAGAAGGCAGGGGACATAAGTTAGTCTCAATTTGCAGAGGTCCATAAGAACACAGGTCAAATTCACAACAGCTCTTACTCTTTTACACTTCAGGAAAATTAAACTAGTGTGTTCTACTTTTATGAAGTGGTCTGCTTTTATGACTTGTGGCCTCACCAGATGTGTATAGTTCACATTTCTTTACTAGCTCTCTTTGGAAACTTTACTTATTCTTTCCTCTTTTGACAGTCTTTTCACAAACCGTGTATTCATGCTATAGTTTTCTCCTCGAGGTGCCTGAATGTCTGTGCCTTCAACAGGCATTGCAGTTACTTTCACCAACAAGTATAGTTGCAGACAACAAGTGCAGAACCTTTATTTCAACTCTTACTGCCTGCTAACATTTGGAACTGCCTTTCGATTTTAATGGCACAGCACACAGCACCTTCCCTGAACACCAATGTCAGCTGCAGCTGGTAGAAAACCCCTTGCATGATACAGATCCAGGCACCACACGATAACAAAGATGCAGAATGAGCCCTCATTATCTATCACCTAGTTAGTCCTGCCACTAAAGTTGCTAATACAGATTGGAGAGGAGTGAGCACATTGCTTCCTAATAGAGCCAAGTTTGATGTTATAGATATCTGTGCGTTGGAGATCCTGAAGAACCTCTGTGAGATGAGCTCTGAGACCTAAAGGGCTTTTCTGTAGATAAGTCTGCTTAGTGTGATTGAACATGTGTCCTGCCATGATTGAAAAAAATGTTAAAGTATGTTCCAGTTTCTGTCTTTGTCAAGTGGTGAGTAAATAATAGCTCAGACTTCCCTTGCTTGTCATCTACGCCCCTACGCAGATTTATCTCTATCATCTTTGGTTGTAGAAAAGACACAGTATCTTATCTGTCCCAAGGAAAGTCAATTGACAAGGTTTTTTTTGATACAAATGTAGAAAAATACCATTGAAATATTAGGAAGGTAAAAATTCCTGGGTTGTAGTAAAATTAAATGGAATCTGTATCACCTTCTACTGTCTCACTATTAACAAATAGGTTGGATCAATTTAAATGACCACTGGTGTCATCTCTATCTGCTTACTATTATTCAAGAAATTGTCTTGCTTATATAAATGATTGCTATCTCCTTCAGAAAGGCACAGAAAATAAAAACAAACAAACAAACCAACATCCAGAAAAAACCCCAAACCCCATGCAATGTCGTTTAAAACGCTGTAGGCAGTAAGAATATAATATGGAAATTTTCTTCACCTTCTTTGAAAGTAGTGGAAATGCATGTATTTTAATGCCTTTTCTGTAAGCAAGATAATGGACTATTTAAATTGAAGAACTTATTCTGAGAATCCTGTAGCTGTGAGAATGCTGAATCTGAGACAAAACAGAGATGCTCACCATTGAGAAACATTCTTCTATGTACTAATGACAAGACCTGGTGAGAAAGTTTAGATTTTATGGGGTTTTTTGTTTATTTGATGATTTTTCTGGGTTTGTTTGTGGGTTGTTTTTATTTGATTTTTTTTTGTTTTCTGGGATTTTGAGGTTTTGTTTTGGTTTTTTTTGTTGTTGTTGTTTTAGGGTTTTTTTCGTCATTATCCGTGGGGAATGCAGCTAAAGAGTGATAGAGTTTTTCTCATCACTTCCAGCCCATTCAAGCCAGGATGTGTGTGTGTTTTGTTCCCCAAACAAACACACAACAAAATAGGTGGGGAAACACCCCCACCCACCAAAACCCAAACAACAAAAACAAAAAATCAAACCAAACAAGCAAAAAAAACCCAAAGCACCAAAAACCCCCACAAACCAACATCCACTCCTGTAGTAAAGGTGGTCTTAGGAATTATTCTCTGTAAAGGATGAACTTATTTCTGTGTCTTTCCAGGGATCTAACAATGTCACAGATTGTAAAGAGCCAGATGAGTTGATAGATCTAGCTCTTGACTTCTCACCTATGTTAAACTTTTACACAACTGACTTTTGTTTTCTCAAGTAATTCGTTTCTGAGATGGAATTTTCACCTTTAAATCTGCTAGATGTCATTTAATGTTCTCCATTATTCGGCCTTGTCTTTTTGACTCAAGAAAAAGCTGCAATACCACTTTATTAAAAGTTATTATACCTTAATTACAAGTAAATCCACATATTTGATGGAGGGGGCATGACTGACACCAAAGAAAGCTTCAAGCATCAGCACCTTGTTAACTAAAAGGACCTCACACCATCTCTATGTAGTCTCCTGTGGGCAGCTCCACATAGTTCTGGCTCACTCCTTCCTGCCCCTAGCACAGCCACCAAACCCCCCTCTATCCCTTTTAAGCCTGTCTTACCTCTTCTGTCCCTCACAGGACCCCCTGTCCCTTCTTCCTCCCAGCACAGCCAGCAGACTCCAGCTGACCCTCTACCAGCTCACTCACTCTTTGGTAATTAACACAGCTGCAATATATCAGGGGTGAGATTGCCTTCAGCACTTTCTCTGTCTTCCAACACATATTTATCTGTTTACCATTTTAAAATAATGTTTTCCCTTGTTTAGATAAACCATTTTAGAAAAGCAGCATTCCCTTTAAATTGCTGTAGACCTTTGAATAAAGACATAAAAAAAATAATGAGGGAATTATTAGACAGGATTCATAGAAAGGCTGCCATGTTAACAGAAATTACATCATTAGTTTTGTGAAATACATTTTAGGGTGCATCACATATTACTAAGTCTGAGGTTGAAAACTGAGCACACTACTAAGAAAATTAAGTTGTATTTTGAAAGCGTGATAAAGTCTGTGCAAATATGGGTGTATTTTTGTTTTCTTTTTTTTTTTTTCTTTTTGTCTTTGCTTTTTCTGTAGCACTTCATAAAAATGTGGGATATTTTTTGAGAGAAGAAGAGAAGTAGACACATAGTGTTCTGATGTTTTGGTATAGTGGAAAACCCAAGTATCACACTGTAACTTTCACTTTGTACTGTCACTTCCATAATGCTTTAGAAGCTCAATTTTTTGCTGTGTGCCCTGGATCTTATATGAAACCTTGCTGGAGTAAAGCATATTATTGACTCCATATCACAAGTTCCCCTTGGCATTGTACTTAAGCAGATTATTCCTGTAGTATTTCTTAAAACAAGGTCAATTGGTTACCTCTGGCCTGGCAGGATAATACTTGTGCTCAGGCTGGGCTGAGCTCTGGTCTGGGAAATCCTGCTTTTAGAAGTATCTGATGTATAACCTTGGACAAGCCAGCAGGAAAGTTCTGAGACTGCATCTCAGCAGCTAGCTGGTTTTCACAGATCAGTTGTCTCTTCCTAGAGGTAGCTTATCTCTGGGTATACAATGAGGGACATGGAAAAAGCAATGCACTCTTTTATAAGGAAGGTGTGTTTTCTCCTCTGACAACCAGCTCTCTCACATGCGAGGAAACTGGGATGGAAAACAGAGGAAGAGAAAGCTTTAACATTCTCACATGATGATTAGTGAAAGGCTTTTAGAAGGCCTTATTTATAAGGTGCTCTTATAAATAAGGGCAATTTATATGACAAACACAGCAAAATTTACAGGTATATCTTGGCAGGGGAAGAAACATATGTATGCTCTCTCCTCAATGAGAGGAGAGAGCATGCATATTTTACCAATTTTATTGTATTTTACCAATTCAGCGGGATTCATGCTGTCAAGCCTTAGACAGAAACGTGTTATCTAAGAAGAAATCTGCCTGCATGAAAATTGCAACAGGACTTCAGGCCATTTAAGGAGGCAAATCGTATTTGAGACATGTGTTAAGGATCAACAGAAGACTCAAACATGTTTGTAAGCAGTTAAGGCATAGAGAGATTCTTAAGGAAGTTGATCTACAACTTTTTTAGGGTGCAAAGAATAAAAAATATTTCACTGAAAGAAAGGTTTCAGACAAAACTGTTCACAGAGTACTGGGAAGAGTGACTACACTGGCTGAGACATGTAGACTCAGAAAGAGATAACCAAACAACTTAGCTCATACAAGCAGTATGGAGGATTTAGTTCTAAATGTAATGTAGCAACACTGACACAAAACAGGTTTCTATATTTTTTGGATGTCTGGATTGACATTCAGACTTACACCCTCCCTACGCATTTGATTTTAAAAATACCATGACTCTGTTAATTGTAAATTTAAAGTTGACTAGTTTTGCTTAAAAGAGATAATATAACAAAAAATATGTAGCATTTTTACAAATATTTAGAGAGAGTTTTGTCAAACACAAGTGAGAAACCAGAAACTGACTGTAAACAAAAAAAAATGAAATTAAAATTTGCCTTTCATCTTAGTAGTAAAGGAAAATTGATAGATAGACTATGGATAAATAATGTAAAGCAGAACATTACAAATTTCACAAATGCTCATATGTAAATGAAATTTATTTTTGGTGGTCTTAATGCAATTCTTATTTTAAAAGCTCTTTTTAGCTTTTTCATATTGAAAAAAAAAATATTCAGGCAGTGTTGCCAGTATGAAGTGTTTACAGCAACCTTAAAAAACCCCCACATACCTTTTTCCCTAAAGGACAATATAAGAATAACTAGTGACTTTTTTCCAACATTGCACATATATATATATATATATATACACACACACATATATCTCCATGACTTATAAATTTTAAAGACCACAAATAATGCATAAGCATGTCTACAAGTCTTGTGAATTTAGCTTCTGCTTTTGTCTGCTCTATGGAAGAAAAGCTTTGAAGAGAAAAGTTTGTTTTATTTAAAGTGGTGAGCCTTCTGACACAAGCCACTTAAGAAGATCTAGAGAACATGCAGCAGCAATGCCAGCACAATTCTTAAAATCATACACGTGGCACATGTGGCTGTGAATACAGAGAGTACCAGTTTGTCTTGTAATGCACACATGCAGAAAGCATGTGGACCCTCCTGCTGAAAGGAAAGGACAGGCGCACCACTGGGTGGGACAGAAGAATGACTGCTGGCTGCCTGACTACAGGGAAAAGATCCAGCAGCAGGGAGAGTTAAAAGATCTGGTTCTGTAGGAACTAAAGTCAGTATTCTCAATAAGAAAAAGGGCCCTGTATCATTAACTCAAAAATGGCAGGGACTACCTGAGACTGGCTGTGACATAGAGAGAGTTTGTAAAATTCCAGTCAGCAGGAACTTAGTGATCTCTCTTTTCTGCTTTGAGTACCTTCTGAACTGTGAGTTCTGGAAGCACTGTTCAGAGAATACTTTGGATGAAAGAATAGGTTAATTAAAGCCCTCCAAAGCTGAATAGCCCTAAAGATGTGGTAGACAAATAATAATGGCAAAAATGGTACTTTATTGTGCTTCTGGAAGCAATGGACATGAATAAAAAGTCATATCAATAGACACTAATTTCACTACAACTATCACTGAGCCCACCAATGTTTTTAATAATTTAAAGTAAATTTGTGTAGAGGAAGATAACTGAATTCATATAACATTTCTGTGAACAGTACTGTCTTACATCAAAGAACAAAAAATATGACAAAAAGATTTTTATGAGGCAGAGAAAGGGAGGGAAAGTACAAGTGCTTTTAATTATCTGACTCCCAAAGGAAAAATTTGCAATTTTTCAATCCTTGGTAAGAAATCTAGAGCAAAAGATTTAAAGTGAAGGAGATGCATTAAAAAAACCAAACCAAAAAAACCCCAAAAGCCACAACTACAACAACAGCAAAAAAACAAGCATCTGACATTAAAGAAAGGATAAAAACTGTGGAAAAGAGATTTGAAACAGAAAGACTGGCTAATCAAAATGAGCATCAATGAAACAACAAAATATCATATTGCTAATGCTCTTGTAAACATAACAACATTTGATTATTTTTTTCTTGGAGGGTGGGTAGCAGGGGATTAGCAGATGGTATCACTTTTCATGGGCTTCCATGTCACATTAAACTGACTTTGCACAGTGGTCAGAAAGTGAATCCATCTCAGAAATAACAAAGATTAGACTAAGAATTTTTTAAAATTAGATTTTATATCCATGCATGAAAAAAGTGTGATTTTAGAATAATTGATGTTGCAAATAGAAGATTTCCCCTCTATTCAAATGAAGTAGAATGAAAAATAAGCAATATTTAGTCTGACTGTGTTAAACTCACAGCATGTAAAGCACCATGAAAAAAAGTGGAAAACTACATACTCAAGTTGTATGGTTATGGTCTTATGGAAAAAAAAATATTGTGTTAAATACCTCAAAACTTTGATCTGATATACTCATTGAAAAGATGGAAAAAAGCTTCAGAAAATTGAGGACACTTTAAATTTAATAGAAATATGAGTATATTTGCACATATGTTGTTTGAGCATTGGTCTAGAATTCCAAGTCCTTCAAGCAGTTAGTTGATAAACATGTTGCCTGTATTTAAAAGACAAAACTTGCAAGAGTGTTAAAATAGTAAGATAAAAAGCAGATCTTTAATGAAAGATTTCCGGTGCACAAATATGGCTAAATGTACACATGATAAAGGATTTCTACACTATATATATATATACATATATATACATATATATATATGTATATAATTTATATATGTGTATGTATATATATATCTTCATAATTTTTATAATTTATATAATTAATTATTACATATAACAGGCATATCCAGTAGGAGATCAGCTGGTCCAG
This sequence comes from Argya squamiceps, assembly GCA_037834095.1. Classification (NCBI taxonomy): domain Eukaryota; kingdom Metazoa; phylum Chordata; class Aves; order Passeriformes; family Leiothrichidae; genus Argya; species Argya squamiceps. The sequence goes on from JBBMKD010000115.1 coordinate 16,698,923, forward strand.
TAACCCACCCTTAGGTAACCCTTGGAGTTGGTGCAGGGGCTCCTTTGCCCCATTTTCTTGTTATATCTCTTAAGTTCTAGTGGAAAACCAAATTACCTTATCAGAAATTCTCTTCTTAAAAGTAAGACTAAGCATAATTTCGAGAACATGTTAATAAGGTTTAGCTAAGTTTTGAGAGAAGGCATAAAAATTACTAGAAGCTATACAACTATATATTAAAAATCAACAAGGCTGCAAATACATGAAAATATATAAAAAGCTAAAAAAATCTTTAGGCATCAAAAGAAGACAGCATTTTTTTTTTGTTGAAGAAAAAAGTATGAAAAGCATTAACTGTAAACATCGTGTATCTACATAAATGTATAAAGCTGAAACATTGATTTCTAACTGTAACAGAGAAATTTTTGGTAAAAAGGCAGCTGCCAGCTATTTCTCTTTGCTCCACTGTCTATCAGTAGGGTTCTGAATAGTGTCATTACAAAAGAGTGTATACATTCCTTATATCATTGACAGATTTAATTTCTTTATGCAGCTGTTTTGCTCTGGGCTATTGAGTTCTTTCATAGAAAGAAAACAAGAACATATTTCCCAATGTCTAGAAAACGAAGGATTTTGGATGTAATATGAATTCAGGTGAAATTCAGAGAAGCTTGGACATACCACTCCCACAATAAAGCTAAACAAGTGACTTCATTATGTATTCTACATGATAAAGAGAATACGTATCTTTAATATTAATAAGGTAATTTATGCTTTAAGATTAAATACAGCTGATCTTATCAAGTTTTCCTCAAAGAACAAATGGAGACATGAGGGGTCCCTGTCAGGATAAAAGGTTTAAAAAATTATGCCAATCTACCATAATATGCAACTGTGACATGCATGCATATTACATACTGGGAATTAGTGATCCTTGATACCAAGGTACAAGGATCTCTTTTTAAAGTTTTTTGGAAGAAAAGGACTACTAGTTAGCTATGTAAGTAAAGATCTCACTTCCCTCAGGTAACCTCACTGATGATAGCACAGTTCATGGCCAGGACTTACATGAAGAAAAGAGAAGGACAGGAGAACACTCTGTGCCCAAAGATATCTCACCAAGGCTACTGAGGTGGCACCTGTCCCCCATGGAGATGATCACATGCTATGAAAATTGCACAGCAAAGAGTTTAACTTCTGGAAAGCTTTTAGAATTCTGCATTTGGGTACCTTTAGTTAGAAATTGTTATTATTATCTTTGAGGCAGAAAACTAAGAGTTACAAGAATATCTGCAAGTGGTACTACAGTTCTTTTAATACTGAAGAATGAGAATTCAGACTTCAAATGAGGTATATCAAAAATATTGAAAGGTTCAGGGTGATCCCAATATGCTGTGGTCAGTTTGTAACAGATTCTGTAAGATGGAAGTGAACAGTTTTCCAAACATTGTATAAAAACATAAGGTAGTTTAAACTTTTAAAAGTTTGCAACAAGTACATGAACCTTCATTTCTGTTTAGCTGAGAGAATGGTGGTTTTATCTGCATGGGTTTTGCACTTTTATTGAATATCTGTCTTTTAATAAGATAATTATTCTTCCTTATATAATTTCTTCCTCCTATTGATTTTTTTTTACCCGTTTGTCTACTGTTGTACTCAAAATCGTTTTTACTGTAAGTTGATTTTCTTCTATTTCTGTCAATGCTAGCTTTATTTTAGACAACTGTCTGGTGTGTTAGTCTTAACCTTTCAGAACAGTCAGCCACGTTGTATAATTTTTTTCTTTCTCACAAAGTGGCTAATCTTTAACAGAAAGTGTAGGGGATGGAGGAATGAAATTTCCCCAGGACATTGCAGGACAGAAGATGTGATCAGATCTGAAATACAGATAACCATGTTGAACTAGATATAACATTACTGATCTTACAGATCCAAGTCAAATCCCAGCTGACAGTGATATTGCAGTGCTACTATTAGTAGAATACTTGCATTTTGCAATTAAACGCTTTTTTGCAGTCATATCTATATTTTGGGTGTAGTACTGACATTTTTAACTAAAATAGAGCAAACTTTTTAGTCTTTCTCTTCCATCTGACTTCAAAACCCTCTACCTATGCTGAGTCAACAGAATACCAGACCAGAAATCTTAGTGGAGCAAGCTTTTAGCAGCTTTCAGAAAACCGCCAAATTTATTATCCATTACTTGCTTTCCATTTGTTACAGGCTATTTAGACTGTCATTTTGATAAAATTTAATTTTTCAATTTGCAAATCTCTAGTGATTCCAAGTTTTCCCTTAATTTATGCAGCTCTTAATTTATGCAGCTCATCATTACCAAAGCACATCTTTCAGCTGTGATAGTATATCTATTCCAAAATAGAGAAAGTGATGGTAATATATAGTTTCAATTATCAGGATAAAAACCCAATCCAAATCTTGACCTAAAATTCTGCTGCTTTCATTTCTGGATAGGTACTTATATATAAATAAGTACTCAGATGGTGAGCAGACCTAATTTTGGATCTTGGAAACATACATACATGCATATATACATATGTATATGCACACACATATACATACAAACATACATGGATTTTTGCAATATTTATTTTAATATTTTAGATCCTGGACAAAAACTGCAGAAATGTTCATACAAGAAAGTCTCATATTTTCTGGATGACTATGAAAAACAGGATTTGTGATTAATTCATGGTTGTATTGAAGTCTTTGGGAGGATTTCTGCTGAAGCTCTCTGTGGATCCCATTTTCCATTAATGACACCTGGATTATGTATTGTGCAAATCTGACTCAGAGTGCACTGACTATATTTACCAGAGTAAGACTGTAACTTGAAAGCTGCATGTTCTATGTAGGCTGTACTGTGTTTTTTTCTATTAACTTACTGTGCTTTCTAAAGCACATCCTGAAGTTTGATCCAATGTCCAAACTGCGACAAATATGGGTTAATATTTTTTTTCCATTCTTCATTTTCTCAACAGTCTTTGTCTTATGAATGGATGAATATAATTTTACCTGGAGTTCTCTTTACGGTCTTAAGATTGTCATAAGAATGGATTGGGTGTCACTTTTTCTTCTTGTTACAGTCTTTGTCAGGAGTTCTCACAGACCTTCAATGTTTGAAGAGTTCTCATTCTCATTACATATTCACATTCCCATAACAAAGATTATAATGAGAGAAGAAAATGTCATAAAATTAATCCATTCTCATAACAGACCGTAACAAGGACAGAAAATGGAACAAAATTAATCCATTCTCATTACAATGTGAAGACTGTAATAAGAACAGAAATGGCACAAAATTTATCCTCCTTGTGACAATCTTAAAATTGTACCAGGGCAGAAAAACGTACAAGATTAACTGGCCCTCAGGACAAAGGCTCTAATTAGAACTGTACCTTGGTACCAAAGTAAGCTATTGTTGCCATTAATAAATCTCTGTAAAGCATGAACCTATGTTTGTGTGTAGATACCATATATAAATCACCTATCATTCTAAGGCTCCCTAAAATAGCTTGAGTTTTACATCTATGTCACCAGAGGACTGAAAAAGTGACATTGAACTTGAAGTCAAAATTTCAGCTCATGGTTGGAAACAAATCACAAAAAACCACAATTAATATTTATTTCTGAGTGCCTAACAGAAAACTTACTATTTGCATTGTGCAAATTTAACCAATTATTTAAGAAAGTACTTTTGGCTTTGTGACTTTTCTACCAGATAACATAAATACTTTAACACCTCTCATTCTTCACATCCTGGACTTCAGTCACAAAAGGCTTCAGGTAGTAAACTCCTCCTTAACCCTCACATTAATCTTGTCAGTCAAAACTTCTGACCCACAAACATCTTCTCAGTCATTCCTTGGAAATACCTGGACAAATGGGTAGAGTTTAGACAAATATCAGCTTTGTAAATTCTTCAGTAGTTTAGGTTGTACTTGCAGATGTGATGGACTCTTCTGGTTTCAGCTAGGATTTAATGTCCTTCTTCAGGTCTTATCTTGACAGTCATCATGATCTAGGGATTTGAAGATTGAAGGGTTCCTCTTGCTGATTGTCTCTTTGGTGACCTTCCAAAGCAGCCCTGTATTTGGGATCCCATCCCAGGGTGCTGAGGTCTCTCTGTACAAACTGAGACTGGTATATGCTGCTCTGACAGGATGCAATAAGTTAGGTAGAGCAATCTTTAAGACTAAAGAGTCCACATCTTTTGGGGGCACTTAGCTTCTGATAATGAAATGGTGATCATCAAAAAAATCATTGCAGAACATTGCCATTTGGGGACATAAGCATGATTGAAATAAGATGAAGGAATTTCTTTTTCTTTTATGCCAATTTATACCACTTTAAGATGAAAGTACTCACCCATATCTCAGAAGAATTTAGTAATCTATAGTGCTTTAAAAAAGATCACATCAAACAATAAACCAAGCTAAGCAAAACCAAAACAAAAATACTCCCACCAAAAACTCCAGGTGTTTTTGAATCCTCTGCCTCTAGTACTTCTGTAAAAAACACCCAAGACATAATCCTCTTTGATTTTCTTGAAAGCAGTTTTCTTTTCATGGCCTTATGAATGCAAATTACTTACTGACTCCTATCTACTCTGTTTGATAGGGTGCACTCTTTTAAACAAGTTGTTAATATTTCTTCTATTGTCCTCTGACTATTGATTTGTCATACAGAAATAGACAGACTTTTCTTTTTACCACTCTAAACATGCACCATTACAACAGGGAATTTTTGCCCACTGGTGTTCTTATACTGTCTTCTGAAAACTGTAACCACAGAAGAGTTCATATCACTTGACTCCCAGGAATTTTCATGCTGTACACTGCTTACACAGACATCATGACTGAAAGTTAACTATTGTACAGACCTACATGTCTCATAATATAAATAGTCCTTTATTCACTAAATGTAAAGGAGGGGAATAATAGTTTAATAGACCAATAGAAATTTTTAGTAATTTTTTATTTTTATTTGTATCACCCTTTTCTCCTTGCTTTTTTCCTTTCTTTTTTTTTTAATTGGTTTAAATTTGCAAGGGCTGATTATAAACATTCACAGTTCCTGCAGCATTTTGAAAAACAATCCTCTGCTTTTTCCAGAATGTTTTACTGAAAGATCTCAATTAATTACTCAGCCTTTCTTACTGTTTCTTGTCCACTTAGGTAAAAAGCCCTTATCCAATAACATCAATGAAAGTCCTTCATATGTCTGGCCTTTCCTTGTCTTACGTGCAAGCTTACTGAGTTGAACACTGCTTGCTTTATCTCTTTCTGAAGTACCACTTAGCCAGTCTCAAACAGTAAAATTTGTTAGCCACTCTCTCACCTACAAGTTCTAAAACATATAAGTCCCTCAAAGCCTCAGTTTTCTACTGGACCATTATTTCCAGTAAACTGCATTCCTAACATTTCATCAAGAGAGTGAATAAAAATAAAATGGCTGAAACTCAGTTCAGAAATATGTTAATGTAAGGGTAAAAAAAGTTATGCTATCTAAAAGTGACCAGGGGTTATTATATATCACTTTAGTTTCAGTTAGTGTTCTCTACTGTCAAAGCAAATTTCTACTGTGGGTGGTTTTCTGCTAAAAAAATCCTCTAAATCATCTGATGATGAATGTTAAATATTCTATTTGTAATCAATTAACAAGGTGCAATAGCCTAAATCTGATATGGATCTTAGAGATTGCTTTCATTCCTTATAAATACAGGATCAAAATAAAAATGCATATGGAATTAGATGTTTCATCTAGTTGTAAATTCAGTGTTCCTGTTGCTAACCAAAGTACATTGATATATTATATGTAAATATGCATGTTTCTTAAACAATATGAATATATTTTGGGGTGTAATTTATAATTTTGCTTTACAATCTTACAAAACTTAGCACGGGAACTGACAATTCAAAATACCACTCCTTGTTTTATTCTCATGTTTTACAATAATTTCTTCATAAACAGTTGTCCCAAATATATTCTTACAAGCAGGGAAAAGTCCATTTTTGAATTTTGAAAAACTGTTGAACTTTCTGTCAGTAAACTAGCATTGACTCAATATAAGTCACATCTAAAAAGAAAAATATTTATTTGACTATTTACAGTTCATGAATTATTTATGGATGGGTAGGTTTTTACAGGATGCAGAATTAACTCTTTTCTTTGTAACAGACAGGGATAAAATAAAAGAGAAAGAGTAAGCAAAGACTACCATTACCAATGCAATCCAGGCAGTACATACAAATGCCTTTTGTTTCTTACTGCTGACAGTAATCAAGCACCTAACATTTGGTTGCACTTTACTCCTTAACCAGAATGCTAAGGTATGCTTGAAAATAAAATGAAATTAAATATTCTCAATCACTGTGTATATATGAGTTTTGTTTATTTATTTAAAGTCATGATCTTGGCATTTTCCCCCAGCAAAATGTGGCTATTCATCTTTTAAAATTTATTTAGTTTAGCTTTGGTTTTGGTTTTCCTGGTTCATTGTTGCTGTTGTTGTTGTTGTTGTTTTGTGGGTTTTTTTCCCCCCTTTGAATCTGTCTCTTTTGTTTAAAAACTCCAATAGGGTAAGAAGCTTAAATCTCTATTGCACACCCAAAATCTTTAGATACCGGGGCAAGTGAGCCATAATGAACAATATAAGTGCAGAAAATAAGCAAATTGCATTTTTGGCTGGACTTTTTTAATGCTATGGAAATCTTCCCTAGCCAGATCTCTCTGCCCAACTAAGTGCGAGTTTATTTCAAAGTTTTCAAAAAAAATGCAAACTTTTTTTCCTAAGGAAGAAGAAAAACTCAGTATTTTAGCACCAGTCTAAAATAAAAGGAAGCTACCAAAATAAAAGGAAGTCCTAGGACCTCGGACCAACTTTGAGTGCCCTAGATTTATATTGCAGTTCTGTATTATCCAAGAACACATGAACATAATACAGCTTATTCAAAATGCATGTCAATGTGTGGACATGGAGTAAATCTGTGGTAGGCAGAATTTACACACGCAGATATTTACAGAGAAGCACAATATTTTTTATGGATTTGTGCTGCACTGACTCTCAACCTTGTAGTTGGTATGTCCCCAGAATTATTCATGTTGGCAGAGATTTTTATGGTCAGTGGGCCCCACTGTCTTGCTTAAAAGGAGTCAGCAAGACCAGTTGCCCAGGTTCAGTTTAATTTTGCATTTCTCTGTAGAAGATCTACAGCATCTCTGAGCAAACCAGACCTGCGTTTGACCAACTTCATTGTAAAAAAACAATTCCTGATGTTCAGAGGCAATATGTTTTAGTGTGTATCCTCTGCCTCTTGTACTGACACTTGGTGCTACGGAAAATGTTCTGACTTCATCTTCTTCCTTCTTATTAGGTGTTTGCATGTGCCAGGAAATCCCCCTGAGCCTTTGCTCAGACTACAGTCTGAGGAAATCAGTGCTTTCTCAACCTCTCCTCATGAAGAATGTCTAGAAAGTCAGGACAGTGACCACTGAACTCATCAACTAACTTGCTTAAAAATGGCTTGAAATCTAAGATACATAACTTCAAATGTCAAAGTCCCACAAAAGTGATAGTTTTCAGTCAAAGCCATATCTGCATTATAGAAACAGGCACAAATTCTGAAAATATTCAGAAGACAGTTCACCTTGGCTGTTTTCATGCACAGCTACATGCACTTCTGATTTCGAAGTTTATAAATATTTTTTTGGATAGGATGTGGAAATTCTTGTCCAGTTCTATATATTTATTTTCAGGGACATGATACAGGGGATTTTTTGTCCAGCTTTGCTATAGTGTAAAGTCATGCTAGGCCTGAGGGAAATACAGAACTCCTAATTTGAAGACATAGGTTGTGTTGTCTTACTAAGAAGCTCATGCTTCCTGGACTGTGGATTGAATAACATCTTGACGTGTTTACATCTGGTCTGTGAGGGGGAATAAAACAAGAAATAGGCTTCCAGACATCTTCATTTTACAAAGGTCACCATGCAGGATTTCACCGTCCAAACTTGCTTTCAAGTGCAAACTTGCTTTCTCCTAAGGGGCAAGAAACCAATCTTATGATACAGTCTTATTCAACTTGTTAATCAATGACCTGGACAAAGGGATAGAACGTTCCCTCAGCAAGACTGATGATGATACAAAACTGAGGGGACTGGCTGATACACCCGAATGTTGTGCAGCCATTCAGAGGGACCTTGATCCGCTGCAGAACTGCGTGGAGAGAAATCTAATGAAGTTCAGCCTCTCAGCCCCAGCACCCCCAAGTCCTTATGGGCAGGGCTGCTCTGGGTCTGTCCATCCCCAGCCTGGGCGGGCACTGGGGGCTGCCCCAGCCCAGGTGCAGCACCAGCATTTGGCCTTGTTAAACCTCGTGGGATTCCCATGGGGCACTGCTCGAGCTTGTCCAGGGCCCTCTGGATGGTATCCAATCCCTCAGGAGTGTCAACTGCACCACTCAGCTTGGTGTCATCTGAGAACTTGCTGAGGGTGCACTCTTCATCTGTGTCATTGATGAAGATATTAAATAACACTGAGCCCAGTATGGACCCCTGAGGGACAGTATTTGTCACCAATGGCAGTTGGGACATTGAGCCATTGACCACAACTCTCTGGATGGGACCATCCAGCCACTTTCTTATCTATCTAACAATCTACTCTATCAAATCTGTATCTCTCAACTTAGGCTCTTTATCACAAGCACAAAACACTAGCAAGCAAGTGTATAGCAAATATGTTCCAGTTAGAATGCCCTATTGACATAAAATTATATTAACAAATCTCATGTCCTGAAATAAAAAAATCTAATCATCACATAGGGAGAGAGTGGTTGGTAGTTTTCCAGTAAATAATTACAATTTATGATTGTTTATTAATCCTCAAATATATTAAGCAAATCTGATTTTTTAAACTTACGCTTAATTATTTAAGCTTGATGACTATCAAAATGAGGCATGAAGCAAGAGTTTTAAGATTTGGGTGGTGTATTTTTGACATGTTTAAATCAGATACTTGAATGAAACTTTTTTTTAAGAACAGATGTGAACAATATAATAATTGAACAAATCCTTCAATTAGAGTACAAAAAATAAGAGTAAATGGCAATTGTACTAAGAAATTTAAACACAGATAGGTCTGTGCTATTTTACTTTAAAATACAGTAAATGAAATGTAACTGGCCATAATCAGTTGAGGACACTTGATATCTTCAAATACATAACTTTGCCATTCTGCCACACCATTTTCATAAGAATGCTGTTCAAACAGTTCTCAATGTTAATTTCCCTGTTACTCTCTCTGGCAGGGCAAGAAGATACAATTCTTTCTCCTTACAAATTTTTTCCCATCTTGCTTGATATCAGCAAATTTTATTAATGCTAAATGTTTTCATCTTTTGTTAAGGCCACTGTTTGAATTTGTCTGTTTTTTTTTAAGGAAATACACATATTTCAAAGAATATAAGACAAAACATAGTCTGCTTCTTGTTAGTAAGATTGCTGAGAATTTTGTATACCTTCAGTGGCAACACTGTAGAACAAGGTGTGTTTCTCCTCTTCTATTTCTGAGCAGTTAAACTGAAGAGGCTTTGCTCAAACTTGAGCAAAACTATTTACCCCTCTACCTGTATAATAGATTGGGGAGAAAATTAAATATGTTTGTCACAATGTCAAACATTAGGATACAATATTAACTGTATAAACCTTAATGTTTTACTTTTCAGGTCATGTCCATAAAAGATTCTTTTTATTCTTTATCTTATGTTAATAATTTTACTGAAATAAGACTATTCCTCTATGTATAATCTAGGACTAGATGTATCAACAGTACTATATGTTAAGAAATATCTTTTATTAAAGCTTTTTTTTCAAGTGTATTCTGAACTTGTGTTCAATTAAGACCACAAAAACTTTAGTTAGGGTTTGCTGTTGTGAATTGCAGCCCACAAATCTTTACCCATTCCTGTCAGCTGAGGATCTTTTCTGCAGGGAGTGTGCTACTTTGCATTTGAAACTACAGCATGTTTGGAATGGCTACCACCATTTACTGATTAATCAGGAAAATATTTGAAGTAATAGAAATCTTGTAAGCCAATGCATGTATTTACAGATGAGAGAAATCCTCAAATTCTTTTAACATATAGGCAGTTTTCCACATGGGTCTGGCATGTAATCTTTTTGAAGGAGTTTATCTAAGGACAATAACAATATTAATTCATATAAAATTATTGCACTTCCTGTAATAAGAACTCCAGCAATAAGAACTCAAGATGTCAGGACTTACGAAGAATGAAAATGATCCATACTTGCTGATACTTTATAGTAGCAAAACTTAATATAATAAACTGACATAGAAAAACAGCAGTAATAGTAAAATAAAATAAAAACAAAGGTTTTGATTTCATTATGTTTTTCAGCAGACATTACATTCTCCATTTCTAACTGCAATAGAGAAAAAAAACAGGCTGTGGGGTTTGGACACAGTTACCAATTACACTATTCCAGGACAAGACACAGAAAAATTAGTTATTCTGGCTATTTACACATTTATGGTGTTCTGCAGTGAAGCCTAGTGATCTTGCTTTTCTTAAAATGAGTAGTTATTTCCCCCTTTTTTCCCTATACCTTGCTAATCTGGCTGAAGGCTAAATTATGTATATTTTTAAATTAATCAATCTTTTATTGAAAAGTGATTTGATTTGAGTTGAGTTGATTTGAGTAGGGTTTGAGTAGGTACACCAAAAAATCCAGAGCCAGCACAGAGGCAGCAGAGGCATGTGACTGTGATTCAGAGAACAAGCGGAAGTAGCAGTGCTCTTAACACTAAAAAGTATTTAGGTTGCCTTGGCTGATGAAAAGAAACTGAGTCTTTAGAAAGATTCAGAATTGACACAATTAAGGATTTTCTTCCACCAATATCTTTGTCTAGACTTCTGCCACCATGAACAGTGAAGTTTAGCTTTGAACACGCTTGACTCCCCAGTATTATTCTGTATGTACTAGTACTTTAATTAGTGTACTAATGAAGCACAATGAATGAAGATAGCAAAGTCACCTACAGAGTTGAGAAGAATTTTAAACACTGTTCATCCATATTCCCTTCTAATGAAACATAAATGCCAATGGTTTAAATACTTCTGTCAATGACCAACTTAAAACATGACATTTTTCTTCCTTGAAGACAGTCAGTCTGCAGGGACTTAAAATGAAAATTATGTAAGGATACACCAAATTACTTAGTTAACTGGAGTGATACACTCAGACCATACAGGAAGACATAGCTCAGATATAACAATTGAGATCACCCATATAAACAACAGCTAAGCATGAGTTAAAGCTGTTTTGGGGAAACAAAAAATATGAAAAAAAACCCCAACAAATTAAAACCAACAAAAATCAGCCAAAACTAAAGGAAAGGAACAAACAAAAAACCAAAATCCCGGAAACCAAAAGAGCAAACGAACAATCCTCCCGAAACAAAAACAAACAGCAAAATCAACGCCCCACAAAATCATGTCCCTCCCCAAAAAAGAGCAAAAGGCACAATTGCAGGGGAAAAAATGTGATACCAAATAAAATATTTAAAAGAACAGGTGCCTTTCCAGCTTAAAAAGAATTGAGTGGTAGAAAATCTTTAGAGGTAGTTAAAAAAAAACTGTCCTGGTACATATGTATCAAGAAGAACTTAAAAAGAATCAAGCAGTATAACTGAGTTTAAAAAAGCGAATAATTCAGTTAGTTGTCTGAATTTCTGAATTTGCATGTGTACAGTTAAGCTGGGTTTCAGCTTTGATTTGTAAAATACTGACACTTCATAGATTATTCTGTTAAAATGGAGGAAAAAAATCTCTAAAATCATGAGACTTCTCTACAGTTTGGTGTTTTCATTGGGAATCTTTCACTAAATTTAAGGAGCACAGAATCACATCTCTGAATATGAGTTTGTTTCTGTTTCATGTGCTGCTTTATGTGGTATAGGATTTACTTCTTTCACCTTACTTGGCCCAGAAAAAAAAACAGTTTTGAATACCCACTTCTTTTCATTAGGGCACTTGCCAACTTCATTCTTTCACATGGAAAATATACAAAATATGTATATACAAAAATATACAAAGCAACAACTTAGTAGCATATTTTTTATATTTTTGCTGCAACTGTCTGAACACAATTTATGGATCTTCATTTTAAAGTAATTCAAAACAAACAAACCAACAAACCTACAACAAAACTAACAGAAAAAAAAATAATGCATCCTGTTACAAAATTTGAACTTGGCATTTTCGAATATGAACAGTCATTCTGTCTTGCTTATTTTTATATATATTGTATTTAGTATATTTTCTTAAAAATAAAATTGCACAAGTCCTACTTTTAGCTAAATATTTAAAACTTTAGGCACTGAGCAGGGAAGTAACTTACAACCCTTAAAAACTGAACCTGCTCAGAACATTATTATATGAAACTTCTGAAGAATAATGTAGAAATATGTACATATTAAGTATTTTTTAAGTTATTGTTGCCATTATAAAATTTACCATAAATACTGCAGATTATAGCAATTTTATTACATGTCTTTCCAGGTAATTATGTAACATAAATTTAAAACTTACAGCCCAGTTGGGTTGTAATTTAAATTCAGCAGTGTTATCTGTAAAACCATTGCTACTCCTGTGGTCTTTTGTTAAGAGGCTGTGTGTTGATTTTTTGTTTGGTTCATCACACAAGACAACGTAGGACTGTAGTTTCATTAAAAAGAGTCCATAATTAGAAAGACCTTGAATAGTTTCCATTAAGCACACTAAAGAGTGAAAAAAGAAATTAATTCTTTCTTCATGCATGAAGTGCAAAACAAAAGACATGGAGTAGGTGAAAACAAAAAGAAGGTTAGTTTCACAAACTAGTGCTGACACTTGGTCAGCATGATGAGAAATATGATCAGCCCCGCAGCAATCTATCAAGATAGTGCTTGTAGGTACTATTCAAAGGTGAATTTTATAAAAGATTTCTAGAAAGCTACTAAAAATTTTGTATGTGTATGAGGAAAGCAATATTGCAGAGAAGAAACACAAAGGAAGTTTGAAAAAGTAACAAGTTTTATGGTCTTTGATTAATCATAGGCAGAAATCAACTTCTCAGTAGTAAATAAAAGGAGACAAATATAGGCAGATTGTGTGTGAAATGCCTTGAAAGCAAAAAAAGTAGGTCCCATTTTAAGTAATAAGAAGTCAGAAGGCAAGACGGCCACAATTGAATTCTAAATAATGTTGCTGTACCAGATGTCAGATATTTTACTGACCATAGGGCAACATACTAAGAAACATTAAAACAAGACCCAATGCTTAAGAAGGAATGTTTCTCTCTTAGACATTCACAGGAAAAAGAAGAAATTGAAAATAAAAATTAAAATATTTCTTAGAGCAAGGAAAAGAATTCTCCCAATGCCTACATCACAAAGTGCTTATGCATTAGTCCTAAAATAGTTGCAGCTTAGACCATCGCAACACAGTGCTCTAGAAAATAGCAACAACAATTATGCAGAATATTTTACAGCTATCTTCAGAATGTGCATTTTAATTGTACCCATCCATAGTGCTAGCAGAGTTAAAGACAGAAGTTTACTGAAATGACACATGTATGTACACAAACACACAAGCACCAATCATATGCTCATGAAGAATGTAATTCCTCGTGGGTAATCAACGTCTGAAATTGTTCCTATGTTCATCATGTTGCAAATCAAAAGTGATCCACTGATGCAACAAAAAACCAAAAAAAAAAGTATGGAACTTAAGGGAAAGGTAAGAAGAAATTATATATGAAATTATATATACAAGTGTGTGTGTATGTACATGTTTAATTGTGAAACCCACCACTACAGGCTAACAGGATCCTTTCCAGTTAACATTTATCTTCCATCTGTATTTATAATATAGTTAGTAATTCACACAGAAACCACATCGTCATTTCTGGTCTCCCTCCCCTCAGAGAGCACAGAAACTGCCTTTATGAATTAACATTTCAGTTTTAATTTAGATTTTAAGGTAGAAGGTCTAACAAATACAATATCTAATGTAATACCTTATACATTTAAAATCTATTAAGAATCCATCAGAAAAGGCCAAACCCTGTAATAACCAAAGTTTTCTGAGAAATATTCCAAAAATTTAAAAAATTTGATCTTAGTTTGATTGTAAATATTATCTTGAGCTAACCAGATTCAAAGGGCTACTACACTTTCAACTTCTAAAAATTATGCCTTCAACCTAATAATACTTTTCCAAACTGCTAGACAGGTCCAGTGAATTGCATTACAAACTGTTTTGTTTCAAAGCTACAACTCAAGCATTACACATCATGAGGCTGATGGAAGATAAATCTAGGGTTTTCAGTCACATCTGTATGTCAGAGACCAGTTAGCCTTCATTTCTGGCTGCATCTACTCTGTAACAATCATTCATGGAAGGACACGTTACAAGTAGTTTAGACGAGCAACCTAGGAAAGTTTTTAGCATTAGAAAAGAGCTGTTCAAACAAAGCACTTGAAGATTGGCAGCTATATACAATTATGAATGGTCTTTACTTAGGCCATTAGATTTTAAGTATCATTTTAGAAATGACTGACTCTCTTCCCCATGGAAATGACCACTAAATTAATAACACATGGGGCACTGGGATGCCTTTTTCTTTTTCTTTTTTTAAGATACATTAACCTTGAAATATATACATATATACATATATTCCATGACCATAAGAACACAAAGCATTCTTTTTAAATTATCACTGGTGGTGATTAAAATGAATTGTTAGCTCCACTTTGAAAATAGCATTAGACATACCATATAGATGGATTTGAATGGAAAAAGTGCATGGACCTACTATTCAGGTTATTGTTCAGTCACTGTAGGGGTTGGTTTGGACATGTTTACCCAACATGTGCCCACTGAATCTAAAAGAAAGTAGATCACTGACTTTGATTATCAATGATAGTACTCTCAATCCTAAAACCAGCAATCTTTTCAGTTGCATGAAAATACACAAACAAGTCTGTCAAACCTTTGAAATAGTCAGCATTGTCCCACATGTAATGCCATCCACATTAATTGCAAAATATAGCAAAAGAAGCAAGGTTTGCATGCTAACCAAGGGATCACTGCTTTTCCATCATGCAGCTGTTTACAGCCTTAAACCATCCAAAATATGTTAACGTTATCATGATCTTGTCCCTCTGAGGACAGTTAGCTAGTGAATCATCTCTTAATAACAGACAGCTATAGGGTGTTTTTTTGTGAGGTTGGAGAGGTAGTTGAAGGGGAAAATGTGGGGATTGGGTGGGGAAGGCTACTTGGAGGGTTTTGTGTTGCTCTTTCCTGGTCCTGGTTGAAATATTTGAGCTATGTAGGGAAGCTAGATATTGGCAGGACAGAGTTCATTTACATAGAAGGCATGCATCAAATGTCCATAGTCCATTGTCCTGGAATATAGACTTCTTCCTATCCTATTAGTTCTTCAGTGTAAAAGTAAACCTTTGCAAGATGTCGTCTTCTTGCTCCATGACATGCCTCCTACCATTTTACTTAAAAATCCACATGAAGGAAGTTTTTTTATCAGATACTTTATCCAAACCTCACAATTTCTACCTTGAGACAAATAGAAACTCATGCCAGTCCTCAACTTTAACAAGGCATTTTACTCCAAAAATTAATATCAGAAGTAATGAATGGTTATAATATTACATTTCCTTATTTTAGGGGGCTAAAAGCAGCAACTTAAAGCTGTCCTGAAGTACTAATAAACAGAGAGTGGTAACAAGCAACAAATGAACCATGATTCTTTTTGTTTAGTAAAACGTAGAAACACTGTAAGGTGTTAAGGATCAGTGCACTAGCTTTGTAGATTTACCATATAAAACCCATCTTTGTACCAATATGAAATACTTCCCCTCTGCCCCCCACTCAGTTCTATGTGTAAGACTGGTTGACTCCACACCAGATGATGAATCCCACTTTTAGGGAACGATAATACTTCTTCAAGTCTTGAGTAAAACATAAGTTCTCATGAAAATTAAGTTAACTGCAGTTCAAGCATATGGTGACCAACCAGATAAGACTTACCGTTGTTTATAGAGATGATTTTACTGTATTTATTGTAACTTACAAACTTTCCTTTCTCCCATGCATTTGTTTGGTAATTCAAGTAAGCCTTTTCACAGACTTTAAATTAAAAAAGCCTCAAATAGTGCAATATTCTGAAATCAGAATGTAGTTACTAACCTATAGCTCATCTTCGGTTCAATTCTATGGAGCTGACTTCATTACCTTAAGAACTCCACTGTTGCCGGCGATGTGACATGGACGGGACCAGCTGGGGTGGCAATTGAAATACGGACAGGAACGATCGAGTAAGCCTGGAAAATAACTTTTAATAAATAGCCTGAGCCAATAAAAGTACATAAGCCAAACACAGTATGGGGCAACCTTGAAAGACCCCACAATTGGGCAAACATAACAATATATAAACTCTATCCTGGATAGTGAACAAATGAACAATTACATTATCTTATATGTAAAACACTGTTAACCATTCATATGCAAGAACTCAGAACACAAATCGATATGGTGCAACTTCATTAACATAACTATTCCCATAATCCCATTCCTCTCGCCATAACCTAACAAGATTTCTCCCTTCCTAGCAACGCTTTTTCCATGGCCTGAGATTGATGCCGACTTCACTGTTGATCAGGGCTAATGCACTGCCAGTGCCTGCCAGTCCAACCTCCACACTCTACATTTTCTTCTATGCATTTAAAAAAATGCACAGATTAATTTTCAATATACAAAATGCTATTAAGTCTGAACTGAACCTTAGACATTAGTGTTTGTCTCACTTCTCTTGTAGCTCACATTAGTTTTTGATGGACTAGCATCTCAAATAAAAGGGCATTGTGTAAAGAAAATAATGTATTTTTATTCTTCTTTATCTGTAGATTTCTATTACAAGTTTATTCTTGCCTGTAGTAGTTTGAAAGCAAACCAGTGAGAGACTCCAAGTCAGAATTACAACTTGATAGGAAAACTGAAATAAATGTGAAAACCACTGCCTTAACCTGGTAGAGTCAGGATACACCCTGACACCCTGTTGGTTAAGATGATGGTAGTAGTCCCATTAAATGGTGGTTGCAGTCCTGTTGGAGTGATAGATGTGGTTCTGTTGAAGCAGTGATCTTGTAGAAGGGTCTGGCCCTCCTCTGAATTTCAGTGGTGGTTATGCAGCTCTTGGGAATCCAGGAGGTGAGGCTGCTTGTGGTGTTCCAAATCTCAGATTATATACAGGTAGGACTGTTTGGTTCTTCCCCCTGGGTGGAGCATCTCACAACAGGATGATATAATTTTATGAGTCATGCAGTGAGGCTTGATGGCTCATTAACAGAAGATATCACCTCAGAGGGAGGACATTATCAGGGATCTGCCATGGACAAGATAAAGAACACTGCCCCACCTGGTTTTAACAGTTTATGGAGATGGTGACAGAATACACATTTTCAGTTACATTTTACACTGTAACCAAAGACATTTCCACAAGTGGAGTTGATCCTGATCTGGCTCATTGTTCCATTTTCCTCTGAAATGGAACCATTTGAGAAATGGTTCTAAAGAGTAGGGGATGTATGAAAAGAGAGCAATTGGGGTACCTCACCAAACAGCATTGTCAACATGACTACAAATATGTAGAGAAAAGAGACATGTAAAAAATAAGAGGCTAATTTATTAAATTAGTTAACCGGCAAAACCCGCATAAAAAGATACTGGCATCATTTGTTCCGATATAATGACTAAATGTTGATTTCATCTTAAAACCTGGTTTATTACAAGCATAATATTTTAAGCATTTATGCAACTATAGTATTTAACACATCTCGTTTTAATGTTCTGTCTAAATCATGAATTCCTAAGAAGTTACTTCTGTGGTTCTTACTCCCATAAACCTCCAATTGAAAAGAATGGGAATATAGTCACATAAACTGAAAATCTGTAACACTTTGGACCTATGTCACAGTTGGTGGGAGTCAGTGTTCAATGAATCCAGATAGTGCTAACTCAAGTGTATAAAGACCGATTATGCAAATGCTACCTGAATGAGCTGTCTGCAATGTACAATTTATTGTTTAGATTTGATCTTTTAAGAATCCAAGTGCCTTTTACATGATGCTCACATCAATGTGGAATTGCAAATTCTTCTCTTGTAAAACTCAGATAATTAATGATAAACATACAAAATCTTTTCTTTTACCCACAGGTATTTTGAAAGAGAAAATGTAGAAAGTCTCTTATTTGTTCTCCTTCCATAGAAAAAGAATAATTAAACATCTTTATAAACATTTTTATCCATCCAGTGACTTTTATTTATTCTAAATAACAGTATATCATGTTAATCCTGGGAAAAAATATTATTGTTATGAAACAATGTAACTGTACATACTGCATGTCAAATAAAAAATCTAATGTTTCAGCCTCAGATAAATTTACATTGCCCTGAATCACAGTTTCTAACTAATCTTGTAAATATATGTGTTTAGTGGTTATCATTAAGATACATTATTCAAGCCTAAATGAATATTTTAGAAATGATTTTTCATTTTTCTCTAACATAATAGTGTCAGAAGACTTCTATTTACATGTCACTCTTTCTTAAACCAAAAGACAATAAAAAATTACATCCTCAACTGTATCTTTATAAAGTGGTTTCATATCAAACTTCGTGGTAAAAGGGAACTTGTGAGAGAAGGAATTTTTTAATATAAAAATATAAAATCTATTCACAGTTATTAAAATAAAACCTTTAGAATCACTGCACATAAAAGAAAAAAGACAGTAAACAAGAGACAACCCATCATATAATTTAGAGTTTCTCAAGTTCTACAGATATTCCATGCTAATATAAAATAATAAAAATTAATGAAATTTTTAAAAAGCAATTGTGTCAGAAACATACAGTATTTCAGTACTGTCAGTATTTTGCCTTTGTTGTGATTTAAGGCCAGCTGGCAACTAAGCCACTTGCTCAGTTTCTTCCTCTTTCCCCAAGGGAATGGTGAGGAGAATAAAGGAATAAATTTGTAAGTTAGGAATAGTTCAATAATTGACATGAAGTGAAATCATTGTAATTTATATAGCCCAAAGAAAAAACAGAGATGGACAGTACAATTGCTCACCACCTGCAGAGCAAGACCAATTCCCATCCTTGAACCCTGATCAAAGCCCTCCCTAAAAATTACTTATTCCCCAAAATAAGTAAATATTATTTAATAAATAAATAATAATCTGGTTAGCATGACATTCTCTAGTGTGGAATATCAGGTCACATGTCCCAGCTTTGTTCCCTCCCAGCATTTTTTGTATACCTTCTCACTAGCAAAGAAGGAGAGACTGAAAAAGTCATTGACTTAGAATAAACACCACTTAAGAACAACTGAAACATCTGTGTGTTATCAGCACTGTGCTCATACTGAATGCAAACCCAGCATTGGACTAGCTACTGAGAAGAAATTAACTCTACCTCAGTTGAAACCAAGGAAACCTTTAAGCCATTTCTTGTATGACTTATCCTACTACAAATCCCAGATGCTGTGCATCAAAACTGGTGCTTTCCCCCCCTTTTATTTATGTTTTTTGATGAAACAGAGTACACCATTTAAATTCAAAGCTAACAGGAATACCAGGTTTATTCTTAGTGTGGTTTAACACCATCCTGCTGATAGCAGGATGTCTGACAGTGACTCTGACCACCAGCTCTCTGTAAATCTCAGTTTCCAATGATTCAAACAGCATTAAGGGTTACCTCAAACAGAAAAGAAGAAAATGGTAATCTTTCTTTCACATTATTTCTCCTGACTAAATACCACTGGTGGAAAAGTGTCCCATTAACCACGTGCTTTTGGGACAAGTTGTTGGATGATTTCAGGCAGTGTTTTCTGGTAGGCTAACGTTTTCTGGTGGTTTCAGGAGTGTGAAAACAGCCACTTGACAGGGTTACTCTTACAGAAAAGGCAGAGTTATCTCTCAAAAGGTGATATCAGATATGCAAACTGACTGACATTGACTGCTTGAAGTGGGAGGGAAACACACATCCAGAAAGTACCTGTTTACACCCATAGGCATCAAAACTTTGTATTCTCTTTCTGAAAATCTACAGAACTGTACTTTTTCTCTTTTCAAAACATGTTAAAATACTGTGTTCTTTAATCTTGTTGGTACATTTCTTCTCTTTTCCCAGAGTATTCAGGAAGTTGAAGAATCATTTGAAAGGGTACAGGCTTGTCTCCTTTGTAAAGATTTATTCTAAATATTTATGACACTTTCTTTTCCTTTTGATCTGATGAGTTTAATTTGGATGTAGTTCATCTTGTTATGGGTGCAAATTGGACACGTAGGAATGTTTTGCTTTTGGCTCAGTTTATCTGAGAGCAAACTAAGTAAAATTTGGATCCTTAGATCTTTGTAAATTGTTGTGGTGCGTTTTTATTGTGTTTCCAATTACAAGTCACTTTTAATGGTCTGTTTTACACCCCCCTCTCCCCCCCATTTTGTATTGTTATAATATATTTTATCCCTAACAGTTTGTTCCTTTCCCCTTGTATTGTTGGGTTTGCCCCAGTCGTCTGTTTACCTAGACCTGCCCTTCCCTCTTCCTACATACTTGTCAATCCTCCTCAGTCCCTGCCCCCAGTTCTAGAGATTTCTGTTCCTCAACACTCTGTTGGTCCTCTTAAGTTGTTCCTTCCCCTTGAGTTCTTTCATTTGTCTGAATAATGTACTCCCCACCTTGTGTTCCTGTCCCATGTAACCCTTATTGGTTGGAAATTTTATCCTCTCCCAACACCTCCCCCGCTTATAAGCCTGTCTTGGGTTTTGTAACCAAAAATATGTTTATTCTATTCCATCTGTTGAAACTCGGTTGGGGAGCTGTTTTTTCTTTATCTGTTGTAACTCCAGGAGGAAGGGGGTGTCTGCCTTTCTGATACCAAGCCAGATGTTAAAACCATGGGGGGCACTGTTTCTTATCTCTGTTCACCCTCACATTACCTCCATGGGAGTATCTCCTGTTAACAGGCCATTAAAGATCACCAATGACATGACACATTACATCACCCCATTGTGAGATGCTCTACCCAGGGAGGAGCAGCCAAACCATTTCCACCTAGATAAAAAGGAGCCACAAGTGTCACCAGACATCCAGTGCTCCCAGGGGACTCCTGAAGGAAGACTGGATCCAGCTCTGGATCCTTTTTCTCTACAGGACCATCTCTACTTCCAGCAGGACCACATCTGCCACTCCAGGAGGGCTTACTTTTGGACTGTTTCCAACACCCTGACCAACAGGGTGTCAGGTTGTATTCTGACTCTGTCAGTGGTCTTTTGTATTATTGCATTTATTTTATTTTACTTTTTTCCCCTTCCTATTAAATTGTATTTCTGACTTGGAGCCTCTCACTCGTTTTGCTTTCAAACCACTACAAATCCTCTGCAAGCCCAAGTTTCTGTCTTTCGTCCCTGACTCTCCAGGGAATAAACACCTTTGGAAACCACAGGAATGACGTCTCCCTGTTCCTTGCCCTGCCCTTGATGCATTTCCACCTGTGCTGTACAGCAGCTGTGCCCCACAGCCGCACCCCCGATAGTGCAGCTGGCATCCTGGGGGCGGCCCGCTCCTGGCAACGATGCCGGCAGCTGGCCAGGCTGAAGAACTCCAGCATCGTGTCACTAAATGTCTTTGCAGATTATAGAAATGTTTAATTAAATATTTTTTATTCATATCTTTACCCAGATCAGAACCATTTACATTCTGTTTTACCTAAAAATTTTAGCTGCACAAAGAGGAAATAAAATGTCAATAAAGTGAATATCATTAAATAGTTAAGGACTTCCTGGACTCTGCATCTTAGTCTTAAGTAATTGATGACATAGTTTTAGTTAGACTAAATTAAGGAAATCAGCCTTCTATGGCTAAATTCTGCCAATCAGTTACAGTAGTGGTACTGGGATTAGTGGTTGGACTCAACCTTTAGTACCAGTTTTTAACAAAATGCAATCTGTAGTGTCCACTTATCCAGAAATCATCTGGCTCCTATAGGTAACCTCAGCTAGAATTTCTGCATTTCATATGACAGTCTGAGGTAACTGCTGTGAGGTTTGATTTTTAATGGCTATGCATTTAATTATGTTCTCTGCAAAACCCGTGCGAGTTAGGAAAAAAATAGCACTGCCATAAGGATTGTTAACCTGAAGGTCATAGTAAGCCTGCTTACTGGATGGCAGGACTGAAGATTTTTTTTGTTTCTGTTGCAACAGCACATAACAGTACTCCAAAACTTAGAGCTATTGCAGTAAGGTCTCTCTTATGGGTCGGGGTAAGGTGGTGATGGTCACATTGTGCTCTGTGGTGGGTGTTTTCATGGGAATCACTCATCTTTCTCTAGTCCATGTTTGAATAATACTGCTGCTCTCACTGCTCTTTTTCTTACCTCATTGCTGTTTCCAGTAAATTATTCTTATCTCAACCAATGATCCTTTTGGGCCTCCAGATTTCCTCTCCTGACATGATGCAAAAGGAAGGGAGGGGTAAGAATGAAGTGATTGCATGGGTGAGTGATGTTGGTTTGGAGGGTTTTGGTGGAAGCAATAAATCTGGGAATAAAATTCCTAAACCACAGCAGACTGTTATAGAGAATCCAGCAAAATCATAATGTAAAAGAGAAAACTGATAGAGTACAGTTAAACAAAGACTAATGTTTAATGCAGATGTTAGCTCCAGAAACACCTATCAGCCTTTCCCTGAATGGTGACCACTAATTGAATCATTATATTCTCAAATATGTAATTGATGGGACACTTTAATCCATTTCAGCTACCAGGACCTGGTGAGAAAGGAAATTTTTTTATCTTAACATACAAAAAAACATTTTCTTGAAATCAGTTAAAGCTTTAAAAAAGAATCACCCAGTTCAATACAGGCAACTAGGCAAGTTACCTGGGCCTCACAGGGCTGACCGATGCAACAATATAATTAATATATAAACAATAGAAAATCAACTCTGGTTAAGTAAATGTAAAATGGGAATTTGTACGTGCCTTGAATCAGTGCCTTGGTTTCATTATCCCAACTGATTATTTGCTGAATCCTATTAGGAGAGACATATAAATGAGAAGTGAAATTTGGCCGTTTATTTAAAGTTAAGTCTGCTGGAAACTAAAGTGAATATATATATATAATATTGGAACTCATTAAGCATTTTAGCCTTAGTCAGATGCTGAAAATCAGGTCTAAGTTTGTTCCACCTTAAATCTTGCTGTAAAACACCAAAGTGCTTGCAGTTGCTAGAGTTGCATATTTTATTGTATTTTAAAACATATCTACTTTAATTATGTGGGTTTCTTTCTTATAATAAAAAAACAAGACTGAAAGAAGCAGGATCAGTGTTTCAAATTGAACATGTCTCACTATATACTCTTCACAGAATGTAAGATCCAAACTCTACACCGTCATGAAGATCCTCTCCCAGTGCCACAACTCTTAGTCAGCTACACTTCACTTTTTGATTTCTCACTTAAGCTGACTTTTCTGTAGTACACTTGGTGTGAGGCATAAACATGTCAAAGATATGAGAAGCCCCATTTCCTTCCAAAATAGTTTAAAAGATGTAGCTGAGGGGTCAACATGACATGCAAGTCTTGAGTGACAGCAGCAGTGTGACATTATAATGAGGCACCAGCAGGTCCATAAAAAGTGCACTGTCTTAAAATGCTGATATAAGAGGCCTGCACAGAGCTTTACTCTCAGCAAAGCAGATTCACAACTGTTAATGCAGTGAAAAGAATATACATCTCAGCCATTCAGAAAATTACTATGTTTTTTTTCAGCCCCCCCTTCTTCAAAGCACATCTCAGAATATTTAGACCTTCATTTTGCTTCCACTGCAAACTGAGTCATTCAAGGCATTTTTATTTTCTTATCTATGTAAAGGACAATAAAGTTTTTCTCAGTCATCATATGTCAAATATGAGGATAAACACTCACAGTTGGACAAATTTGTACGAATGACCTGACCTGTATTTTCTCCAATGTGGAAACTGCAAATCATCTGTGTGCCTGTGACAGACTAAGGGACATAAATACAGTACACAGATAATAAATTAATCCTGTTAAAAGTTTTCTTAAAGGTTCTAGAGAAAAACAAACGTCATAAATTGAAAGGCAGTTTTTTGGTATTTCAGATGCTTGTGCCTAGTATAACTACTAGTGTGAATCATCGCAAACACATGAACTGTGGGGTGAGAAATTAAGGTTACTTCATTTAATTGAAATAATGAAATATTACATTGTAGAGCTCTGAAATAAGCGTGGATGTGAAGAACTGAGACAGTAACTTGGTTTTCAAATTATGGCCATCAGTGAAACTCATGTTATATGGAATGAAAGAAATGCTGTGTGAAGGAAATTATTGAGCTTTAGAACCCCATATATTAAAGTCTCTCTGCTGCAACATAAAAGATATGATGTTAGTAAGCCCCATATAGTGTAATTGAATGTGTTCAAAGGAAAGGTAAAAATATCGATAAAAAGACTGCAGTGGGAATAAAGACAGAATATAAAACCTTTCTGTAAAATTGAATTATATGAAAAAAATTTAACTCTAAAAGAGGAGAAAAATGAGAAAAATTAATTGCAAAATAGAGATATGTATTAAAAATCAGACTAAAGCACTCCTGGAAGGAATCAAGACAATCAATGATTACACATTGTATTTTCTCAAAGATGGGAAAAATTAAATTAATTTTTAGTCTTATTAAGCAGTTTTAAAATCAGGTTTAATTTCTTTTTGTATTAAAGAAATACAAATTTTTCATGTAATTCTACAGGAGAAGATTTAATAAATACTCTCTGCATGGATATTAGAGGATTTTACTGGTAGCTAAGATACTGCAAAAACTTTTTTAAAATTGTTCTGTGGGTAAGTATTTGCTGGAATAATGTGCGATGCAATATTACATTTCCTATGAATGCACAGACATGGAAAGTATTTATGAAGTCTGTGCAAGACTGTCCCAATTTTTGAGCCTAAGAACATAAATTTGTTCAGGCTACACATGGGAGAAGGGTTCCAGCAAATCATACTTCTCAAGAGTGAAGCAGATGCTGGCCTTAAGAAATTAATCTAATAGATGAAACATTCAGAATTGATTTTCATCTCATAAGTCTGTTCTCAATTTCTTTTTTTCCAATCTGTGGGAAACAGGGTGGGGAAATGACCTAGTGGAATGGTGTACAACTGATAGTAAAAGTGACCCATCGTCCTTTAATAAGCTCTTTCACATGTAACAACACTTATATTAAGGCCTGTTGCAGCTAAATTGTGAAAAGTATCAAGTGCTTTAGACAAAAATACAACAAGAATACAAGAAAAATACAAGAAAAAGAAACACAACATCCAACAAATCAAAATCTTCAGTTAGTGCTTCTGCTGTCTGATAGGTTTACAGTTTCTTCAAATAAATAAGCAAAGGCAGGTCAATTATTTATGTGCATTTCTTATATCTCCAGTGAAAACTAGGAGACCCATTTTCAGTCAGTCCTTTTTCACATCATGAGCCTAAATTTCATTATATTTTTTAAATTTTGATTCCTCATTATCAAAGTGTCTAGGGACTTCTTAAAATCCATATATCCCCAGAACACTCATATAAGGTAGGATACTGTTGTCATCATTTATCAAGTTAGTTGGGACTAGGTTTGGAACATTGGTTCATCTTTTGTTCACCTTTTTTTTTGTTGGTTCATCTTTTTTTGTAGGACTAGAAGTCAGGTGTTGTAAAAGGAAATGTTTCCTCTAAAACTTTTTTTTTTCTTTTTTTTTCCCTTTCCTCCCTCCTCCTCTGTCCCCATCTCCCCTCACCCAGTCTGTCCACAGTCATCCATAAATAGTTTTAAAAACAACTGGATGCATATAAATATGCTGATGAATATTAGGGAACTGCACAGTCCTTGGCACTTTGCTGCTGCTGTACTAAGGCTGCCTGTGTCTCTGCAGAGCAGATATTTGCTGCAGGATGTGACCTGGTAGCGCCAGGACCAAGGTATGGCATGTGGCTTTCTGCTGGAAGCACATCTATAGAGGGGCTAGATGTCCAGTTTCTCCATCAGCCCTGCTTCGCTGTGACTGTAAGAAGAAAAGCAAAGCCATCCCATTCTCATCCTTGTTTGTTGCCGAGATTTTGGTGTGTCTTCATTGAAGACTAGAAGCTGGGTAGTTGTAAAAGCAAAGTCCATTATTGCATTGTTAAATCAGTCCCATGAAGGCAAAGTTATCAGAGTCCCCAGCAGTACACAGAAGCCTTCTAACATAAAGTCTCTGAGTCCCAAGCAGAAGCAGCAGCCACAGCAGCAGCAGAGGCCTCAGCAGTCTGTGTCCCGTGAGAGCCTTACCAGTCGCAGTCACAACGATAGCAACAACAGCAGCATCACTGTTTTTGTGGGTATCGTGTGTGTGTGTGGTGTTCTCAAAGTAGTGCATTTTTATTCTGTTCTTAGCCAGTCAGGCTTAAACACAAATTTCTTACTGCAGTAAGAATATTGGAGCTATCCTAAGTTAAAATTGATGTGCAACAATTTTCATAAATTCTTGCACAAATTCTATGTATAGAATTCTATCTCTTCCATCTAGGAATGTTTAGTGAGGTTACATTATTTTCATTATGTCTCGAGTTTATCTATCTTTGCAAAAGGCAAAGCTACTGAACTTTAAACTAGATCTTATGGCTTCTCTTACTAGCTAATACAGTCACTTAAAATCCTCTATTTATTTTAAACTAAACTTATATTTGTACTTCATGTCTGTGTGGATTTATGTATTTTAGTTTCTCTGAAGGTTCTAATTCAATCCTCACACTTCTGGGCACACCTGGGCCAGTGTGGATTTGGCCCAGGGGAATTCCTACTCCAACTCTTGTTCACATGCATGTATGCATGAATGGGCAGCTCTCTGATTTCCAACAAGGAATTAAACTTTAAGCTATATTCTTCTGCTCTCAGAGATGTAAAGAAACATTTCTAAACCTGTCAAAACATCAGGATTTACTTCAAGTTATTCTACCTTTTCATGAAAAAGAAGCCAGATATTCCTTTTGTTGTTGTTGCTCTGAATGTATATGATGCAATTTCCCATTTCTTTTTTTGCAACACAAGTTCTGAAAACTTTTTTTTCCTCATGAAACATATATTTTACAGCCTTTGTAAGTTTATAGCTCCTCAGTGCAACATGTTACAAGAACAGAAAATGTCTGAGACCAAGAGAAAAAAAAATGGAATTTCTGAAAGAAAATGTCACATCCACAGCTTTTGCAAACTTTGAGACCCAAGTGTCTGCACCTTTCTAAATTTTCTGAAGGTTTATTTGGCTCAGTTATACACATTTGTTTGCTGTGCATTCTAAATCACTGCTGCTTTTTAATCTTATTTTTTGTTTGTTCAGAATAAGCTGAAGCATTCCTTTTCTGTGCTCAGTGAACAATTTGTTTTACAGCATTAGTAAATCAAAGGTACCAATTCCTTCAAATCAAAGTTGCATAAATGTTTGAATTCACAATTCCTTAATACATTATAAAGATTTTCAGATTAGACTATAAATAAGTGCAAATTCTTGAGACTGCTCAAATCTGTTGGTACCGCATGATTACATTCAGACTTAGTGTAGGTAATTGTGTGTGTGAGTCTGCTCTAATGTCTAGTAAATTTATACACAAAAACAAAGACAACCTTTCCTGTCATACCAGGTGCAGAGGGATACATTAAAACTAACAAAGCAGAAAAGGGACTCAAATTGAACCAGTTTTTAAAACGACAGCTTAATGAAAGCAATAGTGAGAATACTGCAGTTGGATGGAGAACATCTGTCCTCAACTATTCCTGAATGATAGAATATTATGAGATATTTAAGATTTTTTTACCACTCTATGTCTGTACCAACCGGAGCTCAGGCATGACCTGTTCCCTTTAATATCACAGCAGTGACAGTCCACAAAACCTTTCAGATGACCTTTAGATTCTGTAGTGGTCCTTCTGCATTAAAGGAATCTTTCAGAAATGTTGCATGCCATGATTCATGGATGCATAATTAAAAGTTGTGGTTTTGTTTAAAAAAAAATCTGGGGGTGTTAAATAACTACAGAGACTTGTGGCATAGTAATGTTATAAGGGAAATGAAAATAAGAACCTTAATAAAAGGCATTACACAAATGTAATACATTAACTATCATTGTATCTGAATCCATAAATACTAAATATAAATTCTGATGAAAGTCATCCTTACAAATTTCCTCAATTTGCTGATGTCTATTTAATGGTTTCAAGCAATGTTTCTAATCAATCATTTTCCATTTCTGTCCAGTATTTTATACTCCACCTTACATTTTCAGAGTAGTATTACACATCCAAATTGTGCTCTCATTGTAACACAAAACTATCCTTGATTGACAGCAGCAGCAAGTTTGTCACTACTTCATGTTCATTTTTTACAGCATGATATAAATGGTGTCTTACTGACAACATACATAAAGTCATTTGCAATTCTAGCTGAGTTATTCACGCTGCTGGGGTCAAGGGTATGCCATCACTTCAAGTTTAAAATCCTCTGATGTAACTTAACAGTGCAAATTTGCTTCAGGCAGGTGGCACAGAGGTTCTCAGGTTTTATTTTTGTCTCCAGAATAGGAAACTAATTGGTCATTTGTTTTGTGTTTCAAAAGGGAAAGAAAAAAATCAAGGAAGAAGTTTGGAACAATTTGAAAGTGACTCCAACAAGTACTCCTAAATATATCTGGGCGGGTGATTAGCCTATGATTTTAAGACAAAACACCGGGTAGGGGATACCAGTTCAATGAGAACAGATACTGTGGACATTTTTCTGCAAAACTGCTTGAATCTCAATACTTATTAGATAATGTAACTTCATTTATTATGTACCACATCTTACACATTTTCACATACATGTTTCTAAATTTACTTCCCCGGGATTGGTACTAATCAGAGCTTTGCTTTGAGAAGAACTAGCAAATGAATTTTAGCCCTGACTATGCCATTGCTGGCAGGTTGCTCTCTGTTTCTGTGGGGGGTTGTTTGTTTCTATTTCTGTTTCTGTTTTGTTGTTGTTGTTGTTTTTGTTTAGGTTTTGTTTGTTTGGGGAGTTTTGTTGTTGTTTGGGGAGTTTTGTTGTTGTTTGGGGGAGGTTGTTTCATTTTTAATGTTTTATATTTTATTTTGACCTGTTAGTCCTGTCTGTCGTATTCTCTATGTACACTCTCCCCATCCCTGTCTTGCAGAAAGGCAGTAACAAGGAGTTGTTTTGGTGCTTGGCCAGCAGCTGCGGTCAGACCACCATGCTTACAGTTAGATAGATATACATACGGTTTTTCTTGACTAGGTAAAATATACACATATACCTAAAAATCTGAATGTTTCTGTAAAATCTTAGCAAGCAGTTTAAACTTCACTGTTAAGGTCTTTTATGAGTCTTGGTCTGCCTGTTATTCTTGTCAGAGTTCTGGTTCAAAGAAGGATAGGCTCCTCTTTTGAATTTGATGTGATTTTTATATTCCCCCAGCCAAATGGCAAATTGTGAGATCCACTGAGAACATTTCTGAAGCCATAAAATGTTTTTATCTCAGCACTTCATTTTCCACTTGTTGAGGAAATATGAATGTTTATAACTCAGGTGTGATTTCAAGCCCTAACATTAAAAACATTGTGTAGAATCTTGACACCACTGAAATCAGTGATCAACTGCATCCACAAAGGCGTATTTTTAATTTCTGAAGCTTTACAGAGATTTGCTGTCTGATTAATATAAAAGAATGACAAAAACTTTAGAGTGTCCAAGGAAGATAGGTCACAGCTTCAGTTCAGTTACAGGTTAATTTAAGAGCCAGTGCTAATGCTGTGTATACTAGTAGGGCAAGACTTTCACCACATACAAGTGAAACCAATGAGAAATGCACAAAACCATTAAACAAACTAGAACATCTCCATACATAATTGATGTGTAGGAAACATACACAGAAATTATCACATGGGGTTGGGACCATCAATTGTTATGATGGAGGATGAACATAGTTCCAAAGAAATAAGTGAAAAATGTTTTTTCAAATCACATATAAAGAAATGAAGGGAGAAAAGTGAATATTATGCATACATATACACACACACATAAGTGAAACATAAAATTATAGTAAATCCCTAATAAACATTTATTGGAAGGCATAGTTATTGGCTTGTGTTTGTATAAAAAACATTTCTCTTTTACATTAATAATAAACTACATCCATAATGGAAAAAAGGAAAAATGAACCCCCAAAACTAACAAAAAAAGCGCGCCATTTTTAATTTGAAGAAAGCCCTATAAATATGTTGCACACTGTTACATCCAGGACACTTAATGTATGGGCTAAACCAAGATTCTTTTTCTTTGGGTAGACACAAAGGAGAAACCAACAAGATTTTCTCAAGACCTTAACATCACACAAATGTTTGCTGACAAAAATACAGAAAATCAAGGAAACTTTGACAAAGGAGTAAATACAATACCAAATTCAATATATAACAGTTATTATAACATTACTTAGCATTGATTTAGCATTTACGTAACCCATTCAACCTAGAATCCCTTAAACCTGTAAGATACTAAGTTACCAAAAAAATGTTTCATGAGAAAGAGAATTAGCAGAAGAGAAAGACAGAAAAGGTACAGAAAACCACACATATGGCTACCAACTACCAGAGTTCCAGCATGAGTTAGAAACCCCAGGAGAAGGCAGGGTCTAGATGAATCGCCACTTCACAGTCAACCCGTTTTCAACCCTTGCTCTTTCAGGGGCCTTTCCCTCAGGTGGGACGTCTGGTCACTTGGCCAGTTAGGAGCAGGGTCAGCACTGCCCCTGTGTGATTGATTTATTCATTGATTTATTGACAGGTGTCCTAGTCTGGGGGGGTCTGGGGGCAGGACACTGTCTCACCAAAAGCAAGGCCTCCAGCCCCCAAACACACACACACAGGCATTGGCTCCAGACACTAAACTTATCTTGCCTCTGACACACCTTCATCACTCTGGAACAATATTCCTTTGATGTGCATCCAGATGAAAATAGATGCACAGTTGCAGTGTCATTACTTATACCACAGGCATTGCAATTATCTATCAATCAAATAACTTTTAACTTTATAATCAAAAGATATGTGGGTTTTTCTGATGAGAATTATTCTGGTGTAAAATTATGCCTTTAAAGCTCAATTTAACCCTGTTTTAGGAGAGAGTCCTGGGATTTATCCACTATTCAGTAAAAGACTGAAATTATCTTTTACATGTACATCTCCCTGAATGCTCCTTGATTGTTGGTAAGTGGAGAGCATGGTTTTGCTAAAAGGTTATATTTGTTGTCATACCTTTCCTCAAAAATCTGCATTTATAAATGTAATACTTCAGGACACTGCTGTATGTTTGAAGAAAGTGGTGCAGCATGCACCATGTTAGAGGGCTCTTTCACTGTGAATGTTCATTTCTGGGAACTCCAGCTGATTAAAACAAGATTGGTGTACCTTGCAGGTCTAGGGTGAGTCCTAGATCAGTCAATGATCTAATGCATAAATGGAAGGATCAGCATGGGTCTTTCATTAAGAAGCTGTCTGAGATGTTAGCTACTGCCCTAGGTACCCGCTAATGTGCTGAAAGCTGAAGAAATTGCTTAGGAGCAGGAGGGGGAAAAAAACCCTGGCTTCAGCAAAGTCACAATTCTGCAAGCAGATATCAGAATTTAAAGTTCCTAAAATGCAGAGACAAAGTTTGTAAGCACAGTTCTCAGACTAAAAATAGGAAAGCTGAGTTACTAAGAAAGTGTGCCTTTTAAATCTTTGTTGAAGATTGAAACTTAGCAGTTGAGTAAGTTTGCATACAGTGTATAATCCATACAAAGAAAATTATCATTAAGGAGAGTAAATAAAGGCAAATAATTCATGTTTAAGCTGATCAGAAAGACAGCAAAAATCTCTCCTTACCAGAGAACTTGAATGGAAGCCTAATGCCCAGTGAGTGTAAGAAAAAACAAATCTAACTATCATCTCAAGTGCTAGAGGCACTTTTCTGAAGGTCGGATGAAATAACTTTGCAAACCACTGGGTATAAGGATGTGCCATACTTAATCTAAACCTTTGGTTGTTTCAAACTTTCTAGCCTCCAGGCAAATTCTTCTGTAACAACTCATGCAGGTTGAAACTGAGATCTTGCACAAGAGAGCGGCTTACAGCAGGTAATGGTTTACATGTCATAGATGCAATGCAATTTCCTGCCAATTTAACCACATCTATGATGTCTAGCTAGAATGGGAAATGGTCATAGCAATAGAAACTTCTTGCACTATTACATGTACAGTCACTCTGCCTTAATTTTATTAAGCACACTAAGCAGCCCTTAGCTGCGTTTAGCTTCTAGGCATCTCTTGGTAGGCTGACCTCTTTACATTTAAATAAGCTAGTTTGCTTAAAAGTAGGATGCTTCTTCTATTCAAAGTTCATCTACCTCGTGCATCTGATAGCAAATGTCTTTAAAATTTCAGCAAATCCAAATACCTTCATGGACATGATTTCTACTCAGATGCCATTAGCACATTAAAAAGACATCTTTAAAAAATTACTATTTTAATTTAATCTCTTTTTTTTCACTCTGTAAAGAACTTACCTTGAAAATCAATATTCAATACTCTATTTTTAACAGGCATGCTTAGTATGACTGAAAAGGAGGAGGAGGTCATGAGGAAAATAACCTGTGAAAGGGAAGGATGACTACCTGATTTGCAGGTGTGAACCAGTTTTTGGCCATTGCCTTTGACTGCTGGTAGCTAAATTTGCAGTACCCAGCCACTCATAGAAAGGAATGACAAAGGAAAC
Organism: Argya squamiceps; assembly: GCA_037834095.1. Taxonomy (NCBI): domain Eukaryota; kingdom Metazoa; phylum Chordata; class Aves; order Passeriformes; family Leiothrichidae; genus Argya; species Argya squamiceps. Next base: position 16,731,905 of record JBBMKD010000115.1, read on the forward strand.
AGGAAGGAAAAAACAAAACAAAAACAGAAACCAAACCAAAGCAAAAAAAAAAAAAACCAAACCAAAAAACCCCACAGGTAAAACAAACACCGGCAGCAAAACCTATAGTACATTTTAAGCATCAACACTGTCCTCTTCTTTAAAAGCAATTTAAATTTGGTTAGGAAACCAGGCCTTTGATGAAAGGTATCTGTTTCAAATTGAAAAACAGCTATAAATTAATATTTTCTTAAAACACTCAGAATCCCTTTATTTCTGAAGAAAACACAGCTCATTTTCTTCAAAATATTGAGAGGCTTGAAACCTGCTGTAGTCTTAGCGGGAGTAGCATCAATTTCAGAAAATGTCTACTTTGTGCCACATCTCAGTTAGATGGAACCTTTCCTCTTTCTATTAGCAGTGCTTATATACTGGCACTCTTTTCAAAGACAGTGGTAAACCTTGGAGTGCGGTTTAAACAGAAGCTCTCTAGCTGCAAAACTGATAATAGTGGTAGATGGAACACAGGGCTTTTTGCAAGGACAACATCGTCCCTTTAACCATTTTGCTGTTTGTTCTCCCATATTTATAAAAGCTGTCTGAAGTTGTCTTTGACTGCAGGCTTGGCCGGCTTAGATGTGTAGGAGATGTAAACCTTCCTCAGGGCTCTGGTGGCACTTGCGCTGTGTGCTCTGAAAAGCTCCAGGTCATCTCTCTGCTCCAGGTCACCTCAGAGCCTTGTAAAGGCACAGGTCCCCACACCTCCCCTCCCCACTGTAAGTTAAGCTGCAGTTTACAAAGGTTAGGAGGGCTGCTGGAGTAATTGTTCTGATTTTGCTGCTGTTACAATACCAGTGAAAATCCAACTGATTTTATTGGAAGTACAATAACAGTTTTAATGAAGATAAATGAGAGGAAAAGTGACATGTTAGGGAATCTAATCCTTTCACCAGCTTTTATAGAATTATTTTTGATGGGAAAAGCAAAGGTAGCTACCCTGATCAAAAATATAAGCTTAGTTTTATTTGCATCTAGGTCTGAAAGAATCTAGGTCTTTCATCTATTGCTGAAAGAATCTCGATGTATGAATAAAACTGCATGTGGAGTTTTATGTTTTTATTTAAGTTTGGCTATAGGAATTCTGTAATCCTAATGATCCCATCATACTAAGATGAGATATCGATGTCTCATACACTTTGCACTTTCAATGAGTTGCCCAGAGGATCGTTGCATGTGGTAATTGCACACCATCATTTCACAGTGGAAACAATGTGTTTGAGAATGAATGCTTGAGATCTCCAGAATGTTTACTGAAAGAACAGAAGTAATTGTAGAATCAATATGTCCTTTAAAACTAATGGTTCTGTTGCTTAATATTTTACACAGCGAAATAGTTATGCTGCATAAGAAACCCAAGAAAAACATACATCTTGTAAATTTAATGAATCAACCGAAACACCTTGTATCATCATAAATGACATGAAGGATTTAGAACAGTCTTTGAGCAAGGGAAGATGGTGTATAGTATTTCAAGCTGAAAACAAAGAGAAAATAGAATTTTTTTAACCCTCTTTGGGAATCAATAGGTGTTTGGAAGAGATGAGATCCACCTGATTATGTAGGACAAATCTATCTTTATCAACAGCCTGGTAAGCTTTGTAAGAGACCTGGTAGGGAGAGATTCAGATTACGAATAACTGGGGAGGGGGAGATTTTGGCGCTCTCCCTAAAAATCTATGACCTGCCCAGAATACAACTTGTAATATTTGGCATCTTTCACTCTCCTTTACTGCTGGGCACAATTCAGAACCAAAGCACTGTCTCTTTGAATCAATTTTTGTCACAACTGGGCAGGTTTTTGTGTAAATCACTCATTGAATTTCACTCTCATATTAAGAAGAAAATCTCTAACTACCCAAAATTTTATTCTGAATTAAGAATTGACTAATGTGACTGTTCAAGAAAAATAAGTGCAACTTAGCCAAGATAGATTCAAAATCCCTGTCATTAAGGCAGGTGTTTCACTGCCTGAGAGTGACAATGGACTTGAAGTTGCAGAACAGATTGCATCAGCTTCCTGTTATGTTCTTTGATCCTCTTTTCCTCTCAAGAAATATAATCTAGCCATAAAATCTAATACATGTTCAGTAGTCTCTAATCAGGCAACAGATAGCATGATCTGTGCCACTGTAATTTTGCAGATCAGACATTGTCTTTCCACTTAGTCATGAAACTAATTTACAGCTCTTGAACCTCCCATAGCAACTCCATCTTGGCCTTTTTCTAGATGAAAGGAAACAGCTGACTAGAGGAGTGAGGAAATATAGTAAAACTAAAATAAACCCTGTATTTAAATGCTACACACACAATACATGAGAGAATTTAATTGTCGCTGAAAATTTTAGAAGAAACTTTATGTTTGATTCCCATCCTGTTTCCACCACTTTAGTTTTTATTGGTCTTTTGAAACAATGGAACCCTACTTTGGGATCTGCAGTCCCTTCCTATGATATAAAATGTACTGTTGTGTGAGTAGTGACTTCAGACTGCTCTCTAAAAGTATATCAATGGATGTTAGTCTTGGAATCAACAGGTTTCATTTATCTCAGTCCAGTGACATATTCTGATAAAAGATCAGCTAAACTGGGCAGCATGTCTTTCCTTAGTGGAAACATTCTTGTTTTCATAAAAAACATTTAAAATGAGGCTATTTTTTGGTTTTCATGTTTGAAGTTGGAAAAATTATGGATCTTTTTCAGAAATAAAACAGAAAAAAGAAACAACACAAACCAAAAACAAACCCCTTAAGTTATATTTAAAAGAAACCCAAAATTATTTTAAAAATTAGTCCCTTTACTCAACAACTTAAGTGAGCTTGGGTAAATTTAGTAATTTGTATATCCTACTTGTTAAATGTAACAGAGTAACTGCCTGATTTCACCTTGTTTCATGTCTTTTCTTATTATTATAATGGATACAATTGAATGTCCAATTCTAATCTAATTTGCATCAGGCTTTATGTGATTCAGAATTATGGATTATAGTTCTACTTGCTTTCTCATTAGTTTTTTAACAGTCAAAATACTCAAAAGAAAAGGACTGCTACTACAGTATAAATATATTTAGTTGCTTTCTTTCTTTTGTGAGTACAGGTTGGACAGGGTCACAGAATCATAAAATCATAGAATATGTTGAATTGGAAAGGATCTGTCAGATCAATGAGTCCAGTTCCTGGCCTGGAGCAGCACAGCCCCAAGAATCACACTGTATGTCAGACAGCATTGTTCAAACCCTTTTTGAACTCAGACTGGCTTTGTGCTGTGACCACTGCCCTGGGGAGCTGTTCCAGTGTCCAGACACTCTCTGGTGAAGAACCTTTCCCTGATGTTCAGCCTCAACCTCCTCTGACACAGCTTTAGGCCATTCCCTCAGGTCCTGTCACTGGTCACCACAGAGAAGAAAAATCATTGTCTGCCCCTCCTCTTCCAATCATGAGGAAGCTGTAGAGTGCAATGAGGTCTGTCCGTGGTCTTCTCTTCTTCAGACTGAACAGTCCATATGACCTCAGCCTCTCCTTTTATGGCTTCCCCTCTAGACCCTTCACCATCCTCACTGCCCTCCTTTGGATGATCTCTAAAAGCTTTATATCTCTTTTATATTGTGGCACCCAAAATTGCCCCCAGCCCTTGAGGTGAGGCTGCCCCATCTCAGAGCAGAGCAGGACAATCCCCTCCCATGCCCAGCTGTTGATGCTGTGCCTGATGTCCTCAGGACAGGGTTGGCCCTCCTGGCTGCCAGGGCACTGCTGACTCAGATCCAGATTGCTGGGGACCAGGACTCCCAGGTCTCTTTCTGTGGTGCTGCACTCCATCATCTCACTCCCCAGTCTGTCTGTATATCGAGGGTTACCCCATCCCAGGCACAGAATCTGGCACTTTCCCTTTTTAGTATCCATACAGTTGGTGATTGCCCATCTCTCTAATTTGTCATGGTCTCTCTACAGGGTCTCCCTGTCCTCCAGCGAGTTGGCAGTTCCTCCCAGTTTAGTCTTGTCATACTTATTGCTCCTTTAAGTCCTCTTTCCAGGTCATTAACAAAGATGCTGAAGAGCATAGGTCTGAGGATGGAGTCCTGTGGAAGCCCACTAGTGACATGTCACCAGTCAGGTGTCACCCCAATCACTGTAACCCTTTGTGGCTAACCTGTGAGTCAACCCTGTGAGTCAACCCTGTGAGTCAGCTGCTCAGCCGTCATGAAACACTGCTATACAGCTGTGGGCTGGACTTTTTGTTCGGAAAGGTTCTGGGAGTGACAGTCTGGAAGGCTTTGCCAAGGCCCAGAAAGATAATATCAGCTGGCTTCCCTCGATCAGCTTTTACCCTGCTGTAGGAGGAAATCAGGTTTGATGAGCAGGACTTTGCCCTCATGAAGCTGTGGTGGCTGTGATTGATGACTGTTGTCCTCCAGGTGTTTTTCAATATGTCTCTGAATAATCTTTTCCATGATTTTACTGGGAACAGAAATGAGATGGTGCCCTGGTTTTGGCCAAGACAGGGTTAATTTCTTGCAGTAGCTGTGATGGGGTGTGACTGAGGGCATCAGGGACTGTGGCCAGGATCTGATGCTATTCTATACCACCTAATGTCAGTGTGGGAAGCCTGAGGTGGAGGGATTTTTTGCCTTTGGAGAAGAAAGGTGTGACTTCCAGTTGCAAAAAACCCAAATGAAGTGGAGGGAGAAAGTTTTCTGTCATTGTTCATTGTCTCAGGGCCTGCAGTGAGCATTTATACATGTGAATCGGTCTCTCTTTTGTATACTCCTGGTATATAATACAACTTATTGCCGGTGTTACTGTTTGTTCTCTTATCTCATTGCTGTTTCTAGTAATCTGCTATTATCTTAACCCTTTATCATGACTTCTTGTGCTGCAGATTGTCAATTCTATCTTGCCACAGCAAGAAGAAGGAAGAGGGACAATGAGAAGGAGGAGTGGGAGAGAAGTGTGTGGTTTTGGAGTCTCTGTGGGGGCACTAAACTGGGGAGTACCATTCCTAAATGACAACAGACCGACAAGCCTGTAATTGTCAGGGTGCTCCTTCTTGCCCTTCTTGAATATTTGGACAATGTTCACTAGGCTCCAGCTACCTGGGATCTTTCCAGATTCCCAAGACTGCTCAAAAATCATCAAGAAATGCAATAACAACAGCCAGTTATTTGAGGATGTTTGAATGAATCCCATCAGACCCCATGGATCTGTAGGGATTGGGCTGCAACAGCAGATCCTGCACAAGTTCAAGGTCCACTGGGAGCTGATCATTCTCACAGCCATGGTCCTCCAGTTCAGGGCACTACGACCCCCTGGGTCCATCATCTGTCTTGAAAACAGAGGCTAAAAATGCATTAAACATCTCTGGCTTGTGCATGTCCGTGTTTGGGTGGTGACCATCCTCCTCCTGTAACAAGCCTATGTTATTTCTACTCTGCTTTTTAACATTAATGTAGTTGAAAAAACTTCTTAGTATCTGTGGAAAAGATTTCACACCACACTTCCGCCTAGGTGAAAGAGATTAAGAAAGTTCCTTTTTTACATATTACATCATAACAGCAATGTGTTATGTCTCAGCCCTTTTCTATTTAACAAAATGAGACCCTTTGAGGATTTTTTTTCCTAATAATAACATGCTTTGTATGATTCAAATAAAATGAGAGAATAAAATGTCTCCAGAAGGACCATAATTTTCTAAAACAATTCCTGAGAGCACAGGATGACAGAATTATTTTTTCCCTTCAGTATGAGAAGCAACTTAGATACCTTGAAGTATACTTTAAGTTTAAATCTTGATATTATAGAAGGTATGTTATTTCGTAAAATGAGTTGGTTCGTGCAGAATGACTTCCTCAAAATGCCAGCAAACCTGATAAAGGGCTAAGTTGTTCTAATCAGGTAATTGTTAAAGTAATATCTTAGCTGTTTTCTTTAAATCAGCTTCATTACTCAGATCTGTGATCTATGAAGTCAACCAGCTACTAAAATACAATTCATCTTAAATTAAAATTATGATTTTCTTCGACAAGACAATGCAATGTTCTTTGTCGTGCAATGAATTATGTGGGTATACTTGTCAGTATAAATTTTCTGGCAACAGTAATAAAGCATTCTATCATTCATTTTATTGCTGGAGAAAATAATCTTTTCCTATTCATACAGATGTATCATTTTCCTTACTCCTTAAGACTTGGCAATATTTCAATCTGAGTGTTATTAGAAAGCTTTCTATTACTGCTCAGTAAATATATTATTTTCTTTTCCATTATAGTTACAAATCTCCAAAGAAGGAGTTGCTTTTATTACACCGGTCTTCTCTGGCACAGGAGCAGCCTACTTCAGAATCTGTCCATCCACAAAAATAAGTGGCTTTTCATTGAAACATCTCTCACATATGAATGACATAGCAGTGGCAGTGCTCACAGAATTGTTGTCACCATTCAGTCCTAGAACTCCTCAATATGGTCAAAGTAGCACAGGTATATATTTCTAATATGATATTGTAGTGGTTTGAAAACAAAACAAGTGAGAGGCTCCAAGTCAGAAATACAATTTAATAAGAAGAAAAGAAAAAAGTAAAATAAAATAGAATAAATGCAATAATACAAAAAACCACTGACAGAGTCAGAATACAACCTGAGCAGGGTGATGGAAGCAGTGCAGATGAGGAAGTCTTCCCGAAGCAGTGATCCTGTAGAAAGGTCTGGTAGCTCTGATCCTCAGGGAATACAGTGGGTAAGGGCCCCTGTACTGTCCCAAATCCCAGATTATATCCAGGTGAGAATGCTTGGCTCCTCCCCCTGGGTGGAGCATTTTACAATGGGATGATGAGTCATACAGGGGGTCCTTGATGGCCCATTAAAGAGAGATAGCTCCTTGAGGGAGTTATCTAGGAGTCATGCAGCAGGCATTTGATGGACCATTAACAGAAGAGGGAGGGGGGAGAAACTGGGAGAAGACTGCTTCAACAATTGGACTCAACAGTTCATGAAGATGGTGATAGAATACTTTGTGCACATCCTATACTACAACCCAGGACAGATATTAATCAAGTTGCTATAATTGTAAAAGTCCCCTAATCTATATGGTACAAATGAATATGCCATATTGTCTGACTGTAGTCTCTTAGCTGTGACTAGACAACAAAGCCTCCAGACAATTTATTCAGTGTTCAGTTTTCAGAGATTTTGTTTGTAATATAAACTGCATAGCTGAGAAGAAGTTAGAGTTTATGGTTCTAAGTGCAGTCTGTAGAGGACCCATAGCTTGCACAAAACAGCAAGAGATTCCTTCAATGACACCCACAGGAGGGAGGAATAGAGAGTACATGGGAAGGAGGATAGACAATATGGAGGAACAGAAACTTGCAACGACAAGGACCTGCAAGAGACAGATACCACCAATGATGCAGCAAATCAGAATGACAGAGGAGCTAAAGCATTTCTACTGGATATCATTTAACACATGATCTTTACACACTTTTTCATATTGTAGTGCTTTAATCCAAGCCAGCAACTAAGTACCAGGCAATAAAGTACAATATAGCACAATATAACAATTCAATTGTATTAAGATAACATATCTCACAGGGTTACAACTTCTGTAGATATTTTAGATTATAACTTTTTCAGTTGAAATCAATCCTTCTTCAGAAAATATGCAGGATTTTGTGTTTGTTTCTGTGTTAGGAAAATGCTTAACATATTTGAGGTACACTAAAGAAAAAAAATAATCACAAGTATTTTGCTCTCCTAGTAGGTTTTTGCTGGATTACACCATAAGCTTTTAAAGAGAATGGACTTCTCTTAGCCCAGTAAGAAGAAAATTTCCATTGGTTACATGAGAAAGGCAGGTAGCTCTTTATCACCACTGAAGTGATTTGGCTGAATATACCTGTCTTATGACCAAAGAAATTCTAGTTACTATTGGAGACAACATAAAAGATATCTCTAATTCCCCTAAAAGGAAAAGTTTATTTTCTTTTAAAAAGAAAGGTTTATTTGGAAATACCAGCTTGGTTTCATGAATCTTAAGTGCACTTGCTTATGGAATGTGTTAACTATCAAAGACAAGGGAAAATGTTTAGGATGTGAAGCTCCAGGGATTCTCAGTGTCACAGCAGTAAATTAATGCTATTGAGAACTGACACTGATATAATTACATATAACTTGCTATTTTGAGTATTATGCCAATTACCTGTGTGGTGTCTTATGATTAAACTTAAAAAGCAAATATATTTTCTTCCAAATGTGGGTTAAAAATTGAGAATTTATGAATAGAAGAAAGCAGAAAGGTGCTGTAAAACAAAGTCATGTTTTACTGTGTATTGCTGCAATTTGTTTTTCAAGAAAGTTTTATCCTGTTTCTTAGCATGTTTCTTAGTTAAAGAATAAAATGGATTAAAAAATATGGAAAAATGAGAGTGACAAACAAATAAAAGGCAGGATTCAGATAAGAAATGCAGGAAAGAATAACACAACATAATTGTATATCTGGAAAAATCTAAACTGAGAAATGGAATACATTTAAATTCTTTCAAATTCAGCTTTATCAACACTTATAAAAGAAAAAAATTGAAACAACACAACAGAGAAAAATTAATGTCATTTAAGCAAACCAGAGCAACACAAAACAAATAAACATTCCTATCAAGGAGATAATCTGAAAACCTGGCCTTTCTAGTTTTCTTTGATTTTCTCTATATTCCAAAAGTAAAAAGTTAGTTATAATAATAAATAATAAATTGTTAGTTAGTAGTCAAATAAAAAATTGGAGTAAATACTACCTAGCTTACCCCTAATGGCTATATTTTTTATTGCATTATATGCTGCAGGAATACATGCAGTAAAATGCATGTATATTTATCTCAGGAGAAAACATGCTGGCTGATCTAAAATTCATTCAAGCAAGACTCATGAGAGTTGCTTATCCTCTACAGATTTTCAAGTACAGTATAAGTAGAATTTTTAGATTTCTTGTATTACTTTGTTTTCTAATTAATTGAGGTTTGTACTCATGGCAAAAAATGCTCCAAATCTAAGTTACCTACCTATCACTCAATCAGCTCTCATTCCTACTACTGACAATGAAAAAAAGGATATTATAAAATGACAATAGAAACCATTTACGACTTTCTGAATGGATTCTAATTTTTTTTTTTGTAGGTTAAGATGAACAGAATCCAGAACATTATCTGCATAGACTGAGTACAACAAAGGAAACAAACCAAAAGAGACTGTTCCAAACTTGTGAACAGTGGTGTATATCAGCATCTGTCCTCAAACAGTTCAAGAGGGTTTCAATGACACTTCACCATAAAGTTCTTGGACACAGGAAGTGGTTTCTGTATTACTTACCACTAGGATTAAAAATTATAAAATGGAATTAAAGATGATAATTCTTAGACAAACCATATAAAGATTGATTTCCTACTTTTGCTGGTTTTTTTAAAAAAAGTCTATAATGCTAGAGAATGGCCCAATTGTCCTTTCCTGGTTTTATCCAATTAGAATTATAGAATCATAGAATGATTTGGGTTAGAAGGGACCTTAGAGATCATCTAGTTCCAAGCCCATTGCCATGGGCAGGGACGTCTTCCGCTAGATCAGGATGCTTAGAGTTCCATCCAACTTGGCCTTGAAAACTTCCAGGGATGGGACTTTCACTACTCCTCTGGACAGCCTATTCCAGTGTATCACCACCCTCCTGGTAAGGAGTTTCTTCCTAATATTTAATCGAACCCCACCCCGTTTCAGTTTGAAGCCATCCCCTCATCATAGTCCCTCTCATCTTTAATGTGAGCTCCCTTCAGATACTGGAAGGCCACAATTAGGTCACCCCTAATCCTCCTCTTCTCCAGGCTGAACAATCCCTATTTTCTCAGACTTTTTTCATAGCAGAGGTGCTTCGTCCCTCTGATCACCTTGGTGCCTCTTCTGGACTCTCTCCAACAGCTCCATGTCCCCCCAGTGCTGGGACCCCAGGGCTGGAGGCAGCTCTGCAGGTGGGCTCTCACCAGAGCGGGGCAGAGGGGCACAATCCC
>JBBMKD010000115.1:16742632-16766371 GCA_037834095.1 Argya squamiceps
TTGTCCAGGGCCCTCTGGATGGCATCCAGCCCCCCAGGAGTGTCAACTGCACCACTCAGCTTGGTGTCATCTGAGAATTTGCTGAGGGTGCACTCAATCTCTTAATCTGTGTCACTGATGAAGATATTAAATAATACTGCTTCCTGAGGGACACCACTTGTCCTTGATATGCATCAGGATTCTGAGCCATAGACGACCGCTTTTTGGATGAGATGGTCCAACCCCTTTGTTATCCATTCAACAATCCACTCTTCAAATCTATATATCTCCAATTTACAGAGAAGACTATTGGGAACTGTGTCAAAAACCTGTTACACAACCTTGTCCACTGATAGAGTGACCCTGTTATAGAAGTCAACCAGGTGGGTGAGGACTTGCCCTCAGTGAAACCGTACTGGTTGTCTGGAATCACCTTCTTGTCCTCTGTGTGTCTTTGCAGAGTTTCTAGGAGGTTCTGTTTATGATCTTGCCAGGCACAGAGCCTTGACAGATCACAGCTCCCAGGATCCTCCTTTATACCTTTTCTAATAATGGGTACAAATGTTTCTCTTTTCCAGTCACCTGGGACTTCACGTAACTGCCAAGATTTTTCAAATACCATGGAGAATGGCTTGGCAACTACAACAGTCAATTCCCTCAGGACTCTGGGATGCATCCCGTTGTGTCCCACAGACCCATATGAAGAAAGTAAGAAAGATTTTTACACTGTGAAAGTTTCTTTGCTACCCAACTGCAGTAATATCATTATGTATTGGAATTTATAACAAGCAAAAGCAAGTTGGGGAAAAAAAACCATAACAAAAAGCCCCAATATTGAATCATTAAACCGTAGAATTGTAGAATAGGTTTGAAAAGACCTTTAAGATTGAATCTGAACCAGCACTGTCTAGTCAGCCACTGAAAACTGTTCCTCAGAGCCACATCTGCATGTCTTTGAAATACCCCTGGGAATGATGAGCCAACCATACGACACCTTGTGAGTGACGAGCCTTTCCATGAAGAACACAATCTGAGACCATTTCCTATTGTTCTGTTACTTTTTACCTCAGAGAAGAGAGTGACCCCCACCTGGCTACAATCTCCTCTCAGGTAGTTGTGAAGAGTGACAAAGTCCCCCGCGGAATGTCTTTTGTTCTAGGCTAAACATCCTCAGGTCCTTCAGCTCCCTCTCATTAGACTTGTACTTCTTCACCAGCTCCATTGCCTTTCCCTGGACTCTTTCCAGCACCTCAATGTCATTTGTGTCATGAGAGGCCCAAAACTGAACACAGAATTTGAGGTGTGGTCTCACAAGTGCTGAGTATATGGGATGGTCATCACCCTGATCCTGCTGGACACAGTATTTCTGATTCCAGCCACGATATGCTTGGGCTTCTTGGCAACCTGGACAACTGCTGGTTCATGTCTGGGAAGCTGTTGGCCAGCACCCCCAGGCCCTTTTGTGCCAAACATTTTTCCAGGGATTCTGGAGGGAAGATAAGGCATTTGTTAGTGATAAGTGCTTTTTACTGCACCACTACCCTCCAGAGTGATCATTTTATTGTATTAATTTCCTGCACTGGGGTGTTGGATTCCCATGCATAGGGATGTACTGGAAATAGAAAGTGTGAACTGGTAAAGGACTACAGAGAGGTGAAAGAGCCTAACGTAGTGCAGTTTCATACAAACAGCCCATTGGGAAGATCTCTTATACTTCCCTGAACTGTACTTCAGAGAATCGCATTGTTGAAAGTAGACCTCATAAGATGTTACCTAGTCCAAAAACCCTGATAAAGCAGGGTCAGCAAGAGCAGGTTCACGAGGGGCTGTATCTAGTCACATTTTGAGTAACTCCAAGAGCTGAGATTCTTGGGGAATTTGTGTCAGAATTCCTCTATGGGGAATTTGTGTCAGAATTTAATGATGTTTGCAACAGAAACAATGGCAACAACTAAAACAACAACAGCAGATCTCTTCAAATGGAATTTCATGATGTCTTTGTGCTTACTGCCTCTTATTAGTGAGAAATTCCTTATGCCATCTTCTTTTCACCTTTTGTTTGGGTAATAGTAAGATCTCCTGACAAGCCTTCTTTTATCCAAAAGGTCCCATGTCCCTCAGGCTTTCCTCATGAGACATACTTCTGTTCATTAATCAGCTTCCCAGTCCTCTTCTGTTGAGTAGAAATGAAAGATAACCTCCCTCACACTGCTGGTGATGCTCTGACAGCATGCTGCTGGCCGCCTTCACCATGACATTTCAGTGGCTCATGGTCAAGTTTTTGCCTGCCAAGACGGCCTGTCAGTGCTTTCTTAGCAGTTCTGCAAAGAACAGGTCAGCCTCCAGTGTTTTCTGGTACCTGGGGTTGTTCCTCCCCAGGTGCAAGGCTTTTCACTTCCCCATGTTGAATTTTATGACCTTTCTGTTAGCCCCTTTCTCCAGCCCTTCCTCATCCCTCTGAATCACAGCACAAACAACTTGTCCACCAACCACTCCTCCCTGTTTTGTCTCTTTGCCTGTCTTCAAAACATACTAGCTGGTATGGACCAAAACTATGCCAAGAAATAGACTAATAGTGGGACAATATGAAGGAACAGACACTAATGCCTTTAATTCATTTGTCAGCCATTGCAGCTTAATGTTTGACACAGGTGTCATCTGAGCCAGGAAGACTCATTTATTTTTCCTTGTTAAGAAAAATCACAGTATTTACTCTGTATGCTGTTAAAGTAGAAGTATGTATACCTGGTGTATAAATATTTTTTCTGTTACTGATCAAGAAAACACTGAGGTACTTCCAGCCCCTCCTCCCCCTCAACTTCTCCAATTCTATTTTCTCTTGTTTGTCACTAGAATGCTAATACACGTTTAAGCTGTGTGTTCAAACAGATAGACTTCAGCATGTCTGACACCAGAAATTCCAAACAACCCTCGGTGGTTTTAGTAAAACCAGTTGGGAAGTAGCACTGATATGTAATGGTAGCCCAGCGAACAAAGGGATGTAGAACAAACACTTGCAAATGAAGCATGACAACAAAAGATAGATCAGAAGCAAATATGAAATCAACCTAGAGATAATGGTGACAGAATTATTCAAACTACTTTTTCCTTATAAATTTAAACTTACAATCCTAAATAACTGATGCACGCAGTTGCTTGACATCTAAATAGACGTTTTTCCAGATTAATGGGATATTTCTATGTCAAATTATCTAAATTGGGCCTAGAATTATTTGCATCAGCAGATGAGATATCTTAAAATGGCTAGACTAAAACACAATCTGCAAATTTTATATAAAAATCAGTAACTAACATTGCAATTTTTGGCTAGATAAAATTCTGTTATGCATACAAATCTTCAAAGAGCTAACAAAACTTGATTTCCTCTGACAGCTGAGTACTTCTGTACTTCTGTATGCACAATGAAGATGAATATAAAATTTTAACACCCCCACAAAATCAAAAAGTTGACACAAAATGAAACACTAGAAGGAAAGCCTGCTTTTGGCTGACATTAGTAATAGACCATAAGCATTCCAATAAGTCAGGAAATGAGTTTGTGTGACATTTTAAGTTCAGTAAGTTGGATTTCTCCACTTGTGTGAGTTCAAAAGCCAGGAAGGCACTGATTTATATTTCCCTGTTAAGAAATAGTCACAGCATATAATCTAGCTGATTTTCCATTGTATAGATAAATAGAAAAAAATATCTAATATGACAGGTTAAGGGAAAAAGGAAGATTACAGTGAAGTGCAAGACTGGGGAATGCATGAGAAATGACTAGTCACAGCCTTTGAAGCAAATGATATGAAAAAATCTGCAAAGGATAGTGTCACCCTGTTGTAGAAGTAAGCCTGTTTCTGATTCATAAAACATGGTTCAGATTTATGCTACAATTATTTGATTAAGTTAAATTTATTTACAATAAAGGGAGGAAGATCAGAATCCCAATGATGTAATAAAAATACTTTGTTCTATACTTCAGCCAGAGACTGGTAATGTACACATGCCATGAAGCTGTGCCAGTTGGATGCGTTGAAAGCAATTATTTATGCTGCACAGTTGTGGAAGTCTGATTCATATTCTGAACAAGATTCTGATACAATAAAGCTTTTTTCTTTATGGTTAATATTGAACCAGTGGTTTTAAGCACTCACATACATAAAACTTTGCAGAACAAATGCATAATGATAAAATCAATGCTTTGTTAAAGTATGTTAAAATCAGAAGATGCTTGTAATACTTGAAAGGCTGAATTTTCACCAGCAGAATGTAATATGAGCCCTATCCTTTCTTTTATGAAATTTAAATAGCAGAATAAGAAAGATTTGTGTAGCTCTAAAAGAAGTTTCATAAGAGAATTTTCTGCATAAATTACTACTACCAGCTCAAGGGAAAAAACAGGTGATATTTTAGAAAGTGATTTGGGTGAAGTTGTCAAACACAGGGCTATATAGTATCAAAGAAAGCATTGAAAATCTGCTCTGTCCAAAATGTAACCACAAAAAATTCTTCATTATGATAGATAAACCTTCTCAGAACATACAGGATTTAATAAATACATAGAAAAGTATAAAGGGAGCCCAGATACCTTAACTGGAAAAGCAGAAATAAACATCAAAACCAAATGAATACTAACAATAAAAGGGAGATGAAAAGTGTGTTGAGAAAGGCGAGAGAAAAATATTGTAAATAATCTTCAAAATGTGGTTTTGCTTCTTTTTAAGAAGAATACATTCTTTCTGACAAAAATAGCACTAGACATATTGCGTTGTTGTGTTTTGACTTGAAGGATGGTGTTGTAGAAAGTGTTGCTCTTTTCTTGTGACAGTGCATCAGCCATTCTGAGGTCTGCTTAGTGACAAGCACTCAGCATGCTCTGTCTCTGACATGGTGTTTTCTTCTACATCACCCAGAAAAAAGATGGAAATTCATAAATATTCCTGAGCAAACAGTCCAACTCATTTTTTTCCCTTTTCTCTACTTATGTTCTATTCACAGCTGTATTGCAAAATTCTAGAGAGTATCATTGAAACCTTTTAATAGTTTCCCAAGTAATAATTCAAGATCTTGCACATTCTTGTAGCAAAATTTTCAGTTTGTTGTACTGTTACCTCCTTGGGGTCCTCAAGAGGTAATTAATGTGCTGTGATTCTGTTCCAACAAAAACATTTAAAATACTTCAGCATGCAAAGAATTCCGCTCTGACCATAGGATTTGAATTTGGAGTTGGGGAGTTGTGCCTCTGACAAATTCACTGAGTTTTGAAAGGAGTATTAAGTGAAAAAATATTTTTTAGACTCAATAAACAAAGAACACATGTAGATTTGTATTTGCTCTTTAACTTGCAGTTTTAAATAATCTCAGCAATAGAACTGTTTTAGTGATAATCAAAAGATTTTTGCATAAGGATAGAATGGACTCTCTATATATTTTATTAGAAAGTCAAGTTATATAGAGAAACACAGGTAAGTTTTCAGGTAATTACTCCAGTTATTTTTCCAGAAAACATGGGTGCCATTCTGAAACTGACATTTCTTTTGAATCCTAGCTATTCTTCACAGAGATATTTTTCTTCATTTGCTTATATTCAATCAATATACAGTTGATTTCAGATACTTTAATTCTTTGAACAAACTGGGAAATGTTTAGTCAGATTTTTTATGACTATAATTTTAAGGAAAAAGTCTCCAGAAGGCTTGTATTTTAGTAGTAAAAGAAACTACAGTAGAGTAGTAAAAGAGACTACAGTACTTCAATTATTTTAATAAGTTGCTAGAGGTCAATCAACTTTTCTTTGGCAGTCTGAATTTAAAGTATACGTGATATGTACCTGCCAAGAATAAATATGTGTAATTGCCAGGGCTACTTCTCCCTAAGCAGAATCTTTTCATGTGAGGATAATGAGGCTATACCCCACTATGTCTTTCTGTCTACTATGAAAGCATATGATCTCATGCTCTCTGTCCTACTTAAAATGTGCATTTGTCCTTGACTGCTTTGATGATAAGGGATAGATTGTCCTTCCTAGAGTGACACCTGCATACACAGCTAAGGGTGATGCAGTAAGGACTTACACCTGGAAAAATCTTCATTTTTATGTGTGCTTAGTACCTTACCACACTGCAGATGAAGTGGCTTGATTCCTTCATCAATTGGACCATGCACTGGAGGTATTTAAAGGGTGTGTAAATGCATCATTCAGGGACATGGTTAGTGGTGGACTTGGCAATGCTGAGGTAATGGTTGTACTTCATGATTTTGGAAGTCTTTTCCAAAGTAAATAATTATATGATTCTATGATTTTGTTCAGTAGTTTAGAAGCCATCAGAAACCGTTGAAAGCAGCAGGTCTTACAGATTTTGTATGTTCAGTAATTGCAGTGATTTAGACCCCACTGTGCCTCTGTGGCCTTGTGGTATTAAGTTCTCGAATAGAGAGCAAGAGGCCTCATCCTTTTATACTTAGTGACTTAACTGTTCTGCTTTCCCTGTTGTGTCTGATGGAGCTCAATTCAGAGATGCAGAGGTGAACAGCCAAGTGAAAATGGAGAGCACTCACCTAGGTCAAAATAAAGCTCTATGCAATTCAGTTTCAAAAGACATCTATCAGCAGACATTAAAATTGTAATATCAGAGTCTTAGACAAAATTTAAAGGAAGGAGCTAATGATCAAATATTAATCAGGTCTCTTGACAAAGGTTAAAGGAATGGAAAGTGGTGGTAACTTATCCTTGCTGCAGTTTTCATACAATCACCTCATGGCCTACCAAGGTTACTGAACTGTATATCATCCTAAAGTGCACGGGTGGGGACTGAACTGTTTTTCTCCCTGATAATGTCTCTTCAAGTTTGACAAGTGTTAACTGTATCTTTTTTTTTCAGATTTTATGCCTTTCTATCTTACAAGTTTCAATACAATTACTGAAAAAAATTATGCTTTTCTTATTCTCTGACATCCTTAAACTAAACCTTACTTTTTCATATGTCTTGTAATAGACGGGATTTCTTGTTGCAGCAGCTTACACTAGGCAAGCCTCTTATGATAATCAGTCTTCAATAGCTTGTAGAAAAAGATCTTTGAGAAAATGTAGAGAAACTACAGCACATACACAATTATTTATGTTTACTTGTCTTAAGGGGGCAGCAGCATCACACTGTGCAACTCTAGAGCTATACTTGTCTGCTCTGCCAGTGGATAAGATTAAGTGCAACTCTTTATATGGTAGAGGAGCTCAATGGGATCTTGGTGCTGTTTGTCATATCAGGTCTTTACAAAAACAAAGTCTGGTGTTTCAGCCTGATAGTGTCCAATTTTTGACATTTGTTGGAGACATAAGCAATTTAATATCATGTTGAAGTACTTGGTACATGTCACTATAGTTTAGCTGGACAGGTATAAGGCTGCTGCTGCTAGCAGCAGCCACATATGTGTGTTTTCATAAGCATTATTCATCTGGAATTGGTTTCTGTAGTCATTACTAAGGCCTAGAGGATATAATATGGAAATAATAGAATGAAAATTTACTGTGGCTCCACTCTTTAAAAGCCACAAATTTTCTGTGTTTTGACGTATTTTAAATCACTTACGCACAACACATTTTATCTAATATGTTCTGAATCACTCACATTCTCCTCAAGTGTGATGCCTTATAGGCCGTTTGCCTGCCTTCTCAAACCAGTGTCTGAACAAGTAAATAGTGGCGGCTTGTGTGTCCTTTATTATTGCATCTTCTTGACTCCATCTCCCATCTACTGCATCAAATCACAAATATGTATTTCCACCCAGGTAAGAAGTTATGAATCCATGAAATTCTGACCAAATGCCTGGGGTGGAGGAGGAGTCAAGATTGCTCCAAGTGTCTTCTAAAAGCAAATGTATTTTTCTTCTGTGAGTGGCTTTATCTGAAAAAATCTTGAGATGCATTACATAGGGGTGTTTCTGGAGAACACCCAAATCACTAAGCCTCTCCATGTGATGCTGAGAAAAGAAATAGCTGATAATGCAGCTAGTGCTTGTTCTTCAGACAATTTACCTCTATCCATCAATTACTTATTATATGCAAATAGTGAACTTGCAGGTAACAACAGTGGTGACTAAAATTTACTGAGTAATCACTCAGTCAATTTCATGATGTAATGATCAGTGGCTGTTACATTAGAATGGACATTTAGAGAAAAAAATGTTGAAATAGAAGCATTTTCTTTTCTCTAAAAAGGCAGTTACCAAATTACTGGGTCTATCAGGGAGACCATTCTATCACTGACCCAGAAGAAGGCAATTTTCCCATCTGTAAAGCTGTTCTTTTTTATGTATGAGGTTACAGTATGCAATTACATATTGCATGATATTGTCACATCATGTGTGAAAGCAAAATTCATCCAGTTATTATGCCCTTAATAATTTTGATGATTTTTACATCTGTTAGAGCTTAAATGCAAGGGAGAACAAAGTGTTTATAGTGAAATCCTTTGGTTCTTTTCTCTGTCAAATATTACATCTGTTTTGGTTTTGGAAATGTTAGCTGCACCTGCAGGCTCAAAGATGTGAGCAAAAAAAGAAAAAAAAATACTCTGCTTTCTCCCAAAGAATAAAAATATTAGTCACTTGTAATAAAAGACTAAGGAAGCCATGGCAGTAAAAAAGATTTTCCCACATGAGATATCCTGGATTCCATCTTTGTCGTGCCAACCTACTGTAGCTCTACAACACACTAGGCAGTTTTTTGTTACTTTTAGAAGAGTTTGAGAAATATTTTGTTCCTGAAGGTATAGTGTACCACTCGTGTTAAAGAGAATTTTTAGTATTCAAGATCTGAAAAAAGTTTTCAGAGTTTTCCTATTGCACTCAACACCAAGCTGTCGGACAATGCAGTCAAATCAGGCTGTTAGCCCACACACTACAGTAGACTCATTGCATCCCTTATTACAAGAAACTCTGTAAGATGAATAAAAAGTAGAAAGATACAAAGGTCACAAAACTGTAAAACAAGAAAACCTGCTGAAGGTATCTAACTATTTTGATATTCAAAGTTGTTCCTCTTTATACATACGTGTATTTTTCTGTATTTGCCTATGTATTCCTGTACAAAAGGTGAAAACAAAGTAATCTAAAACTTGACCAGAATCCTGCATTGCTAACCAAGAGCACAGTATGTTGCACGTTCTGGGCTAGGTGAGACAGTAACTGACAGAATGCTCTGGTTTTTTTCCATCTTGTTCTCTTTGCTCCCCTATTTGAATTGTGCCTGAGCCTGTATGTGCAACCTTCCACACATATTAATATGGTTCATATCCTCCCCTCACATAGTAGATCTTCTTGCCATAATATACTGGATAGGAAACACTAAATGGCATCTGATTATGACTATCATTTCAATGATTGTATAATTCTAAGTCCTCTGATTTTCAAAGATTAATTTTCTATGAGAAGTATAACTAGAGTTAAAACTGTTAGGGTTCCTTCGTGGTTTTTTTTCATTGTAAAGGATTTCATTTCTTTACAGTTAAATGTAATTCTGCTATCCCAGGATTTGTTGTATGAATATCAATCAGACTTCTATTCTTTGTGAAAAATTTTGCATGGTTGGCTGTTACTCTTTGCTTGATAAGGTACCTTTCTTAGTCTGTAGTGAGCCAGGCAATGTGCAGAATGCCACAGCTAACACTCAGTAGTGGAGGCTACAGTGCTGGCCTGCTGTGGGATATGCAGCAACAAGCACTAAAGAACAGTCGCTTTGATTCTTCCACTACTGGGTGGTCAGGGCACCATATGAAGCCATTGTGCTTTCTCTTCTGTGTCTTTTCACCTCAGAGATGGACCCACAAAAAGCTACCACACAGATACAGCTACAGGTAGTATTTGTTAAAATGTTATTGGTGTCACAGGGTTTTTAACTCTCTTCATAATGGAAGTATTTTGGTGACTACCTGTTGGGTATGCTTACAGTAATTTTTATGCACACAGACATAAGTATATAACTTCAGATACACAACCACAATAATGGAAGAATTTGATTATAAGGTTGGTTGTTATTTATCAGACTACTGCAAAATACTATCTACTTTATACCATATGTAAATTCTAGTGCACAGGCACTGTATGTGCACAAATAAAGACATGGATACACCGTAGCAGGACCACTAGTCCTACATTTGACATATTACTCTACTACAAATTAGAATGCTCTTGAATCATGGCAGAGCATCCATGTCAGTTATTTTCCTTCAGTGGGATCAAACTAGGTTGTACTGTGGCTTCAAAAGACAATACCTAAATTGCAGATGGATTTTGTAGTTTTGAATGTTGGTGAGATTCTTTCTGGATTTCAAAAATCCTTTTCTTGGCACACAATCTTCATGCTATTAGGGTGATAACACTTTGGCTAACATTATACAGCAAACTACCGTGTGCATCAGAACCTGTAATAAAAAATGTTTTTTCAGCCTGTCTTCTGACATTTTCTGCTGATGTTAGTTATCATTTTGCTGCTCTTAAAAAAAATCTTTTAAAATGGCTTGAAAAATTGATATATTATCTCCCTTCATCCTTGTGCTGGGAAATAAAAAATCATGATATAATGCCCAGTAGATGAATATTACCAAGACAAAAATATATCTGGGATATGTTAAGTGTTTAATCAATTTAGGATGTAATAAATGACTGTATGCTGGGAGGAAAAAGACAGGAGAAAACCAGAAGGTAAAGCAAAGGTACTCATTAATTTTACACTGATTTACAGATTATGAGATTATGCAATTACAATGAGTACGAAAGACATTTTGGGGTGCTAAATCTGTGTAAACACAGAGATCAAGAACTGTACTCTGTGGAAAACTTAAACAATCCTTTGTAGGCCTGGATGCCTGAAGATGCTGAGCACAGGATAGTCTCTACTATAGCTATTTAATCAGGTATTTTTATAACCATTCTATCCTTTAGAAACTGAACTCTGTGTTCTTTCATATGGGGCAAGAAAATCAATACATGAAAAGGTGGTTATTTAAATTTAAACATGTTTCCATTTTTCTTGAAAAGGATTTTATATAATTAGACAATGAGATAAAACTAAGAAAGTATGTTCCCTTTTAAGGGCACATGTGGTTGTTTCAGTCTATCATCCGCTGTTTCAGATGGTGACAGTGATCATGACATACTGCCTCAAGATCTTTTTGGTTTTTTTTAGTATCCTCTCAGTTCAGATGATCTCACTGCACTGTTTGATTTATCATTATCCGTTCTACAAACACTGTTTACTGAGGGAAACAGGATGTCTTAGGGCTGACCTTCGGCATTAGAAAGTAGGCAGCTACTTGAATCAGAAGGCTGCTGAGAGCAGCAAAAGGCCTTTTGAGCCAATGCCCATGGAAACAAGTAGCAACAGCTAAGGTAAAGATGTTTACCCCATCTGCTACTGCCAGTGCGAAAGGATTCAGAATGGGATGAAGATGGAAAAAATGGAGGGACTGAGATGGAAGAAATTAAAAAGTCACTTAACTAACCACAGCCTTCTGTAAACCTCTTTGTTTCAAAAAAATGGCATGCTGCTGTCCAAGGGATTGTTGACCTTATCCTTAGGTAAGATTTGTTTCTACCTACTCTGTCTGAGACAGCTTTGAATCTTACAAACCTACATACAAGATTTTAAAAGTTGTCCTTAGAATTTGCATCTGCAGCAGTAAGAGAGAAGTGATTTGTTTTAGCTTGTTGCTTTGGTTTAGGGGTGGATTTGAGAGTGTTTTTTGTGCTGGTGGTTTTTTGTGATTTGTTGTTTGTTTGTTTGTTAGTTTGTTTGTTTTGTGGTGGTGTGATAGGGCTTAGGTTTGATTTTTTTTTCCTCAAATGCAGGTAGATTGCATTTCTTTTTCATTTTTAATGTGAATAATACTGCTTTGAAAACAGTTCCCCAAACTTAAAGCTGCTGTGTCTCCAAATATGATATATGTAACAGGGGTGATATTCAAACTGTAGGAGACTATAAAACTGTTCTGAAATATTTCTAGAAACCAGGCCGAGACACTCAAAGCACATGTGAAATGTCAGAGTGACAGAATGGGGCTGTGGAAAGAATGCACTCCCTCACACAAAAACCCCTTGAACACAGCTGAT
The DNA here is from genome assembly GCA_037834095.1 of Argya squamiceps. Lineage (NCBI taxonomy): Eukaryota > Metazoa > Chordata > Aves > Passeriformes > Leiothrichidae > Argya > Argya squamiceps. The sequence goes on from JBBMKD010000115.1 coordinate 16,754,720, forward strand.
GGAAACAATAAAGCATATGAAATTGTCCAGGAGATGGCCAAGACACCTGAGATCTGCACAGAGGAAGGATGACTTAACAGTAAAATAAATATTGCAGTCTTTTACTTTAGTAGTTTTGACAGTCTGTGTTATAGGCTGTGTCAAAGACAGTCTGTGGGGGAAGCAATCAACTTCAAGGTCACAAAGTTAACCTGCCCACCATGCTGATTCAGCACAGTGGCACTTATCAAAGCTCATAGAATTCTACTACAGCATACAGAAGTTTCCTGGGCATCAGGAAGTATCTGGCATTTTTTTGTTTCCTGCAGGCCTCTGTGTTTCGATGTCAGGGAGGGCGTCTGCAGAAGCTGGCTTACCAAGCTGCAGACCATGGGAAGTGACAAGGAGAGTGATTTATCTCCTTCTAACCCATTTGTAGGAGATCAGAGTCCAAATGTTTGTAGTAAAAAGGTCAGGGTAATGAAATGCTTAATAACGAAACTTTTTCTTAGCTTGTCCTATAAAAGAAAAGAAAAAAAATATTGCAAACCCAAAAAGAGGCACGTTAGAAGCAAGAATACAAAACTACATTGAATCCTATCCTTTTTTTTTTTCCCAATCAAGACAGTGTTAAACCATTATTTTGAAATTCAAACTTCATAGGCTGCATTTTAGGTTTTTTTGTTTGTGTTCTATTCTTTTACTCATAGAAAATAATGGCAAAAATAAGGGGCATTTTCTACTTTCCTATAATTACTTTCTCTTTAAAGTAATAGCCAATATATCACATAATAGAAAATGTGGTTTAATTTGGTATAGTCTGACTTCCTATTTGGAAGCAGCTTTGCAGAAAAGCTCAGTTTATGAGCCATGGTTTTTTCATAATTTATCACCCTGGAAGCTTTAGGTTTTCGCACTAGGAATAAATTTATGATGAAAGTTTGAAGGTAAGAGATTTTATATATTAGCAGGATAAAGGTAATGTACACAAGCTTTCAGGATCTAGTTATACTGCTTATCCCTTCCTTTGATTTTCACCAGATGTTGGATTTGAGACACTTTCAATAAATTGAGGGGAATATTCTATAGACAACAGAAGAAAAACTGTAAGACCTTAAGTCCATGCAAAGTGTCTAAAATGTAACGCACTCAATGGGGCAAAGCAAGCCCAGGAGTCTTAAGCGATACATAGGTATATTAAGACTCTGCTTTTCACTCAAATAAAATCTGTATCCCAGTGGAGCAGTTCCTGCTTCTGAAGAGTTCACAAAGGCACTGTCATGCCCTCCGCTGTTTCCACGCAAACCCTGTGCAAACAAGCATTATCTTTGATCTTTGTGGAATGTGGATTTATCCAGTGTCCCTCCACAGAAAGAAAATCTTGAAATGTACACTAGAATGTCAAAAAGGACGGCAATAAGACAAAGTTGTTATTTATAATTTAGAATGATAAGGTCTTTATAATGCCATGCATAGGGATAATAGAAATGAAAGGAAAATACTTGTGTGAGAAATGAAAGGATTTCAATTAGGTAAGTTGTATTAGATGTTCAAATGACATGTATCATAAACAAAATAAAGCATTAAAATAAAAACAATAGTTTTGGGAAAAGTTTGCATTTTGGAGTGATGTCCTGCATTAAAAACTTCCAGCCATAGTTGCTGAATTCTTGAGAATATATTTCTACTGTGATATAAAACAATTATCTATCAGCTTATGGTTATTAACCTATTAAAAAACCCCAAAATGTAAATACTTCATTATCAAAAGTATTATGCTAGAGGGAGGAAATAGGATATTGCATACTCTAAAAATAAATTCTTTCATAAAGAAAGTGTGGCTACCAGACCCACTGTCTCAAGAAGCACATTAGATCTGTTGTCCATGTGCTCCACAGGTGGTTTGCACATGTGGAACAGAATGGATATGTTTGGAATGTGATACTGTGCATGTGCAAAAATAATTCTGCAAGATCTGTGTAGGTGTATGGTAGTACTTCCAAGAAACTTGGAGCCTGAGGAGTTTTTGATAGTGACCATCTGTTTATCAGATACAGATCCAATATATAAGTCCTGCCAATAGATCCACAGCTTCCCAAGCTTGCATCCCTTGTACTACTTTGTGCAAGTTCAAATATTTCCACTTGGCCATAAAACACCACAAAAAATAGCAGATGAAAACAACTCTTTACAAAACCAGCATGTGCAGACATGTTAAATGAGAAATGAGAGAAATAAGGAAGATCTTTTCCTAGTTCATTACATCAGGGTAGATTGGCCTCTTGGTATGATCTCTCTTTCTCTCTTTTTCTCTTACACCCACATGGCCAATAGTACAAATATCTTGGTTTTAAATGGCAAACAATTCCATTTTCATTCCTAAAATATCTTATACTATTCTCTGTGTTGTTTCTGCAGCTTTCTGAGTTCATAAAGATGCTACTGAAACAGTATGTACAGTTTCATTCACTGTTAAAGAGTGCACAGTCAGCCATGACTTAGATATGTTAAGGAAACAATGGAAGCTACTTAGATAAGACACTCTAATTTAGCTGATATGATGGCTGCTTACTGAAATGGTTTTGAGTAGATATTTTTGACCAGCAAACTATGTTCCAAAAAAATCAAACTGCCTTTTCCTTAAAACCTTTTAATCCACCCCCTTTCCAAAATTTGAAGGCATTCAATGTGGTAGAATTATAGAAAACATGAAGAGTACACTTGGACACAAAAATTGCTCTGGATTCTTTTTGTTTAGTCTGAAGGTTTCTTTGTGATAACTGACATTTCATTTAAGTTCAACTTCTTCGCAGGTGGCCAGGACTTGTACGTCTTTCATTTTGCAGGGTCCTCTTTTAATCTCAGGGTCTGTAATTTGCCTCAGAGTCTGAGCCCTTGCAGCAGCTGACACAATACTCTGACAATATAAGATACTATGATGATAATATGAAGTGTTCAAAGATAACCTATTATGCTAGGTCCAGTTATGCCACTAGCTGCTGTGTAAATTTATCACTATAATCACAAGTATGTCCAAACACAATGAAAGCTGATCCTGTGTATTCCAGAATGTCTTGCAGCAGTATTTCATGGAAAGTAGGTAAATTAGTGGAGGTTTCTTTTGGAAAGACTTAACAAGGCAAATCGCTATAGGATATGTATATATCCCAGCTGCAGACTTCCTAAATTAAGCAGTGTAGCAATGTCATATTTGAACCTGTGATTCCTTCTAGCCTAAACAATGTAAATGCCGTCTGCATGTAAAAGAGGAAGTATACCCGGAGTTGTGAAAAGAAATTAATTAATAGTACTAAATTTATTTTTTCTAATTTATATTACATGCATTCACATACTTTAGCAATGAATTTAAAGGAAAAACTTGTTAGAAAATAAATCAAAAATTCAATGTATAACAGAGTAGTGCAGGATATATGCCCCAGGCCATATTGAATGAATATGATTAAACAAATCATTGCAATAGGGGTTTATTATGTGAACATTGAACACTGAATAAGACAAGGAAAAATGGTATGTAATTATGAAATTAAAGATTGTATTGTTATGTGTTTACACATGGATGCTATTACTCTTTCTGCAACTATTGCCAGCTATTGTCTGCCATGACATCTCTAACAGGGTTATTTTTTAGTTTCTTTGGAGGAAGGTTATTTTCCACAGAATAAAAAGATAATTGCAAAGGAATATTCCTCCTATGATTTTCCCATTTTATGATATTATGTTATTTTTATATTTATATTTGAAAAACAAATGCCTGCCAATGGCAGTAGGAGAATTCTTGGAGATGACTGCAATATTTGACTGTCTGTGATCACTGAAAATCTAGGCAAGCTAAAAATGATTTTTGCTTTACGTCTGCCTTTACAATTCTGCCCTACAATTGTGCAAACCAAAAGTTTAATAACCTCAGAAATCTTACCCAACTTTAAAGGCTCTACAGAGATTTTTGCTGAAGCCAAATTTGATTTCAGGAGCTCCCACATCACCTGTGCAGCTTGGTTGGATTTTGTCAGCTTCTAACAACCAGGTCAGCTTCACATTGGAAATTCTTGTGCAGATGAGATGAATTCTTATTAACTCCCTGAACCAAAAATTAGGACCACCAGTCATTTAAAACAAGGCCTGGATTGAGAAAGATTGTTCCCACTTCACTGTGAAGAGTATTCATGCCTGTAAGAAGCATAAAATTTCTTTGACCTCCATCTTCTCTCAAGCTGATTATGCGAATTTTTTCCCTCTGAAAAGAAGCCCATGCTCTAACCAGATAGTGATATATGATTGACCTATAAATCTATTAAACTAAGTGTCACTCAGCATTATCTGGAGGCAATGGAGAAACTTAAATCAAGAGATAATTTCTTTTTTTTTTCCATTTGTTTGGTCCATAATGAAAAAAATCTTTCTTTAAAGGGTTAAGTTCATTAGATTCAAGACAATTTTTTAATCTGCTCTGGAAATAGTGCTAGCTTTTCACACTCTGGAGAGAACTATTTTTTATTCAGGACAATAAACAAATAAATGAAGCTATAAATAAAAAGCTTATTGCCTCACTGATCCAGATTTTTATTTGTATAGTTTGGTATAGCCAATTTCAGAACAATTTGATTTAAACTGTCACTAGTGATCAATGTTTTCTGAGTCATAGTTTTATCTTTATGGTGACCGATAAAGATACTGAACCAAAGGAAATACACAATGGACATTTTTTGTTTATTGGACAGTTTATTTACATTTTGGGAAAATTATAACAAGAAGCAGGTTATTGGTATGAGCTAGAGAACAGAAACATGCTTTTCTTGCTTTTCTGCCTACCAGCATGTATTGTTAAAAGATAATTTTTTTATTTCAGTATGACCGATGCAAAATTCAACTAAAGTCATAGGAGATTCTCCAAATTTTTACAATGTAACTGGGAGGCAAATTCTTTCACATAGATGACACAATTGCAAAACTTGTGAGATTTCAGAACAAGAGTAGCAGGACTACTATTACTTTGGCTGCTTGTGAGTATGGCAGGTGCTGCAGCTTTGAATTCTGAGTTGTTTTGCTATTGGTTGAAATACTGTCAGACCCATAACCTGGACTATTTGATCGATGAAGTTCTCCTTTTGGACCATTTATAAAGATTAAGAGGAAAGCCCTGTTCATCGCTGTGCTCCTGGTGGTGTGGCACCCAGCTGGGATGTGACACAGCCCCTGGGGCCTGAGAGGCCCAAGCAGTCACCACAGGATCAGTGGGGAAAGGAGCAAAGCAGGCCTCGCCTGCAAGTCTGAGAAAATAATTTATTAGAGCAACATAAATCATAACATAACTCGAATGCAGAGCAGGGGCGAGGACCCAGACAAAGGCAGGGTTTTGAGGAGCAGAATCAGGTGTAGTTTAGGGTGGAGGGACCCATAGGGGCAAGACCAGGGAGGGACACAAGGTGGGGTTTACAGAGCACAAACCAATGGGGAGCCTAATGGGGAGAAATTAATATAAACAACCAATGGAGCCTCCAAGAATAGGGGATTCCCCAAGGAGGCAGTCCAGGCAGGGGCTGGTACCAGGGAGGATTGACAGAGAACATTTGGGAATAAAGGGTAGGTATCAGGGAAGACTGACAACTTAATAGATAGGGACAACTTAGGCTAAACCACAACCCACGGGGGGAAAAGGAACAAACCATTGGGGATCAAAACACAAAATTATACATCACTACACCTATCAAAACAGTATATCTGAAATGACATGTATTTATATTTGGAATTTATTCTCTGCTCTCCAAGACCATCAGTTTACTGAAGAGATAAAGGCAATATGGGGCTACCCCTGCCAAAAAGTGCAGATTTATTTTTCTACTATCTTTTTTCAAAATCTAATATTTAATGTTACTGCAATCATAAAGACACTTTCATTTAAAATATGATTTTAAGCATCTGCAAGTTTTGCATTGTTGAAACAATCCATTTTTTTTTTTCTTTCTGGGAGGGAAGTTGAACTTCAAACTGAACTTCACTCAGCAGTATTTTTGTTAATATTGCCTTTCAAGAAACAGTGTTTTCATCCAAGTATTTTAATTGTGTCTAGGAAAGAAAGTGCAGGAAACCCCATCTAAATTTGTGGACTATGTATGCACAGCATAAAATGAATAGAAACTGGGTACTAATATATTTAGAAACCCATTCCTTCTATATTTAGAAACCCATTCCAAAATGTCTGTTTCCTAGAGGACATTCCAAATAATGGTTAGCTCAGTCAAATTTGCACAATTCCCAAGAGTATATTGTAGGGAAGTTTCACATTCAGATACTTTGCTGCTTATTTGAGACATATAATTAATATACTTGATTGAAAGATTTTGGGTCATTCTCACAGAATAGACTTATACTGATTTCATACTGATTCTACAAGGAGTGTAGTGCCCTAATCCATAGTCCTGAGAGATTTGAAAGCCTTCCATAACTTGTGGGAAGTTCTTTGGTCTTGCTCTGTACTTCTGCCAAACATGTAGAGAGCTACACTGTTTAAAGCAAGAAATACAAGAAATTAATTTTGCATTTATTTTCTTTGTATGCTCTCCGTAAGTAGGCATCAACCTTTAAGTGACTGTTATTCAGAATAAAACTTTAGACAGTTATGTTCCAATGTTAGGCTGTATTTTAAAATTATGTGCTACCAATATCTTCAGTTATTTAAGATGTGATCATCAAATAATTGAGTCTGAAAAGGACCTCTGGAGAAACTCTGGTCCAAGCCCTCTACCCAAGCAAGGCTGCCCAAAGACATGTGCCAATACCAAGGAGAAATTTTCAGTATCTTCAAGGATGGAGATTCCACCGACCTGGGCAATCTGTGCCAGTATTGCATTCACCCTCACAGTGAAAATGTTACTGGCTCAAAGGGAGACCCCTGTGTTTCCATCCGCTCTGGTCCTGTCACTGGGCACCACTAAAAAAAGCCTCACTTCCTCCTTGCCACTTAAGTTCCTCCTGAGCCTCTCCTTCTCTGAACAGTCCTTACTCTCAGACTTTCCTCTTCAGAGAAATGCTCTAATCCCTTCATTATGTTTCTATCCCTTCATTGTTCTCCCTCCAGTATGCTCAGTATGGGAACCCAGCACTGAACACAGTACTGTTGATGGAGTCTCATCAGCGCTGAATAGAGGGGACGGATCACCTCCCTCACTCTGCTGGCAACACAACGCCTTTTGCAGCCCAAGATACCATTAGCCTTGTTTAGTGCAAGGACACATTGCTGGCTCATGTCTTCATTCATGTAAATCCCATTTATAATAAAAAATTTCTTAAAGAGAAAAGAAGAAATTAAAGGCATTTCCAGGGTACTGATTAGATACCATTTCTGTTAAGAAATGCCATGTAAAACCAGCATGAAAGCCATTTACAAACTCTCATTATACCTAAGCTTTCTCAGAGACTAAAACTCACTGTTATATTTTGCAATTTGCAGTTTGTGAGAAAACTACTGAGTAGAATTTTGGAGTTGATGCAAAAAACCAGTCACTTTTGTGAACAATAATACTTGCAAATAGTTATTTAGGACTTTCTTTCACATCCCTCATCAAAAACACTTCCTTACTTGGATATCCATCATTTCTCTGAAAAGAAAACTCATTCTTCCATAACATTAATGAATTACAAGAAAATATATTCAGGTCCACATTACACATGACAGCTTAATGGGTGCAGTGGAAATGGAAAACCTGACATCACATGAGGGGAAAAAAAATGAGATAGAAATGAGATGAAAACTCTTCCTTCCTTCCTTTTACACTTTACACTTACTGACAATACTGAAATCTCACTGGGAGATATATGAGGGCCTGAGCCATGCATCCTGGTTTTCAGCCCTTCCCACTCCTGTCCCATTCCAGGAGCAGCAAGTGGGTTTGTGTCCAAATTTTGTGCTGTGTCATGAAGATGGGATTATTGTGACAGCTCCTCATGCACTCCAAATTGAAAAAAAAGTTTGATGAACTAGTCTCCAAACCTTCAAAACTGATAGCAGGCAGACACCATTTTCCTTCTCACCTGTGATGTCGGAATTGCAGGCACAGCTTGATGTGCAAGGTGGTGGGTCTGCAAGTCTTGTCAGTTCACCTCTAACCCTTCTCAATTTTTTTTGCACCCTGAGGTCCCCTTAGTGCTCCACAAGTCCGTGCTGCACTACACATCAATGCTCCTTTGGCACTCAAAGAGCAAGAGCTGCTTCAACAGTGGAAAACTCTCTGATCTTTATCTGTGAGTTGGTAGTTAGGTGGGACAAACAGCGATGTTCAAGCCAAGAAGAGGTTAAAATTTCAAGGAGTCAGGCACCAAAACTTCTTTAAATCTCTTACAGCAAAGCTAAACTGTTATATTTTAGAACTTTTTACATGAAAGTAAATCTGAACATTAAAAAATATATATATATAAAATGCTAATACTAGTGATACAAATTATATCTTCTATTAGCACTTGTGACAAGATTTTCAATAGCTTTGGAGCCCACAATTTCAAAAGTAAGATACATATTTATTGTACAGAATTATTTTAGAGTAAAGCTATAAATTCTTGTAGGTAATTGACTGTAGCAGTTTTACATTTTCAGGAGTAAAACCAGACATTTAAACCAGTAAAACCAAAATGAACACATTTTAAACCTCTCTGAACTAGAACTAAAGTTTCTGAAAACCTCAAACCAAAAAATCATGTGCATGTACATGTGGAAAGAAAACCAAGTTAAATAAAAAGTTAATGCTATGACAGTGCTTTTAAATTCAGGACTTTAGTCTCCATGCTAATATCCTCAATCTCCCAGGTCAGATTAAATTTTCCTTTATGTATTGTGATGTTTTTTCCTGATCAAAAGTGGATACAGAAAACTGGTTCTGTTCCAACTGATTTGCATCAGACAAAATGCATTCCTACAAAGAACTTGTGTGATATATTTGGATGGAAAGATTTTAATTTCTCATCCATGCTCAGCAAACTCTTTTGTTCTTCTTTGTGACAAAGTGCCACACACATTTTCCACAGAAAGTCAAAATTTAGGAACAATTCCACAATTTGGAACATTGAAGAACATGGAAGAATTAAAACCATAAAATTTTATTTGATAAAAATTCTGACTTATGGAAAGAAGCTGGTGCATGTATGTATTTGTTTCACACCTTCAAATACAAACAGACACATATCTACATATTTGTGTACGTAGCAAGCTTTATATTTGCATAGGTCTATGTATCAAGAAAGAGAAGGGTGACTTGTTTTTTTAAAGTTTTTAATACTTTGCCACTACCTCCCACTATTTTCAGTCCTTTAGTGGTGTCTTAGTGACAGTACTGCCATGTAAATGGAAAGATTTAATATTGGTTGGTTACCTATGTTGCTGCTGTGGTATTGGGCTTAATCATGGCTCACGTTCCAACAGCCTTTCTTAGCCCAGGCCAGTTCTAAGCGGGAACATTTAGTTCCCTTGATAATTTTTAAGCATAAGAGTCTTTCCAGTGGAGATGAGGCTAACCTCCTAAATCATTACTTTCAGGAGTTCTACAGGTTTTGAAAATCCATTCCTTACAACATGAAGTCTGTCTAAATTAATCCTGACTAAAATGTTCATGTTTATTATGACTTTCTCTGTGGATCCTATTCAATTAGTATTTCACTGCCTCACAAACTTGAAAGACCATAGTCTTACACCATTTATTTGACGAGTGTTTTAAAGTTTTGAGGACAAATTTAAGGCATAGTTTAAATAATTTGCAAAAAATTCTGTAGGAGAAAAATGTCAAGTGGATACTATGTCCCTCTCATCTGGTCATTATTCAGTGTCTTAATCACTATTAAGTCTTCTGGTGAGTCATAATGGCCTGGATCCAGCAATCAGTAGAATTATTCAGGTACTTAAAATCGTGCACAAGATGAAATACATTGCCAGATCAAAGGCTAAATGTCCTTACCAATTTATGGACAGAATATTAGGGAGGTGAAGGAGAAATGAAAAGCTTCTTGAAAAGGTGTAATATGTGTGATTCTGAGTGTAGTATGGTAATTGATCCTGAATCATTAAGAGTAGGAAAATGTCACAGCCCAAATTCACTTTGGTAGTAGAACTACTTCTTTTTTTTCTCTTCTATTGAGCTCAGTGAACTCTCTGCTACAATTTCAGATACACATATTACTCTTACACTCTGAGGGAACAATTAAACTTTATTATGCAATTTGTAATCCCCACATAAGTGGTATAAATCTCTATCTTTTTCTTTTGGAAAGCTGAGGTAATTAAATTTGTAATAAAAGAAAGGAATAATTAATCGTGATTGTTGCAAGTTAGTGTCAGAGACTCCTATGAATGGCATAGACATGAAATGAAAGGCAAATTGCAGTAGAAAATAGAATACAACAGTAGATGTGACTGCACTGTCCCTCCTAGTGTTGCTGGGAAAACTTCAGAATGTAGCAAAAAAGTCTTCTAACACTGTTCCAGTGTTGCCAACTTTGCTATCATATGGATTTTTTTCCTGTGCTCAAAGCAATGAGATATTGCCAGGATTTTCTTCTTAATCCCTATAAAGTGCTGCTGGAACCTATTTGAATCTCATTAATTTTGGTACCAAATACAATAACACTATGAAAAGGAAAGGCAAAGAAGATAGTTTTTCAATTATTTTCAACTGGAATATTTGATATTTTTCTAAATTGTATTGTACAAACATCACTAATTGTTATTTCTCCCTTGTGAAATACAGATAATATTTTACTTAGGTTTGAATTTTTGATGGATGGTTTTGATATTCTCCCTGAACAAAAGTTACACAACAATCTTAATTACTTTGCCTTCAAAATAATAATAATAATAATAATAATAATAATAATAATAATAATAATAATAATAATAATAATAATAATGTGTAGACTCATGACCACTGTTACTTACTAGTAAACAGTAACAGAAATAAGGAGGTTTTGGGATAGGTTTGTTGTAGAAATTGGTGGTGTCCCTTCTGCCTTTGTCAGAAATCCCCTTGCTTTTTGGAAAAAGTGGTCGAATTCCCTCCCACAGGCCCCACAAGAGCCCCAAGAATTAGATTTCATTGGGTCCTTGAAAGCTCCTTTCTGTGTTCATTTTGATTACATGCCCCATAAAAAACACGTCAAGTCATATTATTGTATGTTGCAAATCAAAAGTTCCTATGTGGCAAATAGCTGGTGCACGAAAATTGTACATGTTACCACCCCTTCCTCTGATGCTAACCGTCCTTCCCCCCGTTCCCTGCCCAAAGGTTGTTTCCTCATTTGTGGTGACAGAGCTTTCACAGGCATTCCTGCTCAACTGATTGGAGGCCCGTGCACATTAGGTAAGCTGAGCCTGTTTACCCCAAACAAGACTCAAATTCTTAATTGGCACAAGAAAGATTCCTCTCAACATGCATTGATTCAAAAAAGCGACCTAACAAATCTTGATCCAGATTGTAATTCGGAAATTATCCACTGGTGCAGGGCAAAGGCCACAGCCCTGACAGTTTTCTTACCCTGGGTCTCGATAGCAAAGTCTATGGGAGAATTAGGTCATTTGGAATGCTGGGTAGCCAAGCAAGCAAATTTGACAACTGAAGCTATAAGTGGCCTCCTATCAGACGAGCAAGTTACCAGGCAGGCAACCCTCCAGAACCG
>JBBMKD010000115.1:16775963-16796172 GCA_037834095.1 Argya squamiceps
GGGGCTCCCCTCTGGGAGATACCATGGGGGTTTGGGAATGGGTGAAGGGACTTTGGAAGGAACATACCAACACAAAACAAATAAAATACATATAAAACTTTGAAAGGCTCAGTCATGCATTGCAACATGGAAGCTTCCTTTTCTCACTGCGGTTAGTGATGTACAATCAACTCCATCAAAAAATAAGTAAATTCCATTAGAAATACCAGTTTATTAATAATTATTACCCAGTTTATTATGTGTGGGCAGTACTTCCCAATCACTTAAACATAAGTAAAGCCTGGACATGATTTGATCAAAATGTTTAGAGGTGGCTGTTCAAGAGTCATGAACCACAGACATACTGTATATCTTGGGAGACAGTCAGTAGGGACTATCTATTTTAATCTTTTCTTTTGCCCTTGGAGTTTCTCCTAGTGGTTCAATGATGCTAATTGACAACTTAAGATTTGCACATGCCATGCCTCTCTGCCTAATCCCCAAGCCACATTTGTGCCTCCTGTAAGTCATAAGCAGGCCAAGGACATTGTTTTAACAGTTTCAACAGCCTTTGGGAGCCTTTCATGTACATCAGTCTCTTCACAATACAACCTGCTCAAAAACTTGATTTTCAATGACACCAGGAACCATCTTTGTCTTCTAGTAGACTAAACAGTGTCTTTCCCTTTGTGGAAGAAAAATGACACTCTGTAAATCAGTCAAATATGTTTAGAGTAAGAACTAAGTCTCATTGGCACTGTGGTAACAAAACACAGGTCATGATTTCAGACTTTAGTGACTTCCCATGCTTTTGCTAAACCTTAAAATAAAGACTAGAAAGGGGCTAATTTTGAAAACTATAATTTTCTAATTTTTTTCATATTAAGCAGAAATATTAATACAAATAAAGATAGCTTCATTTTTGGTACATCTGTTTCTAATTGAAGATTTTCCATGCAGTTAAACTATTTTTCTAATGATAATTTATAAAATTCATGGTAGATTGATAGAGACCCTAGATCTTTTGCTCAAACAAGCAGAAGAAGTGTTTGTGTGTTTTTGTTGTTTTTGTTTGGTTGTGGGTTTTTTTGTTTTGGTTTTGTTTTGTTTTGTTTTTGTTGGTTTTGTTTTTGTTTTTTGGGCTGCTTTTATTCAGAGTCTCAGATTGAGGTGGATAATATTAGGTTGTATAAATGTCAGCCTGTGTTTTTTGGAAATGAAAAATGAAAAAACCTTGCCATGTGAAGCACCCCCAAGATATTGTTCTGTTCCATTGTTTTGTTTTGGAGTGTTCTTCACTTGTGCCAAATAAGTTCCTACTGCATCTGAAAACTCAGTCATACAACTTGTCCTAAGGTCTTGAAAGGTGAAAAATACTTTATTGAACCCAGAACTAATAATTATTCTGAAAGTGTAATTTACCATCCACTTTCTATAGTCCCCATAACAAATATTGCCATGTGTGGGAGTGCATTTTTTAATTTTAAGTTTAATTCATAAGTTAATGTTCTTCTGTAAAATGGCTTGTTCTCTATACCCCTTTTGTTACCCACTTTTGGTTTATCCCTGTTTTTCCCCAGTGACAGTTCTGTGATTGGTTCTGTATTCTCCCTAAGTTTTCCCCCGAGACAGTTATCTGTCCATCACTTCATAGATAGCCTCCTGTTGCTGTCTATCATTTTTGGGGTTGCTCCCAAAATTCTGGAAGATTCTGAGAGAGGCATCGAGTGATTGGACAGAATCCTGATTGTCACCTTCTAATGTTCACTGTATGGTTGTTTTGTATGTTTGTTTATGATATGAGCCACCCCCCCTGTAAAACCTTATTGGTCCCCTTTCTGTGTAACACCCCCAGTTATAAGGTCTCACCCAAGAGCTAGCCGGGGTCTTCGGCATGCTGACACTCGAGGTGAGGACCCCACACCGGGGTCCCAATAAACTTGTTGTGACCCAGCCATCCCAGAGTCCCCCCTTTTTGCATTCTCCAGGCAATTGTCACGCAGGAGCAGCCAGAGAGGAAAAGACCCCTCTGGAGTGTTACCTGTGCCAAGCTAGCCGGCTTGAGAAACAGGCACGGTAGCAACCATGACTTTGGAATGTATGAGGAATATGTATTAGAGTCAGTGTAGTGTTATTTAGCTATCCAAATCCCATTAATGTCAATGCCTATCATGCTGCTAAATGTCTGCACACTTTTTGGGAAAAGTACAGTTGATTATCTAATGCTCTGTCATGCAGAGTTAGGACTTTTGGTGCTGAGAACACCATTTAAAAAATGCAGGGATCTGTACAAGGTCATTAAGTATCCAGATCACACCTGTCACAAGCTGGTTCTGTAAACATATAGGTAATGGACACCAGAGGCATGTTTTTCTTTCCTTTGAAAGAATGAAAAAAGTCAGCTGCATTTTGTGCATTTTTTACTGTCTTTATCCATTTATTACAAACTTCACAGAAATATTGTCTGTAAAAGATATTTCACGTACAAGACAATGAGCAAGGTTTATTACTAGAGCTCTCCAGAGAAAGAAAAGCAGAAGAGACTTGCTGAGAACTTCTTTGCAAATCTTTGACAGAGAAAGGATTAGTAAAGAGTACATTCCAGTGGTCACTTTTTATTTCTCCAAGCTTGCCTATTTTTCGTTAATAATTTTAAAAGCAATATGGTCCAGCTCTACAGAGACTTACTGCTGAGTATGATTTTTAGTTTAGAAGCTTCAGTTTTCTCTCTCTGTGCATGTCTCTTTAATTTGGGACTATCATCCATTAATGAAACATAAAGGAATAACAGATATTAAAATGTATTGACTGTTTCTAAGATAAACCACAAGATATGGTCACCCAAGAGATAGTTACTGTTACTTAACAGAAGTGAATATGTCCTATTCCTTATATTAGCCATTTAGTCCAAAAAAAATTTAGTTGCTAATGGCAGTCTTCAGAAAACAAACAAAAACCAAACCCAAACTAAACAAAGCAATCAAAAAGAAAAAAGAAAAAAAAAATACAAATTCAGCTGAACTTGTAAGTACCTTCCCTCCATCCTCTGCTTCATTTCACAGGGCTAAATCATCAATGCTATGCTTAAACAATGGTATTGTTTAATAATGTAAATCACAAACTCTGAAAAAATAAATTAAACTGAGATTTCATGAGAATTGATTCTATAAAAAAAAATACTGCACCATAGTAATAGTAATACTTTGAAAATCAAACCACCTTTTCACCATTTTTATTTATGCTACATAGATGATTTCAGGAGTTAGAGGAACACATTTATAATTCATAATATTCAATATGTGAATTTTCCTCTGCACATACTTGTATATTCATATAAGTAGATAAATGAAAGCTTGGGCCTGAGAATTGTTGCTGGTAAATGTCATAATGAATGAAATATTAATGTATGATACTGTGTGTTTTCTTTGAATTTTCCCCAGCTATTTGCTTATCCATGGTTATTTTGGGACATGACAGAAGGACCTGCTTCCTAACAATCATGGTCTCACTGGACAGCTAATGGAACACGTGAAGTGCTAAAGCCTTTGATGGGACAAAAATAACAGAGGAGAAAATGATGTGAAATAATAGTAAGTATGGCTTATTCAACCAGGAATTAAATAGCCCCTCTTTCTCTGATCTTATGATTTTTATGCAAACAGAATGGGAAGATGTAAGAAAAATACTGAATGGTTTATGGACCCAGAGAAAAACCCAGACCTTCTGTTGACAACTTTACATGGATTTTCTTATTACATTTAGAGGTGGTGAAGGGTTTCAAAGAAGCATTTCTACAAACAACCTGGAAAGCTCCAGCCTTTGGGAGAAGGTGTAGTTCACAACTCCATTTCTGGATATAAGGATCACTCAGGGGATGCTAGAAGACGCAAAAAACCTGAGAAGTACAGTCTAGGTGAATGAGGTTTATATTACAAGCAAACATTTAAAATACAGATATTTACATCAGAGGTAGCTTTACAGATTTATTTTAGCCTAAGTTAAGGAAACTACTTTACTATCAAAAATATTTCCATATTTGAATATGGATCAATATTCCACAAGTTTGGAATGGAAGCTGAAGCTAAGACTTCTACTTCTGATTCCCTCTCAGCTGAGATGTAGTATCAAACTTTGCAGGTTTTAAACGTTTATTCAAAGTACAAATTAAATAATTGCATATTGATTTTAAAAATCAAAAGTGAGAACAATTTAAGCTGTGTCAATGGCAGTAACATTACCACTGTGCATCAGTCAGCCGAAGTGATTCCTTCCAAGGTCACTCAAACATAATTGTGACTCATGTCCTGAGTGTCTGCAGCAATACTGACTTTTCTGATACCTCCCTTGGCAGGCTGTTCTTTCTCCAATTATGCTTACTTTTTCTGTTTAATTTGGCATAGAACTGCATGAGTTTTCATTCCCAGGGACTTGTTTCCAGTGGAGAATAATCATGTCATGACAATGAACAGACAAAAATACTACCAATGCATTGATATTTATTATGACATAACCCTTTTAAGAGAAACGTTACTTTATTAATTTTTTTCATATGGATATGCCATAAAAATGATATTAAAATATATCAAATGATATATATATAAAATGATATCAAAATATATTAACAGAAACTCAGAAAGTTAACATGAGGTGAGGTACAAATAAAAGGTTTTTCCTTGGCTGCTTGAGAGCACCTTATACCTGCATCACTTCAATCATTCTTGTAACTGCACTGTGGTAAAGTGTGATATCATGATAAAGATCCACGATCTTAGTGGCTTTGCAATTAAATATTTGTGGTCCATGATGCACAGAGTTTATGTAAACAGTTGCACAACCTAATGGTGATATTATTTTCTGTCCCACCAGATAATGAGTCTCTCCTCTCACACCAAAACCAGATACCTTTCTTCATTTTTGAGGGGACTAACTTTTTATTTATTTATTTATTTATTTATTTATTTATTTATTTATTTATTTATTTATTTATTTAGGGGGTTAAATTTGCTCTTGCTTACTAAAACTTTTACACAGGGATTGAAATTTATGTAAGTTATGTCAAGTCCAATGATGATCAAAACTAATATATAATGTAAAATTATGTATTAGCTTTTAGAATATTATCTACTGCAGTGATTAATTCAAAATAGAGTTCATATGAGTTCCTGGACAGATTGTAAGATTATTTTAAGGGACAAAATTACTTCTATAATTACTTCTATACTTCTATAATGCCTCTGATTCTGCAGATGTTTAGCCACTCTTGAATAAATCCAGAATGATATCTCTTATGTCTTCAATCATAGTTTCCTATTTTGTGGAATGGTCTTCAATTGAAAAAAGATAAAATAACACTATATGATTTTTTTAATTGGAAGTCTATATAGGTTTGGAGAGGAGATGGTATGTTTTGTACTTCACCTGTTCCCCATCATGTTTCATTGAGGTAATACTAGTGCTCTCCAGATATCTTGGACACCAAATGTAATCTTAGATGACTTCGTGCAGGTTAAGACTGAAGAGTAATTTACACAGTATTATTAGTTAAAACTGAATAATATAAATTATACAAAGATTCATTCAAAAGTGGCTTTTTTCCAATTTAATTGTTTTCAAGGAGAAAGATAACTGCTATGTGATGTCACTTCTGGGTTTCCTCAAAACGGAAAGATTAGGAGTTCTGCTTAAGAATTGATCATATGAAAGTATTGATAACAATATGGGACAAACCCTAGATTATTTAAAAGATAAATCAATATGTAAATCCTACAAGTATTTTGTTAATTTAAGCATAGAGAAAAAACACCCAAAACCATACATACTATATATTTTTTAACATAAAACTGTTACTAGCTAGTTGACTTCCTGTGAACTTGTGGCATATTTTTAAATTGTATTTTAAACCTTATATTTGTTCAAAGGGCAAGAAGAAATTTTCAGAACAAAAAGAATGATTTGACATGCTTAACCAGTTATGGAGAAGTAGGTATGTAGTCCACTTCCAGGGTGTCTTTATACTTAATTAAGAAATAAAATTCTTGGAAAGTTTGCACCACCATTTTTAAATGTTAATGTTCTGTACTCTGTGGCTATCCATCTTATCTCACTGATTACAAAAAACAAAAGTAAAGAAAAGAAAACAAAAAACCCCAAACCCAAATAAAAATAAAGCTCAGACAACTAGATTAGATCACATTACAAATGTCTACCAGCTGGGACTGAGGAAGGATGGACTCAATTGAGTCTGATGTGTGTGGGATGCTTTTCTTCCAGTGTGGATGGAAAAGCTGCCATCCTACACAGGACTTCAAAATGATACTTCATACAAAATGTTGGAGTTGACTGATGCATGGATACAACACTGGCCCTCTGCACTCTGCTGAATTTCTTTTGCAATAGTAATTTAACGTTTTATTCAATTATTTTGTTCTTGGCACACTAGAGCTTTCATGAGTTGCATTTTCTTATATCACTGCAATTTGTCACGTAAGAAACAGTTCAACATCTTGATAGTTTTATACATTATAAATCAAACAGGTGGGAAGAAATGAAATCCACTCACTAACCAGGATTTAAGAAAGCTCTGTAATCTTCGGAGGCACTTTATTTACTTACTCACTTGAATGGTAAAACTCTAAAATGAGGAATTTCAAGGAGCTATCTATGATGCTGTACTTGCTGTTCAGAATTGTCTTAGCATTAAAAAAATCCAAAACCTAAACCAAAACCAACAAATAAAAAGAAAAAAAAAGGTAGACATCTCAACTTCTCCAGCATTAGAGCAGTACAATAACAAAAGGTTTTAATTGAATTAAGACAGAGGTGTAATGAAATCTGTAATTTGCTTGACTTTTGAACTTCTCATTTTTGTAAAAGCTTTTAGAATACATTTAAGTTCCTGTATAATGTCACTGCTGCCTCACAAGTGTGCAGCTCTGAAGCTATGAAAATTGATATATACCCCGTGTATTTCCTGTGGGTAAGATTAGTTTTATGATCTTATTTCATAAGTAGTCGCATGTATTTGTACATTTTGGGCATCTTCTCTGAACTGCAAGTTTAAAAAGTGTGACAAGTTTCTAATTGAAATTCATTTCTATCTTAATGCATGTGATATTGAACCAAAAGAATACTAAGAACTGACATCATGCAACTGCCCTACAGTCCGTTTGAGAGATAGGATGGATGAGGTGTGGTACAGAGGAAGAAATTCCCTACCTATAGTACACAATAGGATATGCAGCAGTATGCATAAATATGAAAAACTAGGAATTATAAGATGACATTCTGATTTCTCATTCATTAATAAATCTGATGATGGCTATTTTGGGAACTGAGAGGAGGCTGGCTTTTTTCAGGTTATTTCAGCTATGACTTTAGGAAGGTCTACATATTTGTAAGGATTTAGCACTCTAAATTCTTTAATCATCCAAGCCAAAATGTGAGTGAAAATACTTCCCCCTTCCTTCCTTTACCATGCCCCTTATCCACTCCTCCAAGTTTCACATTGCTTATTTTTGACCTACCTGTGTAAAGAAAAGTGTACAAAATCACATTGCTTTTATATTTGAGACTTCCTGCTCTTAGTCATGGTTAATTTCAGCCAAATTTGCCAGAGATTCTCAATGATGATGATACTATAAAGCTCATAAAATTTAGGATTTAGGTGAAAAACTCAAATTTCTGCTCCCACTGAGAAAAAAAACCAAAACCAACTCTGATGCATAAACTTTCAAGTTCTACTTGACAATAGGGGAAACCTTAGCAGGAAATATCCCAAAGATCAGTGATAGGAAAGGATTTGTCTGGAATATCTGCTCTTTCAGAAGTGGGGTTAATCACACTGTGAGACTTGAAAGTGGAGAAGAATAATCCTCATAACTCATTAGTTACAAAATGACCCCTATTTTTCTCTTATTTTTAAAAAATTATTTTAAATCTTGTGCAATTTTAATTTTAAATAAATGATGGTCAGCTATCACCTTTGCTGTTGATTATTATGACTTGGCTGATAATCTAAAGTGACTAGTTGAAATGCTTCAAGCAAAAAGAACTGTAAAGCTCTGCAGAGGGAAATGCCCAGTGTAATGAACTTGAAGTGGTAAATGGTCTGACAATCTGAATACAGCTGAGAAAAATTCCAGTGTCATGCTGCAATGCCTTATGCTCAGTTAGGAACAGGTAGACCTTTAGTTTAAATTTAGGAGGAGCAGTCAGTCAGCACTATGGTTTATTTTCAGAAATCTTATATAAGACAGTTGGACAAAAGTCCTAATTTGTTGTGTAAAATAGTTTTGAGAGTAGTGAGATCAGGTCCTCTGTATGCAAATGATTAAGAGAAAATATTTCGTCTCCAAATCTTATCAATATAGGTATGTTAATTTCATTTTGTTTTCAATAGTGAACTAGTTCCATAGCTTTTCAAAATAAAAGGCTTTTTCAAGGTGTAAACTTTTTTTTTTTTTGCCTGTCAATTCCAGATACATATGACCTATTCAGACATTTTCAAGCAGAATTCTGAAGATATTAACTGACTTAATCTCTAATGGCTAGTTTTTCTTTAAGGGCATGAAATGCTTCAAAGGTTGGAATATTTAGATACATAATAAGATAGTAATGCCTTCTATGATAGTCTTTTTTACATGGGGGTTTCACTTTTTACTTTTATTGACTCTTGGAAGGCTTTATTTGTGCCAGGAATACTGTTGCCAAAAATGCATATGTAATTTGCATTTTATGAGCTCTTTTCAAGAAATTACACTTGTGAAAACTAGTGATGGCTCAAAATTCTGCATGTGAAAATACACACATTCAGTGGGAAAATATGCATAGCATCTCGTCTAACATTTCTCCTTACTGTAGCACACGACACTTTTCCACCCTCTGGTGGGATATATATATATATATATATCTCTATATAGATGATATAGATATAGATATAGATATAGATATAGATATAGATATAGATATAGATATAGATATAGATATATATTTGGGATATATATTTCACATTAATCTGCTATCCCAATTTTATGTAACTAGATTGCTTATAAACTTTTTTAATAAAGGTGGATATCCATTCACCTTTTTGAAACCTGATAATATGTTTTTATTATTAAAATATAATAACTTTTACTGGAAGGCCACTTTTACTAGAAGGCTGACTATTCACAGATTCATTGTCTGCAGATGGAATATGCTGAAAATCCTGAGCTACAGTTTCACATGACTTTCTGTTGGTTAATATTTACATTTTATTCTCTGACTTTAAAGTAGTATGTTCACTGTATATTCATTGTATGTTCACCTTTAGCCCTTGTAGTTATTCCATGCAGGCATCTTTTTTTTTTTTCTGCTTGTCTTGATAAATTTCCGTTTTATCTGAAGGTACCTTCATAGGTAGAGAACGAAGGAAACGTCAATAACTACATAACCCCCAAGCAAACAAATGAAGAAAAGAACCCCAAACCCCAAAACAAGCAAACCAGCCAACCAATCAACCAACCAACTAACCAGAAGAAATGCAAAAGCAATAGAGACTAAGTATCCAGTGACAAAATTTGAAACATTACCTGGTTGGCATTGCATCTGCCAGCCTTGGCTCTTGGTGGTCCAGCAGCCTTTTGGCACTTTTTTAAGGCAGGTCACTCATTGTCATCATAAGCTTTATCATAGTGAAGTGTGTAATTTTCAGCAGATTTTAAAATCTGCTTTTAATACAAGTATAATGGCAAACAGTTCACTTCACCTCTACCTCCTGGCATATGGCATTCAGGAGAGTAAGTCAGCCCATCAGATTAACCATGTAACAGACCCAGAAGCAGCTTTAGAACTGTAAAACAAAATTGCTTATGCAAAGTACCAGATGCTGCTGTTGGAATAAATATTTTCTAGTGCTTAGCATCTGGTCTCTGAGGTTCTGGCAAAACCTGAAAAAAATGCTAGCCATTACCATTCTAATTTGTATAGGTTTTTTCAATGTGAAATTGTCATTTTCATCATTAGTATTGCCACTGAAGTTCTGTTCTTTCTGAATAGTTGAAAATGTTTCCTATTAATTTTATCTTAAAAGTAAAATAGATTTGTATTTATTTTCTTCTTCAGAGCAACAATTCATTTAATGCAGTATTTATCTCTGATCAGAAATGTGACTAATAGTATGTAGTAATTTAATGCATAGTTAGATGAGTAAAGAAGATTCCTAACATAGCTATAAAAGAAAACTTTATTAAACACAGAACAAAGTAGCTCAAAGATAAGACAAAATAAAAAAAGATAACACTATATTACCAAGTGTATATGCAAATTGGCTATGTATTAGGAACAGCAAAATTGCCTATACTATGGCAATTCCATGTCATCCAGATATGATAGGCATATCTGTAAATACCTCATCATGTAAGCATGAAAGTTTTATATTCTTCATAGATTTCTAAAAATCTAATTTTTTATCAATCTGTGTGAATAGAGATTTTTTTTTATTCATTGAACACTTAATTTTACAGGGAAAGTCTAAATGCCCGAATGTTAATTATATTTTGTGGCAATGAATTTCACAAGTTTATTACATGCTTAGTGAGCCTAATAGTATCTATTTGGCTGACATAAGTAAGCCAGTAGCCAAGCTTATGATAGGATTGAGTCTAAATCTTTGCATGTATCTTTCTTATCACAAACAAATAGATCCTGCTTTTACTTTTCCTGGGAAAAATTTTGTCCTGAAATGCTAAAAAAAAGAGCTAAAATGGAAAAAAAGGTGTTTGTTTCCCATTACTTATTGTGCTTTTAGGGATTTTTTGTTTTGTTTTGTTATAGAATTAATACTAATATTAACATGGTTAACAGTGGTATGTTAAAAATAAAATATCCTAATGAAATTCATTACTCTTGTAAAACGAATTTGGAATAATCTGATTTATTTTCTCTCTTATGACATTTTGTATTCAGAATATCTTCATTGACTGAATGAAGAATAGAAGATAACCTTTTATTAGCTTTGTATTATGCCTTTAAAAACATGATGCATTAAGAGAAGCCATGATTAATTGCTATTGAACAAACCAGTGTCCTTATTCATCAGAATTCTGAACACTACTGTAACGTTGTAAGGCATTTTGGCAGATGTCATGCAGCTCCTTCACAGCAGCATGATTGATGCTATCATTTTTGATTGATGTCTCTGACACTGTGGCATTCAAAACAGACCTAAACCTCATATGCTTATGAGAGATGATGAATATAAACTTATGGTGTGAGAAATTACTGTGGGCAAGAGCTGCAAAGTTCCAGTGGAGTCTTTGCAACCATTAGGATGTCCTTCACTGAAGAAAAGCAGTCACAGAATTTTGGGATATACAGGCTACAAGAAGTAAGTGATATTTCTTTTTCAGGATATTTTTAGGAAAACAACTTCTTTCTTTCTTTCACAACACAGAAAACTAGCTTTTGTAACACATAAAAGGAAGTTCTTACCCAAAAAACATCTTTTCCCTATTCTCTATAGGTATTTAGTGTTTGTCTCAGGGCAGGACTGAGGGCAGTGGGCTATAAATCAGTTCATCAGTTCAGACAGTGAGCAGTTCTTCAGAGATTTAATAAAAATAAGCATCGTGGGGGAACACTGTGGTCATACTAGATCAATCTGAGAGAAGGCGGGGGGATCATGCTGAACTCATAAATATGAAATATCTCTAAACTGTGGCCAGGGTATGAGTTAATCTATGAACTAATCTCCCACAGTCACCAGGTAACCTCTAAGTGCTTCAAATAATTATTTTTTGAAACATGTAGGTAGTTTTGAAAACAGTAAGGCGGTGGCAGAAGGCTAGCAGATATAAATTTTAATTGAACAATTGGCACTAGTCTGACATACATTAAGAAAACAAAGGTTTCTCAAAAAAATTGCAGAATATGTTTATTAATTAACAATATTTATCATGATCTTAATTGTGTTCCTTGGTTTTGGCCTTTTATAGGAAACTATAAACACCAATGTGAGCATATACATAATTTTGTTTGGAGTTTAAATCATGAAAAAGGGTATTAATTTCCCTAAAACAAGAAATTCAGGGAGAGAGAAAAAAAACACTTATAATGAAACAGAATCAGGATGTCAAAAAAAAAAAAAAAAAACTGGCAAAAAAAATTAGTTAAAACATTCTATCAAGAAAATACTGTAAACTAGAGAGGTGAAGAAGAAAAATATGCCCTTTTAACTGCAGATATAGTGTATACTTCAAAGCCTCTGGTATCTGGCCTGCAAAGCTGATACTCAAAGTAAAATCAGTTCACCAAAGGGAACCAGGGCAAAAGGCAACTGTCCTGCCTGTTTTATGGACCCAGTTACTTATCTCTACCACTGTAAGAATCAGCTGTGAGGTGTCATCTCTCTCTTTAGTTAATTGGAAGAAAATAATATCTTATACAAGAAGATCACAAATTAAACAATAATATAAAAATTGACTACATGGGTGCACTACAATAAACAGAACTGTGAGTAACTTCCAGTAACCCTCTACTCTGCAGCTGTTTGCTAGAGCCAGTGAATGTACTGGCATCAAAAAGAGAAAATGGATTTGTCTGATTTGTGAAAGCCAGAAGGAACTATGGAAAACTGTGGCTAAAACAACAGAAATTATTAAGTAGCCATGCTTGCTGTGGAAAATTTTACATTGCCAGTTGTCTTGAACAACTAACTTCTAACTTTTCTAATTTTATTTTTTTTAATATATCTAACTGCTTGGGCTTTTGAGTGTTTTTTGTTTTTACTTTTTTTTTGTTAATTGTTGGTTGGGTTGTTTATTTTGGAGGGTGGCTTTCATTGGTGGTGGTGGTGTTGTTTGTGGGGGGTTGTGATGAGACTTCAAAGAATCTTCAGTCAGTTTTTTGGACTGTTATATATCTGCCTTACAGAGATAGCTCGTGAAAAATAGAATGTCGCTATCCTTCTTTATCACCTTTCTTGGTTCTGGCTTTGAAACTATTAGCAAATTCAGCATGAGACTTGAATTAAGATTTAAAAAAATGCAAAATTGACATGGAGGATTAACCACTTCAGAGGTAAATTATTCAGATCTATACTTGTCCAACCTCTTATTTTCTATAGGCCTATTGAAAGTGACAGAGTTGCAGTGCATATCTGTGTGGAGATAATTTTCTGTATTGTGGTCATCCCTTCCTTAGACTCTATAGTGAATAATTGTCTCATTATGTTCTCTAGTGGTCACATACTGAGAAATGACAATGCAATGCAACTGCAAGGTAATTGCAATGCATTATAATGACATATCCATTGAAAAAGTTTGCTCCTGGCACCTCAAGCAATGCAAAATTTTGATCTTTTTTCCCCATTTTCAATGAGGGAGAAGACCCTCCTTCACATTCATTGCCAGAACAAAATTCCAGGTAAATCACAAATTCTGTACTTCAAAGAAATTAGAAGATGGCAAACATACCCTTACTGAATTAAGTTTGCTGCCACTAAGAAAAATCACAGAGGTTCAGTCTGCCTTAATTGACTGAATCTAACACACCAGGGTAGACTTAGTTAAATAATGTCTTTGTGATTGATAATATAGACAAAGTTAATCCTGATGACACTGTAGTATCCTGGGTGCCCATGCTCAAAGCTACTTAGGAGGCATTCTGTAGATACTAGAATATGTATATTTTCTGTATGTAAGCTCTGAATAAATAAGATGGCAAATGCTTCTAATTCCTTAAAATCAACTTAGAAACCTTGCAAACTATTTTGTGCCAGCTTTGACAAGTGCTTATAATGATTTACAAGGATATAATGTGCTGATATACAGCAAATGGTGTCAGGTTGAAGGTGTGCTAGAAAAAGAAGATGAAAAAGCTTAGATAGGTGAAATTGATTTGATAACATGTTAGGCTGGTTTTTGTTTTGTTGTGTTTTGGATTTTTGGTTTGTTGGTGGGTTGGTTTGGTTTTGGATTGTTTTTGGGTTTTTTTTGTTTTTGCTTTGTTTTCCTTTTTTTAAAAAAACTGAATTTAGTATTATGCATTTGATTAATTTTACATTCTTACAAGTTTTGAAGATGAGAAATGACTATGACACTAGCAGTATAAATGAACAGTACTCATTCAGGGTTGTGGAAGATTGAAGGAAGGAATGAGAGATTGCCTCACAGGAAAGAAGACAAAGATGTTTCACTCCATGAGTTTGTTAGATCTAACATAGCGTTGTGGGTTTGTTTTTTTTTCAGTTTACAGGTTCATAATTTCCACTAATCACAGGCTCTCTCAAAGTCTGCATTTTCATCCCTACAATGTCAACATTTGGATCAAAAGATTTGTATGTGTTTTGTTCTGTTTAGAACATTTCCAAAACAAGACATTTCTTCCTTTTCCCCAATCATACAGTAAATTGTATGTCTTTGTATCAAAATGTAGTACAAACACCTTCTGAGAAAATGTGTTAATGCAAATAAGAAAATGTAACACAGCATTGCTACACTTCAACAGAAAGAATAATTACACACTATCAATATTCATGGGGCTGAATTACAGAATCTTGCAAAGAGTGGAACAGTTCCAGACCTGAAGATTCCTTATTTATTCTCTCGAATAAATAAGAGAATAAGAGTTGAGTTTGTTCCTGTGCACAACTTCGGATGAAGGACAGAGCTTGGCTGTCAGAACTGCATGAAGCACAGGATGAAGAAAGGGTGGAGCATCTCCCAAACAAATTACCTGGTTCCCAGAAAGTGTTAAGCCAGTTGTTCTCCAACAAGAAATACATCAGTCCAGAACTATAGGGAAAATGAGGAACACCAATTTCATGGCATCTCTCTTGTCGTCCCAGATTGCCCAGGGTTATGAAAGAGTGGGCACACGTAGGCAATATATCATCGTTCTGCAATGAGCTTTCTTTTGCTGCCAGGCACTATAGTAAAAGATGTTTTTCCAGATTGACTTCACGTAGGACACCTAAGAATGTGAAAAACATGAGAATATAAGCAAAAGATTGTTATTTGCAGGCAAACAGAAGGCAAAGAAAGGGATGAAGTCTGCCAAAAAGGTGGCAAAAGTGAGGGGGAAAGGTTGAAAAGCAGGACTATTGCATAGGAAAACAAATTAAAAAAAAAAAAGGAAAAAAAAAGGACATTGTAAGAACTGACAGTTATAAGAAAGAAGAAGTAAATATAATAAAAGTCAGACTCATGTGAAACCAAATTTCAACAAAGAAAAATACAGAAGACCAAGAAATTTTTGAAAAACAGAAATGGGAAAAAAATGACTGAAACAAATGGAAACAAATCCAAGCAGATTACTTAAAACAACCATATCAGTGTCATAATACAGTGAAAACAATGATTCACAAATGGCTACATTACAAATAACAAAGGCTGATACTTCCGCTATTCTGAAACAGCCATGCCATTCAATTCAAAATATGTATTTCAGTTATGCACCTTAGAAAGATAGAGAACAACTCTCTATCATTGCGCTGAAATGTAACACTTAGCAAATTTTTGGTGCTAAGTTGTAGCCTTTATTTGAAATGAGCAATGAAACCTTTAGTGAATTTTCCCCATGTGTTATAAACAGTAGGATGGCTCCTGCGGTGGAAAGCATATGTCTGGGCTTAAGACTACTGTTCTGAAATTGCATCCAATAACATTTTCTAAGAAGTACTTTTAATAACTGCACCACACTCCTCAAGCTACATTTCTAAAACAAACAGACAAACAGACAAACAAAATTAAGTGAATTAGTTAGAGGGGAAATTTAGGACTGATCAGACAGTTTTGCTAAAGACCTATTTAGTAATATCTGGAAGATGACACCCCTGGATTCACACAACCTATTCCAAGAATGTATGCCAAAGCTGCCTTTTGGCTGGACTGCAAAGTTGCTCTTGTTTCACACTGATTATAACCTTGGTGACATGATAAGCAGACATTTTCTTTATTTATTTTGTTGCAAGAGAAAAATTGCACTGTAAATTTGAAAAGATCTGCTTCCTAAAGATTTAAAATTAAAATAGCTTTTAATTTTAGAATATTGTTCTTCAATGTTGAATTTTTTTCATATGCTTACAATGTAAATATTTGCAGATTCGTAACAGGATGTACATCTGTCATGTCATCAGCCCCAGCTGAGCTCCATGCAGCCGCTGACTCACTACCTCAGTATTGAGATAGGGGAAAGAACTGGAAGGGTAAAAGTGGGAGAACTTATCAGTTGAGAAAAGAGTTTAATAAGGAAAAGCAGAAGTCACATATGCAAGCAAAGTAAAACAAGAAATTCATTCACCTGCCCTCATCTGCAGGCAGGCATTCAGACATCTCCAGCAGAGAAGTTCTCTGTCGTGTAGTGGTGATTCAGAAAGACAAATACCATCTGTCTGAAATCTCCCCTTCTTACTTCTTCACATTCCCATTCATATGCTGAGAATGGCATCATTTGACCTGGAATATCCCTTTGGTCAGTTGAAGTCACCTGTCCTGGTTGTGCTCCTTCTCAACTCCTTGTGCACCCTGAGCCTGCTCACTGGTGGGGTGAGAAGCAGAAAAAGCCTTGGCTCAGTGCCCAAAAATAACAAAACCATCCCTCTGTTATCAACACTGTTTGCACCACAAATCCAAAACACAGCCTCATACTACCCACTGTGATGAAAATTATACCAGCCAAAATTAGCACATCAATTTTTTTAGTCCACACACACAAATTTCACTTAGGAGGTAATCAAAATAACCAACAAACTGAACATGATACAACAGGATTTTGCATTCTCCATTATCATTGTAATTTAGGAGTCTGAATGTGTGAAATTATTGGTGGATAAATACAAGACCTTTTAGTCAGTATGATTCAGTATACAGCCCAAAAATACATGACTAGCAGTAAGATTTCACTGTTTCAGTTTTTCATATGAAAATAGAAAGGAATTTGTTTCGATGATGAAAACTTATGAAATTTTGCCAGTGAGGTTATCACATTTGGATCTTGTACAATAAGATGTTGTATGCAGTTTTGACAATCAACTATCCAAAATAAAATGCTGAATCACATAATGGTTTCTTATTTATAGAGAGATTATCTATTATTTTCAAGAATAAATATTTGTATCTTTACATTAAGCTTATCTGTGCAGACTACATATATATATATATATATATATATATATATATATATATGCTATTATGTGTTTACATTATGCTAGTCCAGTTTAGTATTTTAAGAACTGAAGAATCTGCTCTGGACTGCACAACCAAGATCAAGGTAACAAGGCAGGCCTCATAAACAGTCTTATCTTCTTGGGCTGTCTTGTTTTCAGATTTACTTATTCCAGCTAAAAAATGGATTCAAACTGACCCATTTATTTGGAATGTGCAGAACTAGTGTGAATGGTGAAGCCTTTGATGGAAAACAGTAAACACTATGGTCTACTGATGTGGCAGTTGCAGGTGCCCGAAGGACGAGACAGATGCAGCAGGTCAAGGGAAGGCTTGTGTTTCTTTTCTATTCTAATTATCTGACTCCATTATTTATATACATCTGTACAGAGGTCAAGAGATTGGCTACACAGGTTGCCAACTCTTTGACCTGGATGGTGAACATCACTGTCCATCACATTTCTCCACCCAGAGCAGAAAGATGTAAACAATGGATAAATGCTAAAAATAGACACTGTTTTTCTGAAGCTGCGTGAGAACAGCACTGCTTGAGTTTAAACACTTGCAAGCAAGAAAACTGTGAGGGCAACATACTGACTAGATGAATTATATTGAAGCATGTCAAAGATTTATAAATTTCATTTTCATGTTTACATTCACAGGAGAGATTGTCTGGAATTAAAATACTCTACATATCACCCTTTATCCACTTGTAACACTAGACAAAATAGGCTACACTCCAGTCATACAGAGAGCTGCCTATACTTCCTAAACACAGTTTTAGAGGTCAATTATAATTATATTCCGTGGGCATTATTTGGATTCTCTATTGTTCTGACTGAAATTTTTGGCAAAATTCTAAAACATTTCTTTTCATGCTTGGATACCAATTCCTCAAAATTCAATAACATCCTGTCATAACACTATAGTAAAACATTTAAGTTAGTAAACACATTTAAGTTATATTTCTCTTCTGAGATAGTTTCCCTTAAGCTGCCTTGTATATTGAACAGTTTCTGACACATAGGAATATGAATTTTGTGCTTCATACAAAATTTTTGGTTTCATCTCTCCAAAAAGGCAAAATAAATTTACTTTCAAAAATGAAGCATTCAAGGCATGGTGTTTCGATATAATTGGGTCATTAATTTTTTTGTGAAATATTTCCCCATTGTGAATTATAAGATACATCTTTGTTCCATTATTCTGGCATGACTGGCAATACAAAAGGTATACCAAATTCAAACATGACTATGTTCCCTTAATAAGAATCCACATCCATATTCCATTTACATTCAGCATGGAACTCAGGTTAAGAGGCACACACTGGTTTTATTTTTTTTCAGTAGAAGAATTAAATAATATCAAAAAACACATAAAAATGTTAGAATGTATTGTTTTCTTTTATGGGTGCTGCAACTGTGGACCTCTATGCTGAAGAAGATGGCTGGTATTTAAATCTGGATTGAATTTAAAATGATACAAGAAAGATTTGTTGAAGATACATCCAGTCAGTTTTTCACATAGATAAAACCAACATTTGACTCAGAAGTACCAGAGCAAAATGATGTATATGCTCGTCCTGGTTATTACCTTTCTGCAGGCATTCTTTTAAGAAGAATGTTAAAAGTCAGGGCCCTGGTCTTCTATGAAAAATTAAAGCCATATTAAAACTCTCACTACTGAAGAGAACAGAAATTACACTTGTAATTAAGTAGTATTTCACATGACTCCATGACATCAGTGACTGGTACAGACTGATGCAAAGCCCCCTGTCTTTTGCTCTTGGTAAGGGGATAACAGCAGAGATGAGAAGTTAGTTGTAGCTCCTTGCAGTGTGACTTCACATGCTCCGGCATACAATGAATTCTCTTATACAATGAAAAACTTTATATGAAATTAATCTTTAATCAATATGTAAAAATTGAATGTGCAAAGCGAACTAACAGATATTTATTACTCTGACTGATAATCTGCATGTGTATTTTTGAAGCTTTTAGTGATTATGTGCAAAATATCTTTGTCTAAAAGAATATAATCAATGAAACACATCAAGGTTTTTAAAGAAATGTCTTTTCTCATTTTCTAAATTTATAATTACATTTTAAAACTGTAAGACTTTAATTGGAATGTGGGCTAAAGTAGCATGGTACTTTACAATGCAAGAAATCATTAAGCATGTCAACAGTTTCAGTTTTGCAACATTTTGGGGAATGAGAGAACAGCATCTTGGGAATTGCTACTTTTTACTTTGACACGGCCGTAGCTCATCAGAGAGGCCTTTATGCAAGCCCAGGCTACTGCACAAACCGTGCCAAAATAGGGGCTGCCCCCAAGCCCTCTGTGGCTCGGATAGCAGCAGCGCAGAGCAGGAAGGCTGCGACTGCTGTCTAGCAGCCATGGTGAGGAAGGAAGAAGGGACCCTTGTGTGCTTCACCCAAGAATAGGTTTACTCCTGGATGGGAAGGCAGGGACAATAGCACTCGAACAACCTAGAACATAAGTTTTTAACTGAACGGTGGGCGAGAGATGGATACCAGACATCGACCAGTTAGGGAGAAACACAGGAGGGGCTCAGCCAGGGACAGACAGTCACATCACAGTCAGGACACAGAGGAAGAGGGTACATAGCAGTTTAAACAATGGCATACCGAGTATCACAGAACCTTCCAGAAGGAGGGGAAGGACTCTGAGGGGATTGAAAAACAGGAAGGCATGTCTGAAGAAGCCTTGGATTTAGGCAAGATTGGCAGAGAATTGGGCAGAGTTAGGGAAGGATTTACAATTTTGTAGGAGTAGGGAAGGGCAGGTCTAGGGAAGACAGACAACCACGGCTGAACCAACAGTACAGGCAGAAAAGAACAAATAAAATACATTATACCAATACAAAATTGGGGGGAGGGGAGGGGTTGTTGCTGTGCCTGTCGAGCCGGCTAGTGTCCGCACAGGTAACAAGACGTATATTTTAGGATGGGCTCTTTTCTGCTCGGGCTGCTCCTGCGTGGCGATGGCGGAAGGAATAAAAGGGGGGGCTCCGGGATGGCTGGGTTGCAACGAGTTTATTGGAACCCCAGCGTGGGGTCCTCACC
>JBBMKD010000115.1:16798149-16818525 GCA_037834095.1 Argya squamiceps
CCTGCTGTCAGGAGAGCACTGGCCCAGTGCAATGTCCCACTGCAGTCCATGGCTGGAGACCTTTTTCCATCTGATTGGAGGGTGCAGTGTCCCTGGGGATCTCCTGCTGCCTGCCTGTCCCACGTCAGACATGAACTGGTTGCCAGACAAAGTCTCGCCAGGGACAAGATTTTCCTCCAGCCTGTTCTAGTCCACTCCTGCAAGGGAAAAAGTGCAAGCCCTCCCCCACATGACTCGGACAAACGGTGTTGAGACAGAAATCAAAATTAAATTGGCTTCTCACACCCCCATACATACACTGTACAACATGGTAGCTCACTATTTCTTCTAGGTTTTCATTGCCAAGCTCTGAATCCCCAAGATTAGGTTGGGCATACCAAAGATAAATCTTCTGCATTCAGTTGAAAATCTGGGCATAAAAATATTAAATGCAGTATACAGTCAAAAAAATCTGAATTTTCACAAGAGAAATTCTACTAGTGAAACCTGATTTAGTGGAAGGTGTCCCTGCTCATTGGAGTGGGGTTAGACTAAATAATGTTTAAAGGTCCCTTCCAAACCAAACCTTTTTATGATTCTACTGCAATTTGAAGGGGGGTTTTTTGACGACACTTCACTGTATTCAATTAGAGATAATTTACTACATGCATTTTAGGTGTCTACATGTTAGAGATGATTGGCCAGCTAGTTATCAAAAGCCTGTTTAAAGTAGGTTGCCTATTTTGTGAAGAAATGAGATGGAAAAGTCTTATTGTCCATGGACAATTAAGAAGACTAAGGCTTACTATGAAAAGTTCAAGACCAGTGCCAAAATGAGTGAAACAGAGCAGAAAAGGAAACCACAAGGGAATAATGAGATAATTCTTTTCTACTTCATAGGAGTGGTCACATTACAGGAGTTGCTTTGTCCATTGTTCTATGTATTGTGATAGCAAACCAAATAGTGTAAATATGATTTTCTGTTTATGCATAAATTGTAACATGACAACAAGGACAATTAGGATTCCCTGCAAACAATGCAGTAGGCAGGGAATCCTAATTAGGTAGAGCATATGGGACATAGTTGCAAGATAGAAAGAAGATGGAAATGACAGAGCTCTTTTTGAAAAAGAAGGCTCCATAAATAAAAACAGCTAGAGGATGGCTGTTTTGGGGTTGAAAGGTCCATGGGTATAGATTATGCAAAAAGCAAGGAGCAAAAGCTAGATTTCACAATGCAAAATATTCAAGTAGAAAATGAAAGAAAGGTATAGCTATGGGAAAATTGGAGACTGGTTTTAAAAATGTCTTAGTGTTTAGTGAAATAATAGGTGAAGGGAAATATATGTAGTATGTGGAGATGTAGAAAAAGTTTTTTTTAAAAGAACTTGACTGGATATCAATGGAAAGAAAGACAATATGAGTAAGAGATAGGAAATTTATATTTGGCTTATATCAAAATACATATAATTGCACATGTATTTGTAGACACAAAATAGAAATATAGCTACCCACAAAATAAATCTAAACTGTACTTCAAAATTTTCTGTGTGGTTTGGAGGAATTTTTTTCTTGTCTGTTTGTCTGAATTGTGGAGTAAACAGCCTGGTTTTATCTAGTGTCTATAGTCAATAATAACATTAGGTAGGAAATTATTTCTATATGACCTGAATGACTCACTTTTTATTAATGATTGTTTTCCAGCCATCATGTGTTGCAGTGCCCCACTGAACTCTTTGTGGATGCTCACTCTAAGGGATTGTTACTACTATTTTAGCAAAAGCCTTTTTGTATACTGCTGTTACCATTATGCTGGTATTATACATGCACAGACATTTTCTTTAGCATCTGATTTTGTTTTGATTGATCAGCTGTGTACCAAGAGATAGACGTCTAGTTTAGAATGAAAAAGTTATGATTATTTCTAGAGACAGTGCCCTCTGAACTCTGATATTGAAAGATAAAAAATACAAACAGTAATAATGGTCTGCAAAATCCATGAACTCTGAACTAGAGTTTTAAAATCGTTTATAAGGACTTATTGAAGGATGTTGCAGTTGAGCTCTTAACAAGCTACTTTCTTAAATGTCGTATTATTAAGTGACCTTATATGTGATTGCAAGGGGTCCTATTTTTTAGCTGTGCAATTTTTGCTATCCCACTGAAAAAAGTGGAATTTCACAGTTTAATTGGCAGTCTGATGGCAAAAATCCCTTATTGTCACTGCTCTTCATAAAAGCCAAATTCTCTGTAAATAATCATGCTTTACCTGTAGTATATGTCACATCAATTTGGTTTGGTGATTTTTGTTTTTTCTTTGTTTTAGAGGTTATCCGTGTTAATAACAATCTCATGAAGTCTTGGAAATCTAGTTCTTACACAATAAAGAAAAATTACTAGAGATTTCATGCATAGAAGCTTTACATTTGTCTTTGTATCTCAGACTAAATCAGTCATCAAAATACTGGAAAAAAACCTTACTGGGTTTTGTAGTTTTGACTGGAGAAAAACTGTGTGAACAGTGAAGCAGCCTGTGAAGGTACCAAATTGAGGGAAGGATTTAGATAGACCTACAGTGTGCTCTGAGCATAAAATATGCTCTCTTTTGTTTCATAAGTGTTACTTTCTTAGACAGGTAAGTCTAAGAAAGTAACATTGGAGATCAGTCACAGAGAGACCACAACACATTTTATACTAAGGACAGAACAGAAATATTATATTGTCTCACTTAAGAAGTTGCATCTACTTTACTATGAAAGGCTGTGTGTTCTGAATACCAATGCCTGGCCATTAAGACAATGGGTATTTGGACAATAGAGACCATAGGGACACTATGACTCATGTCATTACTAATTTTTGGTTTTCTCCCCTTGAATTACTATTATTTAATATAGAAAATAAAAGGGAAGTAGTAGAAGCCTACAGAAAAGAAAGGTACATGGTTGGAAAGGAGCCAATACACAGAAATATGAGGTGTATTGTATCTCTGTGCAGGTTTCATGGTCTCTTGAAATAACTGTACGTTTGATCTTTGCATCGCTGACCAAGTGACAAAGGAGAATTTGGACATGTTATAGTTATTTTCTTTTCCTTTCATTTCCTTTCATCCATTAGAACCTGTGATTTGAAGTATAACTGCAAATAAGTGTGAATGAATAAATCCTATCAAGGAGATGTCTGTAAGTTCTACTATTTAGCACAGCATTAGCAGGAGTGATTTCTACTGCAGGAGGAATAGTTTTGTGAGAATTCAGTCAGCTTTACTCTTGAGCTTTGCATCTTTTTCAGGAGCAAAAGTACAGAGAACATCTCAATTTCTTTTTTAGTTCATTTCTATCAAGTAAGTAGTGCTGATTGTCACTATCAGTTTGGGTATGACATACATTCCCAAGTTAAACTCAAGGGCTCAAGGCAAGTGAAACTCAGGAACACTCAGAAAACCCCCCAGTTTCTCCTA
Organism: Argya squamiceps; assembly: GCA_037834095.1. Classification (NCBI taxonomy): domain Eukaryota; kingdom Metazoa; phylum Chordata; class Aves; order Passeriformes; family Leiothrichidae; genus Argya; species Argya squamiceps. Next base: position 16,801,586 of record JBBMKD010000115.1, read on the forward strand.
AGATTTAGGAAAAAAATATCACACAAATTCCTTCAATTTTAAAGATATCTGTGCTGTTTTATGATAAATTAAAAGATGATTTCTTTTGCTCTGGTGCATGTTTTCTTCCTCCAGATGAATCTACAAATATATTGTTTACAAACTGCTTTCTACTGAGTAAAGAAAATACTTCTTTTAGTATGTGATTCCACTTTAGATTCTTGTAACTGTTTACAATTACCAAAAAGGAACTAACGATTTTTGAACAAATAAAACAAAACAAAAACCCAGTCACAAGTTAAAAAAATATAAGACAAGGAAAACATTTAAAACTCACCAAAATTATGAACAGTATACACATAGTAGATTGGTATCTATATCTGTTGTAAATGAAATTGAAGCTGGAATGTACTATAGACAAACTAAAAGCTGTGAACAACAAAACTTTAACAAATGGCCACAACTTAATAGGAGCCTACTGAAATGATGTGACATTTAGTTAACTCCAACATTTTGATTTATGATCTCAAAAGGTTAGTAAATATCTTAATGGCAATCACAAATTATCTTAGATTAGAAACACCATTGGAAACCTAATTCTGCAGAATGATTAGAAATGTGCATTGAAAGAGATTTAACTCAGAAAAAAGAGGGGTTTTTAAGATGGGAGAAATCAATCAAAAATACTCATAGGAAGAGAAAGAAGTCATTTTGAAGAGATATATCAGTAATATTGGAAAACAGGTATGTAGTGGAACTAGATATCAGTCAACCAAAGCTTATGCCAGAAAAAAAGCTAGTCATAGATCTGGGACACTTAAGCAGAACCAGGTAGTCACTCTGTTTAGTAGAAAAAAAGGAACATATTTCTCTATTTGTCAAATGTATTTTCAATCAACATTTAAGAAAATTAACTTCATGGATCCTGGTTCACTTTGTTAAGAATTGCTTTGTTGTCCTTTGTATGTTGTTCTCTTTCTGCATTGGTGTATGTCTTGCACAAACTTTTTATTTTAGCCAAAAACCTTTCCATTGGATCTCATAATCTTCTGTCTGATTACTATGAATTCCTCTTCTCTGATACTTGTAAATGTAAATTTTTCTTCAATGCATAAGAAAAGATCTTTAAGTCAGTAATGTGATCCTTGCCTCCAAGGTCAGTTCCTTATTAACCTGCTGATCTTATTGACTGTTCCACATTAGAAAGCCAAGATCAATATTACTGGCCATGATCACCAGTTCTACAGACATTACTAAGTATGTGGAAATTATTTTCTGACTTCTTGCCCAGCTGATTCATTTCTACCTCACTTATGTAACTGAGGAGGTGTTAATATTTTAAGAAATGAAGGTGGGATTTATTTGTCAGTTGGTATTTCAATTTTGGAGTAAATTGTCTTCCATTCTGTAACTTCTGTCCTATGTCACTTATATTTTTTGTGTATAATATCTTTGAAGCAATAGCTGCAACATTTGGGTTTCTAACTTGTGCTTCCCTGTGCATAATGTAAAAAAAAAAAATGTAATAAGTGTGAAAGAAAAATTGAATGCATTCTGCATTCCTTATTGCTGTAAGTATAGAAAGAGATGAAAACTGGATATATACACTTGGAGTACTTATCACCAGTATGGATAATGGTAGTTACATCTACACATGGAAAGGAACCTTGGCTGGTATTTCTAGTATCTTCTTCTATGATAAAACGTCAGACTTCAAGGCTCCTTCTTTACTGTCTGTGAGTAACAACTGGTAAAGAAACATGATGACAATCCACAGCTCCTGCAGGGGTTTACTAGTAGGTAAGAGAAGAAATATTTACATTAGTTTATGGTGCATCATTCTTGAGTAATGAGATACGATTAAGAAAGGGAGAACTCAAGCTGAATTTCATGTAAAATCCACTTGACATTGAGTTCTATTAGGCCATGGAATAACTTCCCTCAGGATATTTAAAATGAGACTAAACTTTATGTCTGTTACGACAGTGCATTGAGAAATAGACAGTAGGAAACAATTTCACCTTGAAAGAGTGAAGGTCCAGATGTGACAAATTTTTTAGGTAGTATGAATCTGTGAGTCTGAATAAAACTGGCAAAAGGAAATACACTTTCTTAAATATTAAGCAGAGCAGCAGTAGGAAAAGCTAAATGTGGCATAACTTTGGTAATTTTATAGCTCATTGCTCTGCATGAAGACTGTCAATTTATACTAAACACTTCACAATTCACACTAAATTAAGGCCCTCAGTACTAACCAGCCTACTCCCATTCAATGCTGTCCTTATCCATCATCCAAGCATGAAATGATCCCTTAGACACAAGTTCTTCCTTCACACCCTCTCTCCCTCATCACCTTTTCCAAAGTATGTAATCAGGAAAGCAATTTAATGTATATTTTGGTTATGATACGTGATAAAGTAGAAAGAACAGAAAGAAGTGGTGAGTGCTCCTATAATTGTAAAGAAGTGGACATTTTTATAGGTCACTTTTTTTGCTTATAACGACCTTGAAGCCTACACGTGTAAGTGGCAGAATTTTGTAGTGACTATATTTTGGAAGAAAAAAAAGTTGCCAACAAATCCAAGTTGGCATCTGGCTGGCCAAGTTATATTTCATGGCTTGACTATTAAACTTAAGGAAATTATTTGCTGTTCTCAAACTTTCAGAATGAACAGAGTACATGATTTTATATGTAAAAATTAATAAGGTGAAGAATTAGAAAACAATCCTGGCACTCACAGCATTTTAGGCAGGGTAGTGATGTTCTGATTTCTTATATAAGGTTAAGAATTTTTAAACTTTATTAAAAAAATCTGTAATTATACTTCAAATATTATAAATATACTTGATTAGTAATTAATTTAATATTTTCTATTTCATTGATAGGAAAATCTGAAAAACAGCAGAAGAAGCTCATTGAAACTTGCAACCACAAATAGAAGCATGCTATGGTGTCATTCATTCTATTATATTTTTTAGCCTGTTAAATTGTAAATTTGTAATGTACTGCTGAATTAATTCAATCAAATAAAGTAATATTTATGAAAATCACTTTCATTTTTATTGACCCATAAATATTAGAGTGTAAATGCATAAGATTCTCTTCAGAAATCTGGGGGATGTTGTTTGTCGTAATTCTATGACAGAAATAGAAAAAGAAACTATGAATCATATATTAGCAGATGAATTTAAAGTCACTTGATCACACTTTTAGGTTACAAAACCAGAATCTATTAATCCTTCCTCTATCCTCATCTCTTGTTTCCTTCTCTTCCTGTATTTGAAACAGAGACTGTATCTTAGGATTTCATGTCCTATCACATCACAAAAGTGAAAGGAAGTGTGGAGAAGAGTAAAGAAAAATTGAAGGAGATATTGTGAAGATATTTCTTTCTCCTCTCCCCCAACAGAAAGACCATCCATCCATCTCTTCTTTTTCCAGTGTAGTTTTAGACCTCTAATGCAATACAGACGATCCTGGAAACTGTGAGCCTCTCAGTCTCACTTTGAGTGCCTGGTAAAATTTTGGAGAAGATTATTCTGGTGGTATAAAAAAACAATTGAAGGACAATGCAGTCATAGGTCACAGCCAATGTGGCTTTGTGAGGAGAAAGTCCTGTTTTTAAAATTTAACTTTTTTAAAGTAAATTTTAAAATTTACTTTATGACAAGGTAAACCACCTAGTTAACCAAGGAAAACTAGTTGATGTTCATTATCTTTCTGGATTTCAGTAAAACTTCCAACATGGTCTCTCACAGCATCCTTCTGGAGAAAATGTCCAGTCACAGCTGGATAAACACATCATGTCTTGGGTGAGCCACTAACACATACGTCAGGCACAAAGGGTTGTAGTGAGTGGGGTTACATCAGGCTGGTGACCTGGTGTTCCACAGGGCTTCATTTCAGGGTCAGTGCTTCTCCAGCATCTTCATAACTGAATTGAATGCAAGACTTGAATGTATATTGTTTGCCACCAGTACTAAAGGGGGAGGATCTGTCAACTCCCTTGAGGTCAGAGAGGCCCTGCAGAAAGCCCTCAACAAATCAGAGGGCTGGACAATCACTGACTGTAGGGTTTAACAACGACAAGTGATGGATTCTGCACCTCTGATGGGGCAACCCTGGATGTACAGATAGACTGAGGAATGAGACACTGGAGAGTGGCACCAGAGAAAGGGAACTGGGGGCAATTTGAACATGAGTCAGCAGTGCCCTGGCAGGCAGGAGGGCCAACTCTCATGGGGACATCAGGCACAGCATCACCAGCTGGGCAAGGGAAGGGATTGTCCTGCTCTGCTCTGGGGTGGGGCAGCCTCACTTCGAGTGGTGGGGGCAGTTTTGGGTGCCACAAGTTAAGAAAGATATAAAGGTGTTAGAGAATGTCCAAAGGAGGGCTACAAAACTGATGAAGGGAAAGCCATATGAGGAGCAACTGAGGTCAGTTGGTCTGTTCAGCCTGGAGGAGACTGAGGGGAGACCTCATTGCGATCTGCAGCTTCCTTGTGAGGGGAAGAGGAGGGGCAGGCACTGATTTCTTCTCCATGGTGACCCGTGGCAGGACCTGAGGGAATGGCCTCGGGCTGTGTGGATAGTATGTTCAAGTCAGATACTAGAAAAGGGTTTGTTGTCCACCCTTAGGGTATTTGACCCTGGAACAGGCTTCCTAGGACGGCAGTCACAGCACCAGCCTGACAGCATTCAAGAAGCCTTTGGACAGTGTACTCAGGCACACGGCATGGTTCTTGGGACCATGCTGTTCCAGGCCAGGAGCTGGCCTCAATAATCCTTTTGAGTGCCTCTCAATTCAGGATATTCTCTGATTCTATGATTCTGTATCAGTATTTTTCTGCATTATAATAAAGTAATTGTAAACACACTTAAGATATTTACACAAATGAGTTAGCTTATTAAGACTTATTTTCTAAGTCTTATTTTTGAAAGATGCCTTCTATTTTTCCATCTTGCTTCTTCTGCAGTCTGTTTCTTTAAGAAACTTTTAGTTTTGCTTTTATATTACTCTTTAATCACCTGTATCTTACTATGTTATTGCAGATTGAAGAGTTTTATATGTGCTAATGTGGTTTGATAGGGGTGAAAGATATTTGGGTCTTCACTACCTCCATGTGTTGCCATTGTATGTTGTCTGTTATAGTCTTGCGTTCCTGTCCATCTGTCCCACTCCTGCCACATACCCCCTCTTGCTGTCTCTGATGGTGGTTTGTACCAAGATAAGAACATCAGGTGGGTTTTCAGAAGGAACAGTCTGGATGTTTACATGATTTATACATTTCAGACGTGAGGTCTTTGAGATGTTTGCAACTGAATTTAGAGGACATTGATCTGTGTGAGGGTATAAAATGCTGCCAACTTGGCCAGCTGGCCTCCTGATATATCAGACAGCATTTGTTTGATGGTGTTTTCCTTAGGCTGTGAGTTGAATCTCTCAAAGGTTAGGTTTCTTATCACACCTACCCCTAGATTTCTTATCACAGAGATGAACTTTCTCACATTACACCATAAGTGAAAGTACTGTGGAATGCATCCTTTTAAGAGGTTCTGTTTCAAGATGATGGTGATGTCACTCAGAAGATGAGTGATGAGAGTTTGGAACTTCTGGGACTTTTAGGGACCTGACATGCTGCTGTAGTTCACACTCTATGCAGAGAAAAGTATTTTAGCTCTCCCTGGCCAAGGCCTAAGTGCCCATATGCAAATTTTTCAAGAAGTTTCTCCCTCTGCCAAGACATATATATTGAAATTTCAGCAAAGCTTAAGAGGTCTATTATATTTGAGGCATAATCATTGGCAAATTATTTCACATAAGATGATACAGTCAGACACAGTCCTGTACCTACAATATTCTCAGCTAAAATGTGAAGTTTATTCTCTCAGGGAATTAAATTTTAGTTACTTTGACTGGGTAGGCCATCAGGAATGCTAATGAATCTCCTGGGTGCAGCCCCATACAGAGCACAGTAGCAAAACTGAAGCAGGCAGTACGAGCCTTATACCAAATTCTAAAACCCAGCCTAAAAGTGATCTTTTGGTAATTCTACTGTAAGTGGTTGAATTTGAGATAATATCAGTAGCCTGTTTTCCATTTATCAGGACTTGAGGATATAAACCAAAATTTCAGGACAATTAAAATATTACATAAGAACACAAGCAGGGAGTCAGCATTCCACTACTGTTCCAGTGATGCTCTTACATTTAGTATGCTGTTCCTTAAAAAGTTGCTTTGCACCCCATATTTAAAGTCAGGTCATAGTCATACAGTGATAAATACACAATAGGGAGAGAATGGTTTGTGATCAAGGCACTAATCAGCGATCTCAGATAACATTTCTTTCAAAATGCTTAAGCTTTAATAGAAAACATTTTCAGAAAATTCAGTGAACCTTGATTTTCTATCAGAAAATATGCTCACTGAATTCCCAAATGTGCCATGAGGAGATCTGAAAGCCTAAAAGTATTTTATTACTAATATGAATCTTATAAAATGAGAATACTTGTGAATCATCATTTATTCAACACTTGAGGCTATAATAAGACTTTTCAGATCAATTAAATCACCAAGTAATGCAGGCAGGGAGCCAACATTAAAGAAGCATTCCTACAACGTATTTGCATTTTTATCCTCCCTCATTTAAACGACCAAGTGGTTCATGATGTAAAGTCAGACACACAATTTGCAATAGAGTTTGTGCCTGCACATATGTATTTGCAAAACTGTATCCTCCTTAGATTTTCTTTTCATAGTCTATTCTTCAAGTCTCCCAGGTTAATCTATTCAATAAATCTCCAAAGAATTTGCCCTCTCTTCCTCTTTCTGTATAAACTCCACCACCTTTATTGATGATGGTATGGTGATATGTAGAACAGAGAGCTGGATTTATATCATTTGATTATGGTCCACATACTAATACATCCATGAAGCATTTCAATACCTCTCTATGAAAGCCACCATTTATTAAATAAATGTACAGAAATTTAGATGGAAAATAAAATATTCCATTTCAGTGCTAATACAAAAACAAAATCTGTTTCATTGTCTGTTTGCCTCACTTACATTATATGCAATAATTATTCTTCCCTACTAATCTTTGTTTTGACTTTAATTTTCCTCTTGGTTTAAACATCTGGACTCTTTATACTTCATTATTTTGTAGCTATTGAAAATGTCTATCTTCCTATCACAATAGTGTTGTTAATCATATTGGAGAGGACATTTCTGGCAAAGCCTAGAAATTTGATCATTCCCTCTCTTTGATACAGAAGCAGGAAATAATCTGAAGAATTATTCACAGTTTTAAATGACACCATCAAGTGACAGATGCATTCAATATGTTGGCAAAATTGGAGATTACATTTATACTTTTCAGAAAGCATTAAAGCCACAATCTCAAAAGTAAACTGCAGCTCATGTTTGATTTAAACCTGTTAGCAATGTTGGTTTTCTTTGGTCCTCTAATTTCCTGAAACTATCACTATGTCTCTTACCTGTTTGCAACCTCAGCCTATTCTGGCCCATTGTTGTTTCTTCTAATCTTCTGACTTTTTGAGGTTAGAATACATAGCTTCATCTTGTAGAGCAAAATTATTAATTTAGATCTTGAAGTGCTGTAGAGAGCTACAGCTTGCAGATATCATCCTTTTTATTCTCCACCACAGGTATAGTAGATTTACAGCTAAGATATCACCCCTTTTAATCAAAACCAAAAGGGAAAATCATCTTGCTTCAGAGATGTAAAATTACACTTTCTACTGGGAAATGTCTCTCAGCATACAGCATACAGCATATTGAAAAAACATAAAATAATACAAAGCCATAAACACAGTGGAAAACCCTCATGAAACCAAGGTTTCTCATGATGTTCATGGCTTTGTAACTGGCACGTGTCTTGTGCTTTTGCCTTCATGCCAGGGTTAGGATCTGAATTGGAAAACAGATTAACATGGAGGAAGAGGGTGGAGAGAAAGAACAGGAATTATATATGCCTACCCAGATAACATTTAGTTTCCTGAATATTGTGCCAATGAATTAACCTATAAATAGAACTTTGGATTTTGAGTCAGCAGACCTCATCTTATGCAGAAAAACCCAATTTTTTCTAACTCTAAAATTTCTTCTATGCATATCTCTGAAATTTGGGCACATATTCAGGATGTGAGGAATACTATATCTCAAACCAACTTCCTTATTTTTCTCCTCTTCAAAACAAAGGCAAGAATTACTTAAAGCAAGGATTACTTGCTAAGGACAAAGTAGAGACATGCACTTTTATGAGTGGATGGTGGACTAATTTTGTGCGTTAGGATTTTGTTTTGAATGCTCCAACTCTTGCCTCTTATGTGTCTCTAATATTAAGAATATGAATGTATAAAGACTAATGCAGGACAAAATTATTTTACTTTTCCAAAATATGAAAAGAAAAGGTTTAAGGAAGTTGCTGGATAGATGCTCATAGAAAGGATGAGACTGAGGATATTTGCTGATTAAAGAGGAGAGGACATAGAACTCTTACTAGAAGTATAAATCAAGACTTGGATGAACTAACTTTTGGATCACTTCCAAGTCCACTCAGTCTTTGATATTTTTACTGAGGCTGACACAAAAGCTGACTGCTGTATTGCAGTTGAACAATTGGACTGGTCACTCCAAGTGATAGTGACATTATGAGATCAATTCATAGATTATCACACAGCTTTGTAGCAAAATTTCTTAGGGACAGTGGACATGATCTGTATTTGGACTGTGATTGAATCACCCAGACTGGGCCTCATGACTGAGGCCTGTAGGAGTTTATGGCACAGCTAAAATTACAGCTTAAGGTGTTAGCCAGAGACAGAGGGTTTCCTAGTTGTTAGCAGGTGTAGTGATTGGTGGGGACACAGCAGCTGCCTTAAGAGTTTGTTCAATAGTAAGTGTTTGCATTCTTTTCGGTGCTGTGTGCCAATAAAAAACCACCTGTGAATGTAAACTATGTAGAGATGCATATAACCTGCCATTTTGGCCAGAAGAAACGGAGAATGTAGCATTAACCATATTGGTCAGATCTGCGTTTTTGCTTTCGCCCAAACTTCCCATTATTCAGGGTTCCCTTGCAACACAGCTTCTTTTAAAAGAATTGGTTCTACAAGTTTAAATGCCCTGGTAACATGTGTACCTCCGATGTTATCATATACCAATTCCTCTTTTCCTAAATTTACATAAAAATAGATGATCTTATAGAACATAAAATTGTAGAATCATTTGGGTTGGAAAGGACCCTTGAAAATCATCTAGTACAACCTCCAGGTCATGGACAGGACATCAGTGGATCAGGTGGCTCAAAGTCCTGTCCAGCCTGACTTTAAACAATGCCAATAATGGGACATCTATAATTTCTCTGGGCAACCTGTTTCAGTGTTTCACCATCAACACTGTAAAAATATTTGTTCTTTATATCTAATCTATTTTTAATATTATTAAATTTTAAATTAAATTATTATCAAATTTTAAATTGACACTTGTCGTACAACTACACGCTTTGGTAAAAATTTTTAATTTTCTTATATGCTCACTTTGTATATTAAAAACTGCAATGAGGTTCCCCTGGAGCCTTCTCTTTTCCTCAAAAACCCCAGATTTCTGCACATCTTCATAGCAAAGGTGTTCCAGCCCAATCAAACAGCTCCAACAGCTCCTTTCTTGTACTGGGCAGCCCAGAGCTGGAGGCAGCTCTGCAGGTGGGTTCTCACCAGAACAGAGCAGAGCAGAGGAGCGGACTCCCCTGCCTTCCTTGCTGCCCACTGATGCAGCCCAGGATTTGGTTGAGTCTCAGGGCTAAGACTACACATTGGCTACTCATATCCAATTTTACACAGAGCAGTGTTTTTATTTCCCAAAGTTTTTATTTGCAGGACTTCTCTCAATCAGTTAGTCCTCCAGCCTGTATTGATACTGGGGATTGCCCTTATCCACATGCAGGACTGTGCATTTAGTCTTGTTGAACTTCTTGAATTTCATGTAGACCAATTTGTCACGCCTGTTCCTATCCCTACAGATGGCATCCCATCTCTCAATCATGTTAACTGCACTCCTCAGCTTGATGTCAGTTGCAAAGCTGAGGTGCCTTCACTGAGAAACAATCCTTGGTACTGGTTTTATATTAGACAGTGAGCATTTGATTTTAATCTTTGTATATGGCCATCAGGACAAATCTTTATTCTCCTAACCATTCATCCATCAAATCGTTACCTTTTTTTATATTAACGGTCTTATAGAAGTCCAACTAGCTCTTCCCTTGTCCACTGAGAAAGTCACTCCATCAAAGAGGCCACTGGATTAGTTCAGAATGATTTTCCATTGTTGAAGCCATGCTGTCTGTCTCCAGTCACCTCTCTGCCTTCCATATGGTTTCAGATAACTTCCTAGAGGATCTGTAAAATGGGTGTGATACTCTTTCCTCTGGACACTTCAGCTGCCTTCCATGACTTTTCAAATATGGTGGAGAATGGCTTAGCACATACATACACTTGCCACATCCCTCATGACCCTGGGAGGCATCCCTTTGGTACCCATGGGTGACCAGTGGGTCTTTGACCTGAATTTATGCTGAGTGACTTTATCCCCCCAGTCTTGAGGTTCAAGGGCTTGAGAAATGTGGAGTGATTGCAAAGTGAAAACTTTTTATTTTTTTTAAAGTCTGTTTTGTACCTTAGCCTTCTCATTTTCAGTAGTCCATTCTTCTTTTTCCTTTCTTGGAGGAGTACCTGTGCTTTAATTTTTGTTTTGTTACACATATATCTATAGAAGCCCTTCTTGTTATTCTTCACATTCCTTGCCAAATTCAGCACCCACTGTGCCTCAGATTTCCTAATCCCAGGTCCATATATCTGTGTAGTATTTTTATATTCTTCCAGGATACATTACCTTCTTAGATATCATTTTCACCATGAGGTCCTCACTTAGCAGTATTCGTGTTCTTCCTTCCTTGCCTGATTTTTTCCACCTGGGAATCACGAGCTCTTGGACTTTCAATAGAAACCTTTCTGTAACACAGGTGAGATAAATCTTGGCATATTTCTTTTGAGCATATTTGGAACCTAATATTTTGGTTGTTCTTCAGACTGGAGTACAATTACTCTTTTCTGCATATGAAGATCAGTTCATAAATCTGAAGCAGTTTCTAAGATCATGTGGTTGATCTTTGCTGTTGTTTGCTAATCTATGACTACCTCTTCAATATCATTACTGTGACGTATCATTTCTTTTTTTATCTTTGCTGCTAATAGGAAAGGGTAAAAGCAGGCTTGTACATTGAAAATACAGAGGTATATCTATTTTTTTTAATTTAAATAGGCATATTGCATTTACCAAAGTGTGAAATGGCCAATGTGTTTGACACGTTCTAAGATAGGGAAGAATATTTAATAAAAGAATATAATTAGTTAATTTTCTGGCAGGTCTAGAGAGAAAGTATTGGAAGTTGTGAATATAAGTACCAACTTACATTTTATGTAAACTATCTGATAGCATGTTATTATGAAGTCTGAACACACTAAATTTGAAGTAGGTATTTCCCAGAGAGGACAATATTTAAGTGTTTATGAAACAGCTGTCCTGTTTTTTTCCTGAAAAAATATACTTTTGTGAAACCTCACATTATGACACTTCAGTTACTGTCTCTGGCACTGCTAATTTCAGCAGTGAAAAGTTTCAACAGTAATAAGCTTATCTTAGTGGAACATTTTTCTAGAGTACAAGTGGAAAGCTCAGTTTATGGCAACCTCGGATTACATACGCAATATTTTATTAACCAATTTTCCACTTTTTTTTTAATAAATGGATAATTGGAATAGTTTATTCATGATCATAAATGTGTAGAAACTAATTTTTCATTAAAGACATGCAATTAAGTGACTAGTTTTGTCTTTAATGCTTTAAGCCTTTGGCATTTCTTCTTTTGTGTGCTGTCCATGCAGAAATGATCAGGGCAGGGAACATGAAATATAAGTAATAAGGAAGTCATAATAAAGTAGCATATATTACTTTCTATAGGAAAAAAAATTGAGCAGAAATAATTTCCTTCTTTTTTATTATTTTAATGAGGATGACCATGATTATAATTTACAAAATTTATGAAAAGTGCATTAAAAACTTCAGCTCATAAAGCCCTGCCATTTTTGTAGTGAACTGAATGTAAGATATATGCAATATTCTTTTAATTTGCTTCTCTTTTCTTTTGGAAACATATTTTTAAAAACATAAAACCGCTTCCTTAATTTAAGTGCACTTGAACACTATATGTATAAAAGCATGGAAATTTTGTCACTTAGACTCTAAGGAAGTGAGTGCTACAAAAATCCTTCTGAATAATAAAATGAAGAAGCAAGCATAAACAATTATTTCCCACACTTTCCTTTTCCACAATTTAAACCTGAGCCACATATTAGCACTCTGTTAGAATAATTACAAATAGACAGATAAATTCTTTATTGTATCCTTGCATAGCAGTGACAGGATGAGTGCATTAAAAAAAGGAGATCTGCTCAGAAATGTCAGAGAACATTTAGCATCAAATGGTTATTTGTTACAGCATGTGCCTGGTCACAGGGTCCTGAAGAGCAACTCTGTGTCTCTGAGCCCAGAACTGTAAGGGCTGCGAGGGGATGGGTTCTCATTTGAATATCCAAAGACTGTTTATTCAGGGACACAAACAGGAATAGCGAAGGGGTCCAGGGACACAGAATAGAGGTTCAGGAATGAGAGCAACTTCAAATAGAATCAGGGATGAGAACCAGGCCCAGGCCAAGGGCACAGCGTTATATACAAGACAAAAGGGGCTGATCTGAGGGTCAAGGGCCAAGAGGGATAAAGGGTAGTGGTGAAAGGGGTAAATAGGAACTGGGGGGAACCAACAGGGTAACAGGGGTGGAGTACTGTGGCAAAATTAAGCCAATGGGGGTTAAGGAAGGGAAGAATATTCTGGAGAGGGCACATACATGATGAACAGGGGCAACATCAGCTAACTAGCCAATAATGGAACAGAACTTAAAAGATATTATCATGTGGCTGCAAAGGCCCATGGGAGGGAGGCTTTTCTCACCGTAATCTGGAGGGGTATGTATGCCTGTTTATGCTGGTCCCCACAGGGTTGAGGCGTAGCTGCCCAGTGGCAGGCCCCTGGGCCTCCACAGTTATTAAACTTAAAAAATCACAAGAAAATCTCAGTGACTGTATTTCACTTCACTTTCTAATAAGTAGCACCATAATCGTCATTTCAATTTAAAAAGCTGTCTTACCTAGTGTAAATAACAGAAAACATTTTCTGTGGCAGTTGATCCTTTGATAAGTTAATAATTTCAAATTAATTTACCTACAATAAAGACCGGGAACATTATTTCTCAGGTAATTAAGAGGTTAAAGACAATCAGCATGAATACATTTCAAGGTCAGGAATGAGTGAGGTCATAATAACAAGTACATATTTTTAGGTTAAGTTAATTTTCATTTTGCTTCTTGACTGCATTTGAAAATTTAAGGTCTTTAGGAAGAAGAACATTACATCTCAGGTACATTTAACCTAGGAGAGGATAAAACAATTAGAAAAAGTTAATTTTAAAAGGCTTTTAAGTTTTTTAAAGGTTTTAAAGATTTTTAGATTGTTTTATTTTAAAACAATTGTTTGGGATTTAAAAAAAATTAATTATGTTATATAAAATGAAGATTATATCAGGTCTGATCTCTTTGTGTTGGGAAAAATGATGCAAATAAATCACATACCAAAATGGAAGGATCTAGGAAATAATTTTTCTGATTAAAATTATTTGGAAGCTACTTTTAATATGACCTGTCTACTTGAACTTAAATTTCTGTCTAGTATGAAGAGGATCTAGTCTTGATTATTTTTAAAGCCAAAGTAAAGGAATAAAAGCAAGCTCTAATTAATAAAATAAAAACATCATCTGGTAATAGTGCTTTTCCTTCATAAAGTAATATGGATTTAATGGAACTTCCAGTGCATAATATAATAGCCATATGCCCATCTGTCTGTCTCAGTGGATGAATGATTTTTGAAATTTTAACTTAAAAATATTTTTTATCACTTTAAGATGAAACTTTCTTTCAGAATTTTAGTTTTTACTGCAGTACTTCAATTATCTAAGTACTGATTCATTGATAGCAACTACGAGGTAATATGAAAATTTGAGTGGTTTAAAATTTTGAAGAGGAAATTTAGCTCTTATTAAACTAATGTTGCTTTCAATGCTTACCAAAGCGACTGCAAATTATAAATGTTTCCAAAACAAGATACTACTGTAATAACCCTACTTACTCTAGTTGATGCACTTTGGGAACAGATACTGTCTAGTACACACCGGTTATAAAATAAGCAAACATTATTAAACCTGTGAATTAAAATATTCATAAAATCAAAGGTCAAATGAAATCACAACAATAGCAGAAAATGCTGTGAAATTAATCCCATCAATCATAGAACAGCATAGGTATATGCACACAGGCATGTGCTTAAGAGCAACTGCAGAAAATAGATCACAGTGCAAGCATCTAAAGCTATTGTTCTAAAACATTTATGGCTGCTGCAAAATGGTTTGAACCACAGAACTTCAAGCACATGGGAGTACAGAATCTTTTTTGTAGTTAAAAAGGTATTTAAAGCTGACTAAAAAACCATGAATCAGAAAATCAGAAATAAAAACTAGGTAATTTTTAGTTGGTTTGACCCATGTGAAGTGCATTTCCCATAATACTTTGAGACTTTTTAGAGTTTTTAAAGTAAAGTTTCTTTGGAAATTATTGGAAAATCAGTCATTAGTGTTGGTCTAGTAAAGGTTTCTTTACATATTATTTGAAGAAGGCATCCTGTCGTTTTCATACTACCTCTTTCTGAAATGCTGAAGAAAATTGACATATAAATGTAGAACATATTATGACAACTACCAGATAAAATTTCATAAATAAAATTCAGTTTGAGAAGGGTTAAGTGTAGTCCTTTTCTAACCTTCTTCTGAAAGTTTATTTTCTTCCCTTGCTTGTGTTTTCCTCTATAAATATGTTATTCTTCCAATTTTATTAATTTTAAATTATTTTAAAATTCTGTGGTCAAAGACGTGGAAGACCAAAGTGTCAAGTTCACAAGCCATTTTAAGGAGAGAATAACTAGCAATTGAGTACAAATACTTCTGATATAAACAAACTTCAGGGAACTAATCTTTATCTATTGATTTAATGTTTTAAAGAATGCTAGAAAGGCTTCTAAATCTCTGCATTTAGAAATATCAGAAAGGGAAGATTGTCAAAAATATCATAAGAAAGACCAACACCAATAAGTTTTCAAGTCTCTAGTTGATGTGTATTTTGCATGGGAAGCTGCGTGCCATACTAAATGATGATCTTCATTAATGTTGTTTTCCTATGCTGCTGTAAATCGTTAGGTAACATTGCCATTAGCATGACTCTGAGCTTCTCAAAATGTGTTTCCCTGCCTAACTTGTAGCAGCAATTTCTGAGTTCTGTTTATTTTATAAATCGTCTGAATTTCCTGAGAAAATACTACTAATCATAGTAGTTTTTCTTTTCAATTGAATCTTGTAATATAGGAGTCCAGAATTCGACCTTCAAATCACAAAACATTTTGAAGAAAACTTTCCTTTGTGAAGATCTGACACTTAATTTATTACTCGTGATTTCTCACCTTTAAACACAAATGATGTTGCTGTTTACAAAGAATCTGCCTGCTAGTTCCACTTAGGTGAAAAATCATCATAATTTATTCCTTATGCTGCATGCGGAAAGAGAGGTCTACTAGGTCTTTTAAATAGCCAAAACAGGCTACTAGTGAAAAAAAAAAAAAAAAAGGAGCTGGTACTCTGCCCTACACATAGTGTTCTCCCTGGCTATAGCTACCTTAATCTCAGAGGGTATATGATCCTAACATGACTTCTCTGATATGTTTTACTGCTCTGTAAACCCCATTGGATTTCCATTCCTTGAACTTGCTTAAGCTTTCCTGGAAATTTTGTTCACAGCATGCTTTATCAGGAATTATTTTATGCTTCTGGCCATGCAAAGAGACTTTCATTTGTGTTCAGTCTGGTTTCACTCCTGGTTCCACTAATTTTATTTGGTATATGTACTGTAAAAGCAAAGACTAGGTGTAGTATTGTGTGACAGTGTCATGAAATTATAATTTTTTTTTTCTGGGAAATTATTGATTTAAATAGCATATAGATGGACAAGCAGTGTCACAACAGCCTGCCAAGGACCACTGTGCTAGCAACAGATCATGGCAATAATAAAGATAGACTTCATCAGTGGACATGTTTGTTCATCCTTAGTGAACTGAAACTTCTTTAGGGGTCCTCAATTAGTTATAATTAAGTTTTAATTGAATATAGCCAAAGTCCTTTGGGAGTTTTTCCACTTTAATTATCTTCAGCATAGGTCTCTAAATCTGTATGATAATGCCTTAATTTCAATTATTCTCATGACTCATCCAACTCTAGTTGAATTTTGACTCAGAAGGATAGTTGCCAGTGTGAGAAAATAACAGAGCCATGACACTGTATCACCAAGACTGGGTTTACAAATAAGACAAGGATGGAGAATCTACAGGAGTGTCCAGGGATCGAGTATATGGAGCACAAGGTGTGTTTACCTAGAGAAGGTATAACTGTAATCAACTGGCAGTACTTAAAGCCTGTATCCTAGCAAGCACATTTGGAGCTTTAATATCAGGCTACAGCAGACATTATTGATAAACATTTTGTGCATAACCAACTAGACACCTGAAGTTCTTAAGAGTGTATTGTTTGTGTAAAAAATGGATATATGAAAACTATTTAGATTTGAATTAGCTCCATGTCCTGGGTTGTAGAATAAGATATGCACAAAGTATTCTATCACCCTCTTCATCAACTGTTGAAACCAACTGTTGAAGCAGTGTTCTTCCAG
>JBBMKD010000115.1:16824550-16846093 GCA_037834095.1 Argya squamiceps
GACCAGAGGCTTTTTCACCACACACCCAAAATCCTCTCCTTTCCCCCAGCACCTGTGGTGTGAGGGTCTGTGCCAACTTGGCAGCTGATAGCCCTGGGGTGGGGTCTCCACTCCAAAGGTGCTGAGCTTGATCCCTCTGTCAAAGTATTCATATATACTCCACAGAGTAGTGGAGGTCAGCAGGCATATTAGGGGTGTGGTCTCTGCACATATTAGGGTCTCTGCAGCTTTTGTAATATAGTTTTTCTGTAATAGGCAAAGTTCCTTCATGAAGGTGTTTAAGCTATAAATTAAAACATTCAGTCTCTGACAGTGGTGGCCAATAGTGGGAAACCCATAAGAGTGCAATAAAATCCTTTTAATAGTTTCTACTGTTTATTTAGGATGAGCAAATTAAAATAAAAAGAGCGTTAAGTGATTAGATATATCATCAGCTTGAATACGCTGCAAGAAAAGATCTTACTTGTAGCTTAAATATCAGAATTGTCCTGGTCACTTCATGGATTTGGCTGATGTGATTTGACAAGATCATTTTGCTGCTCTAGGTGGCAGAAGAACAGCCTTATTTTGTAATTATATATATGTATATATAATGTATTACTGGAGGAGATAAGACTGGAATTCAAAAAACCCCAACGTCTAGGAAAAGGTTTGATTTCAAAATTAAAATTAATCTCATTTAATAATTTAAGGTGTCAAATCTAGATTTACCTTCAAGTAGAGAGCACCTTGTTCTATGGTGGGAACAGCAGAGGGATTGTCCAGTAGACAAAGCAGGGAAGTATGTGTATGTTAGCTACCTAAAACTGTTGCAGATTTTAGCAGTTCTCTAAACAGAGTGTACAGCTTATAAAGGAAACATCATTTATTCTGGGCAGGGTGCAAGGCAGATATTTCTACAAAGCAAGCACACCATGGGGTAAAAGGTTACTTTTTTTATACAGTAAAATTTAATGAGAGCAAATCAACTATTACATATATTTTTGAAAAAAAAGTCTTAATGGTGGACTGTGCAACACTCTTTCTCAAAGCTGTAGGAAGTAATAGCCGACACTTTTCACCAAAAAAAAAAAAAGCAAAAAACAAAAAAACCACAAAAAACCCACAAACAAGACAGCAGAGCAGTTAATTGGAAAGCAACTTACCAGTTGGCTTATTGGACGCAAGTGTTTTTTCATTGGAAAATATTCTAATGGGGAATGGCAGTTACTGAGAAATACTGTTAATGTTTGTTTCTCCTGCATCTTTCAGTGTGATTTCCCTCTGTTGACTTTTGATCTCCCTTCTGAGGCATTCAGAGTGAGGAGTGGGGTGGGAAAGGAACTCCACCTTTCTCCTAAATATATCTTGCAGTGCATTTATGTGTAAGAGCACTCCACTCCTGGCAGGTTGCTTCTGCTAGAGGGCAAACTGGTCGGAGCAGATATGGGGCAGCCCTGGGGTGAAAGGCCAGTGGGACATCTGTAAAGAGTGGGTATTTTGTCACTGCTTTCTTGGAGAAAACAACAGCTTGGATTTAATTTCTAAAGCTGTTGTGGCATCTGTTTCAATACCTATATTCCAAATTATTATCAGGATTGGGTAGAGGAATGAAGACAGGGCAGCCTATTCATGTTTTAGAGGGCAGCTCTTCATAATATTTGAAAGATTGCTTTTCTTCTATTATGATGAAAGATCTACATTGTTTTACACACAATTACAATTCAAGCACTTCTTCCCAACTTCTGCTGTAAAATCATAGATTTCTTCGTGGCCTGCTTTCAGCAGACCCAAGACAACAGAGGCTCAAACCAATTGTGTTAGCAACTAAAGAAGTGGAAGATTTGAAACTGCCTACCATGAAAGGATCATGCATGAAGCAACTCTTTTTGCTTTAACTCTGACACATCACTGCCCTCCAACAACTTTGCAATAATGCTGAAGAAATCTCTAGCTTTCTAAGATATCACAATGCCTCTGGTTTTGCTGTTTATTAGTCGTTTTCTACCTCTTTGTGATAAATGGCATGAGTCCTCTTTCATTATCACACTTGAAAGCTTTGTAACATTGCTTGTACTCTGCCAAGGAATTCTTTTGCTTTGCAGTGAGAGTGAAGAAACAGGATTATCCACAATGTTTGAAGTTACAAGTAGAAAAAAATAACAATAAATTAATTTCTTCACTATTTTTTATTTCTGATCTATCATCAGCCTAACACTTAGAAGAAAATTATATACTCTAAGTTAAAAATCTGCATTCAATAATGAGAAGAACAAATACAAGACTGATTTCAAAAATTTTAAACTTAGTAATAAAAACAATGAAAGACATTAGGAAAACAGAAAAATAAATCAATTTAATTTTAATTCTCCCACAAAATTCATTCATATATGTTAGCTATAAGGATTAGCAAAGTATACAGTTGTAAATAGATTTCACAAAGTAATGAAGGTCTGTGTTTAATCCAGAAAATGTATTTCACTTCATGGCTTTTTCATGTACCTTATTTACTTCTGTTTATCTTACTATTGGCCTTCACCTCTGGTCAGAAGTAAATACAAGCAAGTAACTGTGTCTTGATTTGATTACAGTGGCTCTCTCCATGAGTTAAGAACTGCAATGTTATCTATGTAGCCTGTAAGGATTTTCCTGAAACTTAATCAGCTACCTTCTTTTTGGGGTTAGGTCTCAAATTTGTTTTGAAATGCATTTCTCTGATGGTGAGGATACAATTCATTGTAGCACCTGACCTCCATCCATCACAATTTAAAGTCTAAAGCCATAAGCTTTTGTTCCTGACATTTCCTGCTCTCCCTGTAATTGTCACAGACACGGACTCAAGCTGTCCTTCTCCCAGTTCTCATTCCAGTCTTCATCATGAGAAGATGAGACATTTAGTTCCTTATTCACTGCTCAACCTTGTTTTAAAACAGTATAGTAATCTGAATAAATGTACAATGACAGTCTAACGAGTTACACAGTTGTGTGTGCCTTATTTGCTTCTGAAAATAAGGCACCTAACCTCTTTGGTGCCTAACACCAAATAAATAACTTTGTAAGCAAGTCACACAGCTTTGGTAAAATGTTTCCTGTGTAAAAGACTGTTATGCATTGGTATGTTTAAATAAAAAGTGGACTGTAAGGAAGAAAAATAGGACAAATAATTAGCTGAAATTCACAGAACTAATATAGAGATTAACAGGCTATTTCTAGAAAATCTCATCTGTGGGTATATTGGAGCATGAGTGCATTGTAGACAAAACTGAAAAACAAATGGAAATTAATTAAATTAAATTCTGAATTTAGATTATCTTTAAAATTCATGTTACGGTAAACCTTCAGAACAAAGCAAATATTTTCATTTCAAGAGAGGAACTATGCTGATCTAGTTAGTTTTTGTCTATGAGATAGGTGGTTTTGATCTGTGATGTGTGAAGATATGGCTAGACCACACAATGTGTGTCAAAAGAACCACAGCCTCATACGTTAATTGCTTGGATTTGGGACATGGTTGAAATATCTATTCTTGTGGTCTCATAAAAATATTTCTCTCTTTTGGAAATAGAGGCGCAGAGAGGTATATGGAAGGGCCATGGCTGTTGCTTAGCCTAACATAAAAAAAACACTTTTAGTTTTTTCACAACTCTTCTATATCCCCCATGTTCAAGAACCTTTTCTTATTCATTTATACTTGGAATCAATTTTTTCTCTCAACATCAGCTGCTTCCAAACAGAATAACTCATCAAACCTCACAGCTGCTTCCAGGTTTCCTGTCATGAATTTTGACTTGAAATCAGATAACACATGTAAATATTATTCTTTTTTCTAAAAGGAAAAAACAAAGCTGCAGTTGCATAAATTATATACAGTATAATTTATTCAAAATGTAGCTATTTCTTCTTATTCATATTTCATGAAAAATAGTGAATCCTGGGGATTTTTCTCTATAGTGTCACTTCCTAACTAGAAGTTAAAGGTTTTTTTCAGTATTTGAGCTTCTAGCCTTGGAAAAATAGCTGGGTAACTTCACCCAAAGCCTGAAATTAGCTTTGTCATGGCAATTAGCTTGGGTGTTGTCCCACTCCACCAGATGCTTTATCTGCATCTATTGTATGAATGCACTTGTTTATTTCCTAACAATCCTGCCAGTATACTAAATAAATCACTCAAAATTAAATGCTCAGATTCCCCAATGTAACTTTACAGTTACACAATAACTAATATATGTACAGAGTTAATGAATTCTCATTTTTGTGCATCATGTTCCTTAAGGCATGCCCGTGGGATTTGTTCTACATAGTTGACATCCTCAGCATTTTTGTTAGCAAGAAAGATGTCTCTGAATTTGGAGTACTTGATAATAGGCATCATGAGGTTTCAACTGTCCAGCAGTCAACTGTCTTCCCCTTCTGGTTTGATATTCCCTCTCTCATCTGCACAAAATTTCAAAAGCTGGTTAAGACAACTTAAGCATGCCAGTTTCTTGTAGCCAGGAACACATGGCATGCCTTTGCAGTTAGTACCACATCCAGACGTCTTGGAGCTCTTAGCCCAGACGAACATGCTTTCAGCCAGGCAGACCATGACCCAGCTTTCAATACTTACACAAAAAAGAATCAGTTCTGCAAAATTAAAACCAGAAAATCTTTACCCTATTGTCACGATGGTCCATATTTCTGGGATCTGCAATCAAAAGCAAAATGAACCAGCTGTAGAAAATATTTTGTCATCTGAATAAATTCTTTATCTGAATAGATTCTTTACATATGAGTGTGTCAAGAGTATACTAGGTAAAATACTACACTGCATTCATATGTGTTTTCTATTTTATAATGAGGTGATCTATTTTTCGGGGTATCCTTAGCTCATCTAGAAGCTTCATCATTACAGAATCAAATTTCTTAGTACTAATTTATTCAAAACATACTCAGTTCCATCACAGATCTAGTGTCATGCTCTTGATGGAACATATTTGCCACTCATAAGCAGTGAAATATGACACTTAGCATTTACTGGTGTTTTTCAAAATGTAGCCTTCACAGTAGATCAGAAATAATAATAATAATAATAATAACAACCACCATTTTTTACCATGGCAGAGCTTACTTAACTCTTAAGTTCTGCTATGCAGTTCAAACTAATATAAAGTAGTTGGTGATAATTCATTAGAACTCTTTACCACAGGATTGTCAAAGGTCTTTTTGTGCATGTAACTCTGAACTCTCCAAATATGTTAGCTGCCTTGGAATTTAATCCAAATTTGTTTTGAAATAACAGCTCTAAGTCTCATATAGAAGATTTAATTTTCTGTATGCAAGACAGAATTTGTCTTAACTCCAAATAAGTGGAGTTAAAATCATTTATTAAACCATAATAGCTCAAAGTATAAATTTGTCATATTTAATTTATGTTTTTTAACTATCACACTTTTGAATTAATATAATAATCCTAAGGCACATTACCAGAATTCTGCCACTGGAACCTATATAAGAAACATTATTATCCAAATATTCCCTAAAAGCTTTTGGCAAAGTTTTCAATACATAATACTTTAAAAAAGGAAGAAAACTCTCTGCAACTGACCATAAAATAAATGATATTGGATTTGTTGCAATTTCCACCAGGGGTCTCATCATGAATGGACCATATCTGTACCCAGCACTCCTAACTGCATTTAATAAAAGAATGTACAAAAAGCTAGGCTGCTGTTTAGCCAGTTAAGGCTGTTTATCCACATTTATAAGACTTGGAGCTATCTAAAACTATTTTGTTTCTCAACATGATGCAGTACCTTTGGATAGGCCTCCTCATATTCCACACAGCAGGGTGTGAAAACATAAATCAACTCCTCTAAATACCAAATAGATTCTCTGTGTTTCTTTGGAGTTGAAAACTCCTATTTCATCATATCAACTAGCTATTTTTCCTTCATCAGCTATGTTATCTGAGTTCTGAAAGGTTCAGCCTTTCACCTTGAAATAGCCCTGTTTTTCTCTTGTATTCTTTATACTATAACTGAAAGAAAAAAATCTCCCATGTATCTCCTAGTGGTTAACTCCAAGGTTTCTCAGATTCATACTGATCCTTGGAATTTTCTAATGAAAACAAGCTTCTTTCTAATTGTTACACATGGCTTGTGCAAACATCTCTAGTTATAATCAATGTTATTGATTAATAATTATTCCAATCAATTCCAGTGATAGGTCTCAGGAATCTATATGACATAATGATTAGAACCTTTCATTCTTCTTTGGTGCTCACCTGTGAGCAGTTTGAAATTCCTGGTTTTCTATTCAAAATGGGGGAGTTACTAGTGAAGACATCTGGGTGTTCTTTCACAAACTCCAATTCTCCTTGGTTGTTTTACTAATACCAGTCAATTAGGAAATGGTGGCTCCTCTTCAAAATGAAATTCAACAGGATCATTTACAAGTTACTACAATCCCATTTTTTTTCTTAAAACTAAGTCCAAAGAATGTAATTAATACCGGGTCCTTATAATAATTAACTGAATCTTAAAAATAAGTCACTGAAATTTATCAAACTTCCTCAGGTCTTGCAATTCAATGTTAATTTGGTAAAGAGTATTTAGCATGAATTTTCTAGAGAAGAATCATGTCAGCACTTTCTTAAACTGTGAATATCTTTGGAATAGTACTCAAAGGAGAAACACCCAGTCTATGTTACAAAGACAATGAACTAGTTATTCCCATCAATTCATATTAAATTTATTATCATCTTTTATCAGTAAATAACAGTAATTAATATCTGATATTTATCAGCTGTGGAATATCTTAGAACGTTATAAACCTTGGAGCTTCTTAGGCCTTTACAGCCAAATCTTCATGGGAGGAGAAATTAAATTTCAATCTATACAAGAAGAAGCAGAGGGAAAAGTTTCAGTAGTGAGACCACTTTAGTTCATATGTTTTTAACAGAAGACACCGTTATGAGACTGTGGTCTTCATGAACAAATCTTTTAATTATAACCTTAATCACAAGAAGAGACTGTAAGAGCACGTATAGTGATTTGTACAAGACTTCAAAGGACGTTTATTAACTTTTAAAGATCTAATTAGTTCCTACATGCTCTGAGGAAGTGTCTGGAGTAAAGTTCTCTTGTCTGAAAGACAGCTGGAAAGGCCACACATGTAGCAAAGGAGAGGCAAGACTTTTAGACACATTTTTTCTCCCATCTTATTCTCAAGAAGACATTAATGCATTGGATTGTAGGGTTACATTGACTGATCCTTTTAAAACAGGAATCAATTGTCCTGCAGCAACCTTGTGTTACAATAAGGTTTTGTTTACATATGGTTTTAAAAATTATTGGATGTTTGAAGAGGCAGTAAATTTTTACATGTTGCTAGAGTTTAGCAGGTTATATCTCGCTATGGTGAAAAAACCACTTGGGATATATTGTAATGATATGGGGGGGACTATTTATGGAATAGGAAGGATCAAGGTGTTTATTTGGTCTCTGTAGACTTCATCTATTTTTATTAACTTGAAGTTTAAAAAAAATGACAGTGCAAATTTTGCAAAGATTGGACATTCAGATTCCTGTAGGAAAGCAGGGAGGTGAGGAATGTTTTTCTTCCAAAAAAAAAAGTTCTTTTACAAGTGGGGTGAAGTAGAATAGTATTTTCCTGAAAAAAAGGTAATTAAAAACTGGGCAAAACCCCAAAACAAGCCAAACCAACAAACAAACAAACAAAATCAAACCAAATAAATCTTCTAAATTCCCCAAAACAATGCACCTTCCAGGAAAAAAAAAAAAAAAAAAGTTAACTCAGGGCAGATTCTCAGCAATGTTTTTATATGAAGTTTGTTTGAAATGTCCAGAATTCTAATTTTCATCTGAGATCTATTCACATTACAATTATCAAGAAGTGTGACAATGAGTGAAACAAGCATAGTATTTCTCAAGCTATCTAAATTGTCAATAGACTGGTAAGTTTTTAATACAACAGTACTTAAAAAGTAGGGGTTTTTGCCTTTGAAATGACAGTAAAATATGGGAATAGCTATTAGACTGTTAAGGAAGTTGGGAAAATTCACTACCACTATCTTTAAAGTGTGTATTAGAAGGAAAATACAGCATTAGAAGGAAAATATGGAAAAAATCAAACCAAACTAAAACAACAACTGCTGCAATTAAAACTGAAAAAACAAAATACATTAATACACAAACTACATTAAAAATGCTTTCATGTTTTAAGAAGAAATCACAGGTGAAGAATTAAATGGATCTGCTACTGAATTAATAATTTCTGAAGAAAATATCAGTGGGAAACCTCTAAACACATGTCTTATTCCTGTGTTAAAAATCTTTCGAAGATACATGGCTCTGAAGGAAGGTTTGTATATAAGAACAATGTCAAAGTGAGTGAAATCAGAAATAATTTTTAATCAAAGTGTGTGTTACAAAGTCCTAGGCACTTTAACGAATTTTATGTTAAATGGAATTCTGGATGATATATAGTGATCTAAAAGAGCAAGTTCTTATCAGTAAGTTCTTTTGGATGGACAACATTGAAAATGAGAGTACCTGCATTGATGATACACTGAAAACAAAAAAGAGAGTAACTAAATGATTCAGATCACATGCAGCCATTTTGAGACATAGTGATGAATTATTGAAGAGGGTATCAGTGTCTGCAATTAGGTGTGTGTAAATGCTGATTTTATTGATGTGCATCTCAGAGCAACTCCAGCTTGAACAACATGGATCTGTCTGTCTCCAATCTTTGTTTAAATATAGGTCTATGCTTTGATTCTGCCATTAGCTACCACCCACCACTCTCACCTCCCTTCCCTTTGGCTTACTTTTCTTTATTTTATAACTTATATAGTTAATATTCTTGTGGCACTACAGAAGACCTTTGAAAACTATTGGAGAAAGGAGTATGAGGCTTAAGCTTGATGAATTTTGCTTCTCTTACCTTTGCAGAGATTTATATGACTGACTAAACAATTTGCTCTGGTAATTTCATAAATTCTACAAAGAAATCACCTTAATTGCAAATCAAAAAAATTCCTTTATCGACTGTGATTATTCGATCTAAAGCTAAAAGAAATAAAACATATCTATGGCAGTATGCTCACAAGTGTATTTGCAATTTTTATTTTTATCTGAATTAGACCCAGACTTTAGCTGTGCATCATATTTCTACATCAGCACCCCAAATAGGGAAGTCTCACTGGACTGAGTTTAAGCCTCAGGCAAAAGTGAAACTATGGTACAGTGCAGGCAGCTTGGGGTGGCGAATAGGACTCCCCTGGGGCAGGGGGGACAGGGCAGGAAAGAAGGGTAGGCCAGGCTGCATAATAAATACAATAATAAATCAGTCATAATAATGGTGATACAAAAAATAAGATGGGTGTGTAACAGATGGACTCGGACCCTTAACCAAACAAGCAGCTATATTGTACAAATTACAAAGGAGAGAAAGTCCCAAGCCATAGCTGAGTGAGGAACACCTCTACGAAACCCACAAAGGAGCAGAGTGACCCATTGGGCATCCATGCTCACGAGGTTGGAACACTGATCAAGCAACTAGCAAAGGAATAGCAAGTGGCTTTCCCAAGCATCGTTATTGCACGAAGAAAGTTGTGAGTAAGTCAAGAACATGGCTACATTCCTGTTGTTTGCAAATTGGCTCTAAGCCAACCACTTTATTCTGCAGATGTGGCAGCCTAAATGAGTCATCTTTGAGCTCTCTCTGCCAGGCAGCGTGGCTGCATGGTGGGATCTCCCGAGGAGCTTTTGTGCCTCTGATCTTTGTGTCAATCATTCTAGTTAGGTTTTAACTCAATTTCCATTTGTGTGTTCTTCCTTGTTGTAAATAACTGAGTGAACCTTGCCATTGAACTCTGTTAATTCATGGTTTACTGCATCATATTAATACAAATTTTGCTTCTGTCTTTGATGGTGGTTCTTTAAGAAATCTAAGTCACATTTGTGACAAAGTGACATAGTTAGCAGAATCCTAAATCAGGATTCACAAAAGAGAGGAATCTAATTTTTTCTTCAGAGTAACCCAATGTTTATTTTACAACTGGAACCAAAATACCATACATTTATTTTCAGATATTTAATGCATTCCAAAATTTTAAACTTATTTTCTTCTGAGTGGCCCCAGAGAAAAGCTAAGAAAGCACTATTCCTAAACCTAAAAAATTTCATCTCAGATTGGAAAATCCCTTTAAAAACTACTTTCAATTTAGCAGTAATATCAGAAAGATGGGTTCCCATAATCTCTATTGGATCAAGTTATATGACACTTATATTTTTTGTTTATATTTGAAGACACAGAGCCACTTAGCCAACATATGAAGATTCTTCTGTTTTATTACGACTCAATAAGTCAGTTATTTTTAAATGCATATTGTAATGTAAGCATATTTCTGTCTAAGAATATACCATGAGTTTTAATCCCAGAAGATTTTCAAAATATTTCAAATCTTTCCCATTTGACGCTCTTGCACAATATACCCCTTGAAAGTATCTTTTCAGATGTGACTCTGAGCAGAAAGTAAGGCTCTTTGCTTTGACTATATGAAGTAGACAAGTCTGCCTTCTGAGATACGGACAAAAAAATTAAAAAGAACAAACATTCCTATCTAAATTATAGCTATTTTTTGTTTCATGTTTGAAAACATATTTCTTCATATTACAGGAGATACTGGGTAAACTAGTGGTGTTAGTTCCACGTGACTCAGTGTGGTACTGCAAAATCACACATTTTTTTTCAGATAGTGAAAATGAAAGCCGCTCAGATTGTGTCAAAAGTGATAGAAGTTAAATAGAGTTTTTTTTTCAGGAAAAGAGTAATACCACACATGGTTGACAAAGACGTTTCTTATTTACCTTGATAAAAATCCTTTATCATTTTATTTGCTCTAACTTTTCTTCTCTTCTTCCCTTAGATTAATAGGTGTAACAGATGGACTACATGGAATGATTAGAAATTTTAGAGATGGATGAGTAAAAAACTCCAGCTACCGAAGGCTGTTTAAAAAGAAATATGTTTTTTTACACATAGGAAATAATGCTTAAGGGTAAACAAACAAAAACCTGACTTTTTAAAAGAGATAATTTGAAAAAAACCCATGCTTGTTGCAAAAATGCTTATTAAGTTTTCCATTAAAGTTTTTGAAAAAAACAGATGATAGATCCTTCTAGCTGTCGTCAGTACAATATGTGCATTACTAACAAATCGCTTGATTTGGTTTTATTTTTCCAGTTGTAGAAAAAGTCACAATAGGAGGTAAGGTCAAATTGGATGAGTAATTCAATATCTTGCATAATTAAGTTCAAATTTGGATCTGAATGAAAACAGTCAAAAGTGTCCCAGAAATAACCTTGGCACATACTCCATTTCTCCTATGAAAGTCTGTAATAAAATGTATATACCTGTTCTTAAGCATCAACTTCTAAAAAGTTGTTTGTCCATATTTATTTGTTTATTTATTTATTTATCTTTCTGAATAGGAAAAGGAATACGATTCTTTGTATTTCTGGAAGAGTTACATACACTGCTTCATCTATATTTATTTTTGTCATAGACAATGCATCACAGAATCACAGAATCAGAAAATGGATTAACATTGGAAGGGACAAGAATGGGACATCTAAACATATGGCACAGGATTGTGTCCAGATTTCCAGATTTTCCAGATTTCCAGATTGTCTCCAGTGAGGAGACTTTACAAACTGTCTGGACAGTCTGTTCCAAGTCTCATTTACCAGCCCAGTAAAGATGTTCTTCCTCAAAGTCAGGTGGAACTTCCAGTGCATCAGTTTCTGTCCATTACCTCTTGTCCTACTTGGCAGCATCAAATTGACAGCACCAAACAGGTCCATAGGCTTGGCTCTCCCTTTCAGATAATCACATACATTGATGGGGTCCCCTCTCAGCCGTTTTTTCTCCAGCCTAGACAAATCCAGCTTCCTCAGCATTTCCTGGGATGTTCCCATCCCCTCATCACCTTCATAGCCCTCAGCTGGATCTTCTCCAGCACTTTCTTGTCTGTTTTATGCTGATGAGCCCAGAACTGGACACAGCACTCCAGATGTGCCTCACCAGGGCTGAGTAGAGGTCCAGGATCATCTCCCTCACCTGCTGGCAATGCTCTTCCTAAAGCACCTGAGGATCCCTTGGCCCCAAGGCACTGCTAGCTTACAGTCAGCTTCTTGTCCACTGGCACCCCAAAGTCCTTCTCCTTAGAGCTGCTTTCCAGGTCTGGCCCCAGCCTGTCCTGTTGCCAGAGGTCTTTTGTCCTGAGGTACAGGACCCTGCACTTGCTTTGCTGAACTTCATTAAGTGCCTGTCTCCCCTTCTTCTGCTTCTTGAAGCCTTTCTGAAGGGCAGCACAGCTCTCTGGGGTATCAGCCACTCCACCCCATTTTGTGTCACCAGCAAATTTACCATGGAGGCATTCATTATAGCTTTGTATAAAAACTTCTGTTGTGTGGCAGGTTGAGAATACAGCTTCAATCCTTAACATACCTGTTTCATAGTCCTGTCTTCTTTATCAAATAAATGTCAAAATACAGAGTTTTGTAATGTTTTTGTTTTCTAAAATTTCTAGAAATCAGTAAATCATTGACTGTATGTCTCTTAGCAGGTACATTTTTGAGTCTCTTTTTAAAATATGTTGTCTACATTTTTAATGTGTTGTTTTATTTTTTAAAAAGCTATCATGCTTCTTTGCCATCTATTAAATTTTTTTACCACTGCTTTGTGGTACTTTGCAATTCCAGGACTAATGTATGCCCCAAAGAAAATGTGCTCTACATTCCTCTGTGATATCCTCTTGGTATGTGAGAAGATTTCCATTACAGGTTTTAGCAGTTTGAATAGTTGACATCATGTTGGGGTTTTTTTCCCCTCTCACATCCCTACCCACTCAGAAAAACCCTGTTTTTTTCTCTCTTCAAATACAGTGTGTCTTATTACCTGGTGAACCATTGTTGCTTTTGTACACTCATGTAAGTAAAAACTTGGATTCTATTTTAATTATGCCATAAGTGGTCTTTACTTCAGGACTAGAAATCTGTGGGTTTTATCTGAAATACAAATTTTAGCACCAGTTCCTTCCTTCTGTTTTTAAAAATCTTTCTCATATACAATAGTCACCTATTTTTTTATTAATAACAAACTATTTTTTCAAGTTCTTTTTGAAGCTCTCTGTGTTTGCTTACACTGGTTAAAAAGTACTGTGTTTTTTTTTTTTTTAAATGAGCAATTTAATGTCTTGGACTGTTTTCTTAGAAACAGAAGCAGATAACATGTTAGCAAGCTGTTCTGTAAAATATTAAGAATTTTTTTTTCTCTCTGTTTTCTAAACTGGGTTAGTAATTTTATGTGGTCTGTTGAAGTTTGGCTGAGATATTTTTTTTATGACTAAAACTGGAAAAAAAACTTTCCAAACAATATTAGAATAGATGACATAAAAAGCAGTCTTTTAGAGAAAAGTTTCAAGTGCACAGATGATGCCTGTTCACATGCCCAGGATCAAATTTTCACAGTTTTTATACTTTTAAATAATTAGTATATATTGCAAGTATATCCAGTAGGAGAATGGTTGCTGTGGTAACCCACCTATGGATCTGCCCCACTGGAGTCCTTCCAAGGAGTTCTTAGTTATTAATTTAATAATAATAGACTTTGAACAAAAATTTCACACAGATCTGTCCTTCATGCTCCTTGGACCAATCATATTTTTGACTTCAAGGGGAAGTATTAAAGACAGAATAGAATAGAATGGAACAGAATATTCAAAGCATTCAGAATTTCTGTCAAGGCATTTGCCACTTTTTTTTTCCCCCAGAAATGACCAATGTTAAACTAGTCAATGAACACAAGTAAGGAAAATGTACTTGATGCTCTAGTTACAACATTATCAACTACTGAAACAAGGCACTGGTAATGTTTATAAACTCATGACTACTCTCTCTGTGAGTAATCTGAAGGCTAGTGATAATGTAATAAAGGTAATAAAAATTATTAATTTTTTGGTATATGCTTTAGACATCAGGCATAAAATTTTAGGTAATGGGAAATATCTGAATTTATAAAAACTCATCTATTCCTTATACTTTCAGAATTTATAACACCAAAACTGTTGATGACATGTAGTACATAACACAGTGCGAGAAGCTGTTGTTTTTCTCCAGGATAGGCAAGGAATCTTTCTATCAAGTAGTGACAGGATTGCTTGCATGTTCAAACACAAATTCCCAGGTTATTGGAGGTAATAACTGGCCTAGGAACTTTCTGCACACAAATCCTTCCACACACCCTGACAATCCAGTAACAACTACTTCAGGGCAATTTTCAGTATTTCTTCACCCAAAAGGTTGTCTTCTCTTACATCAGATTCCACAGAATCCATTATATGCTAACCGTGTTAATTATTAATTATATAATGGTATAATATTCAATACAATTACACACTAAACAGCTGGCATAAGAGTGAAGGATCACTTGGGACGAGGGAGATGTATATTCCTATGTATATTCCTATGTTCTCTCCACAGACATCTTCCCCAGAACAGCAAGGTCATCAACATGACGGCAAAGCTCAGAGCCATTTTTTGTGTTAGAATGTATTAACAAAATCAAGAGACAAGCAATGTAGCCAAGTGTAGACAAGCTGTGTGCTGCACAAAAAATCTTGCTGCCCAATAACAGCTATAGCTACAGCATGATTAATGCAGAGGTGCCATTGCCTTGTCCTCCATGTTCGTGCTCCAAAAAACACTGTGGTGGGTTGACCCTGGTGGACAGTAGGTGCTCACCAAGCACTGCATCACTTTCCTTAGGAGAGAGAAAAAATAAGAGGAAAAACTTGCAGTGTGACAAATTTAACATCCCTAGTTAAATTTATGTAAAACCTGTATGTTATCCCACAATTTGAAATTTCGGTATTCTGTTATGAAGTGTCTTTGGACTGGTACTATTTTCAGTGGATGAATACATTATTAGTAGATTGAAGTAGATTGAAAAAATAAAGGTGGAAAAAACATCTGAAACGTATTTTTGAGCTGAGGGAACTACTTAATGAGTACCCTTCAGTCAGCAGATGCAAGTGTCCGTATGACCTTATAGACATTTCTTTTATGCAAATGGTTCCATTCCTCCCTCAAAGTTTTGCAAATGACTCTTTTCTGGGCAGCTGTGCAAAGACTCTCAGATGACACATTGTGTCATCCAAAGGAAGCACTGATTCCAGAGGATTAATTTATCCATGCTTGACGTTGCCATGCTTGTCCTTATATCTATCTGAATTCAACGTGACCTGACAATGTAATAGTTAAATCAATCTTATAACATGATAATCTACTGTATTTAGGAAAATTAGTTTGTATTTGCAACAAAAATGTAAATATATTTTAATTAAATTAATCACAAAAAGCACTATTTTAAAAAAATTATTTGTTCTAATACATGCTTCACTCGATATGTTCTATAATGTAAATAAGCCCTGGAATAAATAAAAATATTTTTGGAATTTAGTTCAACTTTGTGTGTTTTGTCATTTTAAATAATGTTATTAACACTCTTTATAAAGTGAGCAACTATTTCTCTTTTTTTGGCCTTTTGTTCCTCTGTGAACTATGTTTATGGGTAATTTAGATGAGTAGTCAGTCTTTTTTTAAAAATCCCATCTCTTATAGCAGTACTACACTGAGGAAGGTATTCTTTGCCTCTACACGTTATATTATCTTCATTATTGACTTGCAGTATTTTACTGAGTTGATGCAGTTGACTAATAGTCCTTAAATCAGAAATAACTGACTTACTTTTCCCTTAGGCATGTCCTCTGATAATTGTGGTTTTTAAAAATAATTTGATTCTTGAGACTAATTCTTGTTCCTTTTGTTCAAAATACCTTTTAGCTGAGCAAAGACACAAAATGACTAGTGAGGGCTGAATATCTTAGGTATCCTTTAATCATTGAACGAGACCCATCTGCTCTGTCAATAGAACAGTGCAAGATCCATGTTGAGAAGGATGTTTAACTACACAAAGGTAGATTAGATTATACTTGGAATTATAGATTAGACTTGGAATAGAAAACTTTATTTAATAGGAATTTATCAAAGCTGACTAAATGGAATTGAGCGCTGTGTGACAGCCACTAAACATATCTTAAATGCAAATCTATATTCCACTCTCAAGGACAAATTTATCCTCTTGACTAATTGACTGTGATCAGTAGTATCTTACAAAATAATTACATACCCACGTGAACAGGTCTTCTTTTTCTCAGAATCAAGCTGAAAGGTTTTTGCTCATCTCACGTGTGTAGATACAATCGTTACATTACTCATAATCTCATTTGAATTACACTGGCCTTTAATCTTACGTGAGACTGCAATTCATGGATTAGAAGGCTACTGCAAGCTATTAATTGCTGTCCTTAAACATCTTTTGAATTATAGATGAGTGACATTTTGAATTCTGCAGTATGAAATTTAAAACACTGACAGATATTTAAGTGTTAATGATGTATTTGGTCTTTACCAGTCATGTAATGACTGACTAGAGGAGTTGGAATCTTAAATGCTATAGAATTTAGTGATTTAATAACAGTGTCTGATGACTAGAAACCCATTAATGACTCGTTCATATAATTTCAGCTTAAATAAAAGCTTGCTTTCCCCAAAAACATCTTGGCACTCAATACTGAAACTAAAAAAGCATGGGTAAAAATGGGGAAGGGAAGTTTTATCTGGTCTTCCTTTTTCTTCCAGTTAGACATTGCCTCTACCCTACAGCATTTCTTTATGCCCATATATTTGCAATTGTCTCAAGAAATTATTCCTTAACCTTTTTCCTTAAGAAACAATTTCACAGGCAAGTAGTTCTCAGTGTCAGAAAGATTTTCTTGTTATTTAACTTAAACATCTAATCCGTAATTCTATCTCATTATTCCCTTAGGTACCCTAGGCAATATTCTAATTGACTCTTCTATTTCTTTGGTGTTTATATACTTCAAATATTCAGGTAGAAAACATTAATTAAGCTTCTTAAAATATTCTTAAGACCATTTGTCTTCTTTAAGCAGTACTGTATAGATATAACAGTATATTTAGAGTTTAAAGGATAAGTATCTAAGAAAGACCAAAAAAATTTTGTTCCCCAGAGCATGCTACAAATAAAATGTTAGCTGTTTCAGTGACAGCTACTGTGCTGGTGTTAGTGACAGCTCAGTTATTTGGAATATGTCCTAGGAAGAAAGAAAATGTTTGTGTAAAACCTGGGATTACACAATACTCATTTTCAAATGTCTCCCTAATGCCTGGGATCTCTAAGAATAGCAATTCATAACTAACAAGGAAAATTCATTCATGGTGTAGTAAAAATAATGAGACACCAAAACAGCAAGAAAAACAAGATAGTAATTTTCAAGGTTAATGCAAGAGTGTGAGCTACTGACTGGTATCAAAAAGTTAAAATTCTAGCTGAAGCAATTGTTGAAAAAGATTGTTGTGCAGGATCACACATAACCACAGAACCATTGGTTGGAGGGGACCTCTGGACACCATCTCACCCAACTCCACTCCTACAGGAAGTTCATAGAGTATATTTCACAGGATTGCATTCAGATGGGTTTTGAATATTTCCAAAGAGGGAAACCCTGCAACTTCTCTGGGCAGCCCATTCCAATCCTGTCTCCTATTCCAATCCTTTTATCCTCAGAGTAAAGAATTTTCCCTTCATATTCAGATTGAATTTCCTGTGTTTATGGTTGTGTCCATCACCCTGTTCCTGGACACAGGAAGGAGTCTGGCCCCATCGTCAGACACCTGCCCTTGAGGTGTTTGTATGTACAGCTCCCCTCCCAGTCATCTCTTCTCCAGTCTAAATAGGCCCAGTTCCCTTAGCCTTTCTTCATAAGTGAGATGTCCCAGTTGCCTCAGCATCTCCATAGCCCTCAGCTGGACCTGCTCCAATACTTGTCTACTGCATCCTGAGGAGCCCAGAACTGAGCACAGCACTCCAGGTGCTACTCCTGAGCCCTCACCCGTGCAGAGTAGAAGGATCACCTTCCTTGCTGCCAATGCTCTCCCTAATGCCCCCCAAGATATCACTGGCCTACTTGGCCCCAAGGGCACTGCTGGGTCATGGACAGCTTGTTGTCCACCAGGACCCCCAGGTCCTTCTCTGCATAGCTGCTTTCTAGCAGGTCACCTCCAGCCTGTCCTGCGGCCTGGGGTTTTTCCTCAGGTGCAGGACCCTGTACTTGCCTTTGTGAACTTGATGAACTTCCTCTCTGCCCATTTCTCCAGTCTGTCCATGTCTCACTGACAGGCTGCAGGACACCCTAATGTATCAGCCCCTCCACCCAGCTTTGCATCATTGGCAAACTTGATGATGAATAAAGCCAGAAACAATAACCGAAGAGATATGTTGACTTTCAAAATGAAACACATATACAATATATGTACATCTCATACAAAGCACAGCAAATCTGTGTATTGTGAGGAATTAAACTGAGAAAAGATTACTGCAGAAGTAGATGACCAGATAGGTTTAAAAAAAAAAAAATGAAGGGAAAAATATATGTGACATTGCAAATATACGTACACAGACTATGAAGATGTTTTAAAAAATTACTGGATGCTAATAAGCAAAAAAAAAAAAAAAAAATAGGCCTGATTGAGAATATAAAATTGATGACCCCTAAAACAATCTTAAAAAATAGTAATAAAACAATTGTTAAAAGAGAAAATTATATGAAAAAATGGAGTTTAGCTTTATTTACAGTGGTCTTAAGGAAATCAGATAACAACTTCCCTGAGTATGCATCAAAAGCTAAACACACAATTATGAGAATAGTATTCATTGTGAAGAGCACATAAAAATAATTAAAGCTTTGGGAAAAAACAATCAGCATACAGATATGTCAGTGTTTGTCCTGATATATTCCTTATACAAGAATGAACACGCATATATTTTCTGGTGAATAGCATATATTCCAAGAAGAAGAAGAAGAAAGACTTGAGGAAACAGACAAGTGTTGGGGAGTATTGACAAAATTTACTTATTATCTTTCACAAAATTTAAATATTACCTTTGACAATGACAAAGATGGGTTAGTGCAATTAATTCAGTTTCTACAAATGTTTGTGATATAAAAAATTCCTGCAATTTTTGCATCTCTGTTAATAGACACAATAAAGACATGATAATAAATAATAAATTTGAAATCATTCAGTGTGGATAACTATCAAGTAGAGACAGACATATTGTAAAATTTGCTGCCTCCTATAAACTCAGGTAAAACCTGAAAACTCTTAATCCTCAAAAAATTTTAATGCAATTGATTTGTTGTTTTGGTTTGTTTGGTTTGCTTTTCTGGTACAGTCTGGGCATACATGCTGATGTCATGGTTTTACACTAGCTGAACGCCAGGCACCCAGGACAGCCACTTGCTTGCCCTCCCCTGCTACAGCTGGGCAGATAAGAGAAAAAAATTTAACCAAGAGTTCATGAATGGAGATAAGGACTGAAAGAAAACACTTTGTCTTGGTTTGGAAAGACAGATGTCTGCCAGGGAGCGCAGGAGCCTCCCTTAGAATGGAGAATGCAAATCCCCTCCCTCCGAATTATTAAAATTTTGAAATTAAGGGGCTCTTAGGCAAAGATATGAGGGGTAGGAATAACAGTTCTTTACTAGTGTTATAAATGAATATTAGCCAATCGGATAAAAAAAGAACAAAGTTTTATTTTTCCATTTTCAAAAATCTATCTGAGACAGCCACAAACATCATTGATCGAATGCTGGGTGAAACAGGCGGCCGACAGCAAGGGTGCAATCCAGGCCTGTCCACACCAGCTGGGTTTTTGAGTCCGATTTTTATACTCTTTTCTGTGCCCAGCAGCAAGCTCATCGTGTTTCTGTTCAGTCTTCATATTCAAACACAGCCCTTCACTTGGTGATGAATCTTGAACAGATTTCCTGGCACTGGGGCATGTCTGAAGGGATTTTCCTGGAACCTCTTTTTGGGATGGTGATTTTTCACATCTCCGGGTCCTCCCTTGAGATTGCCATCAGCCACTTGATGGTCCAGGCACATGGGAGTCTGATTTGATCAACGAGCCACATCCTGGCAAGCCAACTCTTTTCTCTTGTAAATTTAAGTTTCAGTCTGTTACTTCACAGTTGAAAAGTAAGTCCTGGTATTTGGAAACACCTTTCCCATTCCGGGAACAAGGGCTTACTTTGCAGTTTCAGAGTTACAAAGTACAATATTTCTAATACGTTGTTTTATTCACTACATCTATTACATTTCTTATATTTTAATGCACGAATTTATTCATCACATCCATTACACTAGTATGTATAACAAGGCACACAAACAACAATAACTATGGCATTAACAACAAAACAGAAACCAGGAACCTCGTGAGGGCCTTCTCGGCCGAGACGGGAGGGGATGGAGGAGAGGCTTTGCTTCATAAAACCCTGGGGCAGTCTGATCCCTGTGCCTCTGCAGGGCTCTGAGGAGCACCGAGATGGAAGCGCAGGAATGAGCAGGAATCCTGGGCCGGTGGATGAGATGTGTCAGAAGCCCCTCGGTGGTAGCTGGAGCTGTGGGGATGTCCCGGCAGGGCAGGGGCTGCGGGGCTACAGCGCAGCAAAGGCCCCGGGCAGGGCGGAGAAGCGGCGGGGGCGGGACAGCGGCGGCCTGGCTCCAGCAGGGCAGGAAAAGGCGAGCTCAGGATTCCCGGGCACACAAGCAGATCGTGGTAGGTCCCTAGGACTGGACTCCAGTGGTGACAGTGAACTCTCCCTGCAGTCAGCAGCAGCTTAACTATTCTTCCAATGCCGAGAATGAGAGCAGCTGGCCCCCAGCCCCGTCTTTACCTGGCCCCCAAAATGTCACGGTATATTCCCCCTGCAAAAGAAACTCCCAGTGACAAAAGAAGTGTAGCCAGGTGCTACCCTTCTCTCCCCACTTCAGCAATTTATTTTCTTTTTCCCAAGTACCCATAACTTCCCAGTAGTTAGTTCCCTAGAAACTTAGGGAAAAAAATTCTGTAAGTAAAAAAACCCACAAACAAGCAAACAATAACAACAACAACAAAAACAAAACAAAAAATCCCAACCACCTAACCCCCAACACACTCCAAGGGCAAAACAGGTTCAGCTTAGAAGTACAAAGTGAATTTATTACTAATAATAAATAATATTTCCTCAGAAGAGGATAATAAGTAAAATAAGCTTTTAAAGCTGCCTTTCTTCCTTCCCTCCTTCCCACTGACAGTGCAGGCAAGACAGGGCATGGGGGTTTGGCTCAGTTCATCACCGAGATTTTCTTCTGCTGCAGGAGAGGAGCCCTTCCCCTGTGAGGCCGTGGGGTCCCTCCCATGGGAGACAGCTCTCCGTGAACTTCCCTGGCGTGGCTCCACTCTCCTGAGCAGCAGCCAAAGCGCCCCTGCTGCAATGTGAGCTGCCCCCACAGGCAGACAGTGCTCCCAAAACTGCAGCCCTGGGCCTCTCTTCCCACGGGGGGCAGTCCTCCAGGGACAGGCTGCTCC
>JBBMKD010000115.1:16846193-16872184 GCA_037834095.1 Argya squamiceps
CCGGAACTTCCCTTCCCTTCCCGGAACTTCCCTTCCCGGAACTTCCCTTCCCGGAACTTCCCTTCCCGGAACTTCCCATTCCCATCTCTCTTCCAACCCCTTCCTCCCTTCCCCCTTTCCCCCTTTTCCCCTTTCCCCCTTCTCCTCCTTCTCCTTCTCCTCCTTTTCCCTTTTTTCCTTCTTTTTTCCTTTTACTTCTTTTCTTTTTCTTTTCTTTCTTCCCCACTTAAAGAAGCCTCAACTTTAAGACTTTGTATGGAAATAAATCAATAATTTTAATATGGATAAAATCTACTTTTGCCAGAAAGACAATTAGGGTAATTGCAATGTGGTACACATAACATCATCATACGCTATGTGAGAAATTTTTTTAGTAATTCTCTTTATCTTAGCATTGAGAATGTTTTTCTGTTATTCAGAAGATCCAGATTCCTTCTCAGCTCAGTTTGAAAGAGAATTTGATTCTTGTTTTTCCCAGGTTTCATCTCAATGTCTTCCTGGTATAAAGGGTGACAGTGAGTGCCACTGTCTTTGCTCATAGCTTCAAGTTTCTGTCTGCCTTAAAAATATCCCAAAAATTTGGCAATTATTTTATTCCTGACACAATTAGAGATAATTTAAATTTGGAGTATTTGGAAAGCAGTAGATGGCAGCTTCCAGTTCCATTACTCAATGAGGAAAAATACTATGTATTGTTTGATACAGTGCCCAATTAAGTAGACTTCTATGTCCCTTTTCTGTGTTCATATCTAAAACTATAACACACAAATGTGGCCAAACATTCTAAAAGAAAGATTCTGGTCTGATTTAACTACCAGTTAAGGCTCACAGTTCTTTAAATCAAAATAAAGTCCCCTGTCTGCAAAGCTGATGTATCAGGGTATGGCTGTGTATCACATCAGCCAAAGACTGTTACATTTTAATCTAAAACAAGTATTAAAATTCCCTAAAACTACAACAAATAATTTCTTACACTTCCTTAACTTCCAAATATAGGTATGAATATTTTAGGCTTACTTGATTAAATACAAGTTGAAGCATTCAACCATATATGTTCTTCAGGTCTATTTACTCTAGGGAAACACAGCCACTGAAATTTAATGGCAGTGAACCAAAACATGATGAACTGAGGCAATTTCAGTTTTGTTGACCATTGCTCCAGGTCATTGTAATTTAATGAGTAGTAATCCTATTTAAAATATGTTACAGGCAGCAACGTGCCTGCTGGGAGAAAGCTGGTACGCATGAACAGATCAATATGTACTGCGTGCACTCGACCATTCAATAATCGATTCACCCTTGTTATGAGAAAATAAATGCTAAAGTCCTAAAAGTTAATGTCTATAGAAAGCATTTACAAGGCTATCAAATTATTAAAAGTTTTCAAGGATTCTTATTTGTTGCTTTTTGTTTTCAAATCTTTGTGCAGTACAGGGTATATCTCACAGCAACACCCAGTTAGCCCTAGCTACTTGACTCCCAGTTTCATCCTAGGCTTGAAGAATGAAGTTTTGACTGAAAGACTGCTATTACTTTCAGTGAGGAAACCTGGGGATGAAGAAAACTTTTTCCAGTATAAAGAATTTTAATGCAAACTGCTACAACAACCTTGCCAGAGGTTTTGGTTTGGTTTGGTTTTCTTAAACAACGTTTTTTCTTTAAGACAGCTCTCTTTGGATCTGATTCTTAAAAACAAAATAACTTGACATTATATTTTTAAAGCTCGCATCAGAGACTCACAAAGTATCATTTTAATTTTTGGTCTTTTTTTTCAATTGTTATAAAATTGTATGTTGGAAGAGTACCTGTTCAGTGCATTTGGATTCCTTGGCTAAGCCTCAGCTTGACTGAGGCTGGATTTAAGGGCAAATTTGGTATCTACAGTCAGTGATTCCTTGTTGCAGGGCTCTCTTAGCTCTGTCTTTCTGACAGCCTTCCCAGGAATAAAAGTAAAAATTACAAGGACATGCAATACAGAAACAGCCTGAAAACCTTTGTGTTCTGACTGTCTTACACAGATTCTGACAATGCTTTGCAATGACCTTCATTAACACAAAAAATACGGACTGTGTCCTTTTTTTAATTGTGCAGGCTTTGCTGCTACAAGAACAGAAAAATATCATAGCCAGTATAGAGACAAACTTTAAGTCATGTTACACTTCAATGTCAAAGGTGAACTTTTAACAGCTAATTTCAGATCTTGTGCTACCATGGGTTTCAGGTCACTGACAAAGACCAGCATTTCAGCTATAGCATCTGAGATGCCCAGATCCAGCCTTTCACATGTTATTTAAGTTTTAATAACCAAAATATTTTGGTTATATATAAACCACTATATAACCAAAATATAGTGCTTATGCTGGCACTTCCAAAAAGGGATAACTGAACTACCTCTTCATGTGGCATCATGAAAATATTTGTAACAGATTTAATCCTTCATAGCCAAAATCACAAATATTAAATTGTCAATTTCAAATGTCCCAGCTTATCTTTCCCACAACCAGTTGCTAACAGTGTTTTTTATGGCTATACTGTAGTAGAATAATTCCCTTCCTAAATGGTTAATATTACAATTTTATCTGAACTGGCTTTTGGAAGGCCCTCTCTGATACCTTTCCTCTCAGTCCACTTCTCAGAGTGTCTTTTTTTCCTCTCTCTTTCAGAGGAAAATGTTGTTGAAGTCTGTCACGAAAACAACATAAACCTGCAAGTAGCAGAGGTTTTTCTGCAGAATGATTTCTTCTCTTTCATTTTGAATGTGGAAGAAGACTCTCACATGCATATAATTCTGTTCCCAGACAAATGTGTGCCAGACATCCCCAATCCTGACAGCCCATTACTGGGACAAGCAAAGACTTATTTCAGCGACCTGTTACCAATCACTGGAAGACAGAACAGCTTTGAAACTTACTCTCTTTTCTCTCCAAAGGGTGAACAAGGTTCTCACTGTCTTTTCGATTGAAAGCAAATGTGGAATAATGTCTATCACAAGTAAGATTTGGGCTTATATGTCGACAGCATATCCTTTTAGAGTTTCCTGCTACCCTGTGGCAAAACATTTATAGTATCCAAGAAGGTACTAATCACTCTACAGCCCTTTTTTCTTTTAGCCTTCTCTTCTGCTTAAAATTCCCTAATGTTCTACTCTAACATTATAAAAGTTTCATTCTGAATCCCAACAGACCAGGAGAACAGCTGTTCTTTTCTACCCTGTACTTCTACTGAAGTTAATTAAGTTCTTTCTCATAACAAAAACCTGTAGAGAGCTAAAATTAACAGCTACTTTAATTCTTCTGTGTATTAGGCTTCATTGTAATTTGCCTTCTGGACAGACACTAGTCAATGACTTCACTCTAGCCTAGAAGACTGGGGGATTTGGGGAGGTTTTTTTGGATGTTTGTTTGTTTGTTTTTTTGTTGGGGTGGGGGTGGGGGGTGCTGTGCTGATGTCAATGTTACTTCAGTGTTACTTCTGTGCATGCAAAGGTCTCTTTTTTGAACCCTAATGAGAGACCCCACTCATTCTCATCAGACAGAATGTCCAAAATTACCAACTAATAATCAAAACTACCAACTACTACAAATTTTTGGTCCTTAACCATTCATAAGGCTCCACAAATCTGGGGAAACCTGGAGGCTTATAGATGCATTTCATAGATTGAAGCTTGAATCCTCATTCTCCCCATAATGTGCTGAAAAGAGATGTTAATTTCAAGTATACACTCAAAATGTAGGAATTCTCCTTCATGCACAAAACATTTGCAAGATTTAAGTCTAATTTCGAGGACTTGCATAACATTCAAATGATAAATAGACCCCATGATGTCCCTGATCAGGAAGATAATTTCTAGTAAATATTTGCAAATTCCAAATTGTTATTCAATATGACAACAAGAGTTATCTTTTTTAAAATTTGTTTCCACACATACAAATTAAGCAAACTC
Organism: Argya squamiceps; assembly: GCA_037834095.1. Classification (NCBI taxonomy): domain Eukaryota; kingdom Metazoa; phylum Chordata; class Aves; order Passeriformes; family Leiothrichidae; genus Argya; species Argya squamiceps. The sequence goes on from JBBMKD010000115.1 coordinate 16,850,137, forward strand.
ATGAAGTCGTAGCAAAACAGAGATTACGTCAGTGTGTCTTGGTTTGGGACAAATTTGAGAAGAAACTTCCAAAGGGGTCACTCTAGAAAGCAGATTTAGGAGCCCCCTCCTCTAACTGGGAAAATATTTCCTTTGAGAAAAGTGGGAAGAAACTGTGTATTTAACCAGCAAAGTATTCACAAGAATAAAAAAATTAATAATATTAAACAATAAGACCTCTCGCTGTTCTGAAGAGATGGCGAATTCAGAAAGTTCTTGTCATGGGTCGTAGCTCAGATCACTCAGTCTTTTATCAGTCCCTCCAGCACTGGGAAATACCATGTCCTGGGCTCCAGTGGGCCACAGGTGTGAGCTCCTGGTGTTTTTCTGGGTTTTCAGTCCAGAGCAGGCTGATTAGTTCTAAGAAAAAGAAAAACCACAGTCTGGGGAAATTCTCTGCTTCAGCTAGCTAAAAAAAAAAAACAACCTAAAAAGCAAAGGAGAGCTCTCTCCCACTGTGCATGCTGCAGACAACAGAGTCTGTGAGAGGGAATCCAGGGGGAATGCGAAAGAACAAGTGCAGTTTTTGAAAACAAACTCCACACTTCTCCCTGGCTTTGCTCTCAGAACCAGTCTTAATATCCAGCATAAACAGAGCAGACAACTGGGGATACAAGCATCATAAAGCTTCTCTAGGACGCACTGTTAACTGAAAAAAAAAAAAAACCAAAAAACGCTTTAGTGCATCTATTTAATTGTATTAATGCATTCTAGTTAAGAAGAAACAGGATGAACTCCATGGGAAAATAAAAGTTTCATTACTGTAAAATTAGAAATGTCATAAATCTACAAATCTTTTCCAGAATCATGTGAAATATTATGTTTTTATCCAGTGGCATGCCTAGGAAGAATTTAAAAGTAATCTATACACATGTAAGAACTAGTGAGTGGAAAAACCCCCCACTATCATAAACCCCCCATTATCATAAAAAATACTTCCCCATGTATTCATAAGTAAGAACCTGTGTTTCACAGTGAGTCAGCAGATGCAAAAATACAGAAAAGTAATCAGGAATTTTTAAAGAGTCAATTAAGAAATAATATGCATGAAGAAAGGGAAGATCATTTTAAAAAAATTTCCTCTCATAGACACAAATTTCATGCATCTTCTAGTCTCTTGGGTTAAAAAAAGCATCTGGTTTGTCATCAGAACAGGAGACAAAACCATAACAGCAAATTGATGAATATATGATCTTTTTTTATTCTTATGCCTCTGTAGCTTTTATTATGGATTTGGGTTGCTAATGGCTATTTATGCTTAGGAATATTTTTTGTCAATATCAGAAAGCAGAAATCTGAGGCACTAGTCTTGGCAGACAGACTAGAAGGTGTCATGTAGATACTTAACAGAACAGAATATTAATTTAAAGTAATAAATTATTAAGTCCTCTACAGGGGTGATGCTGAGGAATAAGAAAGTGATGGAACAATAGTATTTAACTTTAACAAAAGTTAAAGGATTAGGCAGACTTGGCAGAATTTGGAATGATGTTACACCACTGCGGTTTTTGAAGGAGTTTTCTCACACACCAGAAAACAGCACCATTTGACAAAACAAAACACCACCCCTCATGAGATATTGTGTTTCATCTAGGGAAGGTCCACACACAAAACACCCATTCAAGCTGTACAGTTTTAAAAGAGAAGTACAGAAAGGTGAAGTTATTTCAGGAGATCTGTGGGCATTGGTGTTGTCCTCTTAAAAAACATGCGAATATCCTTATAATACAGTTAACAAATTATTCATAACACATACCAATATTTCATCTGTGATTGTTTCTGCAAGACACTTGGGTCATATTTGAAGATGGCAAAAAACTTCCTGAGAAGTTCATCAGGTTGTTCATCTACAAAGACAGCTTCTGCGGATTAGGACTTCTTGAACTCTGAATGAGATTTTCAGTAATGCCAACACATTTTAAGTTCCATTATCAACTGAAATTTGCACTTTGAAGTCAAAGAAACTGAAAACTTCAAATAAGAAGTTCTAAGCCATAAGACATTCTTATGGTTTATTAGATTGCAATTCTGATCATTGATATTTCTCTGTATATTGATACAGTTTTCAATGAGTCTGTAACTTCCATTGATTCAGCCATACTCTTTCTCAAGTGTTATCCAGTAGCTTGTTATTCATGGAAAGTATTTGGGCTTTAATAAAGATTTGTAGAGGAAAGAGTGGTTCCCATTTTTTCGCCTTTTCACTTCCCACTTTTTTGGTTGAACGAGATGAAAATTACACAGGAAAGGTCTCATCTTTATTTCAGCACCAAATCCATCTCAGAAGCAGCAGCATTTAACTGCTTTTTGTACTATAAAACTAATTAGCAATCAAAGCTATTCTCCAAAGCTATTCTCCAGAGAATTTTTACATCCTCTGTTGCTTTGCTCTATAAAATCTGGAACAAGCCATCAGTAAAAAAGACAAACACCTACCCTGGTCCGTTCCCATATACAAATTTCTGTGTGTTTAAATTCCAGTTTGCCTTTTGAGATAGCCACTTGTCTTGGTTTGAAAGACAGGTGTCTGCCAAGGAAGGCAGGAACCTTACTTGGAATGGAGAATATGACCCCCTTTCCTCCAAATTATTATAACTTTGAATTTAAGGGGCTTTCAGGCAAAGATATCAGAAAATAAGTAACAGTGCTTTACTACTGTGTATGTGTATAACAACGCAAACAAACAACAACAATGGCAGCAACAACAAACAAAAAAAATAATAAACCAGAAAACTCAATAAAGTCTCTTTGCTGCTCTTTAAGCACTTTCCCCTGGGTGCAGTTCGGGTCACGGCCAGCAGGGGCGCTGGTGGCTCCCGGCGGGCAGGGCGGGTGCGGTGATTCCCTCGCAGCTGCAGGGGGCGCTGTGGGCGGGCTCCACTCCTCTCGCTCACGGTGATGGCAGACGCAGCCAGCAGAGGGGATGGAGACGGGTCTCCCCTCAGGAACCCCAAGGGGCAGCCGGCTGTGGTGCCCCTCCAGATAGCAAAAGGAGCTGTGGCAGGGACCTTGGAAGCAGGAAGCTGGAACTGCAGGGAGGAGCAAAGTCCCGGAGTAGTACAGGAGAGGTATCCCTTCCCTGGAGTTGTGGCCTCTTCTTTTGGCTCTCTTAAGTACCTTGTCCCTGCTATTTCCTAGCAACACATATGGGGGAGAATTCCTTGAGAGAAAGAAACGAAAGAATCCTAAACCCCAACACCACTACAATTAGTTAATTAAGGGCTGAATTAGGATTACTGTAGGTGGTGCAAAATAGAAGAGAGACACAAAAGAAGTGTTGCCTCAAGGTTTTCAGTCTGCAGGAGGCTGTAGCAATAATAATGCCCTCAGGCACATTTGCAGGGATGCAGGGCTGCCTTGTGGTGCTTGCTGCATTTTATTCCAAGCAGTATGCGTTCAATCAGGCCTCCAAGGGCTGTTTGACAGACCACAGACAGCTGAATATGGTGTTTCTCATATTCAGAGAGCATAATGGGCAGAAGAAACCCAAAATATTATTTTTAGATTCTGTGTAAATGAAGAAAATAGAGAATAATGGAGAGGGGAAGGAAAACCCGAGAATGCTCACTGTGTCATTACAATAGCAGGACAATCTGCACAGTGATAGCCATGGAGGTGAGGCCTTACACATGAAGTCAAATACCTGCCTGTTTACTCCATATGGGAAAGAAGACGACAGGCTTAGTTTTTCTAATTGGAAAAAAGGGCGTGAATGACGTCCTTGTGAAGATATGAATAACAATATAACAGTGCATTCATTTTCACCCCAGAGATATAAGAAAAACAGTTTTACATCGAGGCGTGCTTTGTATACATGATTTCTTACAACTCTGGAAAGCGGTAGGAAAATGAGAGAACTGATAGTAGCTCCACCATTTCCAATCATTTACAGTCTCTGTGGATATTCAGTACGTAGCCTCATTTCACCTAGTCTAAAATCATAGCTTGAGATCAAATGCAATTATGGGTTCTAAGATTTTTTGATGCTATAGGCTTCTTGCTACTTCACCAGAATTTACGAATATTTTATTTTCTTACATTTTCGTTACCTGTTATTATGGATGACAGGGTTGTGTGATTTATCTGACTAAGGGACTTAAAACAGGAATCCTATCCTCTCTCCTCAGCTTGCAGCAGCATTGGAGTTTATTTAAACCACAGTAATTTCTAATTGACAAACATAATGACAATGTTTAGCTTTCAAAATCTTTAATTTGACATCTCTTTCATTGTGGCTGTTAACTACGCAAATGTATTGTATTCTGAAGTCGATAATTTGATTTAACTTCTATAGTGTGATAGAAGAGATATACAAGGTCTTGAAATTGCCAGAGTAACACCAGATCTGAACACATGATTTCACACAAAATATGCTAGTTAGCTGCTTGTGTATAGAATTGATGGGTATATCTGAAGATACTGACATTAAAAAATATTTGTATTTAATATAAATTTGTCTGGAATAGGTCTATCAACATGTTATTGTAGGCATTTGATAAATTAAATTTGCATTGTTTTTACTGGACAAAAGGCGTGGTTTTCTGAGCATTCCAGTTAGATCAAAATTGCTCTGAAATTTAAGTTTCTGGAATGAATAATAGTATTTAAGATTTTGTTTAACAGGTATTCTGACTATACCTTTCATATTGGAAGATGCAGAACAATTAATGAAATTTATCTTAATTTTCTTTATATATACCTATTATTCACAGGTGCTAACTGTATTTTCCATGCATAAATAATTAAATTTGTAGGTAGTCTTTGAGTTGTTGGCCCTACGTACTATTCATGCTGGTTACTCATTTCTGTTCATTGGACTCCACTATTATTTAGCAATAGAATTATCAACAATTACTATGTCACAGAAATATGTTTTCTTAAAACGTCTGATAGAGTCTTAACAAAAACATATGTAGGGAGCAGTTGGGCATCAGTCAGTGGGTGAACAAGTCTATTATGCATCACTTTTTTTTCTTGAGATCTTTTCCTCTCTCTTTTCCTTTATTATTTTTATTGTTGCTATTATTTATAATAATAAATATATAATGTTATATATATATATTTTTTACTTTATTTCAATTATTAAGCTGTTCTTATTTCAATGCCCAGGTTTTAGCTTTTCTTGATTCTCCTTCTCATCCAGTCAGGGCTGGAGGAGAGAGGAGTGAGAGCAGCTGCACTGAACTTAGCTGTTGGCTGGGATTAAACTGTGTGCTCTGTTAGAAAAGGCTATGCATTTAAAATGCATAAATTGTGGGTTATGACAATATAACATATAAACACTTTGTGGTGCTTGATACCACCAGATATTACTGAAAACTATAAGATACAAAAATGATTTAATATTCATGAATAAGTATCGCATATACTATTAGACTTAATCAGCTAGAATAAAACTAAAAGGGCAATCAATCTACATGCTTCAGTGTATAAAATAATTACTGAGTATTTCAGGAGGAAATTTAATCCCCTATATAGAAGCATTGAACAATTGCAACATATATATTACATTCTTCAGAAAAACCTTATGTGGAACTCATAGAGACAAGACACTTACACAGGAAAGCTATTTGCTTTAATTTCCATACAAAAAATTCTTAAAATGCTTAGGCAATAGAGAAAAAAAATGCAATTTCACCAAATCTGGAATGTTCAAAAATTCTAGCCTGATATTTTTCCAGGGTAAATTAATCTTTACAGAAACAATATTCACTCAAGTCTCTGCAATAATTTTTTACCACTTTCCTTTTCTGATGCATTCTATTTAAATTTGTCTACAGAGTAATGTACATTTTAGGTAAAACTCTGAAGCAAAGCCACAGTGGATATCAAACAAGTTCAGAACCAAAGCTTTTCTCATCCCAGCTGTGAAGTAACTAATCACCAGTCTAGTACATTTACAGAAGGAAAGTATTTATCTTTGAAATAACTAACTCCACCTTGTAAACCACAAAGGTGTGTGGTTATTTTTTAATTAAGAGATACCTCTTTTGCTCACAGCAGCTTCACTCATCTATAAATATAAGTATACAGATGACAAGGGAGGGAGGAAGGAAGTGGAAGAATAGATCTAAAGTGGAGAGTTAAAATTGTATTAGCATTCATCCACCAGAAACAATAGACACATGACAAAGCAATTGTCACAACTTCTTAATGAGACCCCAAGGCATTTTTCTTGAGCTGCAAACTGAAAATGTCAAATAGATTAATTCAAAGTAATACAAGAACATTCTGGGCTGGGTTTTTTTTATTTTAAAGAAAGTGCTGCACAGAATGCAGGGCAACACTACAGTGATACTGGATACCCATAGCAGCTTAAAGATTGTTGCAGAGCAGCTTTGATTAGCAGCAGCACAATAAATACCATGAGCACGTACAGTAATTCACCACATACTTAAAAATTTCTGTCTTTAGGAATGTTTCAGCATATTCAACAAAATTAAGCATTTTTTTTTCTTGGAATACTAGTTATCAAATATTAATGAGGGAGGGGTTTTATCCATCAAACCATTCTGATTATAATCTTACGTACCAGTTTCTCACAGAAAATTTGTACAATATGTGGCTCTTTAAAGGTTAACCTACCTGAGAAAAAATGTTCCCATAAACCTCTTAGCAATTTGCTTCTCATTTATAAGTGGCAGCTCTTCTACTGTTCAGTTCTGCCAGGCCAAAACTTGGCCAAAGCCTGGCCTATGCTATAGAATCTGCTACTTCACCTTGGGCAGATGATCAACAACATCACCCCACTCTGAAAATGTGAGGAAATAAAGATAGCATGCTTTCCTCTTTCTTCATCTCTTCTGCCACAGGTCAGAGATTAGACATCAGTTTACTAAGAGATCAGGTTATTACAAGACTATATTGTACAGTTGTATAATGCATCAATTGTGAGTATTACAGCAGGATGATGCAGTCAAACACATGATCTCTGTGTCAAGAAAATAAGAAAGTATAAATCTAGATTTCCCAACATGAAAAGTCAAAAGGATCAATCTGATGTCCTAAGATTTACTTTGGAATGAAAGCATAGAAGTACCTTCATAAATTTCTACATATCATGATTCACAAGTATCACCATCTACAGGAGAGATTTCTGGGTTTTGGGAAGTGATTTGATACACAATGCTATAGTCTAATAACAACCTCTATTAAATGCCGTTTTGTGATTCCTCCGTATTCTGGTTTGTTAAGCTTTTAACATCCTCGTTTGCTCCCAACATGTTCTGTTTGACTTTACACTATTTGATCTCCTTTGCATCTCTTTTGTGGTTTTTTTTTTTCCCCGTGGTTCCTTTCAGTTTGTTTTTTCATTTGTAGTTCTGAATGCCTTCCCATTACCTCCATATTCACTAGATTTTCAGGTTATTTCAAGGAAGGATGATTTCAAATATATCCTGTTCTACTCTAAGCACACCAAGGGGTAAATTTTCAGTAAAATGCAGTCATTTAGATGCACAACACTTATTAACATTAATGGGACTCATGCAGCTAAATTCATTCAGACCATGCTGAAAATAAAACCACAGCTCTTCTCATAAATGAAAATTTCATAAGGATGTTTTGCCCAGGAACTCGGTGGCCACAGATAACTACTAAGAAAGCAACAGGGCTCAAGGCCCCTAATTGCTGACTACACAACATAAATAAGTCCATGATGATCTAAATGCTCTGTTCTACCAAGTGCAGAATCTTAGAAAAGATTATATATATCCTTTATTAAGATACTTCATGACTTCATACAAGTACAAATACCACAGAGAAACACCATAACACAAAATTTTATGTATTTCAGGCTGATTTTTCGTACTTAAATCCTGAAGTAACAGTGATCTCTTCGGTTGAACAATATCTGAGCAGTACCCTTCATGCTGAGTCAACCCAGTATGAATACACACATCAGAATCAATTTTACCTATGCTTAACCATATCACATTGGAATCTTGCAAATTTGGATACTGAACGTTGGAGGAAAAGTGCCTTCAGCCACACCTTTTCCCTGACTATTCTACATATCAGTTAAATTACATGGCATTAAATAGCAGTTTTGAATTTAACTCCAGTTAGTTAAGAAATTGCATTTTAACCTTCACTCAAGTGGTTGTTTTTTGTATTTTTTTTTTACTGTCTCAAGGAAATACGTATGTACCTAAAAGGCCACTGCTAATGAAGTTTTTCAAATAATTTCTCTTAAGAGATTTACTTTTCTTCAATGCCTTCATTTTTAAATCTATTTCAGTTAAAGCAGTCAGACTCAATAAGCATCTGTTATTCAATCCTCTTGCTACCCTGCTTCTAATTTCCATGCTAAAGCCCAAAAAGAATCCAGTTGCAGAAAGACAATTTAATAATGGCTCAACTTTTTTTTCAGTTCCACACTAAATTTGATATAATTGCTGCATCATATTGTGGTTCATCTATAATATAGTCTTTAGAGATACTGATCTAACTTTTTTGATTAGGAAAACCAAAAATAAAAAAAGGAAACCCAGATAAGCACATTTAACAGAAGCATATCCATATCTAATTCATTACACACTACACATTTTCTGCAATAATGATTACTTACACAGCTTCAGCTGAAAAACCAGGAATCCTTCTTTCCTACTCAGAGTTCCAACAGACTTGCCTGTGCAGTGCAGAGTAATTGAGAAATCAGACCGAATGCTTCTTGTTAGAAATAGCAGTACTTCAGAAGTACATAAAACATTAAAGACTCAGCACACGCATTATACATCCACTTTTGTTTTGCCAAGTGTCCTCCACTCCTTATATGCTCAAAACTAAAGGACTCAGTAGCCACAGAGTTTGTGTCTGAAACTGGTAAGAATTTGAAACACTTCACTTCCCTGCCCACATACCTATTTGTCTTAGAGTTATCTTAAAAAATTAATGAACCAAGTGTTTCAACATCGTTGAGATGAATATACAATAGTCCTGTTAGTAAGGATTCATCTCTCCAGTACTATCTGTTTGGTTTGGGTTTTTTTTAATTTCTAAAGTGGTTTATGGACCCTTCTAAGAGCCTTGAGGAGAGCCTTTTTCACAATGTATTTTCCACATTTAAACTTCATGGTTTAAATAAATTACTAACCTCCTAGGTTATTAATTTATATACTAGTCCTCTCATCAGGTTCTAAAAACATGTGAGGCCCAGACTCACAGCTAGTATAGTTTTCTGGAAAAGATGCAGCACAGTCCAGCTTCTTACATCTCTATAGTCAAAACCAGTCATCTGAAGTTTAACTTCTAACTAAATTAGAAGGTCACATTCTGCACGATGCAACACTTTTAAAATAAATCTTAAAGCAAATCTCTTGGTCTACGTGAAAAGTGGGCAGTTGGCACTTAACCTGAATTTTTGCTCATTTGAACTTGTTTTCAACTCTCTACTTAAATATTCCCAGTCCCGTGGCAAAAACATGGACAACAGCCGCCTACAATCCTGTTTTCCATTCTCTCACCATCCAGGCTGAACTCAGAACAACTGAGTGTCCTGATAAATGAAAAAAGAATGAATCTTTAAGTGACCCAAGCCTCTGCAGGTATCTCCTGGAAATACTGTGGAAAGTTTGAAAAGCACAAGTTTAGCTGGCACTAGCAACATATAATTTCAAATTAGGCGGAAAGGTGGCTAGGTAGAATGCACCAGAGAGTGATGTTGAACTTCTGTCATTCTGATACATATGAAAGCCTGGACCAAATCTGTGCCTAAGGAAATATTTCAATGAGATCACAAATGGAGAAAGAAATTTATGGTACACTACAAGTAAAGAACAGAAATTCTTTCACAAACAGAAAGAGAATATGCAGAATATAGATTATATAATTTGCCTTCCCAGATTTCTCAACTGACATACTATCCTTTTAATTATTTCTACTTCACATTGTCCTCCAACTCTTCCCCCCAGCATCCTGCTGATGGAGTCTGCAGAACATTTGATGAACAAGGATTTGTGGAAAGAGTGGAGTTTTCTATGTCTAAAAACACAAGAGTGAAGGGTACAAATTTGGAATTTTTTGCATGTGTATATAATGTTGGTCTCCCAAAAACCAGTAGTTTCCATTATCTGGGCACAGGTTTTAATCATATTAATAGGTCTTAATGAGCTTAATTTGGCACTGTAATTTCAAGAACAACACTGGAAAAAACTGTAGTGAGATGTGTGCCACATGCACTGTATCTGACTTTTTTCGACAACACCCTTGTGCCCACAGAATTCCAAAAGGTCTTTAAGCAAAAACCACTAATGATGTAAAACATAACATGATGATATACAATCAGTTAACATGATCTTGTATGGTGAGTGTCAAAAATATGAAGTACAATGAAAAGTAAACACTTTCACTGTTACCACAGATTTTGTTTGTTGTTTTTTGAGTTTCTTTAAGGTCACTACACAGAATTCCATGATTATTCACAAGGACATTTTAAATCTATTTTGTTTACTTTGTACGTGCGGCCTCTCAAAGTAAAAAGCATTGAAAGTGCTCATCTGGTTATGGCAATGCCAGAAATTATTTTGTGGATAAAGTAATTATGACAAGAACTTTTCCAACTTGCTTCCAATGTGGATATTATCAAGAGGCTCAGATCCCCAAAATCTCATTCTCTCCCTACAGGCAAACCCATGTATTCATATTGCCTCATGCCTGTAAAGCTCTTTGAGACTGCCACGTTAAACACGCTGGAAGAACTGGAAGAGTCTATACAATGCTTTAAGCAATCGCAGAAGGAGCCATCAATGACACAATTTCTTTCAGTACCTTCACTTTTCTTATGGTTTTTAAACTTTGCTGATCACAAAGACTAAGAATTGGGGCAAAAGACAAAAAATTCTTATCAATAAAGCTGAAGGTAAGACAATGAGTAAAACTTCTCGGGCCTTTCAGAATCACTGATGCAAAGACATAACAAAGACCCAAGAGCAGAAGCCCCTTGGCAGGCAGCGGCTGTCTGTGAACCAGTGTGCCAAGAATCCAGATAAGAAAAGGCATCACCAAGTTGCAGAGGAAAAGCAATTCCAAGTGGAAATTTTTGGACCCTAGAGCCAGAACTTCCCATTTATTCTTCAGACCCTGCTGCTTAGAGATGGATCAGGAGCTATTCCTCTACCTCTGAAGTGATTCTAGAATCCATGTTATTAAATGATTGTCCTTACTTTCTGCATGAAGAAGCTCAGGCAATATCAGGTAACATCCAATACCAAGGTAAATACAGAGAGGGTGTTTTCATCTTAGCAGTTTACTGCTCTCCAGTCTTGCAAGAAAGAAGCCTGATCAGATAGTAATATCCGTGAGAATGAGTTTTTATCCATAACTGTTTTAATTGAATGTTGCACATTCTGTTGCTACACATTTTCTCTGCCGAGTCTCATGGATTTCATATTACACATTGTAAGAATTTAGCTCAGTATGTAAGAAACATACTTCAGTAATGAAACTATAGATAAGTTACCATTCATCATGGTGGTTTCTCCTAATGTTTTAAAATTGTTTATGTGACCCCTTCTTTGCCTGCCATTCCATCCTACCTCCTAAATGTCCTTTGGTATCAGCAAAATAATTTAATGACAGAATGCCTAAAATTTCAGATTGAATATAGTACACATAAACAACTGCTATAGTACACAACAAGCTATAGTACACAGTAGCTTCTACTTTCCTTATTACTCACCCTAAACTACTGAGGATTATTTGAAGACAGATTTCAGGGGAAAGTGGGGGTTAAGGGGGAGTGTGTCATAGACTGGGTCCAAGTTATTACCCCATGAGCAGTCACAAACATTTTCATATCTAAATCATTATTTCCTCTTTACTTTTCTTTGCTTAGTACTTCATCACAAGGAAAGGAAATAACAGAATAAATGTGATTTGATAAATTCTGTAAAAAGCGATAAATTGACAAATACTTAATACAGAGATTATGAATCTCAAGTTTCATCACTCAGGGCAACCAAAAAACAACCATGATGAACGAAAGGTAGGAAGTAGGAAATTAAAACTGAAACAGCAAGATGATAGAAAATGATTGCTGTCTAAAAAGGAAGGTACAATTACCAGGAAGATATGAATACTATATAAAAGGTGGTTGCAGGAATTAGAAATAGTTTTTGTAAATGGACAAGAAACAGTTATAAGTTGCTGAAAAAGCTACAAAAAACCTAATTCAGAGTTCTGTTGAACCTCAGCAAAATTTTGCAAGCACATCACATTCATCATATTCAAGTCAGCCAGCAAAGGCAACTGTAGAGTACTGGAGAGTGGAATCCTGGTCTAGCAAGAGACAAAGCCAGCAAGACAAAACCACACAGGTTTTTTTCCATCTAGATTTCTCCATGATCATACAGTACAACAATTTAGACATGTAGAGAGACAAGCAAAACAAAACTTAATTGAAGTTAAATTGGCCTTCATTCTGAGTATCAGAAACACAGAAATGAAAGATATTTGCCAAAGTGATCTAAACAAACTGTACTGTTTAACTTGGTTATTTAAGGGATTAATCTTTGATGTTAAACAACACTGATTACTCATTATTATTTTGTGAGTCTATCATATTAATTAGATTTTGTTGGTCTATTCACAGACTTATGGCAAATAGATGGATGAGATTTAAAATTTTGAAACTTGAAGCAGGTTTTTTTGCTTCTCAGCAGAAGTCAATATTTCATGCAAGTAAAACTAAACATTTTAAATAGTATTTTCTTTTGTCCCCTGAAGGAGAAAAAGGATTGCCTATTAAGACCTTTATAGAATACACCTTTCCATGGCATTTTCACACTAATGCATTTTCAAATCCATTCAATTTTTAACACAGAAAAGAATGAATAATTAAGCAACACATTTAACATTTACTATTACACACCTGCCAGCAACTGAGTACTTTAATTAAAAATCACAGGAGAATGTACAGAAAGGCAACATTACAGCTTGGATGGGAGAGCAAATTTTGTCAATGTATTTCTTTATATCCATTCATAACAGCATTTAAAAACAGATGAGTAAATTAAAAATAATGCAATACTCTCATTCTATTTGAGTTCTGTCACTTTAAGAAAAAAGTTTATTGTATGGAACACAACAAACAGCAGGAGTGTTTCAGTTCAAAATGCAGCTTGTACCATATGAAATTTGGTATTACATAGAACATACTCAAACCAAACATCAGTAATGAGGACAGACTAGAAGATCATCTAGCATTTTGGTTTCATGTCTTGGGATGCGGTTAAACAGTGGTGAAAAAGTTGTACAGATTAGACGTGTACTAAATGAGGAAAGAAGTTCACTTGGGAGAACTGGGTTGCGCAATTAAAGAAAAAGGAAGAGAATAATGAAGAGGAAGGAAAGCATAATAAACAATAGGGGTAGATGCAGAGAAACTGAGGTTAAGTAAGATCTGTATGGTATGAAACAAAAACAAATTACAAAAGACATAGAGACATCCTATGAAACAAAGAAAAGATTTACAAATTGAGGCTATAAATTAAACTAGAACTTAGGTCCAAACACACAAGTGAAAAAGAACAGAGGCAATCAATATTCTCTTCTTACCAGAAAAGGAAAAGACATATCATCTTTTTGTCCCTAAGAAAGTCTGCTGTTGGGAAGTGTGTGAAGCCCTAGAGCTCTGCTTATCTACCTGCTGAGCTAGCAGCAGTTTGAGTATTCTTTTGCAGTAAAAGGCATTCTTAGCAGATAATTGTAGGCAAGAATTTCTTCTGCTTGTGGAAGTCTAGCTTGGAAGTGTAGCTTATTGCTTGGATAAGCAATTTAGATATAGTGTCATAATACAATTAAGTGGAGTCTGTGAAAAATGTAGTGGAAGCTGGAAATGAGCAGTGTGCTACTTATCTTCTTTGCTTTGCAATGCCTTTAGCAGCGTAACTAAGTGAGGGCTTTCATTTATGTAGCATGATAGAAAGATTTTCTCAACATTGGCTTAGTCTGGCTACATTGCTCATATAGAGGAAATCTGTGAAGGTGTTATATGAGTCACACCGAAAAAAAAAAAAAAAAGACTGATAAGCTCTGACATAACTTCACACAGGGGATTAAAAGAAAAAAAAAATGTTTGAGGGGCCTTATTTCTTCAGCCTATTCTGTGCCTTCACAAGTGAACCCAAGAGTCCAAAATTATCATGATTAAGAGACCTCCAAAGGGCAAAACTTGTTTTAAAAACAGCTATAGAATTCCTTAAAGTAAGGATATCTATTCGAATATTCAATTACTCATCCTACTACATACTGAGCCGTATGTTCCTCACTTCTAAGTTCCTAGTCACGATTGCTGTGAAAATAGCAGGTTTTCAACCCCTCCACACCTAAACATGTACCTCAGGCCACACAAAGCTGTTAACAAAAATTCACAACATTAGAGTGTATGCCATTATATGAGAAGAAGTGGGAGTTTTTCTTACCAGCTTTGCAGACTAATTTTACAAGTTCAGATTTCTCTTTCATATTCCCCTATTTTCATCTCATTTAATCCATCAAGCAAAGGAAAAGAAAACACCAATTTTTGGGTCTCCTGAAAAATTAGAAACATCACATTATTTGAAATACATACTGTCAATTACATATAGATATAGATATATTTACATTGTATTTATTTATACATTCCAGTAGCCCAGGCCCAAATGGGAAAGATGAAATATTCCTTAAAAGACATTAACCAAGGCAGTTCTGGTAACAATAGAAGGAGGGGGAGAGAATTGTTCATCTGTTACCTTCTATTTTTTGTATAATTTTTTATCGGGTGGGATGAAAATATTGGCCTGATCTCTGATTTTTTACAAACCATTCTTTCATTAAAAACTGAGTATTTCAAAAAACATAACTACTGATTCTCTATCAGTAACAGGAATATATCTCCAGAAAGATAATTTGAAGGAATTTGCAGTTTTGAGCATGTTGCTGGTTTTTAGAGGAAGCTGTTGTCACAGTGACTGTCAACATAAATCTTGCACTGAATAAGTAAAACTAAAATGAAATAAAATGTAAAAGAAAGAGACTGCTCATATTTTTCTGAGATTAACAAACTCAACTTACTAAAATAACATCATCAGTTAAGGAATATATAAAGCATATGTCAGAGGGCTAGTATGCTACCTACCCTTCCCCTGAAAAAGACAGCTGTGAAATCTGCCTTATGTCACAAGACATGCAGCAAACATTTACTATTACACCTATGAGTATTTCAAAGCTCTGAAACCCTTTTTATCCAAACTTCAAACCGAGAAAAAAAATACTGTCACTTTTTTTAACTGATCTGAAAATTATTTGGATTTTCCAAGTAAAAAAAATATTCATGGATTGTAAACAAATGAAAAAAATATCCTCCTTGCATAGGTAACTCTTTGTTGCCAATGCACAGACTAAGATGGTGAAGTGGGTGGGTGTGGAGGCAAGTAACAAACAAGGTTAACTCAGTACTTCAGAAAAAAAGATCTGTGTATTTTAAAAAGACCTCAGCTACATCAGCACTGACACTCTTCCACCTTTTTTTTCCAATGACAATGCCCAAGCAACATAGTCAGAGCTTTTAATTAATGTAGAAAGTTGCTGATAATTCTATGCCAAGAACTGGCCTACACCATGTAACTATTTGTTTGCCAAAGCTCATTTTCCCAGACATTTTCTGGCTAGCAACAGACACTGAATTAAGGATGGCAGAGCTGTACACTATGTTTTATGGCCACACACTGCTGCTCCATTTTAACTGTGGCTGTATGAAATAAATGCATTTACATAAAAATGGTTTTAAACAGAAAACCTGATGTAGCATAACAAGTACATTTCTTGTAGGTATCTAGGGATGACTAACTACCACTGCAGATACAGCCACTAAAGCAGTGTCTTTATGTCCTCTGTTGGGATGGAAATAGTGTTTTTGTTTTATGATACTGCAAAAGTAGTTACAATATCTGGACATATTTCACATTTAGTAGTAGGAAAGAACCAGTCTGTTCCTAAAATGTGATAGGTTCTGGCCATCTGTGTCACACTGTTCTGGAGCAAATGGAAATGGTGTGAACACACCATTAAAACTGAGTTACTATGGCAAGCATCAGGCAGAAGTGACCATTGATATGTTATAATTTCTGCAGAAATTTTCATCCTTTATTGATGGATCATATCATATATGGGCCACATGAGAAAGTACAGTATAGTATGTCATTAAAATAGTAGAGATGAGTGACTGTGCACGCAGAAAGAAAATTTGCTTTCTCACTTCTGTTACATTGCAAATGTGATACATGATGAGCCTAATCAACTACTGTGCATCACACATCTGGAATATCAGCTACAGTTCTGCTTCTAATACAAAATCATTCTCCCGGTCCTCTCACCTTGTAGCAGAATTTCTTAGAGAAGGTGGACATGATTTGTATTTGGACTGCAATTGAATCACCCAGACTGGGCCTCATCATTGAGGCCTGTAGGAGCTGGCGGCGCAGGTAGAAATTCAGTGCCAAGTCTATGGTGCAGTTAGAATTACAGCTTAAGGTGTTGGCAAGGGACAGAGGGTTTTCTAGTAGTTAGCAAGTACAGGAATTAATGTATACACTTTAGCTGCCTTAAGAGTTTGTTCAACGATGTGTGTTTGCATTTTTTCCTGTGCTGTATGCCAATGACAATACACCTGTAAATGTAAACTATGTAGAAATGTATATAACCTGCCATTTTAGACAGAATAAACAGAGGATGTAGCATTAACCATACTGGTCGGATCTGCGTTTTGCTCTCGCCCAAACTTCCCATTATTTGGGTTCCCTCGCTAGTTCACCTCTTGTTCCATCTTTCCTGACAATCTTTGAATTTGGTCTTGTGTCCAAGAAGTTCAACTCCTCACATCTTCAAAATCTGTTTTCACATTAAACTCACTTAAAGTAATAGTACATTTATTTCTTTAACTCCATCCATATGTGAAGGTTTGACTGGCTACTAACTTGATGTAGGTGTACTACAATTAGGAATAGCACACAAGTGTTTTGTGATACTAAGATGGTATAACCTCATACATATATCAGATATATAACAGTGTGATCACCAGTGAAGCAGAGGAAGGTGGTTGAAGTTTAAAACAGGCAGCATCCAAGGAACAAAATGTTACCTAACAGAAGCAGCACACGGAACTGCAAATTGGCAGGGCAGCTTCCCAAATGCTCAGGACACACAAGCAGCTAGAAAAAATTATGTAATTTGGGTAACATCAGGAGCAGAGGAGGACCCCCTTCACGGAAACAGTTTAACAGTGTAAGAATCACAGTTTCAAACAAGGAATAATAAGGAAGATGATAAATCTACTCCTCTCATGAAAGGCCTGTCAGGGCTGACTAATTTGACATTTGCAACTAGGAAACCCTCAGGACCATAGCTATGAGTACTAATTATATCTCAGCAAATCTGTGGTTTTGTATACCTGTAGCTCTTTTAGAATATGACTGCTAAAGACTAACAGCTTTATATATCTACCATTTACGTATGATTCGTAAGAACTGACCACTAGGACAAAGTATAATCTAATAAAATATTAGTCTTAAAATGTGAAATTGCCCTGATTTGTCACTCATATCATCATCAAAGTGATTGCTTTATTAATACAGGTTATTTTCATGATAGTGGGATTATTTTGCTCTTAATAGAAACACCCCTTGCTTTCACATGTTAACTGTTAAAGAAAAAGGTGAAACCATGCAGATGATTTAACAACACTTTCCTCCAAACACTCTGCTAGAAGGATGTACATAATGATTCAATATGCTGATGCACAGATCAGGAGATAATTTTGAAGGTCTTTTTCTAATGTAGCTGCACATCTTTGGCCCTTACATCTTCTCATTTTCCCAACACTATCTATAAAGTATCAGTTGAGTTCACTTCATTACCAATTGCCTGCCTTTATTGGATTTGACTGCTTTTCTTTTTCTGGTACTTATTTTATTGTACTTCAATTCTTCCTCCCAGTGGAGCTAGGACATCAAAAAAAGTACCAATAAAAACAAACAGTACGAGCACTCTGTGGATTCCTCTCTACTCAGACCATGCCTGGACTGTTTCATTCTCATTTGCCAGTGGAAGTATTTACCTTGGACAGAAAAAGAAGAACGAGCTTATATTGCTCTTCAAAGCTTATGTATGCTTGAAGTGAGAAGACTCCAGCAGTGACAACAATGTGGACCTTTAGGAAGTCACCAGCTGACCAGCAACAGCTTCGAAAGTCTTATCAAGATCTCTCCCTGTGGAGATCTAGCAGTGCATGAGATGATGGACTTGGCAGAGAAAAATACTCAACAAATCATTAAGAGGTCAAGCTGCCAGTCTTTTTCCCTATCTTCACATATTTCATTTACAACTCACTCAATGTTAATGTAGGAGAGAAATCCATAATCTAGAGAGAGACAAAGATAAAATATTACATCTTAGAAATGAAAAATTCTTTACCCACGTATTCAAATATTTACAAATGACCATGACATGTATTTCTGCACATGCGTTTCTTATCAGGCCTCAAGTCTATAACTGTTAAAGTAATATTATATTTTAAGCTCTTATTGAAATAATTGTATGAATATGAATACAATTGTATGAATTGTATGAATACTTGGAATTTAAGAGTATCCCAAATCTTCAGAAACATAGTATCTCAACACCAACAGAATTGACAAAGCACTGCTGCTAGCAAAAGTTACAAAACTCCCAAATGCATTGACCTCAATTAGATAGATTGCACTTCTTATCAAGTATGATCTTGGGATGGCTTTCTATCTGGGATCACTTGTCCACAATGACTAGAAGGATTTTTCTTGAAAACCCTTAAAAACTTAGCCAAATTACTTCAAACATTTACAGCAAATTTTTATGAAGTTGAACTGGCTTAGTCAATACATTATTTTAACTCTTATTTTCCTATCTGCATTTGTCTCAGAATTCTCTTAAGCGTGGGATTCCAAATGACAACCCACAGAGTTCTTTGTCCCTCCTTCATTCATAAGAGGTATCCCAATCTGAAATATATAATTCTGCCTTTGCTTAGGTTACTGTTCCCAAATGTGTAATAGGAATTTCACAGTGCAAGGAAGAAAACATTGTCTCTGTCTAGTTTCAGATGCAAGGCAAGACTTGAAAAGTGTTAACAGAAGAACACTTAAAAGTCTGAGCAACGAGATCAAAGCAGCTCAACACACACAATGCAGAATGGGAAAGGTTTCATTTTCTCGCTGTTACCTTCTACACAACTTCTGTCAGATCTTGTTGCACTCGGGAGATTCTCCAAAAAGTACAGTTGTTTTGCCTCATCTTTACTCAAAGTACTGAAGCACTTTTTCAGCAGTGAATTAGAGCACTCTTCACACTTACAGTCTTTGACTTCAAAACAGTAGTTGAAAGTATAAATTGCCCGTTGTCCTTTTCTATACAACACTAAGAAATTTTGCAGAAACTCTTAAACAAGTGTGGTTATGAAAAATCTGTATTGAGGCAGTAAAATTAGGGAGCTATTTTGTGTCCTTTATGTCATTTGTTTTGTTGGGTTTTTTACCACTGAACAGCTTTAGTTTTCTGAAAACATAGACAACACTGAAAAAAGTCCATCTGTACTTTTAGTAGTCAAAGTAGATTTCAAATGAGAAGAAATTTAAGGAGCTAAGCTACAGCATAAACTGGAAAATTCTGCAGTTAAATCTGCAATATTTCACTAATTCTGAATATTACTATTGCAGCAAACATCTGTGTTTAGTCTCAAAGTTTAGTGGAAATGTAGTTTATGAACACAAATCCTCTCTCACTTTTTCCTTCTGCAGGCAGCTTGTTGTTGAGGTCCCTCAAGCTCTGAAGTTCAAAAAAATACAAACTGCAGCAAACAGTTCCAAACCTTAAATTTCTTACTTCTGTCTATCAAACATATTTCATTATCTTTTTCAAAAAGCTAATCTCGGTTAGAGATCTCGGGAAAAGTTTAAAAAATCTCCTTTTTTTTTTTTTAAATAACTGTTAACTTTTCTTTCTCAAAATTCATGTCAGAATAACAGAAATTTATTCAGCCATTAGTGTAAATTTGTTAAATTTGCATGCATGTGAATAACAGAAGCCCATAAATTTACATATCTCTTACACTTCCACCATTCTTCTCTATACCACCATACACATTTAAGGCAAAGACAATAATCTGGAAAAAAAATCTGGGATCTACTATCACCCTTACCTATTTGTATCCCATCAGTCTCTGTCGACACACTACACCCTTTCTTTTAGGGCACAGTGAATGTCCTTTTCCCTAGATCTGCACAATAACCATAACAGCTAGGCCTCTGTGTCAGCACCATGTCATTAATACAACACTGGAAAGCAGTTTTGCATGTTTAGAAATCCAAATCTCATTGTCCATGAAGAGTTAATTTTTAATACTATTTCTCTATCAAGAGTCTTTTTCTCTTAGCAATTACTGGTGTGCCACTCACTGGCAATTCAAAAAGCTGGAAAATCAGAGCACAGTCTCTAGATCCTGCCATGGATCCATTCATAGATGGTACTCCATCTGTTGTTATAGAAACAAGTTTCAATATTATGACTTGTCTCTCATCTAGCTATCTGGTTTAACTACAACTATCACCAGGGTGTCAAAGAGCTTGACAAAGAAAACAACACCAAAAATTCTAGGTCAAGTCAATCAAATCAGCAATAGCCTAAATATAGTTGATCTTTTGCCTCTTTCAGTGCATCCTTTCCTATACATTTAGATTTCTTCATAGTGCCACTCATCTATTAATTTCAGTGCTCTAGACAGTGCTTTAGACACTGAAAGAAAGCTGTAGCACACAGATGGGGATGACAAATAGTCTGAAAGGTGGTAAGATTAGCAGCCATTTTAATCTCTTGTGGACATATCTCGCTCTTGCTGATTATGAAATCTGCTAAATGGGGGCATAGTCTCCTAGAGAAACCGGCAGAACCTTCATTGTTTAGAATTTATGAAAGTAAGTTGAACAATGCACAAGTAAATATGCCATCAAAAACAAGTGGCAGAATGATAGACTACATGAGTTAAGATTTGGTAGCTATTTCTAACTTTTGCATGTATCATAAATCCCACAGAATTTCTCATATAAACAAGGAGTAGGAGTTTACTTTGGAGAAGAAGAGAACAGAGAAAAGGTGAAACAGGAGTCTGGGAAGATGTGTACTTCAGTATTTATTTCCCCAATTTCCTTATGCAACTGATTTGTCATGCCACTGACTCTTTTAGATCATCTTAAATAGTGCGTCATCAGCTGGAAAAACTTGACCCATATTGTTAAACACTAAGAGGAAGTGCAAAAGAATTCTGCCAATTATTTTGCAGTCTACAAAATGGAAAAGGGATTCCTTTGATACCTCATCTTGGCTAGTTCTCTATGGAATAAATTTGCCTCATAAATATAGTCTAATATCATTCTCTTTCAATGGCTAAAGTATCCCAAGTCTATTTCCACTGCAAAATTAGTTCAGTCTCCAGGCAGGACACTTGCAAAATGCTAGTAATCAAAATTAGCAGAATTTGTACAAAATTCTTTCAACAAAATTCTTTTTAAAAGAAAATCTTTTTCCTAAAAATACAGCTCTAGAGTGTCACTTTTTTCTTAGTGAAAACTAATTGAATTTTTTTTTTTTTATTACTCAATAAAATGTCATCAGCTCCAAATATATCAGTTAGTCAGTTTCCTGCTAACTCATTTTCTTTTCAATTTATATATGTGGGAGTGCATTTTTCAACTTTAAGTTTAATTCATAAGTTTATGTTCTTTTGTAAAATGGTTTGTCCTCTGTACCCCTTTTGTTACCCACTTTTGGTTTATCCCTGTTTGTTTTCCCAATGACAGTTCTGTGATTGGTTCTCTATTCTCCCTAAGTTTTCCCCCCCGAGACAGTTATCTGTCCATCACTTCATAGATAGCCTCCTGTTGCTGTCTATCATTTTTGGGGTTGCTCCCCACTTCTGGAAGATTCTGAGAGAGGCATCGAGTGATTG
>JBBMKD010000115.1:16872284-16912691 GCA_037834095.1 Argya squamiceps
TGAGAGAGGCATCGAGTGATTGGACAGAATCCTGATTGTCACCTTCTAATGTTCACTGTATGGTTGTTTTGTATGTTGTTTTGGTTGTTTTGTTTATAATATGAGCCACCTCCCTGTAAAACCTTATTGGTCCCCTTTCTGTGTAACACCCCCAGTTATAAGTTCTCACCTGAGAGCTAGCCGGGGTCTTTGGGCACACTGACACCCGAGGTGAGGACCCCACGCCGGGGTTCCAATAAACTCGTTGTGACCCAGCCATCCCAGAGTCCCCCCTTTTTGCATCCTCCAGCCAATTGTCACACAGGAGCAGCCAGAGCGGAAAAGATCCCACTGGAGTGTTACCTGTGCCAAGCTAGCCGGCTTGAGAAACAGGCACAGTAACACATATACCTATTGCTAGAAGACTCATGTTTGGCATTATGCATTTCAAAGCTGTTTATTTGGTATCTTCTCAGGGAAGATTTCTAAAGTATCTGTCTGGCAGTATTAAAAAGGTTAAGCACAGAGCAGAGTAAATCTTTTTATACCACAAATTCATCACGTATACTTTTAGCACATGTGCCCAGAGGTTCAATAACATAAGTTAGATGTGTCAGTCTCACACTCAGCTATTATTGTCACCAAATAAAATAGCTCAACATGGCAAAGTAAAAAAATTCACTATCAAATTTCTTCTTTAAAGCACACACATCTATTAAATAAAAGGAATAACCTGTTGTCTCCAGTATGTATTCTTTTCTTTTCTTGCTCCAGCTTTGCTCCATGTTTCTGGGGCTTTCATCTTTTTTTAAGTAGTTCTGAGAAAATATATCAAAAGCAATTTTGAAAATTCACTATGACGTTGCATCACTTTTATTATTTTCACTATTAAAGAGCAGCAAAAAAGCAAGAACAATTGCTTTCACACTAGTCTTATGTAGTGTAACTATGTGATTTTAACTTCTTTGTTATATTTTACCACTAATATTAATAGTTTTACAAGTCTAATTTGTAGAGCTCACCTATTATTTCCAGTTAATTTGGTTTGAACAATATTACCTCAGTTGACCTGATAACTTTTATTTGTAAATTTGTAAATCAAAAAAGTTGCAGAACACTGTCTCCCTGATAAAGCCTGGATTTTTTCATGTAATTGTGGTATATGACAATGTTGTTTCAGTGAACAAGAGGAATTTATCTCAGTGTTATATGTGTCTCAAATACTGGTCAGCAAAATAAATTAAAATCAGTAGCCCTGAAGTTGTCAGCTGTTCATGCTTAAGATCAGATTATTAACTAACAAGCTTATGCTAAATATCTACCTGCTTCCATTCAGAAATTTTTCTTCTGCAGTGAAGAAAAAATTCAGACACCTATTTAGGTTCACAGGTGTAATAGTACCAGTGTCTATGGTCAGAGTGCCTAATTTTCAAAGGAATGAACAGATGGCAGAAACAGCTTGCAGCCAAATTGTCCACTAGATCTTGCCATTCTTTTAGCAGGGAACAAGACACCATACTGCAGCATGGCATGGGGACTGAGCAGATACAGGACAGACCAAAGACATCTGATTGCCACTGACACAAGGCCTGTAAAGGACTCTACACATATGGACAAAATTTGAAACACGTAACACACAGGAGTAAGGAAGCTGTGAGAACTAATGTGCCAGATCGGTTCATCTCAGTTCCAACAAGCACAACACAGAAACACAGGCCTCAAAACTATCTTTTTTTCCAGGCTTCAAAACCTCTTTCCACAGTCCTTGATAACAATGACCTATATAACATGTAAAAACTAACCTTGGACATGAAGCTAAAGGAAAAAAAGATGTATTTCCATAGAGAATTAAGTTTTGGTTTTGGAGATACATTCATGCAATTAAAAAGAAGATCCTATGGTTTGCTGTTGTGTTTTGTTGAAGCATTTCTTTAAGCTAACAAGCAGAACACATAGGCACATGTGGAAATTCCTGAAAATGAAAATTTCATGGATGAAGTTTTTGGAAGAGTGAGACTCATATGAAATGCTTCTAAAGCCCTACACAATGTTCCATTTTATATTTGACTATATGTTGCTTTGGATACAGTAACCATCAGGATCTCCAATGTGGTGCTCTGAACCTCCAAACTGACTCTATACACAAGGCAGAACCATTAGATGTCTGTTTCCTCACCTGACCTAAAGATTGTCGCCCTGAATTTTCCTGCTTTTCAGTGTTTGCAGGTTTGTAGTGAAGATTCTCATGCAGTTTCATGTAAACAATGTATTTTTAGAATTTATCTATTTTGTTTACATATTTCTCCTCTGGGAGGAGAAATATGATTGATGGTGATGTTCACCAATGAGGTCAAGAAGGTGACAACCTGTGTAGCCAATCTTTTGCCTTCTAATCAAAATGTATAAAAGATGGAGTCAGAAAATTAAAATAGAAGCTTTCTTGCCTGACTTTCTGGTGTCTGCCTCGTCTTTTGCATGTCTGAAACTGGCACAAAATAAGTGATAAGAATTTGTCTTGAATGTGAAAAGTGATGCTGCTCATTACATCAGTGATAGGAAGGTCTTCAAACAACCTCTAATAATCTACTCAGGAAACCACAAGGCAGCAACAAATTTATATTCAACATTCTTGAAGATTTTGTACTGGTAACAATCAGTAATGCAATTACACTAGTGAGAAAGTTATTGTGCTCTCTTACTAACATAACAAAGCCTTCAAAAGAAGTATGACTTGTCCATTATAAATTATGTTTAGGTTAGTATGATACGAGGCATGATTCAAATCAAAGGGATAAAAACTACAGTACATAAAGAGATACAACTAATTTGAATTACACAATGCAGTCCTGAGATATTAACCCCATTTAGCTAAACCTGTGAATCCAAAGGGAAACATCTTCTTGCAACTGGCTGAGTGGGTAAATGAATTGTATTACGTGGGTGTGCATTTCTTTTCATGTATTGTATGTGTTAAAAATACGTCTAGCTGACAGCATCTACAGCATACTTTTCAAGCAACAACAGATAATGGCATCATAAAAGGGAAACACATGGGGAGAGATTGTTCCCGGAGACATAATTTGGCAGGTACAATCTCTTCTGACCAGGAAGGGTTGCTTAAGGTTATTAACAAGGTGGATCTGATGAAATCTGACATGAAGTATAGTGGAAAAAAATGCAGAGATAGAATACAACAGGTTCCATTATATGCATATAAATTGTTCAGAAAATACATAGCTTGAGAAAAATTAAATGAATGAGAATATACAATCCCTCTGTAGGGACAGAAAAGGAGTACAAAATTCAAGGATAGTATTAGTATGCAAATCAGAGGACAAGGAAGGACTATTACTTTAAAAAAATTGCTAAAAGCATGGTAGTAATGATTATGCACAATATGACTGTAAAATGGCTGAACTTCAACAGCATTAAAAAGAAATTTTCTATACTTGGAGAATTTTGTTAGATCTCCAAAAGGTACAGGATATAATTTTGTCTTTGCAGGTCATCACATTACAGAATCTTAAAATTAGAGTGTTTGTGGGCTGTCAAGCAATATTAAACTAAACATAAAGAGAAAATAATATGCTTCTGATGCACTGACAAGTAATCCTTTCTTTCCCATTTTTCTCTGTCTCCTTGGAACTGCACATTTTAATGCTATATTTTATAGTCCTCTTGAGATCTTGAAGCCAGTGTCACTTTGACTCTTCTTCAGGGAAGCCAGGATTTCAATATACAGAAATCCATGATAACATGGAATATTTTCTGTGGAGGACTCAGTATTTTCAGATGACAGATCAATTACAAGACACACACATAAACTGGATTCCCTTTTCTGTATACTGACTTTGTATAGTGTAATATGAAAACCAGTATGTGTGTATTTTAGGCATCATACCATGTGAGAGACAGTCTACGACCTTCTAGATCCACTAGGAATACTAGGAATCATTTCTGTTCTGATAATCCTTGAACTTTTACAAACTCTCTGCAGCACAGCCAAGTACTGCTTTTCTCGCTTGTAGGATCTTACTAGTAGACTCCACCTGAATTCTTGTTCAAGTTAAGAAAGAGAATGCATCTAGTACCTAAGTAAGGACATTGAAAGAAGAAAAGGGTTCACTGTTCCTCTGTTCTGTATTTCTATGAGAGCAGACCTTAACAGAGACTTCTTTTTTCCCTCTGCAAATTCTTTTTGTTTTTTAAAAAATAATACCATCTCCAACATGTAAATTGCAAGAATGGAAGCTGACAAGTATGTTATTGTTGAAACATCTCAGCCTAAAATAGTCAATAAAATGCAGTAAAACACTCTTTGCAACTTCTGCCTTGGTTACAAAATTAAAGCAAGGTCTATTTGAAGAAAAATTTCCTACCTATATACATATTCTGCTAATTCTGTCTTCTTTATACTTATAGTTTTTCATAGCCAACAAAATTGTAACCTGAGTTATTTTAAATCTACAACAAAACCCAAAGGATTTATCAAAAAGGAGCCATGCAGAGTTGTACACCAAACATCCAAGATTTCTGTTTGAATTTAAAACAATTCTGTCCAGTTTATCACAGTCTTGTCAGTCATCCAAGTCACACAGTATTTTGATATGAAAGGCTATGTAAATATTTATTTGACCTATTAGTAATTGCTCCACCCCCAGAGAGATGACACTTCGCATTTCAGAAAAGTGGATCAATATCATAAATACACAATGACAAAGAGAAGGAGCCAAGAACTGAAATTTGGAGGACTCCAATAGGTCAAAAAATGTTCTTTGAACATAGTTTTCTATAAGCACTTATACCATGTGTTAAGATCAAGTCTATAAAATTATTTTCCTTGGGTTTCTTCCCATCTTCTTTATAATTATCACTAAGAAAATTTCTCACAGATTATATAACTTCCATCAGTTTTTCATTAGACATGAAGGACGGACACCCCACTTCCACCTTTTGTTTCTTGATGAAGTCAAAACTAAAAGTTCAGAATACACAAATACTTCTACTCTCTGTTGCCTTCTCAGTCACTCAGAAGTCAAGTAAAAGGTCCCTATGTTTATCTTCAAAGTTCTGAAGCCACTAGGTGTTAAAGGCCTCCTAATTTGCTTTCTTTTATTTATCATTATAGGCATCTATTGTAATTTCAAAAAAGCAAATGCCAACCTCCAGATCAAAGTCTATATTTCTCTCAGTGATGCTTTTGACTTTCAGCAACTGAACACTTAGCAACAAATTTATATTCAGGAAGTGACTGCTGTAACTGAGCAGGTAGGGCCTAAGACGGATAAATGAATGTAAGTTTACAGAAATCCTAAAACTGAGAATGAAGAGAGAATGAAAATAAATGTTCACTAGAACTACTGCCAAGCATAAGCAAACTCATGAAGGCAGTCACTTGTAAGTTCAGGCACAGGACCCAGGTAACCTTGGCTGCCTATTGCAGTATATCTTCATGAAAATCTTTGCAACTGGGATTTTTAAATTATTCCAGAAAGAATTACCTTGTCATTTCATGAGTTTCAGAGAGTAAGCAGTGCAGAAAATCGCACCACAATAAGGAAATATGAACAAAAACCCTAATTTCTATTAAGTTATATATGTTAAAACTAAAACAAGAACAAAAACAAACCAACAAACAAAACACAAAAAAATCCCCAACAGAATACTTGCACATTTTTGCAAGTGAAGTAGCTATCAGGAGTTTATTGATTCTTCTGGTCCCCATTTAAATCCTCTTCAGAGATAGCTGGCTGTCTGAAAACCATAAAAGTTTTGTCAGTCTTGATTTAAAATCTAAGTCCAGTGGTTTCTTTTCTCATCAAGACTTCCCTTCCACCTTCCTGGGGACTGAGAACAGCTTCTAAGATACCGAGTCTTCAGTTACTGGCATATTAGTCCACTATCTAATATTTAATAATTTATTGCAGAGGGGTTTGACTGTTTACAGCTATTTTACCTTAATTGTAAAGAGAGTTCATGAGGGTAAGACTGTGACCTATCATTCACTTTGCTTCCTATTTTAAAATCTTCTTCACCCTTCCTTCACACTTAACTTACATCTTAAGATGCAAAGGTATTTCTACTACTGGGCAAAACAGTGTTGTTCAAAAGGTTATTAGGAAGTCCTGTTCCAAGGTGGTAGAGAGACCAGACTGCAAGGCATTTTAAGCTGCCAGACAGAATGTTCACCAAAATATTATGGGAAAGCAAGTTCACTGCAGAATTTAAAAGCCACAGAAATATTCAAAACATCTGATAACCAACCAGGTTTCACCTACTGTAGTTACAGGTAGTCCGAGACTTTATCTCCTTTAAATTATTATGATTATAGCAATATGATATTTTAGTCTTCAAATAGCTGAGCATTCAAGCACATAAAACCACAAGTGACAAAACTTGCTGAAGCACTAAAATGATTTCAAAATTTCAAAAAACCTCAGAAGACTTTACTCACTTTAAAAGAATTGATGATACAATATAAAAAATATGGTAAGTTTCTGAAAAACATCTTCAGCTGCTGTTCTCCAACAGTTGTTCATCAGTTGTGCATGAGAAAGAATCAGAATATCCAGAGTATGATCAGAAACACTTGCACATTTCAAGAGCTTAGTAGCGTTTAGAATACATCAGAAAGACAAAAAAAAAAAAAAAACCATGAAAATGTATTATATGCATGTCCTGATAAGCACAGTTAAATATTTAACATTATTGACGGTAGACTGCTTAGTTATTAATGAATTTATTCCTATACAGGAAAGTTTTAAATCCTACCAAGAAAATACCTTTGACATTCAAAATTGTATCTCTGCCTAATGTTATGCTGTGTGGTGCAGCAAACTGATTTTGTACCTTGGATGTCTCTATATCACATTGCACTTCACAATATGAATATATCCATCATCATCTATGCTGAAGCAAACAGCATAGACGTGCTCACACAGGTAGATTTTCTGTGCTAGTGTACATCAGTGGATCAACTTATTTGGAATCTTATCGTGCCCATATATCCATTTTAGCGTACCCTTTATTCTGCACAAGAACTAATAAAAAATTAAGGACACTTTTGAAAATGTGTATGACAAATACACAAGCTTCAGATGTAAAATAAATACACTGTAGTAACCCAGCACAGGACTATAATAGATCTGTAAAGCACACAAAAGTTAAATTTCAGTGGGTGATACGGCAAAAAGTTTTCTTAAAATCCTTAGGAGAAAACATCACTACCTGTATGTAAATGGGAGGGATTCACCTATTCTTCAGACAGTTATTTCTCTAGGTTTGTAAAATGATGGCTTTGCAGGAACAGTCTTAGTGTCAGACCAGAGGCCAAATCTCAGTATCGTATTTCTTGCCCAGAGTATGCCACCAAAGGCAGACCTAGGCTGAACTAGTCACTCATCAGAAGGATGTCTTCTCTGTGTTATGTCACGGTTTTGTGGATTATTTCCAGCATCCTCTATGTAATTTATAGCAAAAGCTAACATTTCCACTCATAGACTTCTTTAAACTGAAACAGATGCCCATGTTCTGTAAGATATGCATGTTCACAACACAATTGCATCAGATATGCTCAGCCTCACTGTCGATCTTACTTTGGTTCAATACACTGACTTGTCAAAAAGATTTTGAATGTACATATTCTCTTTCCCCCAAGCAGGCACCGTGCAGCACTAAAAGAACCCAAAACAAGCAATTACAATTTTGATTTCACTTCAGGAAAAGAAATGTTATACTTGATACCCCAAAAGTAACTTTAGGAAGGCATAATGCAATTATTGCAGCTGGAATCTACCCAAGGACAATAGAATGCATAAACCTATTCTTGCAAAATGCACCATGAAATGGCCAAAAGTTATAATGAACAGTTTTATTACTCAGCTAAAAGATAGAAAGCACCCTGCAATTCTAAGCTAGAGTACTTGAGTCAGTATTAACTAATTGAGAAGTATATCATCCTCTGCACCAAAAATCAACAAACCTTTCCACCTTTTTATTCATTGAAGGATTCTCATACAATACTAATATATGTAATTTTAAAGAAATAACTCTAAACATTTAAAATGGCCTCAGCTATTTTTAGGATTTCGCTATAAAAGGGTTAGAGAGAGATATACCCTAAAACTATACGATTATTTGAGTGTAGCTCATATCTCCATTTTAATCCTCTTATAGTTCTCAACAAGCACTCAAAAATTTGCAAGTTTGCATGCAAATTTGTGTGTTTACACAAAAATTTTCTGGAACAAATAGATGTTAAATCTACTCAGTTACAGGATTGTTATTTTGTTCACTTTCTGGCACACAGAAAGAGCATTGCTTTAACAATTATTTTTTACATTTCAGTTTATTAATTGTTAATTGGCCATATTAGAAAACAATAACTTCTATCTTTGATCAAGGTCATCATAGACAGGCAACCTAATCATAAAACTCAATATTCTTTAATACTGAAAGTAGATTATTACATCTTTAAATAAATGCACAGAGTAAAATATTTTTTTAATCATTTTGACCAAGTAGCAATGGGTATTCTATGGCTTTTGAAGACTGGCAGGACCACTGTCATTAAACTGGAAGCCATATATTTTCCCTATTAGCTGTTTAATACTTTTCAATTTTTTTGTGGGCCACAGTTGAGTAATGGATTCAGTGGAAGAATTTACCACCAATATCAGACCACAAGCCATCTCAGAAGAGACAGTTTCTTATATTAGTTAATTGCAGTTATTGCATTACTTTACTGGAAATTTTAGTTTCTAAAAACAATCACAAAGAAGTTCTGAAATAAAATCTTCATTCTATTTAGTAATGTGCAGCAAGATGGGGAAGATAAAGCATTTCCTTAAAAGGTAGTATGTAACCTTGAACCAACAAAGTAAGAACTAAAATGATTAGGCATGTTCTGTTTCCTTGTTAGGGCTCTACTGCTCAGTCCCTTTACACAGTACCCCATGTATTTATTTGGTCTTACTTCATCCAGTCCAGGATATACAAAATTAATTGGCTTCATCTCATTCTCTAGTGCTCTGGAGCAAGAATGTGCTGAGTGACATTGAACTGTCACCTGGCCTTCTTGTACACCAGAAGCTCCTTTACAAAGTAGCACTCAGGATACAGCCATAGTTATAGGATAAGAAATGCATTTTTCTTAGCAGAGCACAAAGAGTCATGGGAAAACTGTATGTATTTATTTTCCCTTTATATTATTAGACACAAAGCTACATGTTCAGGGAGCTAAGTGCTGATTAATTGCTTTGCCAAGTCATTTCTGCCTCCTTGCCATTTATGACTCAGTGTTATTGGGTGATAGTTTATGATGAGTGATACCACTAAACAGAACATTTAACACCACGAGATATGTTTTACACTAATGCATAGTGTAATCAGGATTCAAATACACTTAAACTGATTAAGACCTACAGCATGGAGGACAAAAGAAAAACATTTTTGCCTAAAAAAGAACAGTGACTTCTAATTATGATTTTTTTTTCTCAGTGAGCAAAACATGATAATGATAACAGAGCAGTATGAGCTCAGCTGTGTGAATTAAAGAATTATGTGAAGTGAAGCTGTGTTTCATTTTACAGAGAGCGTTTCCCCTTGATCAAATCAGGTCCTATGCCCAACTTCAGCAACTAAAACCAGAACCCTGGAGAAACAATTAACACTGTATCCTTCTGGCGCTTAGATGTTTTTGTTTACATATTCCCCCAGTCTGCAAGATAATACTTCACATAATGACTATAAATTGTGAGAGTGGAAAATTTGTTAGGAATATTTGTTTTGCATTTAATTTCTTGGCCCTTCAGGAAATTCAGTACTCTGAAAAATTATATTTAGCTCAGAGAATACCATATGAAAGCTTTTTATTTTAATTTTATAATAATACTCCAGCTGCATGCTCTCTCTTAAGTCATTGTTTAAATCCTACAACCACAGAAATGTGAGAATAGTTATTGTCTCTAAATTCGACTAACATTTCTATGTCAGCTCTAGTCAGCTGACTTATTTTTTAATCTCCTCAAGCACAAATTTAAGAGTTTTCTTTTTACATCAAGATAATAGAAGGGGATAAGAAAGCATATGTTTTCATCCTCTGGTTTTTCTCATTTGAAAAAGAATAAACACAATACTATTTTTTTCTGAGTTTTATCACTTACTGATTCACATTATAATTTTCCTTAGGGCTTGATGCAAAGGACTACATCTTATACAAGGAAATAGTAATTATAACTTTTCTACCAATTGTTCAAGTGTGTAATCTCCCACAACTATTGCACCAGGATACATTTAAATAGGCTTATTATAAAATACTTGTAGGCTGTCCACCAGATCCTGGTCCAGTGATACCTAGATCTAACATCAGTTTTCATTTAATTTATAGGAGTGCAAAAGAATACAGTTACTAAAAATACATATTCTTTTGCACTTTTACAATGCTAAGTATTTAATATATTTGCAATTAAGTTTGTTTTCTCTATTTGAATCTGCAAAGCATAATACAGGAGAAGGGAATGCTTTGTTTACATTTTTCATGAGCAAAATTTTAAGAGTTTAATTCACCAGAATTCAATTCCTATTTTGCATTAGACTAATAGTACTAAATAACTGGGCTCCCAAAGCAATTTCTGTTCATGTTGGCTCTGCAGGCTACAGATTCAAAATCAGTGAAAGGTAGTCTGGCCTCCCAGCAACTTCTGGGCCTCGAACTTTCCTGACACCTCCTGGGTTTTTATCAATATAAATCTTCTGATTATCTTCTGGGTTTTATCAATGTAAATCTTGGGGTTATCCACAATCTAGCAAAACATTTCCATGCTCCAGTAAGACATCTGTCAAATAAACCCATTCTTGTAAAAATACAATGAAATCCTAGATTCTGAATAGAGTTTCCTAGAGTATAGAATATTGAAGTTAAAAAGGCTTTATATATTTTACCTTCAAAAACTTCCTAGCAAAATTGTATTAAGAACAGATCTTCTCACATAGCAAAAAGAGACAGAAAAGACAAAAATACAAAAAAAGTTGCTTAAAAATACAAAAAAGTTAAATATGATTGAAATCTGAGATTTAAATCTGATAAAATTTGAGGAGCTGCTGTTCTTTTACATTGATGTTCTTTTACATTGACCCATTGTAATTTAAAAAGAGTCTTTAAATGTCTTGTGTTGGAGGTTAGGATTTTTTCTTTTTTTTTTTTTTTTTTCTCTTAGGGAATTTTCTCCCATATGTTGCTGAGACAATAATGACCACTTAAGACATACAAAAGAAGTTGTCACAGCTCAGGGGAGGGCTGCAGATGGCTACCCACCCATTACCTTGGGGTTTCTCTGGGAAGGACAGAGATACCAGACAGATTTGGGGCTGGGAAAATGGGATTGGGTGCATCTCCAGGTTTTCTTCTTCCTCTCTCAGCTTCAGAGGATGGTGGAACTACTGCTCAGAGGCAGAGGTGAATTCGCCACTGCCAGAGCCCATCCCTGCCTTGCTTCTCCTGCTGTGGGTGAGCCTTTGCCTGTAAGAGCAGCAGTTGCACTGGGACCTCACTAACACCCAATCTCACTGGAAAGGGCCCTTGCCATCTCTTAAGGTGCTTCAGAGGCAAACGCAGACCTCAAGCCATCCCCGTCCCCGGCTGTGTGTGGCAATGGCTGCAGAGAGTCCGGCTGCCAGTGCCCAGCCCTGCTGCTTTGTGCCGTGCCTTGGGCTTTTCCACTGCACTCCAACCCAGCACCCCATGTCAGCCCGACACCCACAGCTCCTGCTCAGGCTGTGGCGTCTTCTGTCACCTTTTGTTTGTTTGCCACTGCAGGGGCCGGGCCTGCCCTGCCATCCCAGCCGCCGCCCCACAGTTCCTGCTGCAGCCCATGCCGCCCTCCGGCCCAGCTGCCATTACACGGGAGGGAGACACGGCTGAGCCCACCCACAGCGCCCCCTACAGCCGAGGGGGAATCACCGCACCCGCCCTGCCCGCCGGGAGCCACCAGCGCCCCTGCTGGCGGCGACCGGAACTGCACCAGTGCTTGGAGAGTGGGAAGAGATAGTTCTTTGGGTTTTCTGGATGTTTGTTTGTTGTTGCTGCGGTTATTGGGGTTTTTTTTGCCTTGTTATACACATACATACTAGTAAAGAACTATCCTTTTTCCCATATCTTTGCCTGAAAGCCCCTTAATTACAAAGTTGTAATAATTCGGAGGAAAGGGGGTCATATTCTCCATTCCAAGAGAGGTTCCCGTCATCCTTGGCAGACACCTGTCTTTCAAACTAAGACATCTTGGAAGTTATAGTCAACCTAATTATACTCTGAATGTGGCTCTTTGTCACTAGGCCATTGCTTACCCATTATAGCCCTCATTTTCATGATGAATCACAACTGGCCAAAACAGTAATATAAATGCAATGTATGTTCTACCCTCCCTCTTTATGATTAATTGTACTAGTGGTACAGATTTGCATAAATGAATGTCAGTGTGTTTTCTGCCCTGAACATTTCCTGCTGGCTTCGATTCAGCCCTGATGACATTTATTACAAATTATAGCTAAATATTCTTGATTTAATGGCCGTGGTGGCCCCTCATCTGAAGGTGATGTCAGTAATAAAAGCAGACAAGACTAGCTTATAAAAAATTCTAATCAGATTGTGTTTGCACGTATAATAGAGAGCCTGCACAGACATAGCAGAAAAATGGAATGGCAGCCTTTAAAATGCAGCTGCTGAAAGTCAAGGATTCAAGAACATATCACCTGCATTATTTTTTGCCTCTCTCCATTTTTTTACCACGTCTCTGAAGCACCTGTGACAACAGTAAGATCATAGTCAAAAGGGTCAAAGTTTCACTTTTGAACCTCTTTTCCACAAATAACAATGAATATCATAAGTCACAGTGTAGTCACACCTACTGTCATTGCTAATTTTTTTTAGCAGAAAAGCATGAGAAATTAGAGGGACTTGTCATAATTGAGTCAGAGATACATCTGCAGAGTCACAGTTATCTTAGGTTAATATGAATCATATTAAAAACCTCAGTTTTCCCCCCAGTGCAAAAATGTTCCCATACTTAGACAGGGCAAAAAAATATGTTACTTGCTAGAAGTACAGAGCAGACAAGAAACAGACAAAGGTTAACAGGGTCACTAGGTTTTAGTCAAGCAGTGCTACTATCTTCTCCAGAATATTTTAGAAAAGATCCTAGAACATCCAAATTAAAATCAGAAAGGACACTGCCTGTAAAGCTCTGATGGGGGAAGAGGAAAATAAATCCTACTAGTCATGTTGTTCAGACGTGCCTCACAGCACTGTATCTTCGCTTTCACTTAGTATTATCATCATGTAAATGGTTTAAGAGGAAATTTTTTCATCACCTTCTCAAGGCCTGGAGGTGCAGGACTAGCTTGTAGTTTGTCAAGACTCATCCTCTCCAAGGACGTATCCCGTGGGATTCTTCCAGGTAGATACCTGAAGAGGCCAAAGTCTGCCCTCCTGAAACACAGATCTGTTGTTTGGCCTTGTGCCTTCCTTCCCCTTTTAAGATCATGAACCTGCAATCTCATGGTCACTGTAGCCAAGGCTGCCCCTGACTTTCACATCCATGACTGATTTTTCCTTGCTCATAAGTAGCAGGACCAGCAGAGCACCCTGCCTTCTTGGATCCTCAATCACCCATCATGCACATGCTCTAGAAAGTCTTCAAGACTTCTTGAATCCTTTTGTTGTTCCTCCAAAAGATATCAGGGTGGCTGAACTCTCCCAAAATGACCAGGGCCTGTAAATGTGATGTTTCTTTCAGTCATCTGAAGAAGGGCTCAGCTACTGCTTCTTCCTGCTCAGGAGAGCCATAGCAGACACCCACAGCAACAGCAACCATGCTGGTTCACCTGCTGACCTTCATCCATCCACAAGTTCCCATCTGACTCCTTGTCCATTCATGGACTCAGCTCTATGCACTCCAGCTGCTCTTTCCCATAAATGGCAAATCATTTTCCTCACTTTCCTTTTCACATTCCTAAGGAGCCTGTATCACTCTTGAAACAACAACCCTCCTTGCTCCTTATTCTACAGCCACATATATGACAGTCCTTAACATTTTAATGAGACTACCCTCTCCTACTAATCATATAAAATATTTTCTTTACAGAAAGATCCATGCTCAGGTAACGTTTTGGGTATCAATAGCAAAATTTTAATCGCAAGTTACCAGTAATGAACAGGATTTATAAGAAAGTGTATCTTTAAAAAAATTCACAAAACCCCAATCAGTTATGCTTAAAAAGTCTTTTTTCCTTTTATTTTATAATGAGGACATTTAGAAATTTATAAGCCATCTATTTTTATAAGCATAAATAAGCATAAATGAATCTATGCATATTTGAAATATTTTTACACACATACAATTGATGTGTCTAGGTAACAGACATGTACATCTAGTATTACCTAACAGCTCTTTCTCATCTGTTGTTCATGTGAAAAGAGTGTCCTGTCTCCTGTTTCTCTTTTCCCTTACCAACTTGTGAATTCACAGCAATACTTAGTTCTTAATTCATTTACCAGGAAAGACTTGTGCACCAATAATTCCTCATGCCAAATAGAACTTCTAGGAGCAGGGGTTGTTTTATCTATATTTATCTCCTGTCTAATGCAACTCTGTGTTTTCTTTTCTGACAGGCACCAAATAAGGAATGTCCACATCAGAGATTTTAATTACTTGAAATCTTTTCTTATTGATCACAGGCAGCAAAGCAGCTCTTGTGTTAACCTTTCAAAAGGACAATTTAAATTATGGGTAAAGTGATCTTTTTTAGCTCTAGTGCTACTAATGATACATATTGCATTATATTACTGATACAAAAAGTGTGTTTTAATTGTATACTGAAAATGTGCTTAGGAATTGCCATTATTTATGAGAAGAGCTATTTGACTGCTTATAGAGAGTCTTAGCAGATCAGGACATAGACATTTTTTTGGGGCAATGCATATTGTATTTGTTCAGATTTTTGTGCCAGCCCCTCTCATTCAGAGTCTGCATGGACCTCACATTTTTGTGTAGCAGAGGCTACACAAGTGAAAGACAGTGTCTGCATATAAAAACATGTCTGCTAGATGGCATTTAGACAGAACACAAGCACCTCATCTGGCTAACATGAAATTTAACAAAAATTCACCTTCAGATCAGGAAGATACTGGCAGTGTTCTACTAACTCTGTAAATGGTTTCACATCATTCCCACTTCATCAGGGAAGATTAACTTATACCTCACTGGGCATGCAGTAGTTTGACACTACATAATTCATTTACATGGCATAGTAAGGAGGAAGCACAGACTGTGAATTGTTATGTTATCGGAGTTTTGATAGCTCACAGGCTGTGACCACTAATAAGAGGCTTCAGAACATATTTTCCTTGACACAGGGTGTATCCAATCATTCTCTCAGTATTTACAAAATTAAGGATTCTGGTGGATTCATGGAAACATTCTGGAATACTTGTACAGAAAGCAATGCCACTGATGCACTTGCTTCACACAAAACAGCTGGCAAAAGAAAAAGATCAGCAACTTGACATGTTGGGGTTTTTTTATTGTTTAAGCAACATATATTTTCCAAATTCTAAACCAAGTTCAAATCTAAGGAAAGGATTATCTTCTGGCTACTGGCCCGGTAACCAGAAGACCATTTTTCTTTCTCTGTGTCTCATCATCAAAAGCAGAAGAGATTTGGTTTATTCTCCAGAGAATTTCCATGATAAACAATCAAATTTACAATACTTTGGATGACTATATTTTTCATGTTCTACAGGCTTATAATTCCATATTACTTCAGGGTTTTGTAAGGTCCTTAACTAATTTCATTAGCACTTTAATGAAGGATTCCATTTTTTATTCTCTCTTTTTTATTTTTTTTCTTCTATTTTGCAAAACATTTCTGCAACAAGTGTGCACTTGAGATCTGAAAGAAATGCTTCTATAGAAGTCCTCAGAAAGCCAAAATCAAATAAAGATCGCTAAATTCTTCTGTGCGATCCACAAGAGAAAAGAACAATCAAAACAAAAACATGCCAACATTTTCTTTAAACAAAAATATTGACATTATTTAAACTAAACACAAGTGCACATTAAGAACATTTTCTATTTTTTCTTGGACTGGAAATTAAATGTCTACATTCTTCCTAATAATATTGCCAAAGGCAAGTCAGTTACTAACAAACAAAACATTATGATGCATTCTTAAGTAGCTTGTCATTACATCTATTTTTACATTAGTTACAACATGATGCCTGTGTTTTCATTAAGGCTGCATTTTACAATATGGCACACGTTATTTCTCTCCAAAAGCCCACAAGCCAGGTGGGAAAAGTCAATAGTTTTTCTGACATTGAACATTCCTACCATAATATCCCAGCTTAGTGTTTTACATTGTCTGCTTATTAAGCATAAAATCAAATTGCCAATACGTCCTTTCACTTAAAGGTGTAAACACATAGAAGACCACAGTGAACACTAGCTGTCATCACTGATGCACATGTAGCAGGTGTTTACAAATGTGTTCTTAAGATTTTTATTTTGAAAGGCCCTTCAAATAAAAATCGTCATGTATATGAATTAAAGTAATTGCTTGCCAAGGTCTTCAAATGTATGCCACTCCTGAGCAAATACGACTTTTTCCCATTACTGTGTCTAGTTCTTCTCTGATACATTTCAGAACATTTACCTAAAAAAATTATGAGAGTAGTGGAAAGGAGGGCACTTCTGACAACTCATTTACTCAATTTAAGTATCAGAGTATGGAAAATTTGCAATACAAATTACAGCTCAAAATTTCTGCAAATATCTTTCCCAGACCAGGTCCAGAAGGGCTGGCACCACTGAATCTAAATGAATCAATTATCTGTAATACATCTAAAGGTTGCAAACTTGAGCATAAGAAAAAACTTGGAAATAAGCTAACAGGTATAACTAGAGAGTATCAGGTGTCAAGCATTTAATTACAAGAAAATATTTTCTAGTGAATTTCTGAAAGTCTAAAGGTGAGATAAGCTCTATGAGATCTTTTTTTCAAAGTTTGCCAGTCTACATGTTTGAAAGTAGTATCAGGAAAAGCTTTTTTCTTTTGAGACTGATGACTTTGAAGGACAAAAATATCACAGCAAGAACTGACTGCCCATCACTACTTCTACCTTTGAAATCAGAAGTCACTGAAGGTTATTTTAAAAACAATGGATGGAGAGAAGAGATGAATTAGAGAATTGGCATTTAAAATATAAGTTCTAGATGTAAAAATTGTATTTTCATCTGGGTAAGGTGGTGACAGGTGTGCAGTTTTTACACAGTATGTCAGTTTTTATACAGGAAAATTCTCTGAGAGAGCAAAAACATTAACAGAGAAAAATGTATCGTTCTTTAAAGTTTATTCTACTCCAAATGCATTTAACACAGCAGCCACAAGTGTGATACCACATATGCACACACAATTTCAGGTTAGTCAGTACACTACTGCTCTCTATTTGACAGAGTAAAAATCATCATTCTCAGAAACCAGTTATCTTCAGTCTTGATCTGCGTTGTTAACATTAATAGCAATGAAATTAATTATTTTTTATTTATATTTAACATTATTGGTACAAAGACTGGCAGTTCCTTTTCAAGTCAATGCCACATTAGCCTTAGTGTTACCTCAGTCCGTGGATCAACAGCTGTACGCCAGCCAATGGACATGCAACACCATTTCCCTGCTAGCAAAACCAGTGAAAGTGCAAATGTGTGAGGGCTTCCACTTAAATAGCATAAGTAGAATTCAGCAGATACGAATCACAGACTTTTTGTTAACTTCCTATTAATAAAGAAGTGGCTACAGCTTAACAATAAAGCACAAAGCAAATCATTCTAAATGTCCTTGGACAAATTCTCCAATAATACCATTAACTGTTGAGAGCCACTCAAAACAGCTATGAAACAAGAAACAAGAGTACTAGAAATCCTAAACACAATTCCCCTCTATTATCTCTTGGTTACTTTAAAATGCTTTAAAAAGCAAAGCAGAAAAGCAAAAGCTCTTTTAAAAGCTAAGCTCTGTGATGCAAAGCCATGTTAACAGAAATTTTCCTGTAAATCTAGATGGACATTCTCTAAGATGAAACAATTCCCTTCTGCTTATCTGGACCTTCAGCAGCTAAATAAGAAACATATTCACAGAAAACATAGACAACAAAATATACTTGCACCTAAAAATCAACTGGTTTTCAGCTGATAGATTGAATCTAATGCTTAATGAATGCAAAGTTTCCAGTTCAAGTGGCTAAACTCCATAGGCTTTCAAAATAAAAAGCATGTCATATCTTTTGGTGATCAGGCTTCCACTTTAGCTAAGGAGCTGTGATAAAAAGCTGAAAAGGACTCAAAGAGTGAGGACACTGAAGACTGAGAGAATAAGCCTTTTTTCCTGCTTTTTTCTCATTACTGTCTTCATATCTTACCTTTTTAAGCATTTTCCCTCAATGGGCATGGAATCCAGATACAGAATTTTGGGAAAATGGAATACCTATAGAATACCTATAACTGAATAGGTAGAAAACAGAATACTTCTAACTGTTTTCTTTCACTACTGTAGCACAACAACTGAATGTTATTGCATTGAATTGTTGTATATATTCGGTGGTACTAGTGGCTCTGTAAAGATACTGCAATAGTTAATGAAAATATTGTCCTTATTCAAGGGGATTATAGTAAGGTGGTAGTTTTCTAAATGTTGGATGAATCTTCCTCTGTATTAGCAGAAGGAGATATTCTACACATCACATTCCACTGGGAGGGTTTACATACTGATGTAAATTGGTTGATGTCTTATTCTAATAGTTATTTATTTCCACAGCAACTTTTTAGAAATTAACATGCTGTACAGTTCAGACAATATTTTAGGAAAAAACATTTTTTGATGACAACACATTGTACACGAATCATTCCATCTCCCACATTTGCATTTGTGATTGGTCTATTTTGCATCAATTAACTCAGTTCAAAAATGTTTGGCAACAGGTTGATTGTACCTTTAAATCATTATTGGTTTTCCTTGCTAAGTGACAAATCCAGTTACCATTATTAGTTTACTTACAGTC
This sequence comes from Argya squamiceps, assembly GCA_037834095.1. Taxonomy (NCBI): domain Eukaryota; kingdom Metazoa; phylum Chordata; class Aves; order Passeriformes; family Leiothrichidae; genus Argya; species Argya squamiceps. Next base: position 16,891,372 of record JBBMKD010000115.1, read on the forward strand.
ATTCTTCAATATATATTGATAGTTTCTTGGCCTTATCAGCAGCATCCAATAAACATGGCAGCATACACTAGTACAATTTTAAATCATCAAAGTACTATCATCTAAGTAAGTGGTGGCAAAATATAGCTATTTTAGACTTTTGCACCATTAGATAATGACTGTCTATGGAGGGTTATGTATCTAATAAATTATCCATTATGTGGGAATTTGTGATGCAGCATATTATCAAGAATAATCCCTCTACTCTACAACACAATTTGAATTCATTTCAGCTGACAAAATTAAAATTCCAAGGTATCTAAGCTCCTTGTTTTGCATGGGTATCACTGTTGAGCTTGACAACTAACTCCAGCAGCTAATATTTGCAGAAAATCAACCATGACCCAGGTTATGGCAAGGTAAGAACAAGACAGAGAGACCCTAAGTCCTTCTGTAAGAATGACATAATGTTTACTCTCTTGTTCTCACTCTCTCTATCCTTCCCATCCACCATATCTTCAAACAAATTGAAGCTTCATCACCTGTACACCTGACTATTGCTTTCAAATATTGAGGGCAATAATGGTAACAACTCACATCTGTGGAATGCTTCTCTTTCCATCTTTAAGTAGTGCAAAAAGACTGAATCCAGAATCCTCAGTCCAGTCTCACCATTTTCTTGAAACTATATTTGTATTGATTGACATATTATATATTCTGTCTCAAAGCCCTTCTAAGTTTAATGTCTTTCTGATTAGTCATTTCTGAAAAAAAATGCATTCAAATATAGCTCCATTGTGCTAGGCCAATTTACCTCAGGTCAGATTCTGCACTATTTATACACAGTTCGCATATGTGTTTTATTGTAATTCTGCTGGAGAAAAAGGAAGAGAAAAAAAAGAGACAGGTTTTAAAAATACTGCAAGTTATTAGATGCTACTCAGCTTTCTTCACTCAGGGTATATAAAACACAAGTCTTTATAAACAGAAATATTTCAAATTCCTTCTCTGATGGGATGTTTTCTGTCATCATTACAGTAATGCAGTTTACAGTACTACTGCAAACTACAGGTAGAAAAGAAGCCTTTTCCTTCATAAGGAGGAAAAAATATGGCATAAGGCTCTGTAGTTCATATACCTCCTGGACTCTGCATGGTACCATTTTCCACCAAGAACTGAACACATAAAAAGTAAATCGTGTCAGAGGCTTTGACAACTTTTACTTGAACTGATTGTGGAACAGTCTGACATGGTTTGATGCTGTGTGCTATGTTTGCATATGTTGAGGTTCAGTTGTTCTACACCACACGAGGGCAACAACATCCAGGTGACATATGGACATGTGGTGCTCCACTAACCTGAAGCACTGGGACATTTGCTTATGCCACTGAGGAAGGTTCCCACCATAGAAAGAATCTGCATATAACACAGCAGTGGTAGTTGTCAGCACTGCAGAAAAGCATCCTGCTGCTTACACACATACCTGTAGAAATAGCTGGGGATGAAATGCCAAGAATTGAGCTGAGGCATTTTTCCCTTTCTTCCTTTTTTTTTTCCTTAACAGTGACAACATAAGGGCAGCTGTCTAAAAAACTAGTTTCAGCATCACAGAAGTAGGTAACAAACAGGCCAAGAGCAGACATTTAGCACAGGGAGGTTAGCTAATCAATAATATATTTCCATCCATACCTTTGATTCTCCCAGTATGACAGGTATGCAGTCTTGCATTGCCTGAAAAACCACCAGGCAGTTTTGTAGTGGTGGTTTTGTAAGAAGCAGATGAGAAAACTCTTGGGAGGCTTGCACAGTCTGGCAGAACAGCTTGAACTTGGCCAACGGCACAAATAAGATCAAGTGAAACAGAAAAGTGAAAATTCATTCTGGTGTGATAGGTTGGTTACTCTAAAATCCTTAGTAATATTCATTCATAAAGGTTGAAACTTATATAATAAGGAAAAATATCAATTTTCATTCAGCCAGCTGGCTGCAACAGACCCACCACAGGGCCAAGATGGTGGTGCCTCTGTGAAAGGGCTTTTAAGACAGAGGAAAAAGGTCATGGACAGGCAGAGGGGAGGAAAACTAGAAACAGCACGTCAGAGAAACAAGAAAGGGAGGAGGTACTTCATCACAGAGATGAGATTTTCTCACAGTTTGTGGAAAACATGATGCTAGAATAGATTTGTTTCCTGAAGTAACCCACCCTGGAGCAGGGAAAATATATGTGGAGAGCAGCAGAGAGAAGCTGCCACCTCCAGAATACAGTCCCATCCTCATCCTCAATGCCCTATGCCATGAGAGGGGAGGGTAGAGGTATTGGGAGTGACGGAGTGAAGTTGAGTGTGTGAAAAGGGGATGCAATACATCAAAATTTGTCTACTTGTTTCTGTTGAATTATGAGTACACTGAAGTAATTCTTTCCAAGTCAAGTCTGGTTTGCCTGCACCAATGATTGTTTAATGATATCTCTCTGTCTTTATCTCAATTTGTAATTTTTCTCATCCTAGTTTCTCCTCCCATCTCACAGATGGGAAAGTGAGAGAGAGGTTAGGTGCATGGCCCTTAGCCAGAGCTAACTCTCCACACACCCACAGACTGAAACACAGGCTGATGTTTGGGCTCTTGTCATGTGTCTGGCGCAGTAAGTCTGGGCAAAGACCTAGGAGAAAGTGGTGCTTGACTGAAAGACAGTGAATTACTAGTTGCATTTTAGACTAACCTTAAAAAAGAAGCTTCTCCATCCTTCCTTGCTGGTAATCCTGATAATTGCTAGGTTATTTTTAGTTATTTATTATGACAGCATTAGCTCTTAGCCTCTTGATACTTAGTTCCAGTATATGTGTGTATAATGGCTACATTTTCCCTTTATTTATCTTGCTTTGCTAGATTCTTTAACAGTGCACTAGAAGAGATCCATTCTATCAACAGACACATTCAAAGCACATTTCTACCAGGCACACTCTTGCACTTTATCTTATGCACACTATTGAAATTCAAGGTATTAATAAAAATATGTTTACAATATTAAGGGGTGAGTGAATTAATCCAAAAAGAGGGGATAAGTACTGAGAGTCAGGACAATAAAGTTCTGACATATCGAGGAGACGTGCTCTTTGAATTAATTTCTTGTTGTAGCAGTTTCCTTCTACTGACAGTAGCCAGCAATTTCTATGTACTTTTTAAACTTCACAGCCAGAAAGTATCTCACCATGTTAGAGATACATCTTATGCCTCCCCAGTTCCAAGTACACAGACAACCAAAATTTGTTGTTTCAGAAAGGGTACATTAGCAGGATACAGTGGCTCGGATTCAATAAGATATGACAATTTTTGCATTGCAGAAAATTTACGACACTCATTAATGCCTCCTGACTGAAGTTCCAGGGATTTCTTTTTCCTTTTTTTTAATTCCCTGAGGCTGAACTTCCCCGAGAAGTCTAAGAAGTTCTGAATGGACATTCTGGTGAATATCAGAGAAAATCCTATCCTCTTCCCTATGATATAAGTATTGATATTAAAGAGCCCAGAGGTGGGAAAAATCTCACTTGGGATAGGTAGTGAGTGATGACTGCAGTAAAAAATACAATATGTCGAGCTGAGGTGAAAATATTCACATGCTGAACAAAAGGATATCCATGATGGCAAGTTGCAAGAAAGTAACAGAAATTAAGCACATCTGGTGTTTTACCCTAGAGCAACCCACCCTGAACATCTTCAATAAACACAAAATGACAAGAAAACTGAGCACATACATACATCGCACCAGACATTTTCAAGGCAATCAAGCCACATAATTACCTGAAAGATTGCATTACCTTCCCTGCTACTTTAACAAAAACAAGAATGCAATATAATTCCTAAAGCTCACTGAGGTCTGTGTAACTGCTTCAGGAATTAATGGCTCTGAAGGTTCACAGGTTTTGAAAGAGAAGAATTTCAACTGCCAAAATCAAGTACCTGGAGGTGACAATACAATCCTTAAAATTAGCTTGTCATTTTATCTCTGGGCATGCTTTCAAATATAGTACATATATTTGATTATATAAGCTAAAAGGAATGTTTCCTTATATTTCATCACAGCTTCTTGCTGAAGTACCCAGAAGAATGCCAAGTGAACTAGCAATACAGCTGACAGATAGGCTAAAAGATCTATAGAGAATGCAAGTAGGAGAGGATTTCTCTAGTCAGTGTTTGCTTCTTCACAGATAATAGTAGGGGAAAATAAGTAATTGCCATTTGCATCAGGGAACACTCCACTCAAAATCACAATATTAAGACTACATTAACACAGGATATCATAAGTTCATCATTGTAGGATCTTTATATCTGATGCTTACAGATTTATCCTTAAAGATTTTTATTTTTAGAAAAAAAAATCCCACTTTTAAGTCTTCTAATAAAGTCTTAATTTCTGCTGTTCAGTCTCATCAAGAAGAACACATTACTCTTTGGCAGAAGCCTTTACAGTATTTGAAGATTTTCAGCTCATGTTCGTCATTCTACTTAACTCTAAGCTAAACGTCTTCAAGCTGTTCCATCTTTTCCTGATAGCTGAGGTTTCTTTTAGGCTTCCTTCTTGAGGAAAGAGCTTAGTTTTTCAGAATGACTTTGAATTTCACTTCATAATCCAGTGTGCTTGTAGCTACTCCCAAACTAGTGACATTGGCAAATTCAGTAGATACACTCTTTACCATCTCCTAGAACAGTTTCCAGATTTATCTCCTAACCCTGTGTTGGGATTAATTTCTGTTTGTATAATCCTGAAATAAATAAGACTTCTTGTTTTTGAGAATACAATTTGGGCTTCAAAGACTAAAAAAGGACAAATATTTGTGAGAAACAACTAAGCAGCAATGGATAATTCCCTAGAAACTGTAAATTTACTTGGAATGTACGCAGATGTTAGCTAAACAATGTATAGGTGCCCCTATAAACTTATTTGCTAGATTTTTTAAGTGTATATTCACATCTTAAACTTCCTGAATTATTTCTTTAGGTAGAATATAAATAAATATTATCATCTGTTTAATACCTAAAGAAATCTGGCCAGGATATTAATACCCATTCCCTGAGTTTAATGCATAAAAACTTCCAGCACTTAATCATAAAATCATAGAATGGTTTGGGTTGAAATGAACCTTAAAGATCATCTAGTGCCAGTCACTAGAGCAGGATGCACAAAGCCCCATCCAACCTGGCCTGGAACACTTTCAGGGATAGGGCATCCACAGCTTCTTCAGGCAACCTGTTACAGTGCCTCACCACCCTTAGTCACCTTAGCCTCATTACTTCATGTTAAACACTATCATGTCTCTATTCTTTAAAGTAATTATTCAACTATTTGCTAGCTTAAGCACTGATCCTCATTTTCAGTTGTATTACCTATGAAACTTATGTCCTTATCATTAATGAAGTCAAGTAATACATCTGTCTTAATTCATCTATTGCTTTATCTAAATATGATCACAACTTTAAAAATCATTGATTTATAGATTTATACAGTTTGGGTTGTCGATGGAAAAATTACTGTTTTCTAAATCACTGGGCATCCAAATTAAGCAGGTTACTACAAATATGCATGTGGAAAGTTTCACTAGAAATTGTTTGCTCAATAAGTATTACCTACTGTGAACAAAATTAAATTCACAGAGAAATGTAAAGCCCTGTCTGCTTTAGATTATATATATATATTTTAAATGTTAATAATTAATTTTACATTTCACATTTAATGATAGCAGCACAATCCCCTCCCTTGTCCAGCTGGCCATGCTGGGCCTGGTGTCCCCAGGACAGGGTTGGCCCTCCTGGCTGCCAGGGCACTGCTGACTCAGATCCAGCTTCCCTTTGACTAGAACTTCCACCTCCCTTGCTGTGGCACTGCTTTGCAGCATCTTGTTCCCCAGTCTGTCCACACATCCAGGGTTGCCCCTTCCCAGGTGCGGAATGAGGAACTTTCCCTTGTTAAACTTCATACTCTTAAGTGATTGCCCAGCCCCCTTATTTATTAAGGCATTTCTGCAGGGCCTCTTTGCCCCTCAGAGTGTCAATAGCTCCTCTCAGTACAGCATCAGCAGCAAGTTATTTACTATCTTTAATGCCATTAGTATTATGAAATTAATGTAATTTCATTTCCATTTAGGATATTCACCGACATTTTTGTAAAGACCTACTGCTTCAAATCTTTGATCAACCATGCTGTTAAATTCTCTGTATTACCATTAGGACCAAGCAAGACAAAGAAAAACAACATTTACTCAATCTACTAAAAGGTTTCCTATGTAATATTCATTCCTTTGAAGAAATTAAAGGGTGTGTACTTCTTAAATAGAAAAAAAAAAAAAAAAAAAAAAAGATTGGCAATGTATTCTATGTCACTGTGAAACAGAAAATACTGCAGGCTGTTTGCTTGTTTTATGATCCAAATTTACTCTGTAGACAACAAACAAGTACACAAGATGGAAGACCTTTTTCTTTGCCTCAGAGCTCTTTTGTGTTGGATTCATAATTAATTTCATAATTAATTTCATCAGTCTTCTGAAGTCCAGCAATAAGCTATGATTCTGCATCTCACCATCACTCCCGCTTCAGCATACAATCCGCTTGTGACTAGCATGTCTCAAACATACTGCTGTAAACCCTCCCAACAAACTGTTTAAAGAAACTATGTCAAATAAAGTCCCTAGTCTCTCTCTGACCTTATCTATGATGCACTTCGAGCAAACACTGGCCTCAGTTCCTTCTGCCCTGGTATCTAGGACTCCCTATATGATAGAGGAAATACAACCAACATAACCAACAAAGAACCACAAAAGAGCTTCAACTGGTAGGTACCAGGAACAGACACCACTATCCCAATGCCACAGCGGCCATCTGCAGTGTTCTGCAATGTTACAAAGTTACAAAGGGTGAACTCTCCTACCAGAAACATAAACAACAGCACCTTTACAGTGCAGTCCAGCAGTGAGCTTGACTTCTAAGAGAAAAAGAGCAAAGACCCCAGGTCTTACAGCCATTAACTATACATAGAAAGAATGGTTGCTGGTCACAAGGACCTACTAACATGGAACAGCCCATATGTACACTACTGAACTTTCTCTCTCAAAACAAATCCAGTTGGAAACACACGTATGATAAACACACTTCAGTCTTTTTACTCAGTTTTGTGGTTTAAACCAAGCTGGAAATTAAGTCCCATGCAGCCACTCCCCTTCCCCCACCCTCTCAGTGACACAAATAAAGGGCAGAATTTATGGGCTAACATTTTACTGAAAACAAACAGTAGCATCAACAATATTACTAAGAACAATATATAAAAGAGAGTGATCATGTACAAAATGCCCACTGAGGGAACTGATGTGACAGGACCACAGCCTCTGCATCACTTTATTCATCACTTGCTTCCCCAGAAATGAAACAAAATGCCCACTGTGCAGCACTTTTCCACCTGAAGTCATGCCCCCTTCTTGTTTGAAGAGAGACTCCTCTTCCACTTCCTATTTCCAGCCCTAATAGAAGATGTACATGGTAAAGAAAAACAATCTAGACACACCACACAGCTCCAGTCCCCAGCTCCTCTCACCTGCAGTGAAAAATTAATCCTGTCCTTGGCTTAAACTAGGACACTCAGACAAACATCTCTTCAGCACTATAGTTATCAAACTCCCCTCAGCTTTTCATAAAAGCCACACATCAGTATATCTTACATGCAAATGTTAACATGCCCCATGCCACGCCTTATCAAGTTTTGTCACATCTGTTTGGTGCACCGTATCAAATATTGCTGCTATACATCAAAAATGTAACTTTTCCACAGCCTTGTTGCTCCTGATTTTCAATTAGATGCCTTACCTTCTCAAACTTTCTTTGCTATTTTCTAATAGGAAAAAACCCTTCATACCCAGCCAGGAGATGGGGACCTCCTGTCAATGTTTTCTAAAAGAAATTCTCTTATCTAATGCTCTCAGCAATGCAAAAATCCCCAAGGGAGACTTATTTAAGGCTCTGTTTACATCCTCTTCCTCCCATAGATCACAATCCATAATGTTGGCTGTTGCAGAAACTCAGATAGTATCTCCATTGATCAAATCCCAAAATAGAGCTACTTGAGAGTAAAGAGCACGATTTTTACACTGAGTGAAAGAGATAGATTGCGCCACAAGGATACATGACATTAATGATAAAAGCAGAAGAAAGGATAAGGCCCTCTCTGTTTCTATACCCTGGCCTGGAATACTCCTCTGGAGGAGAAAACATCCTAAAACCATGCATCATGGCAGGGTCTGGGAAAGTGTCCCAGTTGAAGATCCAAATCCCTCAAAAAGGTGCAGGCACACACGTAGCCTGCCCTTACTTAGCGTATGGAAGTGTCTGATCATCAGTCTTGGAAAGGGAGGCAAGCCAGTCTTGCCATAGGCAGTGATGGATGAAGAAGAAGGATCTAGCTAGACCTGAACTCCATTTCTCACTCAGTTCCTTGTAGACTGTAAAGAGGGTGGTCATCTCCTGGCCTCCTCAGTACCATGACTCTGCTGTTTGCTTTCCAGCTGTGAAAACTCTGCAATTACATCACAGACCTTCATAAGAATGGTGTTTGTAGAGCATGATGCCACAGGCACATCTGGCAGGCCCTGGGGAATGGCAGGAGGCCTGCTGGGATGTCAGGAGCATGCCAAAGCAGCATAGCCTTGTCTATTCTAGTAATTGATAACATTTTAACTACCAGATCACACCCAGGGTGGGTACTGAGGAGGGCTTTGGATGGCACTGGCCAAATCCATGCCAAGAAGCAATCTGATTCTGTATTAGTCCAGACGAACATGGGCCAGAACCTGGGAGCATGAACGGCATACTCAGAGCCACTTGCATAGACACAACCACAACACACAAATATCTTCAGCCTACACCCATCCATCTTACCTCATATCCTCATTTAAACTCACAGGGTTCATGTTCTAGATTTCGTTTCCAGGCTCTTATTTCTTAGGTTCATTACACACAAAGATCCCAGAATTTTTACTGATAACATTTATCTAATTACTCTACTTACCTAAGTCTTCCCTCTCCATGACTTTTGTACACTGATTTCTGTTGGTAGAGACTCTGGGTTTGCAAGTCTTATTCTGATCTAAGGATGTATGTAACATTTATCCTTTTTTCTCCCAGTGTAGGAATGGATTTTTAAAAAAATTAAGATGCAAATATACCTCTGTGTTCATTTTTTTTTGAAAGTGAAAAAGTCAAAGATGCAGATGGAAGAGTAAGTAATTGATTGTCTTTGCAAATTACAGTAATGGCCTAGAATTTGTCCTTGTAATGCAAATTTACTTGCTTAGAAGAAAACCCAAGGTTTTTTTAAAATCAGTGCTTTGCAATTCCAAACAACTGCATGACAGGTAGTTCATAAACTGCTCAGGTTTCACCAGAAAGCTGACTAAAGGTTTGCTTTCCCTATATTTCTCAGAATCTGAAGAATCTGAAGCTTTGTCAAGCCCATCTCCAATGATTAAAATCCATTCTCTCAAGTTAATTCAATGGCCAGTTCATAATTTGCATTCTCAGAGACAAAATTCCAAGGTTTAAAATTATGAAAAGTCAGTACTCCTAAATAACTTTTGATGGGTTTTTTAAATCCTTAAAAGACTTCAGAGAAATTAGTACAATCTGTTTGGACACTGATTTATATACCACTAAGGTCAACAAATTTGGTAAACCTGTTTTCCAGAGGAAATTATTTCAGCCCTTTTCCTATGAATGATACCTAAGTTCAGACTAACTCTGTTTCTATCCACAACTAAAGAAACAAAAGAATAATAGTTTCTTTTATTTCTTTTATTTAAAGAAACAAAAAAAGATGCTGATTTTCTTAGCACCTCTATGTTAATTAACTTTATAGATTCATACAGCAACACAGAGGTTACCAGAAAGTTCAAAGTGAATAGTGACATAGCTCTAAAACTGTACAATAAAAGCTGAACTTTCGAGATTAGAGACTGTGAATACATCAATGATACATTAAAATATTAGAGGACTTATTCTACAAAACACTGCAGAAAACAGTGTTTTACTGCCACTGGAATGCATTACAATATTTCCTTTTGCATGCCCTCATTAGATCTGAGACCTTTTAATTAGTCAAAAAGAGCCATTTCAGGAACTTTTAAAAGTGCCTAAAATGTATACATAGCTGATAGAACATAATGGGGCTTTTTTCCTCCTCAAACAATTATACTGTCCAGAGTAAATATGTATTTTCAAAACAGGATCTAAATCCTTATTACTCAGTTGACTAAGTAGTGTCCTATCAGCTCAAGGTTTTGTTTGGCTGTTCCAAGTGACCATTAGTACAATGCTTTCCAAATGAAAGAGAACTCAACATTAAGAAATCATGTCTACAGTATGCAAGGCAGAAAAAAGCCCAGTCTGTTATTTAAAGGGTTTAGTTTGGGGTTTTTCAGTCCTTAGGCTGAAGTGTAATGTAAGGATGCCACTCCTAATGTCATACACTTACACTTCTTTTTTTGAACTTCCTCACATTCAGAGTTATATACAGAGTTCCATGTTATATTTATATAACATGCCTGTAATTTTTTTATATAGCCTGGAATTTTTAGTGGTACTTCATGAAAGTCTACCATCATCCTCAGATCCTTCTCTCACTTAATCTCTGCACCACAACCACAAAGTCTGTATTTTCTCTTTTTCCTTGTTCTTATGCACAGTCCTATCTAACTGTTCTTTCCTTTAAACTGCACAAATATCTTAACTTATGCTCATAGAGATGGGAACCTACAGGGTTTACTGCTACACAGGGTTACTGTGTGTGACACACCTCCAACACAGGACTGGGAATGACACAGTCATCAGGGACTTTACTGAGTTTTTGCATGTGTCTTGCATTGTATGCTACCATATTTTGCTATTTGAGACACATACGGTGTAGAAAACAAGGTAAACATTTAGAAATATGTCTTATCATCAGTGGAAAAGTAAACCCAGGGAAAAATCTTCCAGTTTCAAGTTAAGCATGAAACTTAGGTTGGTTATTCTTTTCCCAACATACTTAGCAAGCATGTGTCATAAAGTTCAGTTTAAAACTTAATAGTTTTTGTAGTAACTTTAGTAACTTTTAGTAACTTTGTATCCACTATCCAAATCCACTGCTATATTTTCTCTTTCTTTAACACAAAACAACTTGAAATGTCTCAGAATTATTCACAATAACGTAATGAAAAACACAGGGAATTGCAAAAACATAGAGGGATGCACATGTCCCTGTCTGTAAATTTCAGGAATTACTGCTATCCAGTTCCAAGCATTCTCAGTATCCACACAACTTCACTCTTGATCTTGCACCTCTAAATACTTCCTCAGCTCTTAGACCATTGTCTTCAAGACCACGAGTCCATTTTCCTCTTCTACCTGGGCAGAAATTATTCACAATATCTAAATTTTTTTCTGACCAAAAGATTTGTTATATTGAGGAGATAGCAAGGCCCATTATAAATGGTTTTCACAAATGCACAAGACTCTCACAGGTCCAACATTCATTACTTTCATACACACTACCAAAAAGTAGGTCTCTGAAGAGGCACCTGAAAGTGGAACTTACTTTCTCAGAGGCCTCAAATTAGTATGAAGCCTCTCCTTCACTAAGCCTGAAGAACTGATCATTCCAATTAAAAAAAATTACACATCTATAAAAAAAAAAAACCACAAAAAATAAATATAAACATATCCATTCTTTTTTTTTTCCTAGGAAAGTTGCCAGTTAACAAGAACTATATTATCTTTTATCACCAGAGTTTGTAATTCCATAGAACTGGAATATTTTACACTAAGTTTCAGTTGTACTTACCTTTCACTGCATGGTATTAGCATTTCAAAATTTCAAAATTATTGTACTAATTTACATGTGTGAATGAAGAAGTGTATTTACATTGTAGTGTCTCTTTCAGAATAATCCTGTCTAGGCATGTTCTACTCCAAGTTCTTAATTCTACCCTTGCTAGCAAGTCTGTTACCTCAGTCTTCAGTTTATGTAAAAAAAAAGAAAAAAATTCTCTAAGATGCACTACTGTCTTTAACTAAGATAGAAGATAAATGTGTGTCTCCATTCACATAAATGTGAGAAATCAAAATGCTCCATAAAGAAGACAGCAGAGGTGAAATTCAGCTTTCAATGACTGACTGACATGAAAATACAAAAGCACATCACATAAAAACATGAAAGTTGTGTAAAATTACTTGCCTTGTTACACCACTGCAATCTTCAATTTTTCTTTCATATTCTGGATATTGGTCAATGTTCAGGAAAACAAAATACAGCTCACAGTGCTCCTGGTTCAGTTTACAACGAGAGGTGGAAGAAAGACAGAGACATTTTTATCTTCATGTCTTTCTTTTCCAAGGTAGTTTTAGCAATTTAAGATGCATATTACATTCCAACAGTAGTGTAACTAAAGATCTAAAGATCTTTATCATTTTCTCAGCATTGTGTGATCCTCTCAAATAATTCATCTTTCAATGAATTTTAAAATAAGGACTTGTGCTGGTTTTGTATTAATTGATCTAGCCAATGATTGGTTTTGTCAGGCATAGAGGAAACTGCTAGCAACTTCTCTTAGAAAAATTATTTTCTTGGGTGGCTTCTTCCCTCCTCACCAAATGTTAATTAATGCAGTTAATTAATGTTAAAACCAGCACAGGACTATATTTATAAAAAAACCAAACCAAACCAAACAAACAAACAAAAAACACACCAAGATACATATAACATATTCAAGATACATACAACACATTAGGCAAACCATCTAAAAATTTATTTGCAAGTCTTATTTCTGCAAACACCAATGAAGATGCAAAACATACCTGCATTTTTTACACCTACACTCCTAGTTTCACTTTTTGAATTAAACCCTGACCACTACTGGGAGGAAAAACTCCAACTTGAAAAGCTATAGACAGCATGTTCAATATATAAATTATTTTCTTTACCTTTTCATCAGCCTCTCTCCTTTTGAATGTGACACCTAGGTCTTCAGCTTGGCTGTTGGATTTAAGTTTCTCTTCTCTTTGGTGGATTTTCTGAGGCTTGGAATGAATTTCTACTGTATTTGTTCAAGTAAGGAATTGATAGCAGTGGTTAAAGATGCCAGACATGGTACTAGCAGATGCTACACAAACTTCCCTGCAGAGCTCTGTGAATGCATTTCAGTCTTGATCTATAACACCCCTGCTATTCTTGACCTGGATCTCTCCTGTGCAGGGCCTGACAGAAGTTATCTGGTATTCTGGCTCTGTGATTCCGCAAATAGCCACTAAGGACTAAACAGATACCCCAAAAGTCATCTTCATTGTTGGATAAGCCAGTTTTATGATCAGATCTCGATTATCACAAGTTAATAAGCATTTTCATGAGTCAGTAAATATGAAATTGGTTTTTAGCATCTGGACACAGCAAAGTGGTAAAAACAAGGTTATTCACAAAAACACGGAGGAAAAAAAAGAAACCTGGAATTAAGGCACATAGAACCAGTATTTTTTTTTTCCTAGAACTAGATGGTGTCCTTTAATTCTGCACATAAAATTCCAGGTGGAGAGTTTCAGCTTGTGTTTACAACTGACTCATTCTGAGGAGTCACTGGTATACTCGTGCTATTTCCTCATTGTATGAATTATAAAATATTTTCAGACAATTTTGCAGTGGTAGTAAAAAAAAATGGCTTGAAGTGCTAGAAGCTATACATAATGGTTATTTAATGAGAAAGCATTTCTAAAAAAAGAATATTGCCAGTAGCACTAGTTTGAAGTGAGCTGGAATGCTTAGCATTTCCTCTCCATTCTCTGTGAGACTGTGGAACACATCAGGAAAGACACAGCAAATATGTAGAAACAGAACAGCAGCATATCCTCACTACTACAGGCTTTCACAGATCTCTTGAAGCCAGAGATAAGTCAGTTTACAGCTGCTGAGGATCTGTCCCTGGTGCAGTAAGAACACCATAAAACAAATCAAGGGAAAAAAGAATTAATTCCAGATGCTTGTTTTGTAACTGCATGTTGATATTATTTCTTGAAATGCAAATTAAGCATGTTTAACTTTTTTTCTGTTATCTTCATAATTCAGCACAGTCTTGCATCTTAACACACAAAATTTTAATAATGATTTAGCAGGTTTCAAGATCTTTAATGAACATGTCTTTTTTCTTGGGAAAAATATTCTATTACTACATTCAAGATATGAATACGAGATTTTCTTAGATGTTGTGTTAATGACTAACTTATAAACCTTTGAAAATAAAGTATTTGCCAAATAACAATATGCTTACAGTTGTATTGGTGCAAACAGTGTCAATGAAACACAAAATATGATTTTAAGTCCAGTTGTTTCAAAACAAAGTAGAACGCATTAAAGAGGTATTTGTAGCCAATACTTGTATGATGAACTACTGGATGCCATCATGGGCAATAATTGAGATACTGATTATCAATTATCCATTACCCTCAAATACAATTGCACAGTCAATTAGTACATAGTGTCCTTGGCTTATCAAGACAAATAGACCAAACATAGAGAACTGTAGTAAACAAGTGTGAGGGGGACACAGCATCAGAGACAAGCTATTGTGGGCTGACCACAACCCCTGTTCCTTGAGAAGTTGGGAATGAAACATTGAATTGAATGAGTTTTCTTATTAGCATGTTATTGACAGGGCACAGGTAGAGTTGAAATAGCTTTGAAAAACTTTTCATATTTCACATTATTACTGGTGAAGTGTCACAATCAGCAGCGTGAGACAAATGGAGTTTAGGAAGCAGTTTTTTGTCTGGTTTTGTTTCTCACAATTCAACTCTCTTTTAAGTGGTGATAAAATAATTATTTCCTAACTTGAATCTGTTTTGTCCATGATGGTGATTGGTGAATGATCTCCCTGTCCTTTTTTGGACCTGTGGGCTTTTCCATCTTATTTTCTCCCACAAGAAACTACAAGGACTACAAGAGTGGTTGGATGGGTGTCTGGCTGCAAGCGGAGGTCAGACCACCAAAACTTCTTTTATGGACTTGACCAGTTTTAAATGGCTCTCTGTGCTGTCTTGACTACACTGCCACAGATATCAGAAACCTATTAAGAAGAGATATTAGTGTAGCTTTCAGATTTTTTTTCTTTTTGATGAATTGTGTAAGTATTGATGTGTTTTTTATGACAGGAATATAATAAGAATGGAGAGAGCAGGCTACTAGGCTAAATTTGTCAAGGCCCCAAACTAGGCAAAGTGAGATTAATTGCAGATACACATTTATTCCCCTTAATTAATGTCATCGTTTCTGTGAATATTGGTTTTTGCAACTCAGAGGCTACTTATTCCATGATATATATTACCATGGACTGTAGCTATGTTATTTTAAAAGAACGAGTTTAAGTTTTTTATATCAGCATGTGATTTATATAATTTAAATAGAGTTCAGGTAGTTTTCAAAACTTACCATATGTACCATTAAATCTACTGAAACATGAGTTAGAAACTTTGACTTATACATTTCTTGACATCTCTGCAAGAGGGTTTGATATTTCAAGATTGTAAGATTAAGAAAAAAAGCAGGAAATATGTGGCACACATTTGTTAGGAATTATATTGCATTCCACTGGTAAAAGTACATCTTCAGTGTAGGATTCCTAGGTGACAGTCTTAAAAAGCATTTTTATTTCATCTTGCACTCTGTAATAGCAGAGTTGACAGGCACTGTAAAACCACCAGTCTTTCCCAGTCCTGTGTTGGAGGTGTGTCACACATAGTAACAGCAGTAAAGAGCCTTGCTCCCATCAAAGCCATCAGAGAGGCAAGAATTAGAAACTGTACAGTAAGATATAAATATGACATCAATAACAGGAATACATAATTTGTTACCTACATATAAATTAATTTTACTGCCAGCATCTGCAAGTCCAGACAAAGCACAAATTCACCATACAGGAGAATTCAAACTATTTTTCATTCCTTTTAATAAATAAATTTATTACAAACATCTTCATATTGAATTGATTATACAATTTACATCACTCTTCAAAATTATACAGAATCTTTATTATCTTTATATGAGATTTCCATTCTCAATATTTAAAGCTGGAAAAAGCACACTGCAGTCATTATCTTAAGACCCACAAATGTTCTGTAAGACATACCTTTTGTTATTATTTTTAATTTAGGATATTCTGAACACTAAATAAAAATTAAAATCTGAATCAAATCTGACTGCATCTGAGTAAAAAGGCTATCAAGTATTACAAAAGCAATAGTTAGATATTTGGCAAAAGAGGCAAAAAGCACATAGGCACATATTTAGTTTTAAATAGTTGATTCATTTCTGAACCCTTTCTCAAATTTCCCCTTATTTTCACTCATTTTCATTATCTGTCAAGAAGGAAGTGAGCTACGTTATCTGCGTACACATTAATTCAATCTGAAACTGTCTCACTTCACTAAAACCTAGATTAATGTAATCTCTTCTTTAACATTTCTTGATCTCAAAAGAGAAATTGTTGCTTCACAGTAGAAGAGCTCCAATCAAAAAAAGATTTCCTTAACAGCTTTGTGATACAGCATCCTTGAAACTGGTTTGCTTCTCCTTTTCTAACTTGGTTTTGGATATGCAAAAAATCTCACTTGTGGTGAGGTTTTGGGTTGGTATTTTTTGTTTGGTTTGTTGGTTGGTTTGATTTTTTGTTTCTGTTGTTTGTTTGTTTGTTTGGGTGGGTGGTTTGTTGGATTTTTTTGGGTTTTTTTCTGAAAAAAGAAAGCAAAATTCACAAGAACATGAAGCATACAGCTCATTGAAGTTAAAACATTAGGAGTTCCTGCTAGCTTGTCTGAGAAGCAACTTAGTGTTTTCTTTCAAAGCCAAATTTCAGCCATTGTGAAATACACTGTAGGAAGCCCAGGAGAGAAATCACTGACACAAATTGTCCAGATTACATACAGCTTGAGAAGCAGCAGTAAAAAAATTCCTATGTATCCAAATTCTGTTCTGTGAATTCTCACAAGAGTGAGATCTTGTTACATTAAGACTCCTGATTTTGGTGGAGGTGTAACAACATGAAGAAAAAAACATGCCCAATTACACCACAGAATACAGGTAATTTTTAGATCACCTTTTAGATACCGGACAGTTACTAAACAATAAGTTCCTAATATTCACATAAAAAGCTAAACATTTAAATGAAAAAAAGAAAAAAATCACTCTCAGTAAAGCCACTAGGCATTTTAGAATTCTGAGATGAAAGATCAAGAAGGCCAAATTAATTGACTACCCTACTCAAAGATGTCCACATTATAATAAACAGCAAAGAAGAAATGTCGGAAGACTTTCAGAGAAAAAGAGAAAATTTACATGTCTGAGGATGCATGTAAGAAAACCCCTTTACACAATACTGCAAAGCAGAAGGGTAAATGTTTTAACACCTATAACTCAAACTCCTCATCAAATGTCTTTCCTGGACTTGAACCCTTTGTGGGTGATTTGCAGGAATTTTTTAGCCAGAATTCTTTCTTACAGTATCTGATGGGCGCTTATAAGGAAAATGTTGATTTGATAATACTGAGAAATAGCAGCACCCAGAAGCATCAGGAGATGTGTTTCTTTAATTAGGAGTTAAAGACCCAATCAGCAATTAATTATCGTGCAGCTGCTCACTCACTCCCTTCCCCTCACCAACCAACATTGGATAGGGAGGAGCATTGGAAAAAGTAAAAAAACTAAAAATCCATATCATAAGAAAAAATTAAGAGTCATAAATTAATATAATAATAAAAGAGAGGAATTTAAACGCAATAAGTCAAATAAATGGCCAATACAATTGCTCACTATCTGTCAACTGATGCCTAGGGTGTCCTCAGGCAGCAACCAGAACCCCCACCTTCTGTACTGAGTACGGCATTTCGTGGTAGAGAATGTCTCTTTGGCCAGTTTGGATGGCCTCTGCTCTTCCCAGCTCCTTGTGCAACAACTCACTGGCAGCATGGGAGACAGATTATTTGATTTCTTTATTATCTCATAATGAAACATTACTACTTATAAGTTTATTAGACACTGACAATGTTATGAATTACTTCTGTCCCAAGACTGTTTCAAAATTAGAATTTCCTATTGAAGAAATAGCAGTCTCGGCTTAAATTTCTAGGAAGTACAAGAAAAATGTGCTTAAAAGACCTCTGCTTGTATTTCCAGACAAATTTTCTACTGCTGGTGACTTAAACAAACATAGAGATTACAAAGCAACAGGTGAAGGTAACTGGTCAAAGTAATTTATCTCAAAAGACAAATAGCAAACACTGCATTGGTTATTCTATTTCAGTGAGAATTTGTCTTGAAAATCACCTTCTTTTTTCCTTGCTCAGGTTGTTGGTGCAGCTGGAAACTCAGATGAAAAATTAGCTAACAAACAGCCCCCAAGACACATTTGTTCAAAACCTGCTTCATCTTCAATGGACACCTGAGGAGAAACTAGTTAACAGCTTGACAGATTCAACACATGGCAAAGCATCTTTTGTTGGCAGTGTTTTAAATTCCTATCAGGGAAGGTGTATCAGTGAATTGGAGGTCAGCATAGGGAAAGAAAAAGCCCCTGTTACTTCCATGTTAGAAAAAAGTGTTATACACAGAATCCAAAAACAATTCAGAAAACCACCAAATTTTAAAAATTCATTTTAAAAAGTCTTAGACAAATCTTACAGATCTATCCATGGAAACATATCTATTCTGAGTAATTTAATGCATAGCACTAGTTTCACATGAGATAAAAGGACAGATTATGCATTTCCTATTATCTGACCTTCAGAAAAGTCAAATTCTGTAGATGCAGGAGGATAAATAAGTTTGGGTTTAAATCACAGTTTGATAAGATGATGAACAGGATTGTATGATGCACTCAGACATGACAGTAGATGTCTGTATTTAATGAGCCAAAGAGGCTTTTTAAGTCCTCTTTCTTACACCCCATTGATATATATCAATGCAAAAAATGTCCAGAGCTATGCAAGTGCAACTTGATCAGATTCAATGAAGTATGGACAAGACTCCAAACAAAAAGGATCATATGTCTGAAATGTATCTGAAAGTATAACAGAAAAAAAAAATAAATCAAATAGAATTGCCCAAATGACTCTACCATAGTGCTAATAACCATTTAGTAGCTTTAGGGTAGCCTTTCTACCATTTAGAAATTGCTTGTACTGAAGATGTCTTTAAATATTTGGCCAATATATAATACAAATTATGATTATGAAATGGTCTGTGAATGTGAGGCACTTAATTTCCTTTTCAATTCCCAGTCTTTCTTCTGTAACTCCCTTCAGAAAGGGAGGAGAAAGATTACAGACATAAAACTCTCTTTAGATTAAATAATTACATCTACACTATCAGGTCAGTTGCATTCTAGAATTTATAAAAAACTCTTCTACAGATGTTCTGAATTCTGCCTTTTCTCCTGGAGGATATTGTCACATCACCCGCACTGCAAGACGCAATGAGTGCATGAATCAAAGCGAACATACAGCTCTCCACCTCCTTCTCCTGGACAGAAGTAGGTCTCTGTAGACACAAATATGCATAGGAAAACCTATCTAAAGACAAAAAAAAAAAAAAACTGTACTTTGTTCATTTGGATCAAAGAGCATAAGCCTGCCTCAAAGTCCTCAGAAATGAAAAGGAGCCAAACAGCTGTGTTTGACCACCTCCATTCTGTTGTTATGATAGGAAATCCTGATTGTTTTGTGTGCAGAACCCACCCTTTATATTCTGGTTTTAAAAGGTTCTTTTTATGGCTAAGTGTGCTCAGTGATTTCATTATTAGTCAGTTTATTTTTTCGTACATGTGAAGGAAAAGTCAATGTATCACTTGGCAAAAAGGAATGCAAATATAAAGGAATTTTTTATCCCTTTTGACTAACAAGCTAATGAATTTGCCAGGGGAGAAGCAGGGGCAACACAACACAACATTTTATTTTCATTACAGTCTAACTAAAATTATTGCTTATCTCACAACTGCAGTGAGTCAACAAACTTGCCTGCATATCCTAGTACACAGAAATTATACACATTTATGCCTGACAGCAATTGAGCACACTTTTCATTCCAAAGAGTAAAAAACATCAATATATATTTTAAAGCTCTTTTCATGTTTGACTTACTCTCTTTTTGAGTTCTACCTCCTGCATGACAAAGCTTTCCACCTTATCTGAATGCTGATGTACAAGAATGCAATTATTTGACCAGGGAGGAAAGCTGCAGGAAAGGCCTGCAGTGTTCTACAGCCACAGGACAGATATGAATGTATGTGCAGTTACAGGATGGGTCTGCCCTCATGCTAGACAGGACAGCTGATGGACAGCAACCACACGGCCAGCCCAGTGCCTTGGTAATGTACCTTCAGTCAGCCTTCTCTGAGCCTGGATTTCTCTCCAAAAGACACAGGCCTGGCAGCAGTGAAATAACCTGGTAGTGCTCTCCTCAAAAATAGTCGGGAGCCAGAAACATGTTGTGGAGCTGTGCAGGGAATCTGTTCCAGTCAGTCTGTGCGTCAGAGAATTAGGAGCTGAGGCATGAGGAGTGAGTGTCACAGCATGAGAACTTTACAGGCTTTTCTTCTGGAAAAAGAAAAGATGAATGGTTACAAGCAGCTTTCCTTTCTGGAGGCAAGTCTGAACAATAAAGCCTGTTCTCATGTGCCTAACTCCAATCTCACACAACAGAGGAGACTGCAATTAGTATTTTCAGAGAGGCTATGAAGACAGTGCTTGCAAAAGGCAGTCTTCCTCTAGAAAACATGATAGAGTAGGCATGAGAACTCTATCACAGGTTCCACTATTAACACAGAGCTCATTTAAATTGTTTATAACAATATTACACTAAATTGTCCTGTAACTAGTGGGCAAGGATTACTTTAAGGCAAAAGCAAGTCTTGTGAAGGCAGTACAAGTAAAAAATACTCATCTTACTCATCTGCTTCTTCTCAATAATCTTAATGCAATTTACATACTCTGATATATGCATTCTTAATAAAAATAACATTTATAGGAACGATCCAGTTTTAATGAACTTTGCAATACTTACATTTTCAAATAAAATCAATAGCAGGTGGGTTCGTCAAAAATAGGACATTTTTTCCCTAGATAAATTTTAACCATGTTGTCATGTTTAACTGTTTAATGTCAAAGACCTACAATATTTCACTGTGAGAATAATCATCACAACATAATATAATATAATATAATATTATATGCTATAATATAATATGATATGATATGATATAATATAATATAATATAATATAATATAATATAATATAA
>JBBMKD010000115.1:16912791-16956759 GCA_037834095.1 Argya squamiceps
ATATAATATAATATAATATAATATAATATAATATAATATAATATAATATAATATAATATAATGTAATGTAATGTAATATAATGTAATATAATATACATTTATTATATTATTATATTTGCTAATTCCTCTATTTCAGTCATGATTTTATGTTTGCTGCATAATGATTCACCATAATCTCTTATTCATTTACTATGACCAAAATTTCTTGCAAGCATTAAGCAATTATTTCACTTGTATGTCATCTAACTTAAGGATTTCAAAAAGTTAAAAACAGTCAGCTAATTAATTCTAACAACATTGCCATAATTTGACAAAAGTTATAACAGTTTCACTTCAGCCATGAGCAAATGCCTTATCCTCTGATGTCAAATATAACAGCTGACTGAAAGGTCTCAATAAAATAATATTTTGGGTCTTTTTCTACCCTGTGCTCAGCACTTTCTATTAGCCAGTTTTAGATTGTTTGGGATCTTACAAAGCCACACATTAAATGACTTCAGGAAAGACAAATATTTATCTAGAAGGGGTCAGGAAACACATGGTTCTCTGCAGAAGGCATAGACTTAAAAACCCAAAAATTTGGATTTAATCTGGACTATATGTTTGGCCAGATGTTCTTTTCATGTTAGTAAAATTAACAAGCCATAGACTTTGTTACTATTACATTCTGGGACCCCAATTATTGCACTAGTAATTTAACTGTTACACCATGAACTTGCAAATGCTAGCTTAAATTGCTAGCACATATAAGTATCTGCATGTTTATACAAGACATGATAAATCATGTGATTCTGACAGTCATTCCAAAAAAACAGGTTCACTAAGCATACGTTTGGCACAGCTAATTATAGAATCAACATTTGCAAAATACTGGAGGGCAACAGATGACATTCTTGAAACATCCTAATCTGCACTGAGTAAAAAACCCATATGTCTCAAGAAGTATGCTCAAAAAAGCCATCCCATTTCTGTAAAAAAAGCAAAAATGGTCTGACAAACTGTTCCCAGTATATCAAAAGCATGGTATTTCCTATAAATCTAGAATCACAGTTTACAACTCTCAGTCATCCTGCAGACACTTTGCAGCATCACTGTAATACACAAAACAGGCACTGGCCATTTAAAAATATATCCTAAAGGCCTCAGATCTAGTTTACAAATACTTTCAATTTTGTTCCATTCCTAGATTGGGTAAAAACCTCCTGAAGCATATAATCTTTTCTTTCAAAGAGGGAAAAAAAAGGTACATATTATACACTTTGTACAAACTGAAACCTTTGGTTGACCTATGGGGTATGCTTTCTCATGGGCAGAGTAATCTTTCTGAAAGGCAAAGCACACAGGAGAAAAGTGTGTGGCACCTTTGCTGATGCTACATTTTGATCTGCTGTAATGTATAACAGCCTCTCAACGGTGTTGATGGACCACACAATACACACAGACTCCTCCCTTTATTCTGTCTTCAGACTCTTCTCTACTCTCTGATTTGGAAATTATTGAGAAAGAGCATAAAGTAGATGGTACACAATTGTATAGCTTACCATATTTAATTATGTATTTTATTTACTATAGCTTTTGAAATTCTGAGAATTGTATGCCATTTAGACTTCATACTATTGCAATGCCAGATCATGGGACCTTAGAAAGACAGCTGAGAAGTCACTAAAGCTTAATCAGCTCCATAATCAGAGTACAGTTCATTCCCTGGAAGAACCCTCCGCTCTCCTCTTTCAGCTCCAACAGCCACACAACATCAAGATCAGAAGAACGACCTCCCTAGTTCACAATTCTGACTCAACTCCGTTGACAATTTTCTAAAGGTCTGTCAGTGTGTGAGCCACGTACTAAGATCCTGAGAAACAGAGTACAGGGTGATCATGAATCATCGTGGCAGAACTAAGCAAAAGACAATGTGATGCAGGTGTGAGCAGAAGAAAGAAGGAATGGGGAAAAAAAAATAAGTGTACAAGTGTAGAGGTGAAACAGGTTTTACTGCAGCCCTCCCCTTTCTCCTAAAACATTTTTTTGACACCTTTTTTCTGTTTTCCTGCTACTTTGTGCCTCCTAAAACACTTCAATGCAAATCCTGACATTAAAAAAAATTGGAAAATCTGCAAAAGGACCAGCTCTGCCTCTATTTAGAAAGAAACTAAAGTACTTTCTCTCTCTACCCTCCAAACAGCAAGGGAAGTATAGAAGTGAAGAATTTTCTTGAATCTTCTTCAATAATTTTTTTCTAACATGCTGAAAATGTGTCTCCTGCTTTCATCTTTCTTGTTTCTACTCTTTTCCAACATTTCCTTTGTTCTCATGATAAAATGGTGCATATCAATAGCAGCTTAATGTAGTATTTTAATGCACTTAGTATTGTTTTGATTTTTTTCTTCCAGAGCTGTAGTGGGTACCTCCAGCTGTTTACAAAGTATTTCGAACAATCTGAAACAAGGGTCCTGAATCATTGAAGATTATTGGTAAGGACACAGAGAGCCTTTCAACTCCATAAGATAAATTAAAATGCATCATAAGATGATAAAGAAAAAAGCCATATGAAATTACATCCTAAAGTTTTATATGAACCAAATGTAGTCTGCTCAGTGCTCTATTCCATATCAAAAAAACCACTGCATGTGGCACTGGTTAACATGAGTTGGCAGTCCCCGAAGAATGGTTGCAGAACCATGATCTATGAAATTAATTGCTCTTTTAGCCCTGGAAGAGGTGTTTTAGCTCAGAATTTAGACACTACATAAAGCTGTATTAGGTACAGCAAGCTTTTAAGCAAAATGGTAAGGATGTGGACCAATTCCATGACCAGTATTGTGTACTTAACTCTTCTCTGCTGCTCAGAGATCTCTGTGAAGTTTAAAAGTAGAAATATTCATAGTACCAGATGGTCTGGAATTTAACTACACACAGGATGGAGTGGGAGGGAAAGGAATAATCTTTACCTTCACTGAAATAATCAGACTGTATAACCCAGTTAAGTTGGAGTAGTCTTTTTTTTTTTTTTTTCTATTGTGCTTCTTTCTTTTTACAAAAGATGCTGCCAGAAGGCAGCCCTGACAGCTGGTTCCAGGAAAGCAAAGCTGCCAAGACACAGGGAGAAAATGGACCTGTCCTTGGACTCAGACAGTAAAAGGGAAAATACAAATACAACTTGTGTATGCACAATCCATTTGACCACAGTACCCTCACAATTATCCTCCCTGACAACACTGAAGAAGAGAGAGCACAGAAATTATCTCAGCCCTCAGCTAGTTATTGCCACCAGCCTTCATACTGTTGTTCTGATGTGTGAGATCCTGTACAGCTGATGTCCCCAGACCAAGGATATTGATCTCTGAAAAACACCATAATAAAATGAACACTCCCATGTAGCCATACTCTTCACACACCTTCCATCTGGTTCTGGGCACATGTGTTGCTTCAACCAGAGACCCATTAATTAGCTGAAAAACACAAAAATCAAGTATTAAAGGCTGCCTGGAATGCATCATATTAGCCAGTGTAAAGATTAAAAACCCCTTAGTATTTTAGACAACTTTGGTCCTAATTTCTTATTTAATGTAGTTCTGGCACCCAAAATTAAGTTCAGAAATGCAACAAAATTGAAAGGGCAAAACCACATAACATGTACTTGGGCCCAAAGCAGGAATGAGGATTACACCCTAGAGATCAGAATAACTATACACAATAACTGAAAATATATAGTAAAAAAAAAAAAAAGATTTTTATGCATCATTATGGTGCATCATCTGCTATTGCTCTTATATTTTTCACTTGACCAATACTTCCTGCAGATATGCAATACTTAAGCTCCAATACTTAGGTAAAAGTCAGATTCTTATGGAAATTTCAGAGGTAAACTCCAATCATTCCGTGATTAGTAAACTTCAATCATTCAGTGATTAGTCATTCATGTAAATGCTTACCAAGTTTAGAGTACAAAAGGCAATCGTATTTAAAGCTATTACATTAAATTCTTATTTTCTTCTAGTGCTCTTAAAAAGAGTTTTAAGCATATTTTAGGTTTGCAAGAATTAACAGTGACAATTTGTTCTTCAAAGGACTTAAGTAAAGAAAGCAATCATTAAATCCATGCAAAACACAGACACTGCAGACTCAGACACTCTGCAAAATGCTCTAGGAACCTTTGAATGGTCCCTGAAATGCTAAACATGGAAGGTTCCTCAGACATGTTTTTTTGGGCTCTGGTTCAAGTAGTGAAGGATTTTGCATAGCTTTTAGCTGTTCCTGTGCATTGTGTACCCTCTAGTGGCAAAAACTCCCCAACAAACCACCCATACTATGCAAAATTCAAACTCTTCCTCAGCTTTACTGTCAATGTAAGACAAACCTTTTATTACATGTACTTTTCCATATTTTTTCAGGGACTTCAGCATTTAGTTCATGACACACAATGGCTGAATTTTATTTAGCTTATTTATATGAATTTTAAATGGATTTCCACAATGCAACAACTGTGCAGGTTGTATAAATTTTCACGGTAATTCTGTTGTAACCAAGGTCACTCATGCCATCCCTACATTAACAAGATACTTACTTACCCATAATCAATATGGGTACACTCTTAAACACCTGGAACCTAAGCCATATCCAGCTGCTACAGACACACTGCAATGCTCCCTAGTTTAGCACAATTCTAATGTAGTTTGCACAATACTGAATATGATTTTGTCTGGATTTTCTGGTGCGACTAGAACACAAAGTAATGATAACCAGGAAGGACAGAAGTCGGAGAAAAGAAGCAAAAAAAAATTTAAACTCACCAGCCAAGGATTAATCCTAACCACAAAATAGGGAAACAAACAAACAATGGGTATACCTTAAAAAAATTTTGTAAGAAAATTCAAGATTCTGGATGAGATAATGGCAATGAAAGCACAATTCAAATTAGTGATCCTAAACAAATGAAAGTATTCAGAGCAAATACACGGTTACCTTAAGCCACAGAGACCAGTAGATGTCTTACAGAAGGTTAAAGGATGCCTGCATGGAATATACACACAAAAGAAGCACCTGGGCTACAGAGTGCTTTTGTCAGACAGATGCTCTCTGAGATGGCAGAATTCTTGTAACTTCTATAAAGTGCCACAACAAAACATAGAGTAGCTAATATCCAATAAACTTCTACTAAACACTGTAAGTAGCCATGTTATGTTGTTAACTTATACTAACAAGACATAAAGGCCTAGTTTTAGAGGCCTATGTACTTAAAATGAGTTGACAGAGAGCTGCTTGCTTGGCATATCTCCCATAAAAAAGATTTCGCTGACTTTGACAAAACAAGGGTGTCTTTTTTATGCTATTACCAGTTTGTCAGACAATCTCCACCATGAACTGCAGGCACTTGTACTTCATTCAGCAAGTACCTGCTTGAACTCTTTCCAAAAATAGAACTAACTATATTCTTTGTTTTCAATTCCCATAATAATTAAAACATTGTCTTTATAATAACTAAAAAGAATAACCATTAAAACAAATGTATTCTGACTCAAGCACTTACATAAAATCTACAGAAAGAGGCCCAATCCTGGGCTTGTATAAGTAACATTTTTTTCTTAAAAGCCCTTACTAATTTACAGATAGATCACTGTTAAACACATGCTATACTGAATATTGTTAAATAAAAATGAGCAAATTATTTTGGTGACAAGGACAGAATTAATTTGCCTTGTAGTATATCGTTCAAAAAATGCTTTAGCAAACACTGCATGTATTAACTACTAAAGCTATTGTTTCAACATTATACTGTAATGACTTCACATACCTGCACATTATCAGTTCTAATTGTACATATTATGGTCATAAAGATAAGCTGCAGTATCTCCTCTTTTACATGTGTTACAGCATTTCTATCCTTCATATCTAGTTTTCTAGTTCCAATGTCTATTATTCATGTGAAATGCCTTCTTTGCAATAAAATAAATGTGTTTTATAAAAACTTAGTGATTAATGCTTACAGCATTTTTTTGTTGCAGTTTTCTTTGGGGTTTTTTTAACACCACACCTGTGGAACTTCTTCCACAGTCTTCTTGTAATCAATGCAAACGCCTGATTAAATATCTTTATGCTTCATACTTTTTTAAGTCTAACTGGAGGTTATATGAATATTCATAGGATATATTAACTTGATTTTATCCTGAAAATTTTTCTCTCCATGTTTTGACTCTTCATTGTAATGATAAAGAAGAGCTTTCCCTGGCAAATACAGTGTCCAAATTCCATTAAACGAATCACCTAAACTGACCTTTCAAAAACAAAACAAATTTGGTAATTGCAAAGAAAGAGCAAATCACACTCAAAATCACAAGATACTGCTCAGGTTCTGTACATATTTGAGACAGTGACTTTAAAATTCAGATGGCAAATTTAGAACTAATATATGTACCCAGAACAAATACATATCACACGTACGTGTATATAAACAGGCAAAACCCAGACACATTGATTTGCTGTCTTTCAGCCTATTTTGCTTACTCCATAGGATGAGAAAAAACTGAGGTTTTCTCTATTGTGCATAAGCATATGTTCCTGGTGTCACTACCTAACACATAGACAAATACACACTCCCTAGCTTCTGTATTGCAAACCACATATTTTGTTATAAGATTAAACTAACATGTACAACGAAAAATAATTTCTTTAAACACAATTCTTTTTCTCTTGGATGATATTTTTGTTTGATTTAAGCTCTTCAGAAATCTGAGTGATCCGCTGGTTTGTACTCTGTCATGTCTCATGAGAACCCCCTAGGGACCGAGGTTCTCAGAACAATTATTCAAATTTGTAATATCTTCCCTGATTTTTCAGCACTCAGACAAAAAACATGATGAATTGGGGAAATTTTCCCCCACTGATTCCTATACACTAAGCATTGCTGTGATTCCTTTGACAAAAATACGTACTAAAATGTGAAATCCTGCATAGATATCAAACAACACTTCAAATACATACTGCAGTATGCATAGAATAGCACAGCCCTATCACACATGACGTATTTGTGGGCCACACTACCATCCCACATCAGCTGGTTCAGGCACTAGCAGGCTAACTGAAGCCTTGCTCAGTTAACCAGGCAGCTTAACCCAGCTCTCTGGTGGACTTTACTGCTACAATAGTTTGCTACAGGGTCAGCTATTTTAAGAGCTCAGGAACACCTAGCAAGCAGTATAGGTATACTCTCCACCTGGTGAAAAACACACTAATGAAATTGGCTAAATAAATTTAGTATTTCAGTGAAAACATTGAGATTCCTAAAAGACAACATCACTTTTTCTTCAGATATTTAGGCAAATCAACTGTAATAGCTTAAATCAAAGCACAGAACACCCTGCCTTCTCACTTGCTGTATTTCCTGCAAGAAAAGCGTATATCAGTATCTTTTCATTAAAAAATATTTTAAAAAGCATTTTTATATTTTTAACTTATATTTCTGGCTTTTAAATTCAGTTTCAACTCAGGGAAGCAGCCAATATAGATTTAATTATATGGAAAAGATGGTTTAGCAACAATGCAAATTCAGTACCAAAAAATCCAAAGAAAGAAGCCTTGCCTGAAATGTGCACAAATCAATTCTTTGCAGTGATTTGAAAAGAGCTGTTCTTTAACACCTAGATTACTAAAATCAGAGTTGATAAATACCTATGTTCCTGTGGGTAAAGTTTTACTGAAAAACTGATCATTTATAACACACTTGATTAAATTCTTTTTTCTTCTCTAAATTACACAACTATTAGAGCCCCTTAAACTCCTAACACTAACCACATTAATCTATCATCTGCTGGAAACTTTGGCAATTTGAATTCAAAGTAGAATATTAATGATCAGCTGACACCCTATGAAAATCTTGAAAGCACATATTTTAGACACAATGGTTTTGTATTACATTTTTCTTCTGAATTTCTTCAGAAGAACTTTTTTCTCCTTACTAGGTAAAGTGTAATTAAGGTAGGTTGTGGTCCATAGAGTTGAATTGGGAAGTCATGATTAGACATACCAGAAGCAACATGACCCAAATCACTTTTTACAATGATACTACACTAAAAAAATGCTTGTGATAACATCCATAGACTGCACTGATCTCATAAAATGGCCTCCAAGTCCTAAAGATAACATTCTAACCTCCATTTAATTACCTTTTACTTTCTTTTTAGCAATTTCTCTTTTAAGAAGCACAGTGAGTGCACTTCACCAACATTAAGGAGACTTGTAGAGGAAGCTCACAACAGTGCCTGAGAAGTGTCCCTGGGGACAGTCATCAGCAGTACCTGGCCTCATGCTGTCTGCACGTGGGATCCTGGCGTTCTCTTTTGCTGGAATGGTATTTTACGTTAACTAATAGAAGAACCTCAGTGATGTAATCTCTAGCTGCACAGTTCCCTGCAAGATGCTAACCATTGGCAGAAGGTTAAGCTGTCACAAATAACAGTAAATTGCACCAAAGGTCAATTAAGTAAAACAAAAAAAAGTTTGGCAATTTGTTCTGTAATGAAATGTATAAATGTAACTTAGTACAATTGTATAAGAGGATGCTAAAAGACGGTCTTTAAGATAAACTGTTTCAGTAATTTTTTTTAAAATGGTCTATAAAATATCAACAGATTCATCAGTTTTGACAAAGAGCATTGCATTAGCAAAGATAAAACAGTCAGTAATTAAAGCAGCAGAATTATGGACTGAGATGTTTGGATGTCTCAAATTTTGCAACCAAACTTATTTTATCAAATTTTACTTTTGTTGATTTTTGATATTTATTCTTATATAAACTATACAATCACTCAAAATTCCATCTAGAAGGAATCGCAGAATAAGCTTTTATAGAACAAAATACAATTTTTCTTATGCAGCAGAAGAAACCACTTGAAATGAGATTTGTTCCAATTTGGCTAATATCTCATTATTATTTTTTACCCCAAAAGCACAAGCCATAGGTGATTTTTGTGGTATTTAACTTACCTCTTGCAGAAGAGCTGACAGCATACGAACAGTAGCTGATTATACTCATCAGAACCACTGCTCTTGATAGCACTGCCACCTGCTGTTCATGTTAATTTTGTTTCTTGCTCGATAGTTACAAACTACTGACTTTGTACTGTTAATTTCACCTTATCTATGAGAAAGATATACAAACAACATTGATATTTTAACCATTTTAAATACCACTCATTGTTTCAGTTTCTGTTGGCAGCTGATGCATAATTGCCCTCTTCTGCACAGAGTAATCACATTAAAGAAGCAGGACCTTCTGTCTGCTTTTTGGAATTGTTTATTTAGGATTCTGTATGTGTTTCTTAAGATGTTTCCACATATTAAAAAATTAAAGAATAAATCATCTAATTAAAATTTTATTAAATCATGTTGTTTCATTTTTAAGCCAACAAATCTAGCACAGAAATTCAGGAGATGTTAAAGAAATAAGTTTTATTCTTTTGAAATAGACCTAGTAAGTTCCTGTGGGATTTCATTATTTAAGCTAGGCCTTCAGCTCTATGGTAGAATAGGCTTCTGTGAATTTAATCAGAGGGAACTATTAAACAATGAAAGACAGATTATTATGTTTCCTTTGCAACTCTCTTTAGAACTAGCTTAGGTTTCTGTACAGACAAAAGTGCAAACAAATTAAAGAATAATTTTATTTCTGAAATTCAAACTTGGCACATGTACATACTTCAGGTTTTTTAAGTTTGTGTATAGAGAGAGAGAGAAAGAGAGAGAGAAAGAGAGAGATGTGATACGTTTGTGGACAAGTTTATAAATTTATTTAATTATATGTTTCTCTGTTTAAGCATATAAAACCATCCTAAATCTACCACTAAATTTCAGGGGTAGGAAGTAAGCCATGCTATCATGATGGTTGCCTTATACTACTGCTCAGAATATTGTGTTGGAAGAAAAATGTTCCTTTCTAGTGCCTGGTCTTGAAGGCTGAATTCCAGAAAAAGAGTTCATCACTAGATTACTAAGATGAAGAGAGCAGATAAAAAAAGTGGGAAAAAAAGTGGGATAAAAAAGTACTGACAAACTTTTGGGGCAGATGTGAAGATACAAATTGAAGACTTGTTTCTGCTCTGCAGTGGATTTCCATAGCAAGATTTTTGTAGCAGGGGGGCTACGGGGATGGTTTCTATTAGAAAGTAGTCTGTGAGTAGTAGTTTCTGTAAGAACCTATCCAACAGAGCTGGTGTCAGCCAGCTCCAAGACAGACCCGCCACTGGTCAAGGCTGAGTGCATCAGTGACAGCGGTAGTGCCTCTGGGACACCTGATTTAAGAAGGTGAAAAAGTTACTGCACCAAAGCAATTGCAGCCAGAGAGAGGAGTAAGCAAGCATATGTGAGAGAAGCAGCTCTGCAGGTACCCAGGTCAGTAGAGAAGGAGGGGTAGAAGATCCTCCAGACACTGAAGTTGGATTCCATCTGTGGTCCAAGGTGCAGCCTATGGTGAGGCAGCTGTGCCCCTGCAGCCCATGGTGGGCCATGGTGGAGCTCAGATCCACCTGCAGCCCAAGGAGGACCCTATGGCAGAGCAGGTGGACGTCTGAATGAGGTTATGACCTCGTGGGAAGACCAGCAGCACCTAGCAGGACCTCTGGCCCTATGGAGAGATGTGCCCAGGCTGGAGCAGGTTTGTAGGCAGGACTTGTGACCCCAAATGGGACCCAGGCTGGAGGATTACACTCCTGAAGGACTGTAGACCATGGAAGGGACCCATGCCAGAGCAGTCCATGAAT
The DNA here is from genome assembly GCA_037834095.1 of Argya squamiceps. Lineage (NCBI taxonomy): Eukaryota > Metazoa > Chordata > Aves > Passeriformes > Leiothrichidae > Argya > Argya squamiceps. Next base: position 16,923,543 of record JBBMKD010000115.1, read on the forward strand.
AACTTCAGCCTGTGGGAAGGATTTATACTGGAGAAATGCAAGGAACAGTGGAAAGATTTCCTCCCCTGAGGAAGACGCAGCAGCAGAGACCCCAACTCCCATTCCTGTTTCACTTGCACTGCTAGGGACAGGACTAGAGAGTTGGACTAAAGCTAAGAAATTAAGCAGGGAAGGATTGGAGAGGGCTCTTTTTCAGATTTGGGTTTACTTCTCATAATCCTACTCTAGTTAGATTGGTAATAAATCAAATTAATTTCCCCAAGTTTGTTTTACCCGTGACAGTAACCAGCAAGTGATCTGTGCCTGTCTTTATCTCACCCCATGAAGCCTTTCATTGTATATTGTCTCCTCTGTCCACCTGATGAGGAGAGTGACAGAGTGAGTTTGGTGAGCATCTGGCATTCAGGCAAAGTCAACCCACCACATACTTTTTATGGGAATTCATTCTTTTTCCCACTATGCTGACTGTAAAGAATTCCTTAGCTATACAACTGCCTCTATACTGACAAGGAAGTGTAGATAGATAGCAGAGGGACTGGACTGACAGAACAAGGACATTTGCAACATTAAGATAGTATGGAAATATAAATTACATGTGCTAAGAAAAGAGCACAACAAGCAGTCATATGGTGATAGCAATAATTAGGTTCAACTGTTTCTTTTGGAGAAAAGACAGAGGAGAATATGAAAGAGTTGTACTACAAGCAACATGAAATAGGTGAGAAATGACTGCTCATTCTAGTCCAATACAGTAAGAATCAAAAGAGCATACTAGATGCCAGGTTCAAAGCAAAAACAATACCAGGAAAAAAAAAAATTTCCAAACAACTTGCAATTAAGCTGTGGAGTTTCTTGCTATAGAATGCTGCCGATGCTAGAAATCAATGATTTTGAAAACAAAATCTGGGTTTTTAAACCCATTCTAGAATTTTTTAAACCCATTTTATTGACTGACAATACTTATGAATGCCACCTCCAAAGTATTCTGCAAATTATTGAAAGCCAGTCTAAAGAAGAACTCTTGCAATTTTTAACACCATGAGATATGGTTTTAATCACTGCCAAAGAAGTCATAGACATCATAGACTTTAAAAACTGAGTAAACACCAGCCTGAAAACATGCCAAACTATCTTGAGAAAAGAGGAAGTATAGGAAATGACAACTGAACAACAGCACCCTGGATGTAGCAATTGGAGTAACTATATTAAAGACATAATTGTGACTGGGTGGAACAAATTTATGGAAGTTGCATAAGGTGATGAATAGTGAGAAAGCAGTGTAATGAGCACAAAATCTGCCACAGGTATCAAGACTGCAGAAATACATAGATTCAGGAGATGGGCAAATAGTTTAAGCAGGCAGATACAAGATGTTCCACCTTGGCTACTATAAGGGTATGCGGAAATTAGTGTCAGTGTTTTTAAGGATGTCTGATCAAGGACCTTTTTCTGTGCAGCGGATGAGAAATGGAGGAAGCCATGCACAGGAACACAGAGGGACACAAACCTGACCACCAAATGATAAGGAATGTGGTGATGACAACCAGGTGTGGTCAGCCACACAAATTGATGAGGAGATGTGTGAGATGTTTATTCCAGCAAGGTTATCTTGATTGGTAACTTGGTCAGTTGGCAAACCAAAGAAACAGTGGTAAGCCAGGAAGCAAAATACACTGACGCACACCTGACTAAGCAAGCACGTCAACAGTGACAGTAAATTAACCTTGCCAGTCACAATAGATGCTGAGCTATCATGCAACTACAGCTAGTCAATCTGCAAACCCAGGGGTCCTCCGGGCATTCTGCAAATCCAGGGGCCCTGAACATGTGGAGTAAGGGAATCAATAGAGCTGTGGAGGGACAAGCAAGGGAAGAGAAAGAAAGGAGGAACAGAGATAAGATAGACAAAAAGGATACAAAGGAGTCAATTTGTCCCCAAATAGCACCACTCAGTACATTCATCCAGCTTAGTCCTGCACCTGAGGCCATAGTCTGTCTCATCTTCTTGCATCTTCTTATTAAAAACTCTCTTATCTTCCTCTCTACATAACTGCTTGCACTGTGCCATGCACGTGCATGCCTCAAGAACTCAGTGCCAGGTACCTGGGGGGACCTGCACGTGACTGTGTGTGAATGGAAAGTGGTGCCAGCCACTGCAGTAAACCTGGGAATGTGGGTATCCCTGGCCTGTGGCATCAGAGACTGCAGTGAGGACGGCGATCCCAGCACAAGCTAAGAAGAGGCCTCTCCTGTCACAGGCAAGAACAGTGCTTGTTTCCAAAACACATGCTGGATGGCAGTGGCGTGAATGAGCAAGCTCAACACTGGTGGCCTGAGCAGGACCACCAGTCACAGGAGATAGAAGGTTAATATGAACAAAACAAGGAATTAACCTAGAGAAGGAACAGTTTTATGAAACCTGCTTTGAAGATCTAAATCTTTATCCCTACATTGATTCCACTATTTCCCATGGATATATTGAAAGTCTATTTTTTTTCCAAAAAAAGCAAAATTAGTTTCCTAGTTTTAAAATACACTTTAATTTAAGGGAAGCCATCCTTTGATCTTGAAACAAGCTGTATGAAGATAAATATAACTAAAACAAAAAATAATTTGCAGGTATCATATAATTTCGGTTTGAGAAAAAAAAAAAAAGAACACTATCAGATATTTTTAATGCCAACTCTGGGCCTCAGAGAGTCTACAGAAGAGGAAGAGTAACGCTATTTCAACTCAAATTTGCTGCAAATATGAATTCACTGGTCATGAGGAAGTACTTGCAAGCCAGACACTGAGAGATGATTGAAACCTCTTTTATTAATCAACCCTTATTAAACAATTCAAATACCATCCCAGCCATCACCTGAGAAATTTGAGAAACTAAAATAACCTGTCTAGAACTCAGGGAGCCATGCTTCCAAATTCATAAGCAATCAGTTAAACACAAGTGCTTAGCAAATAGACCCAAATTAGAATAGGGAAAAAACTGAAAACCCAAGAACAATTTGGAGAACAACTAGAAAATCTTCATCAGTCACAAAGCACATATAATAATCTTACCCATACTATAATAATCTTGCCTCATAACCACTCTAGACACATGACTTTCCAGTAGTCTTCACAGTTTTTCAGGTTCTGGATATCCCTTCTGGAGCAGATTACTACTCTAGAAAAACTCTCCATTTGGATTGCACTTTGGGCTAGATAATTCAACAACTACATTTTTAGTGCTTTCATCTCTCCTCAATGAATCAAGATTAAGCAAGTTAAGCAAGGTGCAGGACAGGGAAACGGAGCAGTGGTCAGGCATCCAATCTCACAGAGAAAGCAACTGAGACCTTTCATAGCAGTGGTCCCTTCTGAAAAGTCACTTGCTGAAAAAGTAAGCTGTTTGTTCTTCTGCCTTCCAGCTCTCCATATTCTGCATACTGTCCCCACAAATTTAATTCAGTCACATTCATTAAGTTTCAGCACTCATCTCTTCCCACCCTCACATCAGTTGTTTCATAACCATCATATGACAACCATCCACTTTTCAGGAACACGTTCTTGTCAGATTGGTTGTGCTGCATGCCTTTTTTCTTGTCAGACACAGCATGTATTGCAGTACATTCCACAGCCAAAAAAAACTTCCTGTTCAGCTGACTGAAAGCATTTTGAGTTGAAAGAATTCCTATCCTCCCTATTCTCTAGACTGCTGAGGTCCAGAGGTAGTATTAAAAACAGTATTTTGGGTTTTTTAAATGAAATTAACTGATATGTGTGAATGGATGTTTTCATAATAATTATTGTCATACTGCTTTGTTACAGCTCTTCCCTACAAGGAAGTAAAAACTTCCATAAAAGGATTCCATCTCCTCAATACCAAGAAACTTGTATTTAGACCAATGGATGCTTTGGATCAGGTCCTTTAGCCTTTGCCCAATTGTTTCCCAGGGAGGACTGCTTGTAAATTAATGAGGGACATGCTTAGGAAAGACACTAATTGTATTGCCCCAAAGTCCTTGTTTACTACTCCAAAGAGATACTATTACAGAATGCTGGAGTGCCAGACAATACTGATTTCTGCTTCCCTCGTAACAACTTTAACTCCTTAAGATAAATCACATATGCACCAAAATTTTATTTTGAAATTAAGAAGTGCAAAAAGCATAATCTATTATAATGCACTAATTACAATGTACATGACTAAAATATTTGACAGCATGATCCTTTCACACATCCAGTGTCTTATTTTTCACTTCCATTGAACTTAAAACTTAAGTTTAACAACTTAAAATCAGAGCTTCTTTTAAACTTTACCCAGTACATCAACTCTGAAAAACAGAGCCTTCATGAAACATGGGTGTAATTGAGAGGTTGAGAATGATGTGCAAGCCCAAATGAAGAACTAACTACTGTTTTACTGAAGACCATTAAAAATAGACAATTCTTGTGTGTAACCTAGCCCCAACAATAAAATGAGAACAATCCAGATTCTCCCTCTAAAGAATCAAGTTAATACAAATATTTTAAAAATGGGATTTAACATTATTTTTAATAATTCTATTAACCTAAATGAGAGCTATTGGGGTCTTTTTCAGACATCCACCTCCACAGTTTATTAGCTCAAATAAAGAGATTTAGAAGGTAACTCAGACCAGACAGAAGCAGAGTTGTCTCACTTCTGGCAGATACTCCAACACTTATTTTGCCCAATCACTGCAGTGCTCCCAATGACACTTAGGTATATTCTTTACAGCACATGCAATTTTTTTCTAAAGGCTGCAGCAACAAACGAATAGGTCATTAGGGCTTTCAGGTATTACTCCCTGTCTGCTGTCCACAGCAATCAGCAAGCATTTTGAAAAGACTACCATTAGTCACTATCAACACAGAGCCACCAGAGCCTCTTTTAGGACCAAAGTAAATTACTGATGCTTCATTCATTTCCGTTTTCACACTGACAACCAGACTCCTGAAGCCTTGCATATATACCTTTACAACCATGCTCCCTACTACTGAAGAACTAACAGACCCTGTCAAGTCGAATGAATACTGGTCAGTAGAGCCTTTATTTTCTACAAAATTCAAGAACCATGGCACAGTTAAATCCCGCATCGCTTTGACCTTCTCAGTGAGTTTTACTGAGGTCTTGACTACACCAAAGCTAAAAATAGCTTTTAAAGCGACTTACCGTTACATACTTCCATTCTAAAGAAACATTACATTGCTCTTAGAAAATTCAGCCCAGTGACTATTAAATCGAAATCTACATATTCACAAGAATTTGCAACCTTTTATCCAGCAAAGTAACTACATCAGTTAGTAGAAACAAAGTATTTTCAAACTCACAAGTTGCTATGTTACAATTTCAAAGTCACAGTTAATTTATTACAGTTACTGGAATTTTAAACAAGGGGTACTAAGTTGCTTTTGCAAGGATGCACTGGAAGACGGCACAAATTCCACCACAAGTACTTAAAATCATGGGCCTTGGGAACTGCTGACATGATGTCAGGACATAGAGAGTGTATCCTACCATCAGCAAGACATAAAACCTGCTTCCTTGTATTATTTATTCCTGTCCATACATTACTAAACTTCTGCAATACTCTTGAATCAAAAATGATTCTGCCCTTGAGTAATAGGTTATGTAGATATATACATATAGCTCTACATATACAAATATTTTTTTAATGTATGTAGGTATCTCAAGCTAAAGCTCTATTGCTAAACCAGAAATTTGATGGAGCTTATGAGAGCCACATTTAAAAGCAAGCTGATGACCAATCATTTTATTTGAATACAATGGAGAGCATCTCAAATAAAACATTAAAATAAAGATTCATATGAGTTAGTAATTCACATTTAACACAAATCCAAGTGGGAAAACTGGAAATGTAAACTGATGGAAGAACTGGATTTAGCTTAACCTTTGCATTTCAATTTTAGGCAATTGGAATAGTTGCAATCTGTGTTGCAGGATTATCCTGTGGAGTACAAAACTTTTATTTTGACTTTTGACCGTTCAAAAGCTACGGTGTTTTTGGGTTTTTTTCACTCTCCAGGTGCAAAGGCTCCAGGACAACAGCTCTCTGTTCGTTTCTACAGGAGTAATGTAGCCAATTTTCCAATGTTTTTCTCAGTGAGAGAAAAGTAAACAGTTTGAAAGGGTGAAGGTATGGGTGTTAACATTTTCGAAATGGGTCTTAATGTCTCTGCTAACTTTGGGCAGCAGGTTTGTTTGTTGCAAAGACCAGACGGCCTGGCTTCTGAAATAGGAAAAGGTTTGCACAAGCTTGAACTTTGGGGTAAAATTACAGTAGGTTCAACGGGGGATATGTGGTAGGTGGTTCGGGAAGGCTGTACCTTCCCAGAACCTGAGCAGTGGGGAAAGGAAGAGGGCAACATGCGGGTAAGAGTTTGGGAAAAAATGAGGCTGCACCCTCAGAAACCTCGAGAGAGAAAATCCCGCGGGCGTGTCCCCCGGTGGAGTCTCCCTCTTTATTCGAAAAGAATTTGAAGGACTTCCTTTTTGGACATAAACCTCTGGTATTTGTGGAATTTTCCTGACATGAGGCAGAACTCACTTCTGGCTCATTACATCATTCCGATTTTCCCACTAAATCTTCTCCGCTGCCACGCCAGTTGCTCCACCTTCCTCACAACTACTTCCGCATTCTGTTGCCACCGACCTTTGCCTTCTGCTAGCGCGGTGAAGCAATGCTAAAAATCAATCTGATCGCTTCCCGATAACCACCGAGATTCCTGCCCAGCGGGCAAAATGGCTGTTTACCCTTTAACCCTATGCATCGACCCGGCAGCGGCGCTCAGGGAACGACGGCCGACTCCCTCCGGGAACACGCAGCGCCTCAAGCGCGGCGCCCACCTGAAGGGCCGGGCGGGGAAATCGCGCTCGGCCCTGCTCGGCTCCTTTCGGGCCCGTTCGGCCTCGCTCCGTCGGTCTCGGGCTCGCGCCGGGGCGGGGCTTCCCCCTCGGCGCTGCCGGGCGCGGCGGGAGCGCGCACGGGGCCTGGCTGCCCGCGGAGGCTGCGCACGGTAACGGGGTCCCGCTGTTGGGCCGGGGGGCCGGGTCGCGGCCCTGGGGGAAGGGAGTGGAGCGGGCCCGAGGGAATAGAAGCTGTCGCTGTGATGCGCAGCGGTCCCGGCAGCAGTGTGTCTGTGGCTGTGTGGCTGTGTGTGTGGGTTTGGTTTAGAAACCACGAGATTTTTTTTTCACACTCAGAATTTACATTTCCATAGTAAAATCTTCTGGTCCTTAAGCCTCTTTAAAACTGGCTTTGATTGTTAAGGTAAAGTTTCCCAGTGTTTGGAGATGGATGGGACGAAGGTTTGATTTGGAATAACAATATGACACCAATCACAGTTTGTTGTGTTTGTATTTTCGGCAGTAATAGTTTGATTTGGAATAACAATATGACACCAATCACAGTTTGTTGTGTTTGTATTTTCGGCAGTAATAGTGATTTTCTGTACAGCATTAAAGTTCGGTCTTTGACTTAAACAGCCTTAATAGTGGTGGGAATGCCCTCAGGCATTTTTCTTTTCTTTTTTTTTTTTAGACTTAGTTGGCACAATGACTGACTTTGAAAAGAGCCTGCACCAGGACATGGTTTCCCAGCTGCATGACTTGGCTGCTGCTGGGGACGCAGCCAGGCTGAAGGCGCTGCTCCGGCGCTCCCCGTCGCTGGTCAATGCGGCCGCGGGGAACGGCTGGACAGCCCTCATGTACGGCGCCAGAAATGGACACCTCGAGGTTGTACAGGCTCTTGTTCAAGAAGGGTAAGCTGTTTAATAGACCCCATTCAAGAGCTCTGTTTTGCACCCCCGTTTTTGCCCCTATCAGTTTTGTCTCAGAAGTAGTGGCAGAATTAGTAGTGTCTCAGATAGTGGCAGAATTTTCAGGGCTAAAACTCGGGAAAAATGTATTCTGTGTCAGTTGATAACTGGTTTCTGCTGTTGCATTATGCTTTTCATATTTGCTAAGAAAGACTAAAATTATAAACATCTCTAAAGTTACTCCTTTGATATTCAAGGTTATGTTGTCACTTTTCACACGGGCCAACAGAACAGAACAAAGTTTGCACCCTAATTCCAACCACTGTACTGAATATAAATTGGCTGTGTTTGATTGTTCCATTTAAAATTTTTTCTCTAAACTTGATTTGTAATCCACTTGAATCTTTGTTAGTGTAGAATGTTTGCTGACTCTTCAGTAGGACATGACACTCACCTTTTCCAAAGTTACTTCAAATGGAAAATGTTTTAAAACTAAGATAGAATCAAATTTGGTTTAACTGAGTTTAATGTTAATCAAGCCCAAGTTAATGTTAATGTTAATCAAGTTCCTTTCTGAACTCCTAATTACAGAAAAAAGCAAGTTTAGTTCATTCTGTAGTTAATGAGTAACTTCAGGCATAGCATTCCGCAGCCTCCAGTAATCATCCCACCCGTTTTTGATTGGTTTTTTTTTTTTTTTAGTCATACCCAAGACCTGGGGCTCAGTCTGGGGCATTAGATGAACCACTGGTTTCTACCATAATCAGTATGTTCCAGTACGTAGAGGAGCATCTCAGTGCCAGATTTTGTGTATTGAGGAATCTTTTGAGGTGCTGGGGGTTTTTTCAGTTGGTAAATAGGAAAACAGTTTTTAAAGTTATGCTTTTCATCTAAAAAAAAAGTGAATATCGCTTTTAAATGTCCTTTTCATGGTTGCTCTATTAGGCAATTGAATATAGTTTGTGAGATGATGCTGTGGCCTCATCAGTCTCCTGTTAATTAATGCTTGGTATAATTGTTTTGAGAATTACAGTTGCTGGTTATATAAATATAGTTGTCTATGAAGATAATATTTCATAACATTACAAAGAATAATTCTAGAAATCTATAGTCAGTGGGTTTGTAGCACAGAATTGTAGAATCATAGAATATCCTAAGTTGAAAGGGACCCACAAGGATTAAGTCCAACTCATAGTCCTGCACAGCCCCATCTCCAAGGACCACACCAGGTGCCTGAGAGCCTTGTCCAAACACTTCTTGAACTCTGTCAGGATTGGTGCTGTGAGCACTGCCCTGGGGAGCCTGTTCAGTGCCCACCCACCCTATGGGTAAAGAACATTTTCCTGATATCCGACCTAAACCTCTCCTGAGAGAACTTCATGCCATTCCCTTGAGTCCTGTTACTGGTCATGAGAGGAGTTGCTTTAGCAGCAAAAACTTGTAATTTAAGTTTTGAATGGTTTTCTAGACTGTACTCAAATTCCCTTAAAAGCTTGATATAAAATCTCAAAATGGTCTGGCCTGTGGTACAGTTACTTGTGTATCAGCAACATTAATATTCCTGGCATCTTCTGATTTTAAAAACTGATGAGTCTAGTACTTATTACATAATTTGTAGTTTACAGTGACATTTCTGTTTTACTTACCAATTTAAGATTAGCAAATAATTGAATTGTGTTATTATGGCCTCCCAATCAACCTCAACTTATTTAATGTTTGTATTTCTTTTTGGTTTTAGTATTTGAATGTATATGATGAGGCAATGATCTCTTATTTGTTTCACTTTACAGACATCTGAGTAACTGAAAGATCCTTGCAGGAACCAGATTCTGTCACTAAGCAGAGTCTGTATTCTTGATTCTAATTTTTTGGTAAATCATCAAATATCCTGAGTTAGAAGGGACCCAGAAGGATCAGCTCCTGCAGCTGTGCAGGACATCCCAAGAATCCCACCATGTGCCTGGGAGCATTGTCTAAACACTTCTTGAACTATGGCTTCATGTCCTGTCACTGGTCACCAGAGTGAAAGATCAGTACCTGCACCTCTGCTTTCCCTCATGGGAATGTTGGAGACCCCACTGAGGTCTCTCCTCAGTCATCTTTTCTCCAGGCTGAGCAAGCCAATTAACCTCAATAAAATATTTTATTGTAAATGTTTTGTGGCTACTTCCAGTAGCTTCTAGAAGGTAATGTTTGTTAGCCTGCTTTTTTTTTTTTTCCCTTTTTGATTACTGGTTATGAGGAACAGATCTGTAGCTTGACCTGTAGCCTGGTTTTGAGCCTTTTTTAAATGATACAGTGTATGGAATTTTAATTAATTTATTGCCTTTGTACTACTTCATGAATTTTGGTGAATTATAATCTGGAAAGGATCAACAAAAACATGAAATACAGCCTTGGCAAAAGAAAAAGAAGTATAATTATATTTCATCACCATGATGCTGAATATTTTTGCCTAAAGATTATCCCAGTACAGACAGAGTGTCTAGAAGTTCTTGTACCATAATAGTGTCAGATGTATATGCTGTAAGTAAGAATAAGAGTGTCAGGACCCTTCCTAAACATATTTATTCTGGTAACCTCAGCTGTTTTCTGTTTCTTTAGGTGTGACAGATCCATCGTTAATAAATCAAGGCAGACAGCTCTGGACATTGCTAAATTTTGGGGGTACAAACACATAGCTAATTTGTTGGCTAATGTGAAAGGTGATCAGAAACCTAATTTTTTGCCAGATGACGTGAAAGAATATGAAAATTATTTTGGCATGACACTTCTGGACAGAAGGAGTGATAAAAGAACAGATTCCAAGTGGCTAAGTAAAAAACAAAGCCATCCAGCTACAGTATACATCCTCTTTTCAAATCTAAGTCCCTTAGTTACTTTGGGTGGAGGAAGAGAGAGCTCACACCAACCAGAAGTAAAGCTTTGCAGGCTGCACCACAAGGATGTGGAGCAGTACATGAACCAAACTGAAGAATGTACCTTGATTTTTCTTGGAGTTGAGCTTCAGTTTGATGTGAACCTGATGGCTGCTTGCAATGGAAGAGTTCTGCAGGAAGATGAAGATGGGTTAGTTGCTTGGTTTGCTCTTAGCATAGATTCTGCTTCTGCTGAAAAATTTAAACAGAAGCACGAGGACTGTTACTTTCTTCACCCGCCGATGCCAGCACTACTGCAGTTACCTGAAAAAGAAGCTGGTAAGATGCAAAAAATGCAGCAAGTACAAAATGTATAATCAGAAAGGTACACTTTGGTGTTCCCTGAGGTGTAATTCAAAGAAAAGACAAACGACTGCAAAGAAATCCTGTGTTTTCAGTGGCTTTAGAAATATTTTGATTTTAAAAGCCTGGCAATGGTTTTGTGAAGAATTTTGTATGTAAGAGCATGTGCGTTTTCAAAGGACTTTTTTCTGCAATGGCAATATTAGACTGTAAAACTATTGATCATCATGGGTTTTAAACATTACTATTCAAATATTCATGCATGAACATTCAAAACATACAAAAAGGAAAAAATCTGTCAATATTGAGTTTCAGTAATGAAATTATTAATTAAAATGTATAATTAATAAAATATTAGTTACAAGAAATGAGAACCTAAGTCCTTTGTAAGAGTGTGTTGGATACTCATCTGACAATGAAGTATTGAAAAGTCAGGGTGCCAAAGTGAATTAGTGTTAATGAGGACATTAACAGAAAGTGTTCTTAATGACTGCTGTTGTAGCAGTTTTGTTTTTATGTAAGAAATAAAGGGGAAGCTTGACTTGAACTTTAAGTTTAAATGGAACAGTGCATTATTATGTCAATACCTGTAGTAGCACTAAAATGGTCATCTGGAAAAGACTCGATACATGTAATTTTGGCAGTTTGCCTACACAAAGTGACTTGTGTGAGAAGCAGAGTATATTGATCTGGATTAATTTGTTTCTGAATGTGTGCAAATTGCCCTGTAGCCCTTTAACACCATGTCCTATTGCATTTGCTGTGCTGCAAAGGAAAAGGTCTGCATAACTCATACTGCTCAACTTCTCTTGTGGCCATGATTATGATTCAAACCACACTCTGAAGTTTAACACTTTATGTGTTAAACTTCACTACTTGGTTTTTCTATGCTGTTAAAAGCTTAGTATGAATTGGTATTTAATTTTGTGCATTTTCAATGTCTTGTTTTAAAGGAGTAGTAGCCCAGGCAAGATCTGTTTTAGCATGGCACAACCGCTACCGATTCTGCCCAACGTGTGGGAGTGCAACCAAGATTGAAGAAGGGGGTTACAAGAAAACTTGCTTAAAAGAAGATTGTCCCAGCCTCCAAGGAGTTCACAACACATCATATCCAAGAGTTGGTGAGAATACTTACTCAGAAATGGCTTTCCTGTATTATATGCATGTAAATCAATTTATTTCTAGTTATTTCAGCTGCTTACTTCTGTCCTAGGTCTTCAGTACTTGTTTCTCCGCAGGCTGTGTGTCTCAGCTCTGTTTAGGATTAAATAGTTCAGGCTTCTCTTTCTTGCACTAGTCTGTGATACAGAATTGCTGTAACAATGCAAACCTTGTTTCAACAAGTAATATCAATTAGGAATTCCAAAAGTATAAATGACATATTGGCAGTACAAAGGGTCACATGTTATTTTTTTACTTAAAACCAGATGACAGTAGAAAGGGGAAAAGATCACGAGTTAGTAGGGTTGCTTAGACCAACAGGAGACAATACTAAATTGGAAAGAAAAAGATAGATACAATGACCTGAGGTGAGAAAATTTGTCAAAGTGCAACATCATATGAGAAACTGATAGCAAAGAGTAAACAAAGATGGAAAGTAGTCAGTATTTAGTCAGTATTTGCACTGTCAGCAAAGTGTCTAGTTATTAGGTGTTAAGTCAAAAATACATTCTTCAGACTTCTATGGTGAAGAGAAGGTGCTAATAAATGAGTTTGCTGCAGAAACTGTTGGTGTATGCTGGATGCATAGCTAGGTTAGTACTGCTAGTACTCTTAGCAGATTGTGTGCTTTGGTTACAGGTAATTTCTGTCCTGCATTTCAAGCCTTGGTTAGTAAACCGCTTCTACTAAGCATGTATGTTACACAGCAAAATAAAGAGGTATCTTGCATGGGGAGAAACTCCAAAGTGAAATGAAGTAACAGCTTACTCTGAGCATGAACACAATTGTGATTTCAGTATCATTTCTGTCTTTATATGCATTGGTATGGAACAGACTGGAAGTTTTTATTGCATTTAAGTCCCTCAAATGTTGAAATATATTAATTTCATCTCCTTTGCAGATCCTGTTGTGATAATGCAAGTCATCCATCCAGATGGGAACCACTGCCTTTTAGGTAGGCAGAAGAGGTTTCCCCCAGGAATGTATACCTGCCTTGCTGGATTTGTAGAACCTGGTGAGTAATTTCATTTTCCTTTATCAAATGTATTTTCTCAATAAGAATATTATACCTTTACAATTACAGAGAAATATATTTTGTGTTATTTCAAATTGATGTTTTTTGCTTCCTGATAGGTGAGTTGTTAGAATAAATACACTTATTCTGTACTTTGCAACTGCTGATTATAAAAGCAAAAAGCAACTTGAGTAAATAAAAACATTAAATAGTTTTCATATCATGTAGTCTTAAATCACTCCTTAAATGAAAAAAATCATTTTAAAACGCATCACCTTGGCTGGTGATACTTAATAAAGGATTTTAGCATAGGAAAAGTAAGAGTTAAAATGTAAGTTAAACTTAACCTGAAGCTAAGGATATGCTTATGTGTTTGCGGCCTGAGTGATTCTATGGGAGATGAGTAGAAATTAGATAATTCTGAAAGAAAGATAAAGAGATATTTTAATAGCTATATCAAGCAATAACAGTTGAAATTAGTTACAATTATAAGTACATGCAGAACTACTCGTAAAACATTCTTATATTGGGAATAGATCTTTATCACGAGTGAAATTATAGTGAATAAATATATTCAGTAAATGTGCACAGGTTGACATACAGTGACAGCATGAACAAGTTTATTCAGGTATCATGTGGAAGAAGTCAGGACATTTATTTCTGATGGATAGACTGTGTGCTTTAATGAACCTGCAGTCAGTGGTTACAGCACAGTACTTGCATGCATATGTAGGCTGTTGACCGTCAGCATTCCACACATACACATCCACAATTTTCTGTGGATATGGAAGCAAAGCTTTCCATTGCAGTTTCAATCTACAGTATTGTCTGCATGTGTTAAGACAAAGAAGAATGAGTCAGGCAAAGGGAATAATACAATGCAGAAATGTGAACAAGTATTCTAAATCTGTTTTCTTACTGTTGTAATTCTAAATACTGATTTTTCGAGCTGTAGTGCATGCTGTTGCAATCATACTGAAAATCCAGAAATTAACACGGTGCTAGTTACAAATGAACAGATAAATGTTTGAAGAATAATTATAGGTGTTATATATTTTCTTCCTAATTTTTGGCATTTTAGGTATAGTGATAATGTTTTGTGTGTATGATAAATTATCATTTCAGGAAATAAATATTATTATGGAGAAATTACTACACTTTATTTTCAAAGTTCCATTTTGCTTTAGTGGCTGTTTCACCTTATTAGATTTTTGTGTCTTGTGCTGAGGTCTTTGCCCTGATCTGTGAACTAGATCTTTATAGATAATTGCCTTGGGCAGTTTCAAATCTTTTGAGTCAGTTCAAAGCACAGCGTGTGATCGTTGCTTGGAGTATTTTCATGAGCTGCTTGTTCCTTGCCCTTTTTGATTAGGTGAAACCATAGAAGATGCTGTTCGAAGAGAAGTAGAGGAGGAGGCTGGAGTCAAAGTTGCCCATGTTCAGTACATCTCTTGTCAGCCGTGGCCAATGCCCTCCTCCCTAATGATTGGCTGCTTAGCTATTGCAGTGTCCACGGAAATTAAAGTTGACAAGAATGAAATAGAGGATGCCCGCTGGTTCACTAGAGAACAGGTAAAGTTCAATTTCATTTTCTTCTTCTGTTGATTAGTCTGTGACTGTATTGGTTCTGGCATACAACAGACACTTGCTTTTTCAGCAAGTCAAATGTGTACCCTTCATTTTATCATACTACAGTTGCATTATACTGTGATTGCAGGTAAACACAATCAGAGAAAGACAGATATTCACAGTAATGTCTGAGTTACTTAAAAGCTCATTTTATGACATTTTTGCTCTTCACCTTTCCCTTCTGTGAGACAGCCAAGTTATTTTAATGCATTTCCTTAGCAAGCCTGTGCTTTTCATTTAGAAGTAGTATTTAATATCGTTTTTCATCACGGTTTCTCCAAACAAACGTGCTACCAGTGTGATGGTGGAAGTTAAAGTAAGGACTCTTTAGGAATTCATTAGGTTGAACATCTTTTTTCATGCAGTACTGTTTTAATACGTTGGTATTAAATGTAGATTACTATGCATTAATAAGAAATCCTACACTTAGTTCCATCACTAGTTAAAATATAGTCAAATAAAAACGCAGCAGAAAAGACTTTCACAGAAGTATTGCAGTTCACGAGTAGAAAAGATTGCTTGCACAACTTAGTTTTCACAGGTTTTCCCATAGGCAACTTAGGAGCTAGGCTTTTAATAACAGTGGACATCTGCCTAGCAGTTCCAAGTCTTTTGACTAAAGTTGCCTTGAAGGCAAAGTTAGTCACCTATAATCTCAGTGTGTTTCTGTGAACACTGAGAGCATTATTTTAAATGCCTATCAGTTCTGAATACAACTAGTAACATGCAGATTGGCATAGAGCTGGAAGTAAATATACTTCAAAAATGTACTAAAATGTATTCGCATTATACTTGCAACTGCTTCAAAAGAGCAAGAAAACACATCTCCTGTGACACTACATGTAAAAATTAAAATAATTATTTTTGTCACAGTGTAGAGCACCATCTGGTGGTCCTTCCCATAATAAGGCTCCACAAAAACCTTAAATAGTATACTAGCAGTCTCCACAGTTCTGTTAGGAAGAAGGTATCCTTTGGGGCACATTAAGCTCAAAAATGTCATAATTCACACGAGGTGGGACTTTTCTCTGCATCTACCTTGGAGAGTCTCTTAGTAGCTCTTTAATAGATATAGCAATGGTAGACTGATGGATCATTGTAGGAAGATAATTTCTGCATTAATACAATGTTAGATTCTATATATTTTATAATGCTATCTTCTAAAGATAAAAAATCTTTTTTTATTGCAGGTCGTGGAAGTTCTCATTAAAGGAAACCAGCGTTCTTTCTTTGTACCACCAAGTCGAGCTATTGCACACCAGTTGATAAAACATTGGATTGGAATGAATACTAATCTTTATATCAAATAATTGATTTCTTGAAGTTACTTCTTCTATTGAATGCTTAATTAGGCATAAATTAGAACTGTTTGTCTAGGGAATGTGTAACCAAGGGATTTTCTGAGCCTTTACGTTGGTTCCAGAGTTAAACTATGCAAATCTTTGTAGGTGTTTTCAGACCTGAATTAAATTTGGACAAAACCCAATAATTATCCCAAGCAAGCAAGCAACAAATAAGTGGAGTTGGTACCTTTTTGAGTACAGGCTCCGTTTTTTGTTCCAGAGAGAGATGATTATGCCTTTTGCTCTTACACTTTCTATTTGGTCTTCCCAGCCTGGAAGAAGTCACAGCATACAAAGAGGGCTGTCCAACCTTGCCTGCTGTTTGAATTCTCTACTTACATCCTCCTATTTGGCCTTAATTATTTTTTTCTCATTTTTGCCCATCTCCATTCTTCAAATTTGACCTGTCACAAAACTTATACATTCAGTGCTGAAAGCCTTACCAGCTATGGTTATTTTAAAGTTAATAGCATATGTAAATAGTGAATATGTAATATTTTGTATCTTTTACATTAACAACCTTATTTATTTTAATGTTCTAAGCAGAGCATTTACTTGTCCATTCTGACTTGGCCTGCACTTACCCAATGGTATGTCAGCCAGAATTTAAAGGCATAATTCAATACTTTGTGTTTGAAAAAGGTGTTGGAGTTGTAAGTGTTGTAGGATAATAATGTACTTATTGATGCTAGGCAGTGAGTAATTTCATTCTCTGATAATTAGAAATGAAATGATTGAGTAATGAGGAAAGAAGAATAAGACATATCTCAAAATATGCATGAAGTTCTTTAGGGAAATAGAGATGCTAAGATTGTTTCTCTTGTTAAGAATCTTACAGTTGAAAGAAGTATTTTAATTGCAGCTACAAGACTGAGATAGCAATATGTTAATTAAAATATTTATTTATGTGGTTTTAATGCAGCAGTTCAGATTTGTGCCTTAATTTATTAAGTTGTTTAAGATAATGTTGATATTCAAAAAAGGAAAGTGTACTGTTTTGGTATTAATTTCATTATGTAACAGTTCATAGTCTGTCTTTCTGCCATGATTGCAGTGATATCAAAAGAAATGCAAATAGTCTGAGGAAAATGCGATTATACTGACAAATGTAAACTTATTATTACATGATTTGTTTATTTGGTGTAATTTAAATTGCTTTTAATAGTGAATGGTGTCATATTTTTTCAAAAATTCTCAGCAACCTGGAATCAGTAAAACTGCTGTACAAATCCTAATTGTTCTTTTTTTTTCCCCTGTCCATGTCACACTATGCTCAGCAGTTTTCATGGTTTTTTGGTAAGGCAGTACCTAAGAAACTTTAAACCAAGAATCATTCTTGACAGACTTGGAGTATTTGACATATTATGTTACTTCATTCTCTCCCTTGTTACAGCCATACCTACAAATAAGGACGACCAGGTTATCTCTTGAGTTGTCTGGCAAGGAGAAGGAAACCATATACTGCTTCCCTTAAAAATTTATTTTACAGAGGAGAGTTGTGGAAAGCTGTTGTAGGCCACACGTACCAGCAGGACTGCATGGTAAGAGTGGCATTAATCAGTTGCAGGTTGCTCATGGAGTGAAGGAGAGTATTGGAAAGTATGCAAAAAATGATGGAAGCTAAGCAATGAAAGGAAGTTTTAGCTAGTGCTGTGGTGATTACATTTAGAGACATGAATAACAAAGGAATGAGAAGCAGATGGAAGAGGAAGGGTAAAGCATAGAGCAAATATAGGTAGCATAAAAGAAAATAGTTTAGTTACTTTGAGGTAACTAAATCTACATGACTAAGACGCATTGAAATACTAGTGTTTTATGATGAAAATTATGGGGAGTTGGTATAGAGAAGTGCTTCTAACTGTGAAACTCCAAATACAGTATCCCTGACCAAAACTGATGTTAATAATCTGCTTAATTTTTTTTTTTTTAGAATCTGTATAACAGTATATATGTGCAATTACAGTGCTAATAAATAAATTGAAAATTTTCACTTTCCTGCATGAAGAAAAACAAACAGAATCGTATGGCAAAGGGAACAACATAATCTCTGATTTTGAGAGTAATGTTGTAATGATCTTTCATGTTTAATAATGTCAGTGTGTCAGCGATTTTTTGTCTTTATACATTTTCGAAGTCTAAGCCAGGCTTTTGAAAAAGCTTTTGAAGTTTGATTTCCTTTTCCCCTCACCAACAGAAGAACCATTTGCAGGGAATAAGACAAATCTCTCTTGTTTAAGAAAACTACTTAGATAAATTTAATGTATTTAAGGAAAGAATTTTTTTCCTGGCTTTTTATTGCTCAGTTTGCCCTGTTTGTAGGTTAGGGTTTGAATCTTAATTTGAAAATACCTATACATTTTCTGAAGGACAGTTACTGTTTGCAGTTTACATAGAAAATGTCAAATTGAAGAGCCAAGTACTGTGGTTATCTGGCAGCAACAGCAGTTTAGTAAAGTGCCAAATTAAATCTAGAAGCAATTTCAGAGTGTAGTGGTTCTGACTGGAGTATTGTATGGGTAACATCTCCAGAAGATCTCAATAGTTTGACTTACCCAAAAGACAGCAGCAGCAGCTTTGGAAGCAGCCTGTTTCTTCCCACAAAGTTGACGTGGTTCATTAAGAGAATAGCGTTATTTACAAGACTAAAAATATTGGGGTTTTTCTGCGCTCTGAATAATGATCTCTCTCTTTTCTCCCTTGTTTTACAATGGTATCAGACCAAAAAGAGTACTCATGACATCAGATGTACAAAGCAGAAAATTCTGGAGGTGCCTTTTATGCCAGTTTGCCTGTGCACTAAAGAGAACTACCTTCTCTTCAGTACATAATTTGAAAATACTACATATTTTACCTATTTTTATGGTAACTTAGAGATAACAGAAATAGTAGCTTAATAAAGCAGAAAAAGATAATTAGGTTTTTGAACACAAACCAATTGATACTTCTAATAAATCTTATGCAATTTAATGACCTTTTATGTAAATATAATAGTAGTTATGATATTTTTACAAACTTTGCATTTATCCCAATAAACATACTTGTTATAACTAATTTTTATTCTGGATATATGTAAACGTATGAAAAGTAGAATCATTCCAATATTGATTCTATAGTTTGAACATTACATTTTCTATAGGAGCATTGGCAAGTCAGTAAATGAATACATTGAAGTCTGCAACATGTGAGGGAAAAACGGGTGGATGTCAACAGGCTGATTAAAGGTAGACCAGTCATGATGCTTCATGGAATTAAATATACTAATCAGATTCTGAGCTTAGCAGACAGAAATAGAAAAAGAAGTGGAACAAGACTCTGGACATTGCTCCCTCTTTTATCTTTAATTTTAATTAGGTAATCTGATTGATTAAGACTTTTCAGACAAAGCTGACATTTTGTATCTGCTGGGTAATTTAGTTGTTATTTTTATTATCTGCTTTAGCTGTAAAGAACTGGTAGTCCTTTATTTCTTCAATGATTTGAAGGATATGTACATACTGCATATCATTGCTGACTGGGTTTGACAGTACAGAAGGGGGTAAGTCTAAAGAAAAAAAAATTGAACTTGTTATCCTATTAAGCCTTAGCAAGACAGCCAACCCATCCTTCATGAGCTTAGAAAAGAAACCTGTTCACAGGCAGTCCGTAACAGTGAGCATCTGAGGAATATGAATGTTGGCTCATGGCAATCATAAGTATAAACCTTTTTTCTTTAAATTAGACTCTTTTAGATAGTATTCTGTAGCTACTAATTGTTACAATTCATCGTAGCTTTTATTAAATATGGGAATTCTGCAGATGTTTTTCACAGTGAGAAACTATTACGTTTCCCTAAATGATTTTTAAGATGGATATTTGATTCCTAAGACTATAGGTTAT
Organism: Argya squamiceps; assembly: GCA_037834095.1. NCBI lineage: Eukaryota > Metazoa > Chordata > Aves > Passeriformes > Leiothrichidae > Argya > Argya squamiceps. Next base: position 16,943,570 of record JBBMKD010000115.1, read on the forward strand.
CTTATTTTAGCATATAAGTACTATAAATTTAGCAGTATATAATTTTGGAAGTTAAAGCCTACCTGAATGAATTTTCGTTTGTTAGAAATACTGCCTTTCTGCAACCAGTATTTCACATTGGAATATGAAGAGTGTTATGATAAGCTACAGAATTAGTAGTCAAGAAGGAATATTACATGTTGAGTAGAGAAGCTTACATTTCCATTTTCAGCCTTTAAATAAGCCTGGATAGTAATTCTTTTCCTCCTACTAGATTTCATCATCCTGCAAATTAAGCTAGCTTTGGTAAAGTATGTCCTTATTTCTTTCTAAGGGGGGAAGCATTCTAACATTCAGCTAAGAAATGTAGGTATTTTCTCAAGATTTCTACTGAAGCTAAAAAAGAATATATGAAATAAGCATCTCAAATTCCTTTGTCATTCTAAATCTAAATTACTCCTTACTTATTTTATCTAAATTGCTGGTCTCTGGAGAAAGTGACCTTGGAAACTGCATGATGTCTTAGTTTTCCGATCTTAGAAGTCAAATCCTAGAAGTTGGGATAGGATGATGGATTTTGCCCTTATTGCGTTCTATGAACAATGGAATTTCATACATAACCGTAAATTATATTTTATAGTCACAGACATTTTGAGAATAAAAAAGTACCTTGTTTTCAAAGAAAATTTTTATACTGTACAACTACTCTGCAGGATTTTTTTTGGTGGACTCAGTTTCAAGTATAAGCAAATACTTCGAAACCTGATTTCTGTTAAGAGGGATGAGCAGTTCCGAAGCTCAAATAAATTGGAATAATTCAGAGACTGAGAAAGAATTATAGTATTAACTGACATTAACATCTTTGACTATAGAGACTACATTTTGTTACTGGAAATGGTTGTTATAGTTACTATTGTTAGTGTATGTTGTAGTGAGATTACTAATTTCATGATCAATTGCTGCATCACAGCTGGAGGATATTTCCCATACCTGCTGTCATTTTTGGTACTGACAAAGCACGAAGTGCCATAGATAGCACTCTAAATATCAGAATGACAAACTTGCTGACATGAACAGGCTAATCCAGCTGATACTCAGTTTAGGAGGTTTTCCTTTGGTCTCTAAAATAGGAATAGCAGAGGTTCAGCAATGTAAACAGAAATGGCAGTTTATGTGATTTTTGAAACATATTTTCAGACCTTTTGATGAAGAGAATTTATTTTATGCAGTAGAAAAGAGATGTCATGCACAACAAATTCTGTTATCTATTTATAAATATGTTGTTACTTATATGATAATAAATGCATGGATTCCATTGTAGTAAAGTTGAAATATTCATTATTTAGTAATTGTGTTAAAATCATGATGGAATGTTTTATGGACCATTTACAGCTAGTCTCTTGCAGTGTGAGCCAGTGAACGTTTTCAAATGAAGGTAAAAATGAAAAATGTTGGCACAGAAATTAAGTATCTCCAGGATCTAAAATAAGTGCTTATCTTTATTATTACGTTATTTTATCTTTTGTTACAAAAGCTCAAAATAATTAACCAAAAAGCAAGGTTACTTAATAAGTAGACAGAAACTTTACAGGAAATGAGTTTTACATATGATTTTGCAGAATTTAAGAGCTGAAACTGGTGACTTCACTTCTCCCTAAAAAGGCAGAAATGCCTGTGTATATACAGCCCATGACTGCTAATCTGTAGTTCACTACAACTTTTCTGGCACATGCATTCTCAGTGCCAAGTTAAAATAATCTTGAAAACATGTGACTGACTGCACTGTAGTAGCATTTTCTAAATCTGAAATGGATTACCCTGCCTGTAGGGCAGCACTTTAATATATTGGAGAGAATAATATACCTATTTTTTATTTTCAAAAGATTGGTCAAAATCTATTCAACACTTCACATTGTGTCCATTTCTGCTTGTAGAAAAGTCAAAAATAATGCAAAATCTAATTACATGGGATTTTGGTTTCCTAAAAATACCGATTTATGGCATATGTGATATTCTTAGTTGTTTAGACAGTAAGCTTCCTTCTGATTCAGAGCTGAAGAAATACTGACTGGTGTTTGCGATCTTTTCATGGTCTGATTTGGCATGCTTAGTAAAAGTGCCCCAGTACAATTCATGAAATAAGATGGTTGATCAGTGGGTCCCAGTGCAACACCTGTTGCAGATTGATTTCACTGACCCATGTTTTTTCTGCGTTTCATTTGGATGCTCTGTGCTCAGAGATACATGGATACTGCCATATATCCACTGAGTTCCATTTGATTGGAACCTGATTATTTGCAGACATAGAGTTCACGTTTTTATTAATTTTTCAAAGTGCTATATGGTACTGTTAAAGTCACTGTAAATGGCTGCCTGCTTTCCTTTTTCCTTACATTTTGCAGACACCTTTTTAAAGACCAGTCTTTTCAGGAAAACACATAGGTGAAACTTATAAGTAACTGAAAACAGTATCCATTCCAGCTGAGACAGAGGGTGAGAAGCACTGCTAATACAAGCTTTTTTGGTGGCACATTTTATATGTGTTTGACATAAAAAACATTCTTTGACATGAAATGTGTTCTACAGTATTTCAGAAATGTGTGTTCAGAAATTATTCAAATAAAATTCTAGTGTAAGCTTGATAAAGAGAAAAAAGCAAAACTACTTCAATAAGATGTACTTCAATGAGATAAGTAAAAGGTAAATCAGTGATGTGCCTTTTTGCCTGCTCTCTGTGGAACTCAAGGCTTTTCTATACAACTCGTTCTAATGACATTGAAAATTATCTGTGGGGCATCTACCCCAACATGTGAAATCTAAAATAGGGAATATGCTACAAACCACAGTCAGTACAGAGAATAAAAAGAAGAAATCAAGTAGTAAACTTTAGCATTTGCCTATAGGTATTTAAGAATCTCAGATGGTTTGGGATAATTCTATTTAGAGTTTCTGTGGTTTTAACTGTCGTCAGTTAATTCACTGTGAGGCACTGAAACAGGTCACTCAGAGAAGAGAAGCTGGGGATGCCCCTTCCCTGGAGGTATTCAAGGCCGAGCTGGGTGGAGCTTTGGGCAACCTGGTCTAGTGGAAAGTGTCCCTGTCCATGGCAGGGATGTTGGGATGAGATCATCTTCAAGCTCCCTTCCAGCCTAAGCCATTCTATGGTAGTATAATTCATGTGGCAAATTCAGACTTTAGTAATTAGAAGAGAGGAGCTCAGCCATGAGAGACTGGACCACGCATAGCTGGTAACTTGAGAAGCAAAGTCAAAGCAATGATTAGTATGGAATAGATGCATGTTGTGAAATACAAAGAGACACAATGGAAATAAATGAGAGTAAAATTCAGCGTTATTAAGTTCATCTAGGGAAACAGGGACAAAAAGTAGGATTCTGTATCAAAAGGGAGGATAAAGATCAGAAGGGTTAAATAGATAAAGATCAGAAGTGTTTAATGTTGAAACACAGAAGGAAGGAGAAGTAAAATATTCTTGTTTGAGAAAGGCTTGTTTTGGTATGTCATGACATCATTGTTGTAAAGTCTGAGCACAGTAGAATTCAGTATGGAAGTGTTCAGTGAGGAGTCACTGAATTTATTCGTAGCAAAAGCTTGTACAACATAGGATACTGAATTATAAGAAAAAGACTTAGAGTCTAAAAGGATAATTTATATTATCCTGAAAGAACTTAAAATACTTTACAGATCTATTGTGTCATCACACCATTCCAATTCAGAATTAGCAAATATGTTCTCCATATTTTCCTTTCTTGTTTTCTTTTGTCTTTTCTGACAGTCTCATCTTTATAGGTTCACTGAACATGGTTGTTTCGAAAATGAAAGAACACACATATTTTCACATGTAAATATATAAACATAAAGTAAAATACTCCTGTATTTTCAAATTTACTTCCAATCAGTGTTTTTAAAGCAACTTTTCCTGCATCACAAGATGAACTCAAAGGCATTAATTACAGAAGTGGTTATTGGTTTTTTTTTTTTCTTTCATTATCACAGAGCTTGTCATCATCTGTATTAACCTGAAGAAATGGCATTACAGATGTTATCAACAATGAAAATAAATGCTTTCTAGACAGAGCTTTACCTGTATTTATAGTGTGATATAAATATAAATACATTTATAGAGTCATCTTTGACTCAAAATTAGGATGTTGTTATTCTGAGCTAACCCAAGCCCTAATCTATGTAGTAAGAATAACCTATCATGTAAGGAACTATGTCATTGGACGTTGGCTTCCATCCAGGCAAATGCTGAATGCCTCTATTCCCAGCTAAGCTAATTTGGCTCGTGTTCATCTGGTGTGCAGCAGTGGACAAAATAGTTCCTAATGCAAGGTCTTACCATGCAGTCCTGATGCATACAACTAATCCTTGCTTAAGTCAATAGTCTACTCATGAGTAGGATTGAAGGTGATGAGATTCCTAATTCTCTTATCACATCTCAGCCCCAGGACCAATGAAACAAGAATCAATAAAGACAATGCCTGGGTAAAATACATGAGAAGCAAAGAACTGGTGCCTCTTCTGATATGGTAGACCTTAGAGAAGAAGGAATGGATTAACATATATAAATGTATATTGCTGGGCAGCAAAACTATTTGCATTATGAAGTTGTTTCCAATGGTTTTTTGAAGTTAAAGTTATCAACAATTTAACACACTGCAGGTACAAGAAAAGTCATATGTAAACACTATAATTAATATCCAAGAGCTGATAAACTTAATTATAAAACATAAGAGCTGGTAAAATTAATCACAAGTGAACAGTGCAAATAATCATTATAATTCTGATCTACTTACTACCAGTTACAGAAATTATTGTTAAAAATACAGCCTAATCATCCTGTTAACCTATATCGTAAATCTTATCTTTGACAATAAAGCAAAATCTGTAATCCTACCTCTGTAAACAGCTGGGGTTTGTGGCTATTTCTACTGATGGTTTCACAGCTGCTTGTTCAGAGTTTTAAATTTTAGAAGGTATTAGATCATCTTCCAAAATCCTGTCATGCAGAGAGAGTCAATACTATGTACCTTCAGCACTTTCAGAGTGTCCCATGACACCAAATGCACATAAATTTGAATAGTAGTAGAACTACTGTTCATCTCAGACACAGAATTCCTTCTGCAAAGTCAAATTATATTCTACCATTACAAAACCTGGCAAAACTGGACATTTCAACTATGAGGAGAAACTGAAATGAATATGATTTTCTTTATAACTGATCCACAATCCTTTCTATCTCCTTAAAAATCAAGCATCTTTCTTGCAGTGATTCTTTCTGATATTTTAGGTACTTTTTTATTCTTCAATGTATCTTCAGCCAAGCAAACCTTATCCCCAAAGCCATCATAATTCAAATCCACTGCTAACTGATTACAGATATGGCTATTATTATTTCCTAAAAATTAGGCCTTAAACATTTTATGTAAAAATGTCTCTGGCCTTATCATGCATTCAGAAAAATTCAGAATTTGTTTAAAGAGTACTCTGTGGTGCATACAACTGTAAAAGTAACCATCAAATGTGAAGAGAAACTAAACTAAAACAGGCAGCTGTTTTTGATCTGCAGATAGTTTTTAACAGCATTTTTTCAGTGACAATTAAAAATCACATTTCCTCTACTGAAGTTAAACTTTTCATTACTGACTGTAGAAAAGGGGGAACAAACTCGTGAAAATGGAATTCCTGAGGAACAATTAAAATTAGTGTAGCAAATGCAAGTGTTTTGGAAATACAGCCACAAAGGTCAAGAAGGTAAAGGGAAGGAGTTGAGTGTGTAGCATCTTCTTTAGGCTGAATTGAGGGAATTCCTAGAAGTAAAAACATTTTCTCAATTGCACTTTAATGAAATATAACTGAAACCTCAACCATAGCAGTCACATAGGGTTCTCTTACTTCCTACATTCATGAATATGTGCATCAATCTGCAGATCTTACAAGTGACACCTCAAATATGTGTTTGCTACTCATGGCATACTTGCATATGTAACTCTTTAAGAGAATATTGATTTTTATCTGGAATTGATGGGCACTCCCTCATGCCCTACACTACAAATAGGACCAGTCCTAGTTCTTGCCTCTGTGTCCTTTAAAGACTTGTATTTGATTTTAAGCTCATCCTTCCTACTGAGAACAGAGCTCAGTCTCAGTTGGTGGGTTTGGCTGTCTGTCAAGCTTTGATTAAAGACTCCTGGAAAAAGTACAGGTATATCTTCATACTGTAATTGAGAGTGTAAACATTCCAAAGTGCCTGCTGTGAAATAAGTACACAACTTTCACAGTCTCCCTGTAGTGTCTTCCAAAATGACAGAGAATTGTTTGCATTATGCAGCCAGCCAATGAATGTACACTGGCATATTCAGTCATTCAGGCCTCACATAAACTGTAAAATTTTTCAGAAGTAGAAAACTTTTTTCAAGTTTGTGTCTTGAAAAAAATTTCTTCCTAGTTGTTTGGCTAACTATGTATCATGGCATACAGTGATATGTAACATGTGTCTTAAAATGTCAATATAATTATTTTAAAAGCTTTATCCTTATAACAAGACTCATGTCAGCTAAGTTTGTGGCCTTAAAAATTCAATAATGCTCCTTCCACAATGATGTTTTGCATGTTCTGATAAACAAACATGAAAAGACTACTATGACTAATAACATTTGTAATTAGTTGATCTTTCTGAACAATAACTCTATTGATTTTCAAGACCATGCCTATGATGTATTAGGTGTTTAAATACTTCTCATTTCAAAGAATCCCCTCTCAAGAGAAGAAAACAATTATTATTAAGTATTATATTACACATATAAATACAATTGAATTTAAAATGAATGCTTAAAACAAAGTATTAATCTCTAAAAATCTGAATCTGATAAAATCATAGACCCACCACTCAAAGCTTCCACAGACTTTAAAGGGTATTGGTTCAGGCCCTATAACTAGGAACATGAGATCTTAATTTTAAGCTATTATTTGAAAATCTTCAAAAGTTGTTCCTAAATAACCAAAAGAAGAAATAAATGCATTAGTACCTGCTCTAGAACTTATCTATTTTTCATTATAACAGGTTATAATAAAGAAAGTTAGAAAACTTGAGAGTTAGTGGGCAAAACTGTTCCAGAGAAGCTTTCTCATTATCCAATGTTTTCCCTCCCACACAGAAAACACAGATGACACAGATGCCCTTGGTTCCTAGAAATGAGTAGAAAAAAAAGAAAAAGTTGCAAGAGCAGAAAGAGCTCTGATTCCAGAGAATGTAAGTTTACAGAAATATTTAATATAAAATAAAATCAACAGAAATGTATGTGGCTATTTTAATTTACCTATCAAGACAGAAATTCACGTTTGTGATTGGAAATATTTACACTTAAGTGTGGATACGTATAGGTAATGTCTCGGTGAGGCTATATTTTTGTTTTAGTCAAGCTGCTATTCTGGCTATTTCTTTCCAAATATATTGTTGTTTAATTGCCTCAAAATGTCATCATTCTTGGTATAAATCTCGGCGTTGTCTCAGTTTAATAGCTTGTTCTAATCCTGTTTAGGTAGATATCACTATTAAACTTTTACCATGTAATGCACAACCTGTTCTATAAAAACATGAAGCAAAACGGGACTTTATGTGTGAATGCCATGAAATCCTGCCTAGTACAGCCAGGAAACATTATTTTATTCTACTTAGATCAGGGAGATGTGCCACACATCTCCTGGCAATGTGCCACTGACCTGCTACGTGATTGTGATCATATTAATTAATCCCTTTGTTTGCTCATCTGTAAAAGGATTATAAAAGCCAACTTCCATAGAATTTACTTAAACTGCAAGCAGGTGGTGGGATGTTGATTGACCCAGTGTGTTCACAGAAACAAAGTAAATACTGGGAGGAGTTATACAATTTTTATAATGTAACTCTTATAATAAGGAAATAGAATACCTTATCCTCTAACAAAAGCAAAAAATTTATTTTTTAAAAAGTGCAAATATATTGAATTTCTCTAATCAGAGTGAATTAATCTGGCCCACCTTGTTTATCTGATTTCACATTACTTATCAGATAACTATGACAAAACAAGTCAATACTGAAATTTTTTAAAATAATGTGGAAAATACACTAGATCTTAAAGATGGCATAGGCATTTTCTATGAAAACTGTCGCAAAGCTAATCATGCATTTATGATACTGCTTACCAAACCATGGGATTTTTTTTTTCTACTTTAAATTAGATGCACAGTTGTCACCCATTTGTAAATGCCAGCAAAGTGTAGGAAGCCTTGAAAATAAAGCACATGAGGCTCTGTCTCACTTCACAGAGCCACTGGATGTAAAGGGTGTTGAAGAAGATGGAAAAGATCATGAAAACAAGAATCAGAGTAGCTCAGATGCTTCTGAAGATAGAGACCTTGATAATGTATCAGACAGTGAAAAAGAAGGGAAGAAGGAAAAAACCCACCCTCCTAAAGTGTTCTCACCTCAGCAAGATGAAATCCTAGCTACAGTAACTTTCGGTGAGTCAGAGGGCTCATCCAAAGGAAAAATTACACTGTGGGGCAAGCCAGATTCTTCAGACTCTATTAGTTTGGCCACTGGAAAATTTTCTGCAGAAGTAAAATATGACTCTTTTAATGTGAAAGTAGAAATTAAGAATATTTCTTTGTTTGATTCTGGAACAAAAGTTGTTGAAGAAAAAAGGAAAAGTTCAAAGAACAAGAAATGTCATGCAAGACAATGCCAAGAATGTCAGTGCTCAGAGCGTTCAAAGTACCAGTGCCCTTCAACTGACCATTCAGCAGAACACAGGGGGAAATATAGGGGATCCTCTAAACATAAAATTCAAACTGCCATCAGTGAAAGTGCCTCTCTGGAAATGAACATTGAAACAAAAGAAATTCAGGTGGAATATACCAGCAGAAAAAAAAATCTGAAGGTTAACCTCAAAGCTGGTGAGCAGGCGCAGAGCCAACCACTCAATAGGGAACACAAAGATACATGTTGGAGTGAAACAGATTATTCTGTAACAGAGGCACTGTGTAACACAGACTGTGAGTCATCATTTAGTTTTCATGAAAATGCAGATTATACATTCCCAGATGGATATACACTTCTCCCTCCACCTAAAGAATTTGCTGACTGTGACAAAATGCACCTGGATACAATTGCAGAAGGCACATCTTTGTACCCTGTTAATAGTAGAAAGGAATCTGACGGTCTCACTACAGCCTTGAGTATTTGGGGGGAAGAAAATTATTTCTGCAAACTTAACACAGAGGACTGTGAAGACCACACCAATGAAAAAGAAGATTTTTCAAAGGATAAAATAATGTTCTCTAAAATAAATAATACTAATTGTCTTGTAGCTATTAATACCTTTCATAATCCAAACCATGGGAAAGAATGTGTTACTAAGAGCAACGTATTAGGTCAAGAAAGAAATGACTGTGACAAACAGAGAGACACAGGGCCAAAAACAGCAAGAAGAAAGTCTTTCCCAGATACTACCCTGGAGGTACCATCACCAGTTCACCCTAGAAGGGATTCTGGCTTTTACTCACTGCCATCCTTAAATGTATTGCTTAAGGAGACAAAAGCAGGAGATGTCCATAACAGGAACTCACATATTCCTACCAAATATAAGGAACTTTGTAAGTGTCCTGACTTGACCTCCTCTCTGACAGAGCTTTGCAAGTATCCTGACTTGACCTCCTCATTGAGAAATTTGAGAAGTCTTAAGTCTTCATATCAATATGCTTTCACATCATTTGATCATAATATTACCATTTATCCATCTGAGCCTGAAGAAGATGTCGGTCTAGATGGCACTTGTTTACTGAATGATTATGCAGACTGTGTGGGGCAAGATGAAGAAACAGAAGAAACATTAATGGAGAGTCTTCATTCCAGTGGTACTATACATGAAAAAAAGGAAAATGGCCATGAAGAGCCTCTGGAAAACCTATCCATGTGTGAAGAAGACTCTGAGTCTATTGAAGCTTTAGATAAAGAGATATCAGAGTACAACTCTGTAGAAAAGCATGCTGAATGGCAAAACAAAACTCACCTGGTACAAGCCTCTCCACTTGCTACAAGCCCTTCAGGTGAATTCATTAATGACAAAGAAAGTACTAATTATGCATCTACAGAAAGCATCCCAAAACAAAGCTCAGTTTTACAGTTAAATGTTCACCCTCCTTATGCAGAGTCTGAAGTAACAAATAAAAGGAGAGAGTCAGTATTGATTGACCTTCCAGTGGTAACTGGAGAAGTAGAAGAAAGACTTGTCCAAGGTGACCCTACATTGATACCCGAATGTTTTGGCTCTGCAGTAAAGAAAGAATCTAACCTTAGCTGCAGTATACAAGAAAAATCCCTGCTGTCATCCTTGTTGTTAGATTGCAAAGAGCATGGCATGAATAAAGCCTTGGAAAGCCTTTCTGAGGTACAGAACATATCTGGAGATGTTCTTGTTGAATCTGATTGCCATAATAATTCAGCACAGGCTTCTGTATTATCTACCTCTTCAGTATGCACAGAAAAGGAGAATTTCACAGAACATTCAAACATTAAGCAAAGATTGGATAACTTTTGCAGTAAACAGTCAATTGATGACAGTTTAAGGAGAGAGCCTGGAGCAAATCAACTACTTATTTTAGTCAAGTCCAACTTTGAAGAAATTGAGTCAAATTCTGAAATGAAAGAAGATTATTATGAGAATGCAGATATCTCATCATCAATAAAACAGATTAGTCAGAAAGGTAGGTGCTACAAGACTTTTCAAGTTAATATCCCATATGTTTCGCATAGGAGCTTTTGTGACATCTCTTTTCTTGGAAAATTAATGTATATTAAAGGTTTACAATGATGATGTTATGGCATATGTTTGGCCATGGGGTTATAATATGCAGTTATTCTGCTGAGGATCTAAGAACCATCTTGTAGAGCAAAGAAACCTAAATTTAAATAATAATAATAATAAATTAATGCAGCTTTGAAGAAGGAGCTGTTTTCCTAATAAAACTGTGCCCTCCCCCCCCCCCCATACATCGAGTGAGAGAAGCAAATACCATTGCAGGAAGTAATAATAAAAGTCGTTGGCATGTAATATGAAGTCACTGTTTAAAACCACATAAATCTGGCTTTCAAATCCATGTGATCAATATGAATACTGAATATATATGAATGCATCTCAGTCTTAATTCTGGCTGAACATTTTCATGGAATGACCACAAGGGATCCTTTAACCTGCTATTCTTCTCTCTTTTATATGTTGGGGACAACTGCATATGGAAATACTGCATATTTTTAATAGCTAATATTTTACAAATTTTATTGTCTTTGTTTTTCTAACCCATCTACCCATATCCATAACTGGTCATTTAAAATGAGTGTTTTGGACTATAAAAATTTTAAGCCATCCTGGGACATTGCACACAACAATGTGAGGCTTTAACATTAGGAATAGGTACACACATATGTGTGTATGTGTTGTTGAAAATCACTCCAAACACTTTTATTTTATTTTTATAATGTTAATAAGGTTATTTGCAAATATATCTCAGATTTACCTCTCCAGAAGGCAATGTTTTCAGCAGATTTGGAGGTTAAGAGGTTTATTCTGTTGAAAAATATTCATTTTCTTATGGAAAATGTCTCATATAATCCTAGTTCTAAGCAGATGAAGTTTTAAAAATTTTGTTTAGTTCACAATACCTGCAAAAAAGACTAGTATGACCTCCATGGCTGTCTTGTTTCACATTGGTAATGGAAATTTAAAAAATATCTGAAGTCTATATATGCTATATAGACCAATATTTCAATACCAGTATCTCAGTATCAATATATAAAATAAATAAAAAATTGATGAAATGGAAATCTCTATAGAACAAAGTATAGAATTAAGATACTAAAGAAAAATTGCATGCCAAAATCCTTGACTTCTTGGACATTAAACCTAAATTGTTAAGGACACAGCACAGAAGTTAGGTGTATCTATGTCTTCCATTTTTATTTTATTTTCTCTTCTTTTATTCTCTCTTCCCTTTTGCCCCTTGCTAAGAATTATCTGCATGTGTTCTTTCTCATACCTGGCATCTCACTTTGGCCCTCTTTTGGTCCAGGGTCATATTTTGAATTTTCTTCATTTCTAGCAATGCTCTGGAGGTCCTGCCTTAAATGAATAAATGTGTACATCCAGCATGAATTTTACAACTCATTAATATGAATTAAAATCCACTTTTAGTTTGAGAATACCAGCCAAATTTGGCAAGACATTGGACAGTGTGTGACTTCTGGAGTTTAGTAATCCAGTGACACTGGGAGGCAAATGTGTCATTTTTCAGCAAAGAGTGAGAACATCTGGAACAGAAGAGAAGAGATGCCACTGTGGTAAACAGGATGAGGGAAAGGTGATCTAGAAGTCTCTTGCTGTTCTGGGGACTTCATGATTGTATCAGAGAGGAGACCCATGCAAAGGGTGCTACAAGGGCATCGCAAGAGATAGGTTTCCTATCTCTGGAAAACTATTCCTGGAATAGTGCCCTGGAATGCCCTTGCTCAGTTACATGTGTCTGTGAGGAAGATCTAATTGAAGCCAGAAAAAGGCTGCACAGCCATGAGTGTACCTACACAATCTTTCAGGGAGCCTTTGGAGGTTGGACTTTCTCCCTATGTGCCCTTTCCAGTGGCTACAGTCACATTTTCAGAACAGAATATAATGCAAGATCTGGTTTACAATTGTTGTTTTATCTGAAATAATAATACAAGTAAGTTTATTCTGCCTTAGCTAGAAAGAAATCTAAACCAGGAAAATCTTCATGCATATCTTGCAAGATTATTAGTGTTCAAATAAGAGTTTATATATCTGCCTATTGGACACTTCAAAAATGTGTGATTTTAAACAAGATCCATGAGCAATTTACAAGTTTTTGCATTAAAATAGGGATGTTCAAATGGCTATGTAGGTAAACTAGAGATACTTCCACTTCTTGCTGCATAAAGGTCTCAGTTAAGTCTAAAATATATACTTTCTGAGTATTTCCATGATTATTTGGTATTTTCATTTATATGTTGGTTAGATTATTCTTGTATTTATAATGTGGAAATATTAAAGAGTGAAATTACTTATACAAGTTGTGTCATATATTTCTCACAAACATCTCATTATAACTTAGACTTGAAATCAGAAATGGAGAAAACCAGA
>JBBMKD010000115.1:16964079-16979106 GCA_037834095.1 Argya squamiceps
GGGGAACCTGGAAGAACACTGCTCCAACAATTGGTTTCAACAGATGATGAAGAGGGTGATAGAATACTTTGTGCATACCTTATTCTACAACCCAGGACAAATGAAAATCATTTCATTGGGAGGAAATTCTTCCCTGTGAGAGTGGTGAGGCACTGGCACAGGTTTCCCAGAGAGGATGTGGATGCCCCATCCCTTCAAAAGTTCAAGGCAGGGTTAAATGGCACTTTAAGCAACCTGGTCCAGTGGAAGGGGATTGGAACTAGATGATCTTTATGGTCCCTTTCAGCTAAAACCATTCTATGATTCTATAATGAATATTTTAATAATATTTTACAGACCACTTATGGTCATAAAGTCTGGTGTGGCATGCTCAAGGCCGGCACAACCCAAAATGTTCTGACATTTGCATATGGCTTGTAATACACATGAGGGTGGACTGGGGCTTTATTGTGCCTCTTTATTATTAAGCTTTTACTAATCTTATCCCTACAATTTCTAACCATTCTCAGAAATACACTGAAGGATCACATTTTCTGCATCATAGGGTACAAAATCTTTAAAAGCATATATTAAATGTTAAGGACATGGAATAATATTTCCCAAAAGCATTCTTTCACAGTCCATTAGGAATGCTTATTTATAAATGAGAAGATAAATACTTTATCTGAGAAATTTGTAACTGGGATTTAAGTAACTGTGTATTGGTGCCCATGAGTACAGCATATTTATCACCTCCCTAGTTTGCTTCCATTCCTGGCTGGCATGTGTCTGAGCACTGTTTTATTAGGAATGCATGTGCTTTGCAATGGTTAACAAATAAGTAAAAGGTGAATCATTAAAAATCTTATTCAGTTCTTCCTTCACTGGGACCTTTCTAATTTAGTATGTCATTTCTTCCTAAAGCCAAAAATCCTCAAAATGCCATATCCAAATTCTATTAACCAGCAAAGACAACTATCAGTACGGAAGATTCTCTTTTGGGGTTAAATTTAAAGCTTATCAGAATAATAAGTTTTATTTCTTTGTCCACTAGCTCTACTGAGCTTTGCATCAGATCTTTCTTTGCACTTCAGGCCAAAATTCTCAGACACTGAAATGTCTATTTGCACCTTAAAGCTTTTGAATCCCAATAGTATTTTAAATGAATTTTTTCCACTGCCAGTGATTATCTAAGGCTGCACCAGTACCCAAATCCTGAAGCTTCATTTACAGATGAGTAACAGGTTGGTCAGTAAATTTTTTTTCCACCTCCAAGTTGACATCACAAAGGCCCTAAGACATAATCCTTGATTGGTTGAACAGTCTCTTGGTTTGAAAGACAGGTGTCTACTGAGAAAGACAGGAGCCTCTCTGGGAATGGAAAATGTAAACCCCTTCCCTCCAAATTACTATAATTTTGAAATTAACGGGCTGTCAAGCAAAGATATGAAAATAGGAATAACAGTTCTTTACTAGTATGTATCAATTAAGGAAAAATACCACTGCAACTTAATAGGAAAATTAAAAATAAAATGCAGTACAAAAACACTGACAGAGTCAGAATACAAGCTGTCACCCTGTCAGTCAGGGTGTTGATAGCAGTCCAATTAAATGGTGGCTGCAGTCCTGCTGGAGTGACAGATGTGGTCCTGTTGAACCTGTGATCCTACAGAACCATGTAGATTTCCTCTGAAGGTCCAGTGGTTGTGTAGATGAGTCCAGTCTTCCTCTGGGAATCCAGTGGAAAAGGCTGATTGTGGTGTTCCAAATCTCAGATTACATCCAGACAGGAATGCTTGCCTGCCCCCCATCCACCCCCCACCCCAGGTGGAGCATCTCACAGTGGGATGATGTAATGTTATCAGTCACTCAGTGAGACTCAACGGCCCATTAACAGAAGATAATCCCCTGGAGGGAGGATGGGTCATGGAAGAGATAAAGAACATTGCCCCACCTGATTTCAACAGCTGGCCCATTAACAGAGGATCACCCCTGGAGTTATGAGGCATGTTTTATGGAAAAGATAAAGGACACCGCCCTAACTGGTTTAAGAGATGGTAATAAGATGCATACTTTTGGTTACACCTTGCATTGCAACCTAAGACAGCAGATAACTGTTGTGCTAGAAAAGTGTGATCATATAAACATGCTTGATATCTTAGTGCTAAATAAATTTTTGTGTTTGTTTTTTTTGTTTGGGGGTTTTTGGGTTTTGGTTTTTGGCTGGTTGTTCCTTTTCCTTTTTTATTTTTCCTTTCCCTTTCCCTTTTTCATTTTTTTCTATTCTTTAAATTCCAGACAGTGCAGCTGAAGAGGCAGGGCTTCAAGTTGGGGATATTCTGATAGCAGTCAATGGAACTGATGTCACCAGCATGCCACATTCAGAAGCTGCCAATCTGGCAAGGAAAGGTAATTCTGAGATCACAGTAAATTAAATGAATGGGTCAGGCATCCTGGTCAATGCTCCAAATACACCCAGACAAACAGGGTGATGTATGCAACAGAAACCTCAATTAATAGTTTAATGCATTACTATTTCATACAGCAGTATTGCTGAGGTCACTTTTTATTTAGACCTTGTTTTCTAAACACTTTAGAAAATTATTCCCCAATGAGCATGTGCTAGTAATAGTTTTGACTCTCCTGTTACGAAGTGACTCAGAAAGCCCTGAAAGTGACTGCAGAGACACAAATGCCTTATTTATGCTTTATACTTCCTCAGGGAGAGACTTTACATTTTCCTTCTGTTTCTTTGTCACCAGGACCTGAAGTCTAGTCAGGAGATCAGAGAGTTTATTTCATGAGGCGTCATTTTACACCAACACAGAAACAGAGTCAGAGACATTAGTCATGTATACTCTTCCCAAAACTGTGATGACTAAAACCCAAAGATAGCCACGTTTGCATGCTGAAAATTAATTTAATGCTATTCCCTTATTTGTTCCAGATAAAATTTTGACAAAGGCTCATGGGAAATTCAATTAAAATAGTTTTACAAGACAGTGACAAATTTAACTTGACACATACTGTGTTCTTTAATTATAGAGGTGCCATTCACACTGTTGTATTTAAGAGAATGTTGAGTGTTTTAGCAGATAAATCTCTGATTACTGGTATTTTTAACTCCTCAGAGAACACCTCCTGGATTAAATCTTGGCACACCATCAGCATTCCCAAAGTCAAGTGTCCCCAAAAAGAAACCCAGCAAATGTTTTGCAGATGAAAGTGTGTCATAGTCACATTTCTCAGATTGCCTCCAGGCGTTACCACCTGTTCTTTAGTGTTGATACAATCAGAATTTCAGGTCTTTAGGGTCAAAATCATACATACATTGGTACTGTCAGCAAATACTGTGATGTTGCATCTCATTGATAATGAAGAAAACATATTTTTTAAAATCTTGCAATCTATCATCTCTCCTGAGTGCTTACCTTTTGCAAATGATAAGTAGATGCTTTAGCACAGGTTAGCCTGCAACAGCCAGCCTCCTCAGTGAGGGGCACAGAAAAGGTTAGAATACTTCAAGGCATGTAAAATAAAGAATTCTCAAGAGCGTATGTAAGATGACAGAGACTGAAGGTGTCCTAAGAGCATTCTCAGCAATTTTTGGTTAAACCTTAATTTAAGTACACCCATTTGAGCAATGGAATTCAATTACTTCTCCTAACTGATAAAATAGACAAGTGCCAAAGATGCTGCTTGCAAAGATAGGTCAGAAAAAAATTTTAGCGATGTCTTCAAATAGGTGGCTCCTTTACTAGTTCTCAACACAAAATTAGTTTCATTCCTGAGTTTCTGTCAAAAGAAGGCCAAATAACAATTGATTTAATATGCTTCCTTGGCTGCTCTGCTCCTTGCTGCATCTAGAAGCTACATTGGGAGGACATGGGCATAGTATAGCAGACTGCCTTCCTGCTGCTTACCCTACATGGCTATTCAGAAAGATTGACACGTTTTTAGTTTTGACTTATGTTTCCACATGTAATATTTTAGGTCCTGATATCCTGACTATGATAGTGGGATCAGACATCAGCCGTTACCCCAACAACCCCAAACCTACCTGCCGAGGCTATCTGCACAAACGAACACAATCAGCAATACTGAAGGGCTGGAGAAAGAGGTGGTTTGTACTGAAGCATAATGGTTACCTACACTATTACAAACACAAGAAGGTAAGGAGGGTGGCTGTTGAGGAATCAAACTGTGTCCTGAATTATGAAGTGCAGGAGTTCTGTACTCAAATTTACAGATCGTTATCTTGACTTATGGTATTTACAGCATGACATCAGCGCGACACGGTTTTGCATGAGGTGTATAAAGGAGGTTTGTTGAGTGCTCTTCTGCAGTTCTCTATCCACTTGACATTTCCAGCAGAATAGCTGGTAGTCTTGATTCTCTGCATCTGTCATGGTACACGTATGAGCCACCTAATCAGGAATGCTGCTGAACCACTGGCTATGCAACAAAGCAGTCTGGTCAGTGCTTTATTTCATCACTAGTTTTTCTGGTGCCAAAGCAATACCAAGTAAAAAAATTCACACTCAAAAGACACAAACACGTAGGAACAGTCTTCTGGAGCTATTTTATTTTATCATAACCTGATCCACCATCAAACTCCTGAAATGTAAAAATGGATATCTAGTTATACTTTTAAACACTTCCCAGTTCTTGATCAGGTAAATATCACAAAGGGAGAGTATTAGATTTGTTGGAGTGAGGATTAGAATATGCCCCATAATGTTACATTTACTAAGATTTAATTACATTTTCGATTCTTACTTTCAACTAATAGGTTTCTTTTAATTCTTTTGTTCCTCAATTATCTTATTTGTTGCACTAAGAAAATAAATATTTCAATCATGAAAGCTATGTACATTTGCTTTTTTTTTTTTTGAATGAGTAAATAAATTTAAAGCACTGCATAAATATTTTATGGCAATAGCTAACAACTGCTTATTTTCTTGCATTACCCAAGACTACTGCCCTTCAATTACTTTTTAAATTATCTCGTGCTGTTTTTTTCCTCTCTGTCTCTGGACTCCAGAGAATACACTGAAATATTGAAGCTCTACTTTAGCAGATGAAAACACAAGGGTTTTCTTCACTGCCTCGTGCCTTACAGACTACTCTGAAAAGTCATTTAGTAAGAGAGAGAGAAAGGTACTTATAACAAATACAGTTCTTCACTACTGAGAGATCCTAAATGAATGCCCAAATGAAATAAGAAGGATCTCAAGTGTATTTATTGGCACTTCTTTCTTTTGGTATGATTTCTCTCAGGAAGTAAAAAGAGGACTGCTCATCCAACTTTCCTTTCTAAGGTAATTACAAATAATGTTTTTTGTTTAACATAGCTTTTATTTATATGCCACCTGCATGATTAAATTGACAAGGTTATGTTCCAGGTCTTGCCTCACTCTGGAGCAAATTTTTTTTTCATTTATTGTCTCTAAGAAGTTCTTTGAAATAGTAAATTGAACCCAAGAATAATTTAGGAAGAAAAAAAATCAGGATAAGTTGTCATTATTCAGCAAAATAGCCAGGGTAATCAATTTACTCATCTTCTCTTGTTAAGAACATCAGCTCTCATTGGTGCATTTCCCATGACTCCAGCAAGGCCATGCCTGATTTCCAGTTATGTAAGAGTACAACTAGGCTTTTTTATTTAAGCCTGAAATATAGCACATAATGTTTTGTAGTGGAGAAAGGAAAGGATGATTCATCTCTGCTTGAGTCCATATCAACAAGCCTAGAGAGCTGGATTTTCTCATCATTGCAATCTACAACCAGAAATTATCAATCTTGAATTTTTCTTACTTTTCTCTTCCCACCTAAATTAAAAAGAAGATTTCTAGATTTTTTTAAATTTGACTCTCCCATGTAATTGCTGCTGTTTTTGACTCATCTCTAGCCAATGACACACTGGTGAAGTGATAGCTATTGCAAAATATTCAGTCACTTCACATGCAAGGTTACTTTCTTTTCCCTCAAACATACACTGCCAACAGATGTCCTTGACTCTACAATCCATATAAGTAGCTAAAACATATTTTTCACCTCACTAGTTGCACCTGTGATTGCCACCTCAGACAAGAGATATTTTTGTGTTAGAACCTTGGTTTTGGTAAATTACTGAGATCAGCAGAGATAAATGATTTATAATACTTTTGCCTACACTTGGCTACCATGGAGTTCTACTATATATTCTACAGATCTGGTTCCCTGTTGTCCAGAACACTGGATCTTCTCAAACATGCCATTTTCTTATTTTTCAACATACCCAGTTTTTCTCTTAAAGGAAAGATATCTGGAAATTATGAGGAGACAGACATGAAGGTACGCTAAAATCTTTCCCTACGGCAAGTATAAGCACACAAGTTTCTTGTGCTTGAACTTAACACATTCTTTCAGGGAAAGCTGAAAACACCTCAATGTAGTCACACACCAATCCTTTCTTTACAGATAGCAATGTTTGCTCCTCTACAAGTGCCATTTGCTGCTTATCACAGTAAAGGGCCTGCAAAGTCACCCACAAGACTTTTGTGTTTGTGGTGAAGACATCAGTATACGACAAATAAGTCTTAATCAGCTTTACATTTGAGACCAATGAGACAGAAAAAGCTATTTACCTCACAGCAGCAGAGCATCACTTCAACATGTTAAATCTCTGAGTTGTCATCAGCAAGTAGCTTTTAGAACATGACAGCTAACTTGAAAACCTTAAAATATATTGCAGTATTCAGGATAAAAAAATACTTGTCTTGTGACTTCATTAAAGAAAAGAAATATTATTTCCAGGACCCAGGAACAAAGGGCCAGTAAGGAGTTTAAAGACTGTCGAGCATGCATTCATTTATCATGGGGACATACATGCTGCAGTGCTACCAGTGTTAGAGGCTTAATAGGAAAACATAAGGATTAAGAAGGTATTATAGTCAAAAGCTTGTTTCCCAAAATTTCTCATTACAAATATCCATCATGTAAGCAGTTCAACAAATTTATTACAGGCTTTTACAAAACCATTAAAAGTACCAGTGAAAGCCAGAATTTCCTATTTTCAATTCATCATTGCTTTCTTGCTAAGTAAGACTGGATAAATAAAAAGCATGTAAAACAAGCTTCTCTCTGTTTTTTTTATCTTGCAGTGTTTCTAGGAATTATTTCTAGCCCCTTGGACATAAGTAGACTGTGGTAAAGAGGATAGCAAGACAGATAATTAATCTAGCACCTGAGATGAAATTAAGAAATAAGTATCATTGTGGTTATTGTCTAGGAAAAACTCCAAAGAGGCCTGTCTGCAATAGGAAAGTGTTATCAATGTATCTCCGTGGCAGACTTCCTTTCCAGAAATCAGAGACTGATTAATTCTAGTTAAACCAGCTATATCAGGTCCTTGTATTACTTTTGTCATTTATTCCATTTCACTGTCCCATTCCTCAGCTAAGAATGATGTAGAACTATGGTAGTTAGAAATAAAGATCTAAAGAGCATGGGTTTGTTTCCAGCATTTTGTATGGACTCCAAGTAGGAAAGTCAAAAGAAAAGTTGTAATAGGAAGGAATTAGGAGCAGTTATGTTGGAAAGAATTGGAAACTATTGTCCTGATAGTAGAAAAGAACATGCTTTAGAGATTCTTTAGAGTAGTGACAGACTGAGCAGTGAATAGAGAGAAAATCAAATATCTTGCATAGCCCTAAATCTCAGAGAAATGGCTTTCATGATAGTTCATGTTCATAATACTCTGAAACATGTTATAAGAAAACTGCAACACATACTTTTGAGAAATGCTCTTTCTGTGGCAGCATTGAGGGACAGAAATGTGCTTCTTGTCAGTCTTCATTGTAATCATATATAATAATATAATTTTTAAAAATATAATTATGATTTGCATGTCTTAAGCTCATAAGTTTGATGCCTCTAAGAAGCTCTTAGGCATAGTGTGAGTGCCTAAGACAAAGTATTTCAAAGCTGAGGGGACAGCAGTGAGAGCAAAGACATGCATTTCTTATCATCCAAAACAATTAGACCCCAACCTGGTAAATAGCTTTTACATCATCTGAATTATTAAATGTTAGATCATATCCCTGTTTCCATTAGAATAGGAGAGAAGGGAAGAATGCTTTTAAATTATTTTCATTTCTGTGGTATATAGAGTCCAATTATTACACCAAGAAGGAAATCTCCCACCTGTCATGTGCAGAGCCTTCACAGCATTTCAATCTATGACAAATATTCAATCCTTTGTTCTCTTGAACAAGCCTGTGTGCTCATTGTTAAGCCTAATCACTTTATATAAAAGGCTTAGCTAGAAATAGATTTAGGTCTGAGCCATTGCTCATAGAGATATCACTTTTATTTGTTTTCCATTCTTGTTTGGAGCTGTATCACCGTAGTCTGGAAGCTGCTACATTATATAGAGCCTGTGTATAATCTAATTTTTTTACATTTTCCATGACTCTCATGACTTCAGAAAATATTTTTCAGTTTGCGTTTAAGAACCTGCTGAATCCACTGTCTTCAATACATGCTCTGTATTCTTTCTACTGAGAAATTAGAAATAATGCTAGCTGATGATATGCATGTTAATTTTGGTCTAAAAAATTGCATACCCTGACAAAGAGAAAGTCATACACAGATCTGATTCAAGATGTTCAAAAGTTTTACACAGTCACTAGTTCTTCCTGTGGGACTTGCTCTGCATGCTGTTCATTACCTTTTGTGCAATTGATTGTTGTGCAATTACTCAGCCTCAAGAAAAGAACCAACTGGACCAACTGGAATGTGAAGATTAATCATTCCATGAGACTGATTGTACTTCATCTGACTGTACTCTTTGGTGTAGGATAATTAGGTTCTTCAAATCAGAGAAGGTTTTATATCTTTTTCCCATATTGTTTCTCCCCTCTCTAGTTTATTTGTAAATTATTCAAAGCAAAACAAAATGAAAAACTAAGTAAATTCATCTCTATTGGCAAAAAATGTCATATGAACTGTTCTGGAGTCTAGAGTTCCCTGTTCATTGACATACGCAAGCCCTTTCCTTGAGGGCAAAGGAAACAGATGTAAGGAAATAAGACATAAAAAGCCTTCATGGCTTCTCTGTGTTGATGTGCCCAGCTCAAAGAAGGAGTAAATGTAAATAGACTTTAGCTGTAATTTCATTAAAGAACCAAAAAATGAGCCTACCACAAAATACAGTGATTCAAAAAAAAAGACGTATGGAGAAGAAGATTTTAATGATATTCTAAGAAAGCAGCACCAGACCTCAAGGAGAAGCTGGTCAGAGAAAATCAGAAAATAATAGATGGTGAAAATGCCTGGGAGGGTTGTGGACACATCAGCTATCATGATGAAAGCTAGGCAAATGAGAACTAAGCAAAAAGAAAAAAGTTCAGTTTCCTGTCTCAATTAAGACATGTCTATTTTAAGAACAGTGGGGCACATCCAGGAAGATATTTTTGAAAGACAGTCAAAAATTTGGTCATGCCACTACTGACCTGAAACCAATCTGAAACAGTGACCACTGGGCAACTGCTTCATACTTCCCACTGCCAGTCTCCCAAGCTACCCAGACTTCCATTTCTGCTTTCTAGCCCTGCTCAGTTTTCACATTGTCTTTTAGATTCCTTCTAGGATTTGATATTGTTTTCTGTAAAGTTATTTTCATTCCCTTTTACTAGTAGTTGGAGACTCATTTGTATCTTACTTTCAAGTTCATTTCATAATTATTCCCATTGTTACTTTTTTTTACTGCTAATAGCATGAAATGTGTATATATTTCCTCAGCTGCTTCTCAATGATACATGAAGAAACTTAATTCATATAGCAAATATTACTGTGCTTGAACAAAATTTGAATACAGTGAATCATTCAGGAAATACTATGAATGGCATTACTGGAATTCTGGAATTACTTGTATCAAATTAAATAGGGCTGCATGCACTGCCTTAATGAGCACCACCTACATTATAGGAAGGAGACATCTAATTTTCTATTTTTATTTTTTTCTGATTTCAGTTTCTCATCATTCTACATTGTTTAATACTCTATTTTTTTTTTGCAGAAACATGTAACCTAATACTCAGATCATCTTAGGAAAACCAGCAGTATAGGAATGGTTACTTCAGCTGTTTCTCTTGTTCATAGAATAGTGTTTACCAAAAAAGCACTTGCTTCCTGTCTTCTACCTAGAGAACTTCATGCATGTTTGATGCTGAAGACTGCCTAGAATTCATGAAGTGGATGATCACAACCTTGAGGAAAGAAAAATAATTCTTTTTTGTTTAGCACGGAATGGAACACTAGTAGCTAAAATCTGAGTTAGTTTATTTGAAGTCTGTACAAAACATATGATCATCTAAAGCAGCATCACATCGGTATATCAGGTTCCATACTGGCAGTATCATCAATCAGTTGCACTTCAGTCTCAGGCACAAGAAATTACTTTAATTACTTTCTTTCTCTCTCTCTCTCTCTTTTTTTTTTTTTTTTTTTTTTTTTTGGACTATACCTTTGGCACTTTTTGTAGCAAGGGGTTATTTGATATTTGCCAAAGGAGTGATCTTTTACTCATGAAAGCCACCTGAGTGGAAAAATACCCCTTACAAATGTGCAGATGCAGCACATAGGCCATGGTGGTAGCAGTGAATGAGGTGGTGCTGGGCTAATGGTTTGACAGGATCATTATGGAGGTCTTTTCCAACCTTAACAATTCTATGATTGTCTGGTCTGGATTATCAGAATTAGGGGAACATAGCTCTCTATCATTTAGTGAAGGGCATTTGGTCACCTTTAAATGCCATCAATCCATCTTATTCCCTTCCTAGATGTCTTTGAAACACAGTGAACATAAATAATTCTTGGTGCCACAGAACCTCTATTTACATTCATTCTAGACACCACAGAAAGTGTTTACAAAACTAGTTTATAGGGATGTACAGTAATAGTAGTCAGTCATTTCAGTATCTAAAGTGACCATTCCCTCAGGACCATGGACAGGATCCTACTGAATAATAACTCCTTGGCACATGCTGGCTGTGCTTTGCTCTAGGAATGGGATTTGGACCTGAATACGTGTTTTGGCTATGCTGTCTTTGCAATGTTGTTTCATGTCTAAAGGTATTATAAGTAAAGCAGTCACACAGCAACTGACAATTTGCAGGATTGCTTTAATCTTCTTCAGTTTTTCATTAAAAACTTTAGTTTGGCATTAGAAAAAAATAGGAAGACAAGAAAGTGTAAAAATCGAAAAAATTTATTCATGTATATTTATTTATAGTGTTGTCATTATTAGGGACTGTTTTGTTCCTACAGAACAATTATGTATAACAAAGAGATAATTACATGTGCCAGTGAGAATAAAATCAAGTATTTAACTATTTAATTCCCACAAGTGCATTTTTTTCATGGAAGGCTCTATATGTTTGGATTTTTTTAGGCTAAGAAAAAATTACATGAGGCAATTACAGTTAGCTCCTACTGACAAAATTTAATTAACTCTTAACAACCAACCAGTTTTATTCTATGAGACTCCACCTTCTGTTGTATTTTGCAAGTTGTGCTCATGGCCTTCAGAGGCCCCAGCATTAACTTTCTTTTTTCATTTTATTCTCACTAAACTTGTTGCAATTGTTAGAGCTCCAGTCACAGATCTTCAAGGAAAAGAGGCTGAGAATATTTCTTAAAACACAGCTAGAGTTCACTTCCAGATATGTCTGTTTTGAGTTAAGATATGTATTTAAGAAGAGCTGGCTAGGAAAGTGTGGGGTTAAACTGCTTCACCTACCCATGTGCATAAAGGAGCTTAATGGTTCTTTATTACTAGTCACAGGAAAGACATTGGCAGTGCCCTTCAGTCTCAAAGAGCTTTGACAAAATCAGAAACAAGCAAAAAGGTTTTGAAGTGTTCTCCATTGAAGATTGTCTGAATTGTATGGGAAGATTTATGAACATAATGATATTTACAGCAACTTTGCAAAGGAACCTAAATTATGGTCACTTTTTTCAAACTTAAGTCTTTTTTGCCTGTATCTACACATACAAAGTGATGGTTTCAGCATAAGCCAAACTGCAAATGTTGCATTGATTATCAGAGCAACCCAGGACCTTAAATTCTTCAGTGCACTTTGGAAATCCTGGTATCACTCATCTGCACCCTCAATGTGAGGAATATTGAGGGTCAGTTTCATATTAGTTCTGAACTTGGGGCACTCCGTCTTTCTAATTGCAGGATGAAGGGAAGTACAGACCCCTGGAAGTAACAAAGTTGGAAGGAGCAGAAATTGGTGTCGACACCAGTCTGGGTAAACCATTTGTTTTTAAATGTATACCTCAAGCTGGAAACAGGATTTTCTACTTCTGTGCAACTTCCAACCAAGAAATGAAGAGGTAAAGTGATCTTTCATTTTAACAGCATCTGTTTTGTTATTCCAGTTTGGGAAGAAGGAGGTTGAATATTTGGGGTATGTTCACAATACCTACGTTGATCCTTAGGAAAAAAATTAAAAAGTGATTTAAAGGAAGACAATGTTTCTATTTCTCAATTGCTGAAGCTTCAAAAATTATTTTTCAGTTTCATAGCTTTTTTTCTTTTAATAAAATGTTTAACATTCATGTTTCGTTACTCCCCCAAATTATTTATTTATCCACAGAACAAATCTTCACTCGTATTCTCATGCCTTCTCTCCCACTGTTGTATCAAATGGAAGTGTAAATTTTCCTGTGGATGTAAACTTGCTTATCAAGTCTCTCTTCTGCCCAGCAAGGACAGTGCTAGTAATAAATACAATCCCATCTTCCTCTCCATTTCTGTCATTCTGTCACATCCTCATTTTAGTACTTTAAAATGCAAATATGCCACAAAAGCATTTTGGTTCTGATAAGACGCAATGTCTTTGGGTTTGACACAGAGATAGAATTTGAAAATACTGTTTTGCATTTCCCAAAAACAACAGCAGACTAAACAAAGACACTAAAATCCCCCGTAATACGAGCAATGGAGTTATAATTTTCAAAAAGTACTGAAGTCAAGTATTATTTTCCTTTATATTAATTATTTTTATTGTGAATGTCAGAAACATAAAGCTGTAAATTAAGCTGACAGTTTGGTATTCATACACCCATTTTTTATTATCATCATACTACTTAACATAACCCACCATTGTAATAGCAGAGCATTTTTCATTTCTAAATTTTATATCATCCATAGCACAACAGAATAATTTTGCCAACAAATAGCTTGCTTTATCCTGTAGTTTCCAGTTTAAGGTTTTTTTTACGTTTCCCACAAATTTATTATCTGCATTATGACAAAGACGAGGAGAGTAATCATTCAGCCTGACAAGTTGAACTATTTTTTGAACTATATATTTTGATATATATTTCCTTGTCTGCAATATTGCCTTTATTTATTACAATGTGTTATACAGCAAGCTTTGAGACTTACATTTTTGAGAGTCAGCAATGTTTATTTAGTTTTAATACACCACTTTTCTTACTTAAAGCCTTGAATATGTCCTGAAAATTGTACATCCCTTTAGGTGCTGCATATGTCAGCAAGAACTAGAGAGGCAGTGAAGCGTATTTGCTCTGATCTACCAAACTAAGGTATTCTCATTTTTGTCATGTTATAGGTGGCTGGAGGCTATGGATAAAGCAGTGCATCCCATTCATCAGGTAATTCTGTATTTAGGTGAGAAGCATGTGTACAGCAGATTGTGCAGAGGACTGAGGGAGAGTGGCTGTGTTTGTACGTGGTCAGGTGCAGACAACAACATGAAAGCTGCACCCTTCTGTTCTACTGGGCTGTGAATCACTCCCAATCTAAGAGCCATATACAGAAATATGACTCAGCTTATATGCTTTGCTGCCATATGGTGGAATTAATCAAATTCTCCCTCTCCAGTTATCAACAGCTTTAGGCTGGTTTGGAAACATAACATGAAATTAGTGTAGCAGGTAGAAAGCAAGGGTAGAGATGATTCTCACAAGCATGTGTAAGCCTTGAGTAATATGTTTGAGGTAAAAGAAGAAAAGGGCCATATCTTCCTAAGTATTCCCCATAGTTCTGCCTTGATTGCAGGCAACCCACTTTTTCCAACAGAATATTGGGTGGTGATGAAGCATGATTGCTGAGTTCTTATTTTCTGTGTTTTCAGAGGTAAAGATAAGTATGTTGATAAAAATTGACTTATCCATCTCTTTACACTGTCACTCTCTCTGCTGGCCCCTGTGGCTGGGAAAAAAACAGCCATAATTGACCTTCAGCTACTTCTTAGAGACCTTACTCAGTACAGCATAATTCAGTATCAATAGTCTGGCTGGCCCCTGAACTGGGAATTGAAAAGCTAATTTTAGTAGTTCCAGACTTGGAACCATAGAGATCAAAGACATTTTAGTCTGCCCCTTCCTGGCCCCATGAGTCC
This sequence comes from Argya squamiceps, assembly GCA_037834095.1. NCBI lineage: Eukaryota > Metazoa > Chordata > Aves > Passeriformes > Leiothrichidae > Argya > Argya squamiceps. The sequence goes on from JBBMKD010000115.1 coordinate 16,978,482, forward strand.
TACTCTTTCCTGCTATAGACAGACCATCTTTATAAAAATATGAAAATTGTAAGGTACAAATTAAAAACCTGCATAATGAGTGAAAAGAAAGTGATATAAGTTATTCCTTCAGCACTGTTTAGTGACAGGTTTAAAAACAGTGAAAGGTGTTTCTTGTTGCTTTAACACCTTTTGCATTGAGGTAGTTTGATCAAACATATAATTCTTTTGACTTTGGCTTTCAGATGAGGTTTTAAGTGCAAAACCAAATTTGTTTCCAAGTATATTCTTCCTGAACATTTCTCAAAAGAATATAAAGGAACACACTTGAAAACAGCAAAAATAAACAACTGAAATTGTGAAACCTAATCTAAAGAAACAATAAAATAGCCTGAGCCAAAAAGGACAATAAAGGCTCATACAGACAAAACACATCAAAAGTCTTTCTTTCATGTAGCATGTATAAATAACCTGTTGTATAAAATTTGCAACATTAGACATACAGAAGGATCATTCATGCATTCATCTATTAACAACACAGTAAAAAAAAGGGAAGGGAAGGGAAGGGAAGGGAAGGGAAGGGAAGGGAAGGGAAGGGAAACACCTTTTGTGTAGTAGTGCTTCCATCCAGATCTGAATACAGTAT
>JBBMKD010000115.1:16990255-17009681 GCA_037834095.1 Argya squamiceps
GGCAGACACACTCCTCTTAGCCGGGAACGCTTCGGAGTGTGTGGTCCTGTCGTCCTCACGGCAGGGTCTCCGCTGAAAGCTATTTTCCTGCTCTGTACAGCAGAAAATGTGTACAAGGGTCTGCAGCAGGAAGGCCACAGAGGATCACCAAGGCATTCTTCAAAGGGATGAATTATTTAGCTGGAAAGAGTTTGAGGCCACAAAAACATTTTTGGGAAGTGCATAACTCCTTTTTGTGGCAGGTTTTTGAAGGATAAAGGCACTGGGGCTAGATTTTCACCTTCTTTCTCCTGGAATATGAACCACTGGAAGCTGAAAATCATTTTAGAGGGAATTTATTTTCAATTTTTCACAGTTAATCCCCTTGTCAAACACAGCAATGAAGGGATACACATTAGCAAAAGCTGCAACACTGCAGCACTCTGGGACAGAAATCTGGCTATTAGTTAGATTTTGCTGATCCGTGAGCACACGGCTATTCTCTCTGTCAGCACACTCATTAGATGACACACTAATTTTGTCTAAATGGAGGGGAAGGATTTCAGCAATATGTAGAATGTGACAAGTCTTATTCAAGATGATTTTCTCAAGGGCAATTTATGCCAACCAAGACAGATATTTACTAACAAAAAACATGCTGACAGTGCCAGAAAACATTCATTTTTCTGGGGACAAGATGCTGCTTTCATCTTAAGACTTCATCATTTTGGAGAAAGTGTCCTGTTAATGAAAATACACAAGAAAAAAGACCTAAAGTAATTCCTAATACTGTAGGACAACTAAAGGTTTTGAAGATTATATTTCATGAGGGTTTCATTTGCATGTTAGATTAGATTAGCTGTAGTAATGTATAATATCATTTGTAACAGTATTTTTCTTAATTTTACATTGCTGAGAACATTTGTTATCTAGCACCACCTGAAAAGCATTGTTTTCATTACAGCCAGCTGTGGTTACTGTGATTAGGAAAAAATATTTGAAAAAATTAAATAAGAGAAGATATATTTCAATATAAAATAAATGGTGAGAGGTTTTTACATTTAAAAATAATAAAATATTTAAATATAAATTAACTTCTACATTTCTAAATGAAAACTTGGAAGGACAAAAGACATCCTGCAAGAAATTTCAAATATACTTTCTCTTGTCCCATTTAGGAATGAAAAACAAAATTCAAAATGTGATTACTGAGGAATAAACTTATTGAGTCAATACTAAAGGATATACAATATACAATCAATAAGAGCTTCTCTTCTTTTCCCCTTAAATCTTTTGCTGGATTTTGGCCTGAATTTTTCTGTAAATAACATCATTGTTCCACATTCTGAAATAAGATAACGTACGACATTATTTAAGAACACCTTAAAGTTTTTAGCTAAACATTCTTCCTTTAAAATTATCTATTTGAATTTTTTTCCTGTAGGGAACTTTGGCATCATGCATGTGTTGATCAAACCACTCAGTGTGAAAAGACCATTTGCTGGTGGCCCAGTGCAAGTTGTTTGAGCACTGGAAGCAAGATCCAACTTGTTCCCTTGTGCAGCACCCAGGAAAGAGCCAGCACACCAGCTTGTACGCTGTGTTCCCGTGTGAGATAGAGACACCACAAGTTATGATTCACAAACAAATGTGAAAAGCAAACTAGATTTTTACCGATGAAACAGACCTCTCTCTACATAATTAGCAAAGTAATCTGATGAAGGAAAGGACTGAAGCGGTGAGAACCACCAGAAAGCAAATTTTCAAGTTCAGTCTGCAAGAACTGAAGAAGCAGCCCTAGACAACAGTGCACTCATTATAACCCACTGTCAAGGAGACAGCATGAAAGCTCAAATAATACTAGTAAGAGCTATAGTGCAAAGGTAGAAGAAAAAACTTACATAAGTAGTCACCAGTAACTAAATGAAGAGCAGCAGTATACAGAGTGACTGACAATTCCATGAGAAAGGGGGATTCTCAGAGTGGATCATCACAGATATAGCAGAGGCAGGGAAATCTAATCCTAACTTTGCATTTTAACACATACAATACAAGCTGGCATGGTTGGAAATAAGAAGAAATACACATAATTCCTGTGAAATTGAGTTTGAGCCTGCTGTGCCTTCAGGACAGTAAATATACCTGTGGTAGCAAAAGTTTACATATGTCTGTAACAGTCACTCTGTGCCAAGCATTCAGGGTCTGTTCACTGCTGCAAAGCCTGCTCATCTGCAGCTACCCTATTTCATCACTAGGTCATTGCCAATTTCATCATGATTGCAAGAAAACTACAGCAGAATCCCAACATTATCAACAAGTTGCAACAACAGAGTAGAGCATATGGCTAGATGCTCTTAAAAATCATTCCAAGGACAATCTGTGGGAAGAAATGTAGGCAGTAAATAGGACAGGACTGATGCTTTGAGCTGATTGCAAGTGTGGATTTGAAGGAGTTCCACCCACAGCATGGCAGTGTAAGTAAGGTAATCCCACAGGATATATTCAATGCTAAAAAAAGAGTAAGAGCAGTCATCTCTCTCCATCAAGCAGGAAGATGGATCAAGGATCTCGATTTGAGTCAAGGATTCTCAACAAGCAGATGGAGTGGGGCCAGCAAGACCCTCTCCTCACATGCACACAAACAAATATGCAGGACTGACAGAAGAGGTAGTGCATGAAGAATGCTTACAGAGAGCTCTAAGTGCTGATTTGCTGAGATAACAACTGGTTGCTAGAATCAATAAGAAGATAAGTCTACCCTTGAAGACTTTTAAAAGCATATTCTGATATTCAGATAAGAGTATTCAGATGAATAGCAGCTGTATATCCCTTTTTACAGGGTGCTGTGCAGCCTTCATAGGAAAAATGGTTACTTTGGCATCAGGTTTGGAAATGAAATCTCAGTACTTGTTATCAGCTACTGAGATCTGCCAGGAGCTGAGCCCCAGCTACAGAGAATTCAGATCAAAGGATAAAAAATAGAATTTTAAAAGTCATTTTTCCATGTCATTAGCCTTTCTCCTAATTTCTTGAGTTTTAGTTGCTAGAACGAAGCAGATATTTTATTGTAAGAGGTTTAACAGAATAGTGTTATTTTCAGGTTCATGTAGCCATGACATAAAATATTTTTCTATTTTTATCTACCACAGTCTTGAGCTGTGATTTTTTTTCTTACATATTATTATGTGTATCATACTAGTAACCGCAAAATGCAAGTCCTCTCCCAGCAGTATAATAGCCTGGCACTACTGCTCAGAGCTGCCTCCAAAGAGATAAACTGACTGTGATCCATTAAAAATAGCAGAGCAACAGCTCCAAAGAAGCAGTGATTTCTCAACTCTAGTGGTAAAAATAAATATGCAAAAACTGCTAAATATGCAAACAAGCCAGGGCAGAGTGGCTGGGCTATGAGGTGACAAGCTCATTCAGGTACATCTCAGTTGTGGTGTGCTGCATATGTGGGTTTTGAACCAAATTTTCTGAGGCTTAACAGCCTGGGAGATCTAAGCCCCTGCTGATATAAAATGAGAGTTTGCAAACTTCCCTGTGCAGTGCATTATAGCCACTCTGTATGCAAAATACGCTTCCTGTTAACAGAAAAAATGGTGGTTTCCTTTAAAAGTTTGAGTTGCTGCATATATAAATTAAAAAAAAAAGAGGAAAAAAAAGAAAAGATGACTCCGCCAGAAGAAAAATTGAACACAGCACAGTTAGTAAACCAGCTACTGGAGAGCTGCAGTGCCAACAGAGAGTAAAAAGAAAACTTGTTAGCAAAAACAATTTCTTCAGCAGTCGACGAACATTAAGGTGTGTGAGAAACAGTAAGCAGAAGAGTTGCTTGAGCTGTAGATGTAAATGCATATACTGCATTACTGTCCCATTGTTTGCATCCTCAGGAGGAAGAAGAGATGAAGAGCAACACAAAGCAAGTATAAATAAATTTAGAATGTATTTCTGGATATACAAAGTTATCCTGTCACTGCGATATTATGGAACATTTAAAGACAAAGAAAGAATAAGTGAAAAGAGTAAATTATTTAAAATCTTGGAAGGACAGATAAAGACACAGTCTGATGTATCTGTAGCCCAATTTATTTATCCTATAAGTTGTTTGGTTGAGGTTGCACCAAGGTTAAATAAAATATTTACAGTCAACATTATACATGCACATCTGCACAGACACTCTGGAAGGATTGTACTGCTTGTCACTGCCTTTACTTCAACTATATCCAGATCACCCTAGACCTTGTGGGACTGAACTCTTGTTTACTGTCTAGAAGCTCAGACATGATAACTGCCTAGAAAGAGCCTTTTGACCAAATGCAAACTCTTTACCAAGAAACCCTTAAGGGAACAATTTAAAGATCTCCATACTGCTGAGGATAAAAATTTATAATACAAAGCCAGGCCTCTCCTAATTAAAAGCATGAAATCTTTTTTGTTTCAGGTTTTTCTCTCCTCGTTTATTTGGTTAGAGCACCAAATTGGCATTCTTACAAAAGCCTTGCACGCTAGAAATTTTGGTTCGGAGAGGGGCAACTGGGTAGACAGAAGTGCTTAAGGGAAATTTTTCTTCTCTTGTCCCTTTCCAGCTCCAGTCTAGTTGCTGTATCAGTGGAAGAACAAAGACTCAGCAGAAATATCTATACATATGCACAGTGTGCAGCTGCTTGACCTTAAAATCGTCAAGTGGCATTGTGATGAAAAAGAAAGTTCTTGCATAGTAGGAGGAAAAATAAGGGGGACACTGGGAGTGGTCACAGAAGGAGTATTCAGTGGTGACAAGTGATGTACTGCAATTAATCAAGATCACATGAAGTGAAGTTTTAAAGTATTTCACATAAGACATGATCTCATGGAGGTGTTGCAGCATTTTCATATATGCCTCTGCTCATGTCAACAAAGTATAAAAGGTGTCCTAAAACATTAAAGGGGAACTCAAATTATGTTACAGGCTAATGGGAGGAACAGTTTCTTTCTCAAACTGATTTATTATGCTATTTATAACCAACAGAATTTTGATAATTTAATAATTTATTTAAGATTTTAATGCTTGCAGAAGTCTCTCATACTAAGGAAGTGTAGAGTGGGAGAACATAGTGGCTGTAGAACAATCTCATGCCTCCAGAGCATGAGATTTTTTTTTCTTAGATTTACTATTTGCAATATGGTCATACTGTTTCTGATCCCATGATACTCACTAAAATCACGCTCTTTTTTTGCACTACACTCTGGGATAGTTTTGGTATATCCTCTGGGATATTTTGTTGTTGTTGTTTTAATTGTGCAAAGAGGCACACTGTTTGTGGTGATTTTTTCCCCTCCACATAACCTTTATTCCTATTATTTTTTCTCCTGCAAGAAAAAACTAAAAGCATTAAGCACTAAATCACACTGTAAAGTAATTTATTCCTAAATAAATAAAGCACTTCTATGGGACATTTTTTTGGCAGAAACTCCAACCAGCAGTCTCTAACACTTTTCTCTTAAACATTCAGGAAAAAGATTCACCTCAGAGATGAAAAAACCTTCAAGTCAATTATGGTGTCTATACAAGGTATGTAAGAGAGCAAGCATACAAAATGTTCATGTGTTACTAATGTAAATGCAGACTGCAAGACAGGAACAAATAACCTCATGCAGCAAAAGCAACTAAACACAGCTACACATTAAAACTAACACTCCTGATGGTATACACGAAGTGAGCAATTCAAGAGAATGAGGCTCAAAAGGAATATACACTGTCTGAAAACATACTGTGTACGTAGAATCTCACACTCAGCTTTGAGAGGGAAACTGCAACAGGGCTTTATAACTATCAAAGCAAACTACAGTCTGTCAGCTTCAAAAAGTGCAGATGCAGTAAGATCTCTTTTCAGCAAGTCAGCTTCAAGTTTCCTGTATTTTGACCCCACCAGCATCTCCACCACCTTTGCCCTCTGTGTCTCAGTACGGGAGCAACAAACTGCTCTGGCACTGTGAGCAGCAAGAGCAAGCAAGAAAGTGTGATGAGGAAGCAATCATTTGTGGGCTTCGGGTATCAACTTCATTAGAGCCAGACTTAAACCTGTATATTCCTCCCTGATCTCTTTTTAATCAAACAGCCACTGGTGACATGGAAAGGAGTGCTGCAAATACATGTTTCACAGCTGCTTTGCTGTCCAGCTGATGGAACTGTCAGAACTGAATGCATGAAATAAGAACTGGAGTTTTAACAGCTTATATACTTGGTGGACTGAGTAGAAAAGGCACTGTGACATTGCTACAGCCTTCAGTAGTCCACAACAGATTCACAAACCCAGATTAATGACTTTTCTGTGCCTCCTGTTGTCCATGCACACAAGATCCAGTAGAAAAGGGAGAGGAAAGAAATCCAAACAAATTGAGAACAGAAACTACAGTCAAAGCAAATATACCATAATAGTTTGAAGAAAATTATTTTTAAGGGTTTCAGTGATGATTAGGATTTGACAGATACAGGCAGCTATTATGAAGGCCTAAGGGACTGCAGAAAACAAGCATCAGCCAAAGACTGTAGGGAGATGAAGAGGGGAGATAAAAAGGAGGGAGCATGATGAGCAGAAACAGACAGGGAAGAGAAGGAAAACAGTAGTAAATGGGGAATTTTTGGAGTACAGAAAGACAGTGAAATATGATGCCAGAGAAGACACACAAAAAAGTGGTGGTGTAGGCTAGACTACAGTGTCTAGTCCCTCAGCAAAGCTGCTACTTCATGTGGACTGAGGGAGCAAAGCTGGCAGAAATGCAAAGTAAACAAACAACATTATAACTCATTATAACTGTATGCACAGCACAGACATCTTTAAAAGTTTTGGCAGTGATGGGGGAGAGGAACACTGTATTTTGACAGATTGTCCTTGCTTGAGGCAAACTGTCATGTTTGTCTAATAGTGGATACCACTAAAACCTGAAAAACTGGTAACTTGAAGTCTCTTCAAACCTTTCTCTGTACAGCAAGTCTGGAAAAATAGCCATTAAAGCTGTAATTTATTTAACCTAAATAGGTAAGATTACTTAAATAGTGCCTCAGTCAACAAATATTCAAATTCTTCTTTCATCTTCCATATGACCTTGGAGTGTCATTGTGAATATATGAAGTTATGTGGTACAGAAAAAGCCATTTGTTGCAGAAAACTGTTGTCAACAAGCCTGGTAAAAGCATCTGACCTGTTCTGCAGAGAAGCATTATTCCCAGTCATTCATCTTTAAATCTTTAAATAATGTCTGTGTGCACTCCACGTTTGCCCACAGCAATCATCAAGAAAGCTTAACTGTGCTACCTCAGATCTACAGATTATCTGTGGTGCTACCTCAATGCCCTGAGGTTTCTCTCACAACAAAGAGTTTGTATTGTGTTTTTTGTGGTGTCGGTCTCTCTTTAAAGGTTAAACACAAGATTAACCCCCTTTAAAGAAGAAAACAGAAAGAGCAGTGAGAAGGGGTTCTACATCTGTCATGTTACCAGAACGCTTTTCTTGCCTTCTCTAAAATTTTATACCAAATGCATTTCACCAAAGAGCCAATGCAGTTTCTGTACCTATTCAGATATTTATATACCTTCATAGATTTCTATGTAAGTAGATACCTTTCCTTAAATTTGGCAGAAAAAAGTAGATCCGAACTTCACCTTGAAGACAAAACGAAGTTAGTGAACTTCAAGACAGCCATGCTATGCACTCTGGTGACAGGCCACATATTACTTTCCATCTTGCAACCAGAAAAACTAAGCTGCAATGAGGGAACACTCCTTAGTCAGCCTTCTGCAAAATAAATCAGATCTAAAATCCCAAAATGTCAAAGCACAGACACTTTGTTGGTGTCCTGCAGGAGAAATATCAGAGTCATGAAGAAGGTGGAAGTGAAACTAGGCCAAAATCCTGACCCTTTGTGTGCAGTTCAAAATGCACACAGCATTCCCTAGCTACTGAATGCTTCTTGAGATTGATGATCCATACATCTGACATCATCCTGTAGGGCTACAATGTTTCTGCATACTTTCCAGAGGAAAGTTTGAGAGCAGACTTCCCATTCTGGCAACCACATAATTAAGTATGGGAAATGTGGAAAAAAAATCTCTGTAATCATAACCCAAACATGCAAGGCAGTGAGCCTCTTCTACAGTGGGTAGAAATCATGCCTCTGTTACATGTTCTTTTCAAATGTCACCCTCTTTCCCTGCAAATGTAAAGAGTTCTGCCTAGCTTAGCTGGAGTCTCAAATTAGATGTGGACTTTTAGCGATTTGTATAGATATAAGACACTGGAGGTTTCACCCTGTCAATATTGTGATAGCAAATCTAAAACTTCCTTTCCATTGAAACAAGGGGTAACATAACCTAGTTCAAGGCAGTACATCTTGTATATACGGCCCAGAAATATGTAACAGATTTCTTAGTCTTCAAATTCAATGCTTAAATTATGCTTAAATTGACATACTTTTAATACATTCTGATTAAAAGTTTCAGACGGTATTTCCTTTACAACTTTGCTTTTCTAGCAATGTACGCATAATTTAAATTAGTTTCTCTTCATGTTTTCATTTTTTCTAAAAAAAAATTGCATGAGGAAAGCAGCATGTATGAAAACAAAATTGAAGCTGGGAAACACTAAACACGTCCTGTTTCAAAAAAGATCTTCAATTTACATATCCCCTTATCACACCAGAATGTATTTGTGCAACAGCATCATCCGTGATAACAGCAGAGGTTTGGAAGGAGTAGTGTTTGTTTATTAACAGCTCTTGCAGAATCACAGGAGGACAATACTTAACAGATTGTTTGCTTCTGGAATATACTGAGCTGATGACCAGTACTTTTCTCATATTCATGTTCTTGCCAAATAACCAATGACTATTTTAAAGATATCTGTGGCAAACACTTAGAGTCAGGTTTACAGGAGTGCTGAATATCCACCCCAGCAGGAACCAACAGGACCTGCAGGCATTTGGCCTCTCTAACAAGTAGATCTATAAACTTCAGTAACTTTCTAATAGTAATACTGTGACAAGCTAAAATAGGTCACAATTTGTACCTACATTGTAAACGACCTTATTGTGTGTTATTTTCTGTTGTGGGATGGTATATGTGTTTTTCAAGAAGCTGAATTTGCTGCAGTTAATATAAAGAATATAAATGCATAGAACATGTTTATATATGTATTTTAATATATACACAAAATAATGAAAAAGGACCATAAATATTAGCAACCCTGCTGGAGTATAAATATGCCTCATGAAAATCTTAATAATCATATACCCAAAGCTTTGTTTATTCTCAGGAAATATAGGAAACTGAAATAAATTAAACATATATCCTGACCAAAGCTAAACTAGTAGTGTTCAGAATACAGTGCTCAGCCCCGTAGGTATGAGTTCTGAATAGTGACTTGAGATATGCTACTGTTAGTCAATGTAACCTGTTTGACAGATCTCTCACAATTGTGCAATGTTGTTCTGTGTGGAGAAACAGCAGTGAAAATGTCATGAACAAATATATTCATGACTAAGGGATCAGAGGTATTAAAAATGCAATATGAGTTTCTCATTGCAGTGGGTATCAGTTACTTGTGCAGACAACAAGGAACAGCATTGAAGCCAAGCCTCTGAGGGAGGAATGAGATGTTAAATCTATTGCTTAATATTTAATCTATTTTTGACTAAAAGAGAAAATATTTCAGTTATGAAGACCATAATTACACACCTCCTAGCCCTGACATTTACCCACCATTGAGGTACTATGAAAATTACATACTGCAGGCTTCATAAAGCCTTCCATTCCTCTCTGCAGAAATTTTATTCCATCCTTCTTATTCTGTTTATTGTTATGACTGAAGGATACACACAAGACCATATGTTTGCATGAAATCTATCTTATTAATTGCTTGAATAGCTGTAGGCAGAGTTGATTAGCACAAGCTGAATAGAAAGGAATTAAATCCGAGGATGAAGGGATTATGTTCTGAGGAAATCAATATTTCATATGCATATATCCTTGGGTTTTTTGGGAATCCATATAAAATAGATCTTTCACAATGTATTCACATTTAATTCTCAAATACTTCATGAAAACATTCCACTCAGGAGTCTGGACAGGTTGTAATTGTCCTTCCCAGGCAGGCTACTGTCATGCATTACACCCAGATAGAGAGTGATCTTTGTCAAATCCTTCTCTGCTGTTATCTCTTCTGAGATCCAAATGATTCAGTTAGAAGCAATAAAAAGTTGATACAAATATCTGTGGGCTCCACACTCTTCAAGTGTCATATAGATTTATCCCAGTCATGTCAAATGCCTTTAAAGGGTTGTAAATGCATACCTGTATCAACAGGAAAAGAAAAATTAAGTAAGTCCAAAGGAAATATACTTATTTGACTATTTCTGCTTTTTATTAGTTTTTATCTATTTTTAATGTGAATAACAGAAAGAACACAGGAAACATAATAATCTGAGCACAGAAAGATATATGAACACAGATCAGTTTATTAACAGATCAGTGGAGAGAATCCTAGTGTACAGAATTTTTTGCAGCTGACCTGCAGAAAGGTTTTTCAACCAAACTTCTAAATTCCAAAGTTTGTGAATTTAACTTTAAAAGAACTTCAAAAATTCATTGGCATTTCAGTTGTTTTGATTCAAAAGTGAAATTGAAAAAAAGGCCTTAGATTTCTATTTTTCAGTTTGAGAGTTCAGTATTTAATTTATAAAATGTATAAATGTTTTTAAAACATGTAAGCAAAATTATCCAAGGTTAACATTTAAGGCAAGCAAGACTTTATTTTTGTCTGGGCTGTGAAATGTAAATAAAGATCAGCCCTCTAACTGGATGCTACAGGAAGTAATTTATATCTGGACTACACCGTACTCAATGAATATCACACTTAGCTTTCTGTTTAAAACCTGAGAATATGCCCTTAAGATTATATTTCAACTCTTCATCTCATTATCTGGAGTTTGATTTAAATCCAATGGGAAAACCTCTGTTCTTAGAATCCTAATGGAGGAAGACAGTCCCTATCTAAACATTTACAGGCATTAAGGAGTGCCTATTAAAAACCTTTGTGTTGATTTAATGCCTTACCCCAAATCATAGTAAATTTCAAGATTTTTTTAAACAAACACATAAAATTATGTGATATGATTTTAAGTAGTTCCTGGCCTTCCACCTAATTCCAATGCCTGTCTGAACCTAGCTATTTAGATGGCATTCATTATTATTTATCTTGCTGTGGTTCTGCCTGCAGCCCACACCCACAAGTCTCACTTGTCCAGCAGTGATGTGAACCAGGGACCTAGGTGCTCTGTGCCCATCTCAAACTCAGGCTCACCAAATAGCTCCAGAAGGCCTCTTGTTTTCCTTTTCTTTCCTCTCCCTCATTTTCAAACATTTCCTTCTGGTTTTAGGAATCCTCTCCTCTTCCCAAATGGTGGATCCCCTGTTAGAGCTCAAAGCTGGGACTCAGCTTGCTCAGTTGTCTTCCACTTAATACTCATTCACATGTCATGACCTCTGAAAGCTTCCTCCTGTTAGGCATTACCCACTTCTGCCCTCTTCCCCTTCCCAACAGCCCCTTATGTGGTTAACACATGTGTTCTAGATGTGCTTGCATTATAAACTTGGTTCCATCCCAAAAGCACCATCTTCTCCCACACCTCCCTCTTCACTGCTGCCATTGTTTTGGCTTCTGCCTGAGTGAGAACTCCCTGGTCCCAGGAAAACACACTTCCTTCCCTCTGGCAGATTTCCTGCTTCCTATTTTATACTTCATTTTCCTACCTGGATGAAATCAAAACCCATGGTGGTGCCAGCTTTCCAGCACAGCATCAACAGTCCCTTGCCCCACAGGGAACAACTGGAATGGAGCTCATCAGGCACAGTGGAACACCCCTTCTGCTTTTTGATTCCTGCTGAAATCTGCAGGCACATCCAGTCTCCTGCCTGTGGTCCCCTCACAAACAGCCAGAAGATATCAGACTGATTTTGCTGTAGGTCCTCAGCCTTTGACCATAAACCAGAATGTGGCAGCTGATATTTTATGCATCAGCAGAGAGAAGAGGGACTAATTCAAAGATTGTCACTGAATAATAATAAGGCTCTTTCTTTTTATGACAGGGGCCTGATAACCTTTTTCCTGGTTATCAGAAGCAACCACATCTTGATCAAAATCCCCCAACTTTCAGTCTTAGTCCTAAGGTATTTATTATTCAGGAAAGATGCAATTATTAGTTATTTAGCAGGAAATGCAAGTTATAATTATACAGAGAAGTCTAGCTTTGGAGACATAATTGGCCAAATATAATGCTGATATTTAGATTGGAGTGAAGGCTTAATTGAAGCAGCCAAATTAGCAGTGGCCTTGGAGATGATTGGTTGTGAGAGAGATAGTAAGTTTGAATATGCCATTTTTTGCAGTGTACCCATAAAGGCACTATAACATAGTGAGTAGATAATTACACGACAGTCAAATAATAACTTATCAGGGAAATAATCTAAAAACTCAGCGTGATACTGGAGAGTGGCATGTATTATAAGATTAAATAATTCCTTTTGGCAATTTTAATTTTAATTCTTACCATATGAGGATTTTAATTCTGTTTGTGCATATAAATTCTGCTTATCTAAAAAAAAGAAATAAAAAGAGAGATGCTACAATTGAGATGAAAAGCCATTATTATTAAAAAATATATAAATACTTGTTTCTCATATGCAGGCTAAAATAATTTAGGCACAACTATAGAAACAACTTTTCTTCACATCTTATCAATCAAAATAAAATTTATCTTACCTGTATGTTTCCCAAATGCTCTTTTTTTGTAGACTGATCAGGTGAAAGAGAAGGTTGTGTATTCACCTCTGATAGTGAGATGTCACAATAGTTGATTTCCTACTGCCAGGCCACGGCATTTGGCTCCCCATCCATCCCTCCATTGTTTTAAGAAAAAAGAAACATTTGTATCAGGAATTGTTAAGGCTTCATCACACCATATTCAGTTCCCACAAAAAACATTTCAGGTCATGTCGAACAACTCCTTCACATTTCATTGCTCCCACATCATGACTGAAATCCCCTTGTATTTTGGATATTCTAAAGCCACGTGATTTTAAACTGCCTCAACTGAAGTAATGTTTAAAGAAAAGAGAGGAATAACTACTTTCTGTTGTGAGATTCCTGCTGGGGTAACACAGGCAGAAACCACTACCATAAAAAATAATCAACTTCATCTCTGCCTTGGGCTGGACTTCAAAGCAGCTACAAATGCCAGGAACACGAAGCTGCTCAACTGTGCACACACACACAGAAAACATTCACCAAAAACAATACCACCATGGTCTCCTGCTGTGCAATACCTTCAGAGGGCGTGTTTAGACTCTGAAAATGTAGACAGAAAGCATGAGACTGGAATGTTTGAACTAATTTTCTGAGAGGGCCTGAAAACTGCTACTCTGTAAAAATGTATTTCAGCTTGTGGTCTCAAACATAGTCAAGAAAATCCCCAAACTATGAAAGAAATGCTGATCTTTTACTGCCCTTCTTTATTCCACTTTGAAAAATGCTCCTTAGAAATCTTGCTATTGAAAACATGGGCCAGCCACAGAAAACTCATAGTTGGTTATTAAAAATTAATACTTATCATTAATATATATTACAGCATCACTAGTTATTTCAGATGTCTCCTCTTACTAATCAATCCACAATACTTAGCATATGCTTCATGCTAACACACAGTGCATGTTAAATAATTAATCTACCTTACAGATTCATTTCCAGTTAGCATCCATTTAAAATCATGGTGTATATTTTGATAAGGCAAATTAAAACCTGTATCAATTTATTTCATTTTATTTAGGTGATGAAAGAAAACAATTACACTCATTGCTATTAATTGGTTTTAGCTGGCCTTGTAATCTCATTTTCCTAAGTCACAAGCTCTTGTACCACTCCACTATATGTTGTTCTTCAATATTTGCCACAACTTGGTAGCAGGTACTTATTATACAGTACTGTTTTTTATTACCACTTGGAAGCCATAAAAATGTATCAGGAGTATGCATTTTCAGTCATTCTTAAACTAAGCTAAACATACCTTAGCTCTATAACTTTTCTTCACAAGATAACAGTTCAACAATTCTAACAGTTTTCTCCTTTAGAATTCTGCTGTGGTTTAACTCAGCAGGTAGCTAAACACCCAAGAGCCCCTCACTCATTCCCAAACCTTCACAGGGATGAGGGAGAGAATGAGGGGAAAAAAAGTAAAATTCATGGGTTGAGTAACAGACTGTTTAACAGAACAGAAATAGGACAGAAAATAGTAACAACAAAACCAGAATTACAATATACAAAAAAGAGATGTAAAATCCAATTGCTCACCAATGGCCAATGCCCAGCTTGTTCCTGACCAGTGGCTTCCCAGGCTCCTTTCCCCCAGTTTGTTTAGTGACCATGCCAGCACAGAGTGTAGAATATCCCTTGGGTGGGTTGAGAGCAGCTGTCCAGGCCATGTACCTTCCCAGCTTCCCGTGTCCCCCAAGCCTCGCACTGGTGGGGCAGCACAAGAAGAAAAGGCCTTAATGCTACGCAAGACCTGCTCAGCAGTAACAAAAACATGCCTGTGTTATCAACATTACCCTCATATCAAATTCAAACACAGCACTGTACCAGCTACCTGGAAGAAAATTAGCCCTGTCCCCACCAAAACCAGGCCAAATTCTAGTTATTCTTTATTTGTCTATATATGACATTCGGATGCAGGTTGCACCCAATTAAGAAAATGGTTTTGTTTCAGGATTATACCACTCTGTTTTAGCAAAACTTGATTCCATTGAGAAATAACAACACTTTTCTGTTAATAGTCATACAGTCAAATAGATGATTTGGAGATACAGTTCCTTTTCTTTTGAAACATGGATCCTGTGAGTCATACAACAAAAAGAGCTGACATAGACTGTTAATAAAGCTAAATATTACTACAAGAGACATTTCTGACTGAAGGTTTTGGGGTTTTTTTAGCAAATTCCCGCCCTTGCATTTTATTCAAGTACAGATGTGGAATGGTATACCTTACCGTACTTAATGACACCTCACTGCTATCTTAAAATCCACAATTAAAAATTCCTACTATGAAAAAACCAGCAAGAATTTTCTTAAAGAAAATGAAGTTCACTTTCTACAGGAAAGGGCAGCTCTTATAAACTCCTCTAAATCCTAGCATTAAACCAGTAAAATTTCCAAGTCCTTTTCCCCATGCCCCTCAACTGGTATAATTTATTTCAAGCTAATTTCACTATTGTACACCTCATGTCTGTAGTTGTACAGCATTTCATTTTCAGTAAATAACCTATTTTAGAGTTCAAGAATTAAAAATAATCTTTCCATATTAGTATGAATAATCTAAAGAAAGAATGCCAGAAAGCCATCAAGGTGGAAGGTGAGATGTACCTGCAAAAACCTAGAACCAGCATGAGCTGAGAATGGATCCTGTGATCTGTGACCTAATTGTGGCCTTCCATTATTGGAAGGAAGCCAACAAGAAAGATGGAAAGGGACTATTTATAGGAGCATGTAGTGACAGAATGATGGTGAATGGCTTTGAAATGTGAGTGTAAGTTATATTAAGAAAAAATTCTTTACTGTGAGGGTGGTGAGGCCTTGGCACAGGTTGCCCAGAGAAGCTGTGGATACCACATCCCTGGCAGTGTTCAAGGCCAGGCTGGATGGGGCTCTGAGCAGTGAAAGGTGTTGCTGCCCATGGCAGTGGGTTGGAATTAGATGATCTTTAAGCTCCCTTCCAACACACACCATTCCACGGTTCTCTGTTTCTATGATTCTAAATACTAATATTATCATCTCTAAGGGTCATAGTATCTAGAAGCCTGCAATGAAAGAGATGTTGCACAAAGATGTCCAAAGAGATAAACTCTTTAATAAAAACAGAAGTTGTAACTTAAGTGAAAAAGAACAAGAAGCAAAGGAACAACAAGGACAGGGATTGTGCTGGCAGGTGACAAGAGAAGTGAATTGACTCTGCCCAATTTTGCACCAGATTCACAATAAATACTTAACTGTGTGAACACACTCACACCCAGTGCAATAGCCTAGCTGTACTAAGTGGCTGTCTTAGGAGGGAGGACATGTTGTTTCAAACCCTGAGCTGCAGTAGTGCAATTAGGTTGTCCCCACACTTGCTGTAGATACTGTAGCAATCTCTCCACCATGCTTCTATTTCACAACTCTTTTGCAAAGGTTTATGCACCTTCTGCAAGGCTATACAGGTGACAGGGTCATAGGTACAAAAATTGTAGCTTTGCAGTATGCTCCTGAAATCATTTGTAGTTACAGCTATAAATTCAGTCCCATTCATGCTCCGATCACATTTTTGGGGAGCTATTAAAGAAAAAATATTACCTTTCTTCCTTGAAAGCTTCCTTTTTGTTGTGCTGGTAATGAATCTCTCTAAACTCCATTTTAAAAATGGCTCATCTACTTCTCACTGATTCAGGATACATAAGGAAATATCAATTAAAAGTAACAGACTTTTTTGTGTGCCTTACTTAATAAGCCTAACAAAAGCTGTTAGGTATTTTGACACATAAAAAGGAGCTTTCACAACAAGTTCTATTTTAGCCTGTATTATTGCAGATGACAGGGAGCGATGGTAGCATCTAAAAGAGAGGCAAGTTTCTCTAAAAGAGAGGCATCAACACAGGGAAATTATCCAACAAAATTCCAGTTAGTAAAAATCATATCTGTATTGGCTTACAGATTTTGTAGTTACCTCTAGGCATTATTTGATCTTAATATCAAATTACAAAGTTATTGAAGCAACTAGAATTTTCTAGTTTGTGAATTCAAAAACTAGGAAAGGAAATGTCATCATAATTCTGTCTTCTCATAAACTCTACCATACAAAAAGCCCAAGGTGCCCTTTATACACATTTCAATTCTGTTTGGTGCTATGACACCAGGTTTTTTTTATTTACAGGATTACCAGTGCCACTTAAATATAGCATTGAGAATCAGGTTCAGTCATGAAGAGTTTGAATTTAGACTCTGATCTTGTAGGATAACCTGTGCTTGCAAACCCTTCCACTCTTCAGGAACTTGTTACTGGGTGAAAACAGAGAACTTCTCATTCCATTTTTGTAAGATATCACTTTCAGCAAAGCCTTCATGGTGACCAGAGACAGGACCCAAGGGGATGGTCTGAAGTTGTATCAGGGGAGGTTTAGTTTGGAGATCAGAAAAAAGTTCTTCCCCCAGAGGGTGGTTGGCCACTGGAACAGGCTCCCCAGAAAAGTGGTTAGAGCACCAATCCTGACAGAGTTCAAGAAGTATTTGGACAATGCCCTCAGGCCTGTGGTGTGACTCTTGGGGGGTCCTGTGTAGGCCCAGGAGCTGGACTCTGTGATCCTGGTGGGTGCCTTCCAACTCAGCATATCCTTTGATTCTATGATTCATTAAAAACTGCTTAGAAAATTCAGAATGAACTTGTAAATAGTTTTGAGAATGGCTAAAGGAACTGGTTACTTTTTTCCAGACTGCTAAATTAATGTTTTCTTGTGTTCTAACAAGCATCAACTACCATGCCTAAAAGCAATAGAAAGTATACCTCCAGTGAGTGGGTTTGGGATCTTCTTTTCAGTTGAAGTCAGTTACCATTTACAGACATGAATTCCCAAAATCCCTTTATTTGCACCCAAGTTTTGTATTCATACTTGCTGGTTTCTATAAGAGCAGCATATAAGCATATCTACAATAAAAGATCATTCACATTCAGAAGTAATGGCTAAATTCACACACATTTTAAGAGCTGGTGCTTAGTTTCAAACAGCTTTGTTTTTCCACAGGATATGGGGAAAATGACTGAAAGAAAAGCAGTTATTTTTCAAATTATTTAAAGAGGTCACTGTATAAGTAATATAAAATGCAATATCTTCTGAAACCAAGTAGCTTTTGTTGCTAAAGCTGCACTGAAAATAGTAGGCTTTTTCAACTTTCCTCCAAAATAATTTTCACTTAAAAAAACACCAAAAAGAGATGATTTGACAAGAAAGTAGCATCAAATGTGCTACTTCCATCCATTTCAAAGTAAAAAATATATAGTTGTTGGGCTTTTTAAAAAAAAGGCTTTAGAAAGCATATTTTTTGTGAAAAGGATTGGAAATAGGTGATTCACTTTTAAGTAAAATACACTTGCAAATGTGTTTAAAACTAATAATAAGGAGATGTCAAATGGTAGAAAAAATTTTAAAACAAACTTATTGAATTGCCTGTAGTCCTCTCTTCTTTTTGCTATGAATAGGAAAAACACTGTACTCTTGCCATAACTGCTAATGTAAAAAAAAAAAAAGAAATCCATGAAATGTTTATGGTTTTATTGTAGTTCGACACTGGCTAAAAGTCAGGCACCTATGAAACAAACAAACAAAAACAAACAAACAAACAAACATTCACTCATTCTTCTCTGATACAGTTGAGTGGAGGAGGGAGAAAGAAAAATTGAAGGGCTCATGAATTGAAATAAGGATTAGGAGAAACAACTAAAGGCAAAACAAGCTCAAACTTGAAAGGTATAAAGAAAAAAATTATTAACAAAATTAAAAGAGGCTAATGAGAACTAAAATAAACTTTTAGAACACCTTTTTTCCCCTCCAGCCCCTCCCTTCTTTTCACTGACAGCATAAGGAAACAGGGTCATTCTGTGGGAATTCTGGTCAGTTTTTCACTGGAAATCTTTCTTCAGTTTGCTTAGGGAGAGAAATTTCTTCTGCCATGTTGTGGAGTTCTTCCCACGGGAGACTGTCCTCTGCGAACTTCTCTAACAGGAGTAGGAATCCTGCCTGACCTTCTGGAGCGTGAGTCCCTCCTGTAGGCAAAAGAGTTTTCTCAAACTACATGGCGTGTGTCATTTTAGTTCATGGGCTGTAGTCTTTTAAGGATAAGCTGCTTTAGTTTAGAAGCAATGGCTCTCTTTATCTCTGGAAGTAAGGGTCTACCTTCTCTCTCTGACTTTCCCACTAGAATACAGCTTTTCAGCATCCGTGTGCTCCAGCATGAACACCTCTCATGGGCTACGAGTGGACCCCTCCATCCCCTTGTGCACTTCACGAATTACAGGGAAACTGTTGGATTATAGTCCTCATCATGGCTTGTAGAAGAATCTCAGCTCCGACGCCCGGAGCACCTCCTGCCCCTCCCTCCTTCCACCGACCTTGGTGCCACCTTGTTGTTCCCTCACATATCTTCACCTTTCCCTTTTCTCTGACTCAGGAGAGAATTTGTGTCTGTAGGTTTGTTTCTTCTCAAGTTCTATCAGTTGAAAAGTTCTTACAGGGTTTAGCATTCTGACAGGCTGATCCTGTGCGGGCTCTGCACCAGGGAATGGCTCTCCATGCCCCTCGCTGTTGGCCGTGCGGTCCCTTCCGGCTGCCGCA